>CM054058.1:206183466-207383466 GCA_028641055.1 Alopecurus myosuroides | reverse complement strand
CGACGATGACGATGAGTAAGTTTTTTCTTTCCTTCTATGCTTTAGTCGAAAGTTTTCTTCTCGCTCTTCCTTATGTTGTTGTTTCTTTCATGACAGGCTTCAGTCCATCATCCCTGTCCGGTTTGCTTCTTCTATTTCTCCCGCGAAGAGGAAAGATGCTATTGCGGGTGAAACCCCAATTGCTAAGGTCGTCCGGAACTTGCCGAACCCAGCCCCAACAGCTGCGGCTACGGATTATAAGCTGCCTAGCTTTGCGGGTGGAGCCTCGGCTTCGAAAGAAGTGTCGGGTAGCTCGGCTGATCCTCTGTGCACTGCCCAGGGCCGGGTAAACTTTACCATTTTCCTTGCATTCTGTACTTCGTCCATTTATGGTTCTTATCGGGTGCACATCGGTGCTCCCGATGGGAGTAGCCCCCGAGGCTGTGGGCAATCGCTTGCGATTGGCTATAGGCTCAAGAACTTAAGCTTCTTTCCTTTCTTGATTTTATCGGGTGCACGGCAGTGCTCCCGATGGGAGTAGCCCCCGAGGCTATACTCGACTGTTTACAGTCGTGAATAGGCTCAATTTCCTTCCCCTTTCTCTGACTTCTTTCATTTTCGTGTTTTGTAGTCTCTTCTTGACTATCTTGCAGCCATTGGTCGCCGCGTACTTTCGGCTGAGGCAGATTGCGTATCCCTTCGGGCGGATCGTGATCGACTCATCGCGGATGGCCAAGATCTCCAAGGTAAATTGATCTGTTCCTTCTACTTATTCTTTTTGGTCGCGCGAATTCCTTTAGGCTGAAGTTTTGTTGCTGTGTAGCTCAAGTCGACCTTCTGAAGGCTGAGAAAGCTGATGTTGTCACTTGGGTGAAGGCCCTTGAGGCCGAGCTGGAGACCACTCGAAAGGAGCTTGAATCCTCTCGTAAGCGGTCGACTGACTCTAAGGGGAAGCTCGCCGAGGCCCAGGATGCGCTGAAGCAACTGGAGGAGGTTGGTGCCAAACAGGACAGCGATCTTGTTGGCTTCATTCGCCCTCTGGCCCAGAATTTCGCAAGTAAGTTGCACCTTACCTCTGTTGTTTTTCGACTAGCCTGGTATGTCTTTGGAATTAATGTTGTTTCCTTGCAGATGTCCTTGGCGTTGCGTTGGAGCTGCCCGGGGTTCAACGAGTGGATGCCCTGACGGTTTCTTGCGCTCAGCTTCAGAAGCACGCGGGTGGGATCTGCTCCCTCGTTGGCGATGCCATTCGAGTGCTGACGCAATTCCACGAGCACCTTCTGGTGGATGTCGCGGTTCCGCCCACGCTGGATGGTCTCCTGAAGGTTTTCCTGGAGGGTGATCTCCTTCAGACCTACTCGGTTGCCAGTCTGAGTGCGGGGCGAAGACCGCCATCCAGTTCGCGTTGGCGCATGGAGTCGCCGGCTTGGACGAGGCGTACTCGAACCTTCCCGTCGATGCTACCACAGGCAGAAAGGTAGCGCTTCGTCCTTTCGGCGATCCGGCTGGAGTCCTTGCTCAGAAGCTATCTAACTTGATTGCTCGTGCTAGTCGCAAGGGGCAACCTGTCGCGAGTGGAAGCACCTCTGCAGTTCCATAGGATAGACTTTATTTAGTTTGCTCTTCTGATGTAATGAACCTTGGGATGTATTCCCATATTCTGCCTTTAATCGAAAATGTTCTTTGATATCTGAGATGTGATTTTTTGCGATTAATTGTTATGAGTTCCTCCCAATGGGAGTAGCCCCCGAGCACCTGTCGAATAGGCGGTTTATTTCTCGAGTGGGGTGTCTTGAAGTGTTCCTTAACTTTTGTTATCTTCTTCCAGGTAATAGGTGTTGGCGCGGAGTCTTCGAGTGGATCTGCTATGCGATTGGATCCCCTTGTTGCCGCTGCTAGCACCTTTGCTTCTCTTTGTGATCGTGTCACGGATGGCGAACGCAAGTTGAAAGCTTTGCGTGGAGTGGCTGATGTGGCCAAGTCTAAACAGAAACTTGCGGCTGAACGTGAGCAGTTTGTGATGAAAGAGTTGGCAGCTGTTGCCAAGGATATGCTTTGTAAGCATGTGAGCCCCCTAGCATTTTGTTTGACTGCCTCTTTTTTCTTCTTTAACTCTCTGTAGCTTTCTTTGTAGTTGTTGAGCCTGACGGTTAATGTGAAGCGCATTGGGTAGATAACCATATTGCTCATGAAGCTGGTAGCTCAAAACCACATGCAAACAATTTCTGGTACGATCGTAGTCGAGGCTTTGTTCTGGCTACGTTGAAGTATCGAGTGGGCCAGGCAAAGATACTCGTTGATTCCTGTCACGAGGCCCTGATAGCTTTGAACCGCGCTTTCTATCCGCTGGAGAGAGGTCCAGAAGACTTGAGTCAGCTACTAAGAACTTTCGGTCAAGTAGGTGAAATTCTCGAGTGCGTCCGCCAACAGCTGATATGCGGGTCCTTAGTAGCACTCTCTTTTGTCCGATTATGGCATCCTGAGGTCAATTTTAACTCTGTAGCTAGGCTCCCAAATGCTCAAGTCGATATGACCTCTCATTATACAGTCGTTCGTCCTGCAGCAGAGGAGATTATTCGACTGACTTCTGAAGAGGTTAATCGAGTGTTAGCCGAAGAAACTGCTCGTCGCCATATGTAATTGTAGGATGTATGTATCCTGTTGTTTTGTATAGTTGTCCCGAAACTTTGTAAGGTGGCAACCTTTTTTATAACTTTGTATTTGAAAATTTTCTTATGATTCTAAGTTAGGCGTATCCCCCGTGTGTTTGGGGTGTATACCTGTTATTCAGCGTGTAAAGATGAAGAACATGAGTATCTATGGTTGAGAAACCATGTATTTTTATTGAAATGACTTAGAAGCCATGTATTTTCTTCGAGCTACAAGATGGCTAATATAGCCTTATTTTTGCGAATGAGATAATCCTAAGGATAGAATTTGCGGAGGTGCGCAACGTTCCATGGCTTGGAGTAAATGCCACCAGTCTTCGGGTTCTTCAGTCGATAGGCGCCACCCGGGATAACTTCGTGTATTATGAAGGGTCCTTCCCATGGTGGCTCAAGCTTGTGTCCTTCCTTCTGCTTGAGCCGCAACACCAAATCTCCGACCACGAAAGCTCTGTGGCGTATACGGCGACTGTGATAGTTTTGCAACGACTGTTGGTATACTGCAGATCTTGTGAGTGCAATATCGCGTATCTCGTCGAGTGCGTCCATATCTTCCGCGAGTGCCTTGTTAGAGGTTTCTTCGCTGTAAGCGACGACTCGTGGGGCGCTGAATTTGACATCCTCGGGAAGGACTGCTTCAGCCCCATATACCATGAAGAATGGCGTGTATTTTGTTGATCGATTTGGGGTTGTGCGGAGGCTCCAGAGCACGGAGGGTAGCTCTTCTTCCCAATGTCCTGCTGCTGGGTGTAGGCGGTCGAGTAACCTTTTCTTTATGCCAGCTGAGACCAATCCGTTGGACCGCTCGACCTGGCCGTTGGTTTGCGGGTGAGCCACTGAAGCGAATCTGAAGGTGATTCTCTTTTCTTCGCAGAACTGTTGTGTTTCCTTGGCCGTGAAATTACTTCCGTTGTCGGTGATGATGTTGTGTGGTATGCCAAATCTGCACACAATGGAGTCAAGGAATTTGACGGCGCATTGGGCGCTGGCCGAGGTAACTGGCATTGCTTCGATCCACTTCGCGAATTTGTCGACTGCGACGAGCAAGTGTGTATACCCTTCGGGTGTAGACTTGCGTAATGGTCCTACCATGTCTAGCCCCTATTGTGCAAAGGGTCACGCGATTGGTATCATGTGTAGCTCCGTGGCAGGGGCATGTGGTTTGGGCGCAAATCGTTGACAAGCGTTGCACCTGTCGACTAGGTCCTTTGCGTCTCTGGCTGCTGTAAGCCAGTAGAATCCTGCTCGAAAAGCTTTGCCCACGATTGCCTTCCAGCTGGCATGGTGTCCACAATCTCCTTGGTGTATGT
Organism: Alopecurus myosuroides; assembly: GCA_028641055.1. Classification (NCBI taxonomy): domain Eukaryota; kingdom Viridiplantae; phylum Streptophyta; class Magnoliopsida; order Poales; family Poaceae; genus Alopecurus; species Alopecurus myosuroides. The sequence goes on along the minus strand of CM054058.1, from coordinate 207,379,511 downwards.
ATCGCAACAATTCCTTGCCATCTTCGGGTGCTATGCATCTCTGCAATATTCCTGAAATGCTCTGTTTGTATAACTCTCCGTTGAGTACCCGAAAATATTTGTTGCGTCATACTATTTGTCGAGCCTCGTGAGCGTCTGCTGGGAGTTGTTTGGTGGACAAGTAGTCGAGGTATTTCTGCGTCCAGACTGGCTCTACCAGAAAAACTTGTCTTGAAATACTATGGCTGAGCTCGATGATAGCAATTTGCGGGTTGACATCTGTCTCCAATGTTGCGGGTGCTCCTGCAGTCTTCTTGACCTTCACTGAACGTTTGGTCATCCCCTCGAAATATATTCCCGGCGGTATGGGTGTATTTGTGGACCCCATGTTTGCCAGCCTATCTGCTTCTTCGTTGGTGGATCTTGCGATGTGTTTCAGCTCATACCCTTTGAAACTTCCTTCCAGTAGATTATACATGTCTCGATAGGCGACCATGTTTTCCGCGATAGTACAATGAGGTTGGAGTCGCCATAAATCATCAATCGGGTGGCTCCACATGAGATCGCCATCTTCATTCCATGTAACAGAGCCTCGTATTCTGCGTCGTTGTTGGATGCTGGATCGTCGGGTGGGAAGTCCAATCTCAGGACGTACTGCAACTTGTCTCCTCTGGGGGATATGAGGACGATCCCAGCTCCAGCTCCTTCGTTCCTTTTGGACCCGTCGAAGTACATGATCCAGTTACTCCTGTATTCTGGTGGTCCAGGTGTTTGCAATTCTGTCCACTCGCTTAGGAATTCTACGAGTACCTGTGACTTCGCGGAATTGCGTCCTGCATATATGATGTCCCAGGCACCTAGCTCGATGCTCCATTTTGCAATTCTTCCGGATTCCATGGGGTTGTTCATGATGGTACCGAGTGATGCGTTGTTTAGCACCGTTACGGTATGTTCCTGGAAGTAATGTTTGAGCTTTCGAGCTGTGAGAACGACTCCGTACGCGAGCTTTTGGACCGTTCGGATGGCGGTTTGAATCCCTGGTTTCCTCCTCCTGGAAGCTGCGGGTATCGTTGACTAACTGTTGTTCTGTTTTTCTTCGAGAAGGCCTCATGTATGTCGAGGAACTTTCGGCAATCCTTGAGAATGTGTGTTTTCTTAGTTTTTCATGAGCGCTTTTCAGTAAATAGATGTAGCGTGCAGTATCCGTCGAGGTCCTCCTCGGGAGTCTTATCCTCTGCCTTTGGTTTCCATTCGCGATTTCCACGGCGTCCACTATCGTGATTTCGCGTGAATTCTGCCGCCACTAATTCTTCTCGGTCGTCGTGATCGTAATACTTCCTTCTTTTCTTTCGACCGTGGAGATCGTCTTCGGGTGCGGGCAAGGATGCCCTCTCGTTGCGCACCGATTCTTCCCCGTTAGCCCACCTATAGGCTATGATCATTAGCTCTCCAATAGTTTTGGGCGCAGATCGTCCCAGTTCTTCTCTGAAAGCAGTTCAGAGAGCGCCCTTCGCGAAGGCCTCGACTTCTACTTCCTCTGATATGTTTCCTGCTGTGTTCCTAAGGGTGGTCCATCGCTGGATATATTCGCGAGTAGACTCGCCACTCTATTGCTTGCAAGCTCGCAGCTCCTCGATGGTCGCCGGTCTTTTGTATGTTGCTTGGAAGTTTTTGCAGAAGTCGAAGTGTAGATCGTCCCATGACCCATAGCAGGCCTTTGTCTCGCCTCAAGCCAACTGCATGCCGCTCCTACAAGGTGTAGGTTGAGGTACTGCATAACCGTGTTCTTGTTCCCACGTTGGCATTTTACTGCAGTGAGGTAATCCGACAGTCATGACGAGGGTTCGAGTGAACCATCGTATTTTGTTACTTCCGTGCTAAGTTTGAACCTTTTGGGTAGGGGCGCCTCGCGGATGCTGCGAGCGAAGCATAGCGCGCCGCAGGTCTCGTCATCAGAAGAGGTGGATGAGGAACGTGCGTGGTTCCTCGCTTCTATGGCCTTGTCCACTTTATTTTGCGCGATATCTGATCGCGCGTTGTATCCTGGCTGATCGCGATCCGCTTCCTTCCTTGGTTCCTTGCTGCAATTTCGCGAGCGGCTGCTATGATGTCGCGAGTCGCGGTCTCGATTTCTCGGGCTACCTTCGCTGCTACTTAGGCTATCACCACGTCGCCGGGCTTCTTTTCCTCGGCCATGGCGAGGTGATTTTTCCCTCCTGGGCGAAGTACTCCTATGTCTGCGGGATGCTTCCTTTTCCTTCTGTGCAGCTTCTTTCCTGCGATCGTAGGAGGCGAGCTTTGCGGCTGCCATGCCCAATCCTTTCTGAACTTGCTTGTATTGCTCTGCTCGGGGGTCGTTTTCCCCTGGTTGATTTATCTGCATGTAGGTGGCTGCAGCCAGGACCGCGGCGGCGGGAGTTTGCGGATGGACGTTTCCATCCTTGTCGACGCGCATAAGTGAAGGTTCGAGTGACTTGCTGATTTCGGTTAGGGACTCGTCATCCATGGTTGCGGTTCTTGAGGCGTATCCTTTTCTTGCGGGACGATTCCCGATAGAAGGTGTTAAGGACAACGCGGCCCGGCATTGGCTCAACTCGTCCGCCAATCTCCTCCGCTCGGCTAGATCTATGGGAGCTTCTTTGATTGCAGTAGCCGCTCTCACTAGATGATAGTGGTAGGCGGTCATGTCTTCGTGAGGAGCTCCGACTGCAGGTGGTTTGCTCGTGCGGATAGCCTCCTTTGCTCGGACCCAAGCGTCTCGCAAGACGCTGATCTCAGCGCGTTCCCTTGCGTTGTGTTCAGTTTCTTCGGGTGGATCTCCTGATCCTGCCATGCAGACCTGGGCCAGATATGGCTCGCGGGTCCTAGCCGTAGCTTGGAAGGCTTTCCTGATCCGAGAAGGTTCCTCCGTGGAGAGGGTATGGAAGTTACTGGTGTTGAGGCGGATAGATTCGCCGCTTTTTGCCAAGTTGCGATCTGCGCGGTAGGGTCGCGAATCGACAGCTCCTAGGCTAGAGATCAATTCAGATCCCGATCCTTCGGGGGAGTGAAGGATTCCGTCCTTGTTGGTGTAGAACTTGAAGCTCCCGAACGTCAGGGTGATGCTCTTCTCCAGGTCGCTAAATACCGGGCGTGATTCCGGCGAGTGAGGGGTGACGACGACTGATCCGATTCGGATCGGATTGGTCGGAGTCGAAGTCGCGGGGTTCCAACGTGAGTTGGTCGTCGATGAGGCCGAAGATGTCGGAGATCCAACGCCTGCCTTTCCCATAGACGGCGCCAATTGTCGAATCTGCATCTCAACAAGTCCCTCGGTGAACCCATAGGGTTTCTATTAGGAGAACTTGTGGGCGCTGGTGACAATCGTCGGCTAAACAGGGGGCACGATTTACCCAGGTTCGGGGCCCTCGTAGAGGTAAAACCCGTACTCCTGCTTCTGTCGATCTGTATTCACGAGTAGATCGGTTACAATGGGGGGTTGCTCAAGTCGAGAGTGTGATCTTGATCTCAAGGCTTGGTGGTGCGGTATTGCTTGTCCCCCTCCTGGTGGTTCTCCTGGCCTTATATAGCTGGCCAGGTCTCAAACCGTACCCGGGGAGGACTCGAACTCTAACCTAAAGTCGGTTACAAATTTCCTAACTTGACCCGCAAGGCTTTGCGGGTGGGCTCCAACTGGGCCTTCTAGAATAGTATAAGGCATCTCCTCTTGGGCTCAGGTCCTGGGCCTTGGACTGGGTATCCTTACTCGACAGGTCCAGGGTCCATCCCTTCGTCAGGTGGTTCCACACATGAGGTCTCTGAGAAAGAGATGAAGACATCACATGAATAATGCTTGGCCCTTTCTCAACACAAGTGGTGGAAGAATGGAGATTTTAGATAAAATGCCACCAAGAATAAAGGAAAGGAAGTATCAAGCATGAAGAATGCAAGGACTTGCTTCAATTGTGGAGATACCGAGCACTTTGTTGCCGAGTACCCCTTCAAGAGTAGAATTGAAAATGGTGGAGGACTCATCAAGAAATCCAACTTCATTCCCAAGTCCAAGAACTTCATCAAGAGAGGCCCTCCTAGGGCAATGATTGCAAAAGAAGTTGAGTACATGTCCGGTGGTGAAGAGAGTGATGATGATGATGAACAAGTAGTTATGGTGGCCATCGCTAAGGGTGTTGTACCTCCTAACTTAAGCTCTCTCTTCTCCAACCCTAATGACAACAAGGGTCCCTCGAGTCACAATTTCTTCATGGCCAAGGGTATATCCCCAAAGGTGACTCCTACACTCAAACTTGCAAATTCTTCTACTCCTTCAATATTAAATTGTGTTGAGGAAAACCCTTGACAAACTTTGTGGAGAAACTAGAAGGATAAACTAAATCTATCTTTGTCTCTCTCATGGATCAATTAAGTGAGGCACATGGCCTCATTGATGAACATGCGGAGAGAATAACATTACTTGAAAAGTTTGCTCGTGATGATTCTAGTAAAATTGAGGATCTTGAGAAATCTCTAGATGAATCACATTGCTTTAGAGAAAGCATAGAATATACCTTTGCAATTGACATCGCTAAAGTAGAACTTGATCGTGAGCATGCTTTTGCTAAGGTGAAGGAATTCATGGCCTTAAATGATGCAACTAACCAAGGCTACAATGAGCTCATTAAAGATTTTGATAATCTTAAAATTAATCATCAAACAATTTCAAACGAGCTCAAGACCTTAAAAGGGTTAAAACGTGTAAATGCAAACTCTTGTGATACCGTGTGTCAAGACAACTCTCATTGAGGAGAACAATAGGTTGAAGGCCCAACTCAACAAAGGTCTTTCCACATGCATCCAAGGGGAAAATAACCTTAATGATCTTTTGAGTAGTCAAAAGAGAGTTATTGGCAAGGAAGGCCTTGGTTTTGGTTCCACACCCAAGGTGACCTACAAGAAGAAGTCAACTCCCTCCACTAACTCTATTATTTTTTGAAGGAGGCGGAGTTGGATAATGATTAAGATGAGTTTGATATAATTGCTAAGAGTATCGTTCCTAGGAACATTATTACTCACAACAACTTTGCGGGAAAGTATAACCCATCTTATGTGCTTATTAAATCTATTGATTGTCATGTTTATGCAAAATATGTTGGAACCTCATATGGTAATGTTTACAAGTATGCTATTTGGGTTCCTAAGACCCTTGTGACTAACAAGAAAGGACCCATCCGAAAATGGGTACCTAAGACAAGAAGTTGATTCATTGTAGGGTTGTGCTTCCGGAGGAACATCACGGATGATTGATAGTGGTTGTTCCGCGCACATGACCGGAAGCATGGAAGTGCTAAATGACTTAAAACTCCAACTCCTCAAATTTTATCATTTAACCATTGGTGATCGCTCACAACTTAAGGTATTGGGACATGGCAAGGTGGTCATTTCTCCGGATTCATCCATTGAGAAAGTCCTCCTTGTTGAGTCCCTTGGCTATAATCTTCTTTCCGTCTTGCAACTTTGTGAATGCAATTTTACATGTGTATTTGGGCGTCATCACGTGCTTGTTCTTCACACCATTTCTCTTAAAGTAGCCTTTGTTGGATTTGTGGAAAACGGTATGTATATAGTGGATTTCTCGAAAGAAATTACACATATCGCCACTTGTCTAATGGCTAAATCCGACGTGGGGTGGATTTGGCATAGCCGCTAGGGCCACGTCGGTATGAGAAATCTAAAAACTCTTGTGAAGGGTGAGCATGTGGTAGGACTAACAAGTGTGATTTTTTTCAAAGATCGCCCTTGTAGATCTTGTATTGCCGGAAAGATGCATGAGAAGAATCATCCCAAGACATCAATCATCTCCACAACAAGGCCCTTTGAGAGTATTCACTTGGACTTATTTGGGCCTCGCACATATGATAGTCTTGGTGGCAAAAATTATGTTTTGGTGATTGTTGATGATTATACAAGATACACTTGGGTATTCTATATCAAGAGAAAGAATGAGACTCAAGAAAGGTTCATATCTTGGGCCACGGAAGTCCAACGCCAATATGACACCAAGATCTTGTCAGTTATGAGTGACAATGGGTCCGAGTTCAAGAACTATACCATGGATGAATTCTTGAGTGAAGATGGGATAAGACATCAATATTCCGCTGCGTACACCCCTCAACAAAATGGTGTAGCGGAGAGGAAGAATCGCACACTTATTAATATGGCAAGAACTATGACGGCCGAGTTCAAATCCCCATATAACTTTTGGGCTGAATCCATCAACACCGCTTGTCATCTATCTAACCGACTCTTCCTTCGTCTGATGATTGGTATGAATCCATATGAACTCCTAACCGGTAACAAACCCAACCTCAAGTATTTTCGAGTTTTTGGGTGTAAATGTCAAGTTTACATTAAAGGGACGAGATTGTCTAAATTTGACCCTAGAACCTTTGAAGGCATATTTGTTGGTTATGCCACGAACTCTCACACTTATAGAGTCTACAACATATCTACCAGGTGTGTTGAGAATCTACGAATGCAGAGTTTCATGAGGGTAATGGCTCCCAAGTGGAGCAAATTGATTGTGATGATGTAGGTGATGAACCTTTCTCCATAGACATAGGAAGAATGGGTATAGGTCCACTTATACCCATTGAGGGTCACCTTGTGAAAAATGTGGATGGGACTAGCTCTACTCAAGTGGAGCCCTCTACATCAACCACCAATAAAATGGTAGACCAAGAAAAAGAACAAGACCTTCAAGTGGATACCACTCATCAATAAAGTGATCAAGATCCACCCAATGATAATGGTGGAGCTGATTTTGGTGACTCTCCACCAAGAACTCCACTCCGGGTAGATCATGGTCTTGATCAAGGACATGATGAGGATATTCCTCCAAATGAGAATGTCGATGATGCACTAATTCGTATCATGACTCGTCAAGCCTCAAGATTGCAACAAAAGTCACATTATCAAAAGAATATTATTGGTGGCTTGGGAAGAAGTGTATCCACTCGTGGACAAGTGCTCAAGTTTTGTGGTATTCACTCATATGTATCTCATGTTGAACCTATTAAAGTGTATTATGCTCTTGAAGATGAATATTGGGTTCAATCCATGCATGAAGAGCCCCATAATTTTGAAAGAAACAAAGTATGGACCCTAGTGGAAAGACCCAAGGATCATAATGCCATTGGAACAAAATGGGTGTTCAACAACAAGCAAGACTCTCATGGGAAAGTGATTCACAACAAGGCCTGATTGGTTGCTCAAGGATACTCTCAAGTCGAAGGACTTGACTACGGTGAAACTTTTTCTCCCGTAGCAAGACTTGAATCCATTCATATATTACTTGCATTTTATACTAGCCATAATTTCATCTTGCATCAAATGTATGTTAAAAGTTCTTTTCTCAATGGTCCTCTAAATGAATTGGCATACGTTAAACAACCCCCGGGGTTCGAGGATCCCAAGTATCCTAACCATGTCTACTTCCTCCATAAGGCTTTGTATGGCCTCAAACAAGCCCCACGTGCTTGGTATGATCATTTAAAGGAGTTCCTAGTAGATTGTGGTTTCGTACTTGGGGTAATTGACCCCACACTCTTTACCGAAAGTGTAGATGGACATTTCTTCGTATGTCAATTATATGTTGATGATACTATATTTGGATCTTCTAATGTGTGTTTTGTAGACCAATTTGCCAAACTAATGACAAGTGAGTTTGAGATGTCTATGATGGGAGAATTGAAGTTCTTTCTTGGTTTTGAGATCAAGCAACATTATGAAGGAACTTTTATTTGTCAAGCAAAATATATTCAAGACATGCTCAAGAAATTTGATATGAACAATGCTAAGCCACTAGCTTATCCAATGTCAACAACCGTGAATCTTACTATGGATCACGAAGGTATATCGGTTGATCCTAAACTTTATTGTTCTATCATTGGATCTTTGCCTTATCTTTGTGCATCTAGACCGGATATTATGTTTAGCGTGGGTTTTTGTGCAAGATTTCATCTAACCCCAAGGAAAGCCATATGATTGCGGTCAAAAGGATTCTTAGGTATTTTGTTGACACTCCTACACATGGCCTTTGGTATCCATCAAACACAACTTTTGATCTTGTGGGATATTAGGATGTGGATTGGGGAGGTGACAAGGTGGATAGAAAATCAACCTCGGGTGCTTGCCAATTCCTTGGTAGGTCACTCGTGTGTTGGTCTTCCAAGAAGCAAAATTGTATTGCCACCTCCTCCACGAAAGCGGAGTATATTTCTCCCGCTAGTTGTTGCTCTCAACTCTTATGGATGAGGCAATGTCTTAAGTATTTTGGAATTGAGATTAAGACAATGCCTCTTTTATGTGACAATGAGAGTGCTATAAAGATTGGTCACAATCCGGTACTTCATGGCAAGACCAAGCAATTGAGATTCAGTATCATTTGATTCGAGATCATGTGGCCAATGGAGATATCTCACTTTCCTATGTCAACACCAAAGATCAATTTGCCGACATCCTCACAAAACCTCTAGATGAGAAGAGATTCAAGAAATTAAGGAGTGACCTCAATATCGTGTGTGCAAGCAATTTTAGTTGATTGAAAATCTTGCATACACACCTCTACTATACTCTTATTTGGCTCTTAGATGTACGCATAGACATAGCGGGAGTGTAGCTCAATCAATGAGTCGACACTACTCCTATAATGCATAAATAAACAAATCATGCATAATGGTCATTTCAAATGATATAATGTGCTTCAATGATGAGTTTCGACAATGCACCCAAGATATATCGTCGCGGTGTCTTATCGAGCATACTCATACATGGTGGCTAAAGCACCCAAATCGAAGATTCGAGTTTTGTTTGTTTTTTCATATTGATAATACATTTGGTGTTCAACTCATATGCATATTCGCTCTTCTATCCCATAACAAATCCAATGTTTCTCTTTGTTATTTTTGTGGTTTTATTATTTTCCTCCATTGGATGTGTGAGGAAATCATCATACTAATGCTTTGCTCCATGTGCCCAACATCATGTTTCATACATCATCAAAACTTTGCATAAAGTACATGGTAAAACAACTTATTAAAAACTGGAACAAATCCGTGTATTCATGTTGGTTAAAACTTGTCGTATGCTTATTTTTTTACTCAAAAAAAAAACCATTCAAACATAAAAAAATAAAACAAAAAAAGGGGGGAAGTTTTTCAGAAAATCCGGCCTAAGGGCCGGCCTAGGGGCCGGCGCCGTCGGTTTGATGCCCGGCCTAGCACCCACAGGATGCCCGGCCTAGGCCGGGGTCGAGGCCGGATCCGTCCGTTTGGCGCACGTCCTGGTGCTCACTGGATGCCCGGCCTAGGCCGTGCTCGAGGCCGGCCGGCTCGGTTAGGTGCCCGGCCTGGCGCCTGGCCTGCGACCTGGCGTGGCCGGCTGCCCTTTGGCCACGATTGGGGGTGGGGGCGGTTTTAGATCCCAACTTCTTATCCCCCCCCCCCCCACCCGAAAACCACCATGGGTGCCCAGCCCAAGCTTCTCTCCACCCACTCCTCCCTCTAGACTCAATCCCAACCACCCTTCTCCTCAAATCTGCTACCCTAGCTTCTATTTCCCCTACTCCTCCAAACGAAATTCTAATTGGTGGGGATTTGGAGGAGATCCATCTCATTGTTTGAAGACTCTCCCAATGGATTCCAATACGGGTACTAATTTCTTTTGGTTGTTGCTAATTGGCCAATTCTAGTCTCCTCTTGCTTAGGGATCTCATGTATTGCGGCTAATTTTTTTGGGGAGATTTTTGTTTACGGTTATTGCTTAGGGGTTTCTTGTTTAGTGTTGCACTAGTGCCTATTGCTTATATATTATGTAACACCTGTGGTGTTCCCCCTAAGTAGAAAATTGGTTGCTTTCCTTTTTCTTTTTGCATCACATGCATCATCTGCATTGCATCCTTTTCTCAAAAACCACTAAAAAATCCAAACCAATTTAAACTTTCAAAACATGTCTAAAATTTCCAATTAAAAGTTGCAACCTAAACAACTCAACTTGTTTTCAAATAGTTTGAAGTTGATTTATTTAAATTGCTTGTTAATAAGAAAAAATCCCTTTAGTTAAAACCCCAATGGTAAATTCAAATAACAAATTCAAATCAAATCCATCCATGCTTGGCATGTTTCAAATGTGGGTTTAAAAATTAAATTCTTGCAAACAATTAAATTCAATAATGTTTTCATAATTGTTTGAGTTTATGGAATAAAATTGTTTAAGAAATAAAATCCTTATGAACCCTATTTAAAATTCAAATAGCCATTTTAAATATTTGGCCATTTCAACTTTTTGGAAATAATGTGAACATAACTTTAATCTTGCTGTTAGTTGTTTCATTAGAAAATTTATTCATAAAAAAAAATTAAAACCCTTCTATTTATCTCTCTCTCTCTCTTTCAACTCTTACAAAAAAAAGGAAAAATAAAAAGAAAGGTGAGCTAGGAGGAGGCAGGCCAAAGCCCACCACCTCAGCCCACCTCCCTCAGCCCACCAATCCTCGTCCCCTACCTCTGTCCGTACAGAGGGGGATGTCGCTGTCATCCCCCCTCCATGGACCCCCCCCCTACCTCACCTGCTCCCGAGCCCCTACAAGTACCCAAGCCGTGCCCTAGCCTAACCCTAGACCCCCTCTCCCATCTTCCTCCGCCGCCAATTCCTCGCCCCACCTCCTCTTCCCTCTCGCTGCCAGTTTCTGAATTTCCCTGAACCCCCTTCCATGGCCGTACCTTGGCGACCATGGCGCCGCCGCGCTGCTCGTTTCCGGCCCGCGCTCTCAACGGGAATGGAACTAGGAGGGTTCCATCCCCGTTTCTCCCGAAGAGACCCCGGCCGGGGGACGCCTGCATCGGCCGCGGCGTCGTCGTGCTTTCCACCGGCGGGAACCTGCTGCTCCAACCTCCCTCGTCCGTCAGTCCGGCCACCAAGCCCAAGGTGAGCCATGTTTCCCCTTCCTCCTCCCGCTTATCCCTCCTGTACCTGCACACCCCACACGCACACGGCGCGTGCACGCTCGCGGTCAAGCAGCAGCAGCTCGAGATCGCCGCCGGCCACCCCTCTGTTTCTTCCCCGTTCGGTGTCTGAAACTTCGCTTGCAAAAAATTCAGTTAACTCGCTTGTATCACTCATATTCCGTCAGAATCACTTACCATCACAACTCTCAGCAGCACCGCAGTGGTAGCGTTCCTTTGCGCGCAGCGCGCGACCCGGGTTCGATCCCCCACGGAGGGGATAAAACCCACCTTTTTGTCATTTACGCGCAGGGGGCAGGACCCACTAGTCATTGACCCCCAAGGCCACCTCACGCGCACCCACGCCACGGTGGCGCCACGCTGGCCTAGGCCCACTGTCAGCCAGCGTGGTTGGATCTGCCTCTGTAAAAAAAAAGCCCTGTCCCGTTTCTTTTAAATAGAAATTTAAACCTAAATATTGAACAATTAATATCTTCATCATTTTAACTCCAAATTGCACAAACAAAATATGTATCCCAATCAGAAAATCATGAACTTTTCAAATATGTATTTTGTTTACTGTTTTGAACATTCCAAATATTTTTAAAACTTCAAATTCAAATAACTCTTTTTGAATTTGATTAAATCCATAACAAATTCAATTTTAATTCAAATGGCCCATATAAAATATGTTTTCCAACCAAAATTTCATGCTCTTTCCAAAGATAACATTTGTTTTCTGTTTTGGATAAATAAAATTAATGCAATTACTTAATGCTTTAATTAAATCATTTAAATGGTGAAATTCATAACTAATTCAATATTAATTCAAATGTCACATATGAAATATGTTTTCCATGCCAAATTGAACCACATTTTCAAATATAAACTTTGTTTCATGTTTTGAATAATTAAAATTGGTTAAATAATTTAAACCTTGTTTAATTCATTTAAAATTGCTAAATTCATAACTTGGTCAAATTAATTTCTTTTTGAACATATAAAATATGTTTTCAAACCAGAAAATTATAATCTTTTCAAATATGAATTTGAATTAATGTTTTGAACAAATAAAATTCAAATAAATTCATACTTGAATTAAATTCATTTAAATCCTATTTAAACTTGTTTAATTCATAATTAATTCATCTTAATTCCTTTTTTCAATAATTGAAACATGTTTTCCACCTAAAATTTTGTGTTATTTTCAAATATGAACTTTGTTATCTATTTTGAACAATTAAAATTGGTGAAAACAACAAATGCTTGTGTAACCTCTTAAGAATCCAAAATCTCTTAACTTAATAAATAAAATTTCCAAGCTTGGTAAACTTTATATCAAATTGAATCTATTCGTGTTTCCTTATTGTTTTCATCATCCATGCATCATGCTAATTCACCTTCACATGTTGGTTAATTGTAGATCAATTAATTCAACCTTAATTCATGGGCTTTCCATATGCAATCCAAATTGCATATGGGTCCATTTAAACATGTTATCTTTTCAACTAGTTTATTCTGATGCATCCTTAAACTTGTCATGCATCCATATCTTGATCATGCTGGATCTTCTGCCGTAGTAGTAATTGTTGCATCCGGTGTTTGTTCGAGGTTCATTGATTCTTCGCGGATAGGACGTTGAGATGATGTGAGCAACGACAAGTTCTTCGGGTGTACCTCTACTTGCTGGTTTCCAGGCAAGTATACTCACTTGCTGCCAAATGGCTGCCTTTCATCACTTGTTACCGATTCTTTCCGTTGTTCTTATTCTAGCCTGTTGATTCTATGCTTGTGTCTCGATCCTATCCTATTGTTTACCTTGCAGCCATGATATAGCCTTCCTTCTACTTCCTATTACCTGTTGTTTGTTTACCTTGTTGGCCCTCGTGTCGTAGTTGCATGCTTAGTGTTGTTTGCGCTCAAGTCTTGTTGTCCGTCTTATCACCTGCTTAGTTTGATAGTTGGGTTTCAATTCAATCAACAACATGTTAATGTTTTGGGTAACAATAATTTGATGATAAGGCACCGGCAGGAGGCCCGGCGTGGTTTTGAAGCCTGCTAGTGTCGACCCTAATTAGGAAAAGGGTCTTGTCTACTGATCCATGATGAGCGCACTAACCGCATGTGGGAAGCGAGTATGGGCGCCCCCTCAATTTGATTCGATTCGCATCTCGTCCAAATCGCCTCATTTAGTTCGGGTTTTCCATTTGCCGCATGCATATGATTTTGCGAACCCAGGCCAGGGTGGAACTTTTGTAGTCGGCATTTAGGGAGACATGTTCTTAGAGTGCTATGAGGGTCCCCTTTTCTTCGTGGGGCTTGATTAGCCGTGCGCTCAATTGCACGGGGTTCTTTGGGCTTGATGCGAAGAAGAGTTGGATTGTGTTGAGTGCCCCGCTTGGTGGGAGGCATTCCATCTGGCGGGATATTCTTACGTGTACGGACAAATTGGTGCACCCCTGCAGGGATAAATATTCTCGAGAAGCCGTGTTTTCCGCGGTTATGGTTGACTTGGTGAAAGTACTGGCTAACAAGTACTCAGAACAACTTACACCTAACTAATGATAACTTGACTAGTAATAGGCTTATTGACACCATAACTTGAACCATCATTAATCCAACTGTGTGAGTTATCCTCGGATTGCTTCTTTGGATAAGGGGCGAGATCCAGGATGGGTTTGTTTGGGTGGTTAGTACTAGTTGGTTACGATACGCTATCTTATCCCCCTCTTTTAGCCGGATGTTGTATCGAGTCTCTGTAGTTGGTTAGTGCAGTCCGCTGCCGCCTCTTTGCAATAATCCCTTCCCTTTCCGTTGAACCCAAAGTATTTGTATCTTGTGATGACTGGTTACGCCGGTATCTTGTGAGTATGGTTTATCCACTTGCCAGTACTTAACCGTACTGACCCACGAATCCTTTTTCGTGGCTGCATATTCAACATTGCAGTCAACAGGTTTGAAGTCTGACGACGTTAGCTTGGGAATCCCTCCGGCTTGGCCTGGACAGGGATTGGACGCTCTCGGTTATCTTCAGGACTCTTAGGCCAATTTGTATCTTGTTCGTAGTCGGACGCTATGTTGTTTCTTCCGCTGTTATTTGGATCTTTGTATTGTATCAGTTGTATCCCTGACTCGTTTGAGTCATCTTGTATATATCTTTTCTGTTGTTGTTGTGGATTATTCGTGAACTGTTGTAATGTTATCACAAGTGGCAACCTGGAATCGGTTATTATGTGGATTTTGGCGGGAATGCTGAAATCTGCATAGTGCCCGATCTCGGGGCGTCACATATTACTTAGGAATTTCTTGTTTAGTGTTTCCACTAGTGCATATTTCTTACATATTGCTTAGGAACTGTTGCCACTAGTGTTACCTAATCACTATGGCATATGAAATCAATCTAGTCTTTTGTTTGCACCATATGGCCATGACCTAGTAAATCACTCTAATAATTTATTTGCACCAAATGCTTCATTGCACTCTAAGTCTCATATGTTTTAGGGGATTTCTTGTTTCGGGTTTTCACTAGTGTTACCTTATCCCTATGACCTAAAAAATCCACTCTAGTGATGTGTTTGCACCCAATGCTTAGTTATGTATCTTCTTGCTCATACTATCATTTTACTAATCACTTATTAATCCACTTGTACATAGTGTATCAAACAAAATCCAAAGTTTTCATTATGACCATGTACACTCATCTTGCATATGCACTTGCATGTTCATTAATTCTCAGACAAGGAACAAGCAGCTACCACCTATGCTCGCAAGCGGTAAAAGAGGAGTGCTAATGCCGCTTGTGGCTCAACTCCCACTCAACCACAAGGGCCACCTCTTCCTATCAATGAGGATGAGCTAGTTCATGATAACTAGGGGAGTCTAAGCACAGTTGACTGGGAAAATGATCGCATGAAATTCAACCCATATGCCTTTCCTCTTCGTACCTGCCGTGATACTCGCTTTTATTGCAAAATGCATCAGCAAGTTCATGATTTTGTGGTCTGCACCTTGAAGAATGATCGTGTGCCTCAGTATTTCTTTGACCTTGATGCAGCTAGAGAAATATGGCCATAGGTAATGGAAGTCATGGATTATCATCAAATTAGCAAGCTTATGACCTGTTCTGTTCAGTTTTCTCCTGCTCTGCTTCGGGAATTCTTTGCCACAGTTCACCTTTCCACCGAGGGTGGGCGTGCCATGACTTGGATGAGTGGAGGTACTCAGTGTCATGCCACTTTGGCCGAGTTTGGTGCTATGTTTGGTATTGCGGAGCCTGTCCAATGTCACTTCTCCTATGTTCAGATTCATGGTGATGAATGGAGGATCATGAAGGTCAGAGATGGAATTAAACACTGCTATCCCACTGGTTTTGGCTCTCAACACATTCCCAAGGTTGCATTCTTCTCAGATTTTTGGTATGTTACCTACACTATTCTCCGGAACACCATCCATGCCAAGTTTGGGGAAAAGGGGCTTGCTCGCCGGTGGATGATAAATCTTCTCTACCATATTGTGACTGCCAAAAGGAACAACAAGGAGCTAGATGTCTTGGATTACATGTGGAACGAGCTGCAGCTTACGGTTCGTGACAAGAAGGTTCCCATCTATCGATCCTATCTTCAAACCCTCATCAACACCAAGATTCCAGCTCAGCTCATCAACAACTATTTCATGGTTGTTCCTACTATGCGACCACTTCTCGGCGCCTCCCAGGACACTGTTGTTCCTCCTCCACGCTCCTCACGAGCTAGTGCTCCACCTCGGGTTGTGGTGTCCCATGATGACTCCCCATATGCCTCTCCAGATCATGCTCTCAGGGGTCCGCATAAGTTTAGCATCAAACGGGCGCTCCAAAAGATGAAATTGCTTCTTTGTGGATGAACAACACAGGGACTTCCAGGCTTATCAAAAGGGCAAGGCCTACCGTTGTCACCAGCGTGAGATCATGCAGCACCTGCATCTCCCACCGGGTCCTGTGAGTTATGACGAACATGATGAGCACGCATGGCAGTCCAAGCATACTTACTGGCTTGCCGATGATGCCACCTCTCTTGGACAGTTTTGGGAAGCAAATCCCTCTCGAGCTAGCTCGAGTCAGGCTCCACCACACCATGATGATGATGAGGAGTAGAACTATGATGATCAAGACGACGAGGACTTCGAGGCTTGATTTTCCCCTTTTTGGTGCCTTGATGCCAAGGGGGAGAGTTACCTTAGTGATCTTTGCATTTGCATAGCATGCATCCTTTTGCAATTTTCTGTTTTTTCTATCTAGTTGAACTCCTTATTTGGTTTTTGGTTGTTATTCCTATGTGAATATCGTAAGACTATGTAGTTTTTGGAATATCTATTCTATATTGAAGACTATGTCACTCTCAAAATATCCATATTATGGTGAAGACTATTATCCTAGAAATATTCATTCCTTGATGATAAGTATGGTTAGCTGATATCATATCCTTGCATACATGATTAATTATTATAGATACATATCTTACCTTATTATTATGATAAAATGTCAATGGATTGAGTAGATACATTCCTAGAGCTAAAAATGCCTAATTCTCTATCATAAAGCAATTTTGGAAACCTATATAGCTCTAGAGCTTGAACTATAACATGTAGGGAGATCTAAATAGCCCAATTATGTCTGCCCTCAATATGATAACACAATTTATAATTATGGGCACACACATAGGGGAGCTTCTCTATATTCTTACTCCCTCACAAATGCTTCAATCAATTTTTTCTCTAAATCCATATGTTGTCATCAAACACCAAAAAGGGGGAGACTGAAAGGACATGTTTCCTAATCCTAGTTTTTGATGTTTGATTACAACACTTGGAAGTATTTGACCATTATGCTTAAGTGTTCTAGGAAACTAATGACAAATATACAAAGCTATAAGAGCACAAAAATGGAGAAAGGAAAACAATTCGAAACACTTGTTTGTTAAAAAAATAGTCAAAGAAAGAAGAAGGAGGGTGAAGAAATCAAAGGGGAAGATGAAGGCAAAGAAACTGCCTGGCTAGCCTGGCCGTCGGCCTGGCCGGGCCACAGGCCGAGCCCGTCTGTTAGGTGGCCAGCCTAGGTCGGGATCTCCCCTGTGCAGGTCGGGCTAGAGGATGGGCGCGTCGGTGTGCTGGCCAGCCTAGCTGTCGGCCCTGGCCGGGACAGAGGCCGGGTTCCCTGCATGACAGGACGGGTCTCGCGGGCAGCAGGCCGGCCTCCCAGCCGGCCAGGCCGGATATCCTGGATGCACAAGAACCCCCCTCCCCCCAACGGCCGTTTTCTCCCCCTCACTATAAATAGGACTTGTCTCCTACCTTTTGGAGGTGTCAAATAAGCTTTCTATCACCTCCATTGTTGACCACCTCCAAGCTTTAAGGTTCTCCCCAAATACCCAACCAAAGCCATTGATCTCTCGGGATTTGGAGGAGAAGATCTAGATCTACAACTTCACCAAGCCGATTCGCCATCAACCCACTCGTCCCCTAGGGATCTTGTTGTTCTTAATTCTTTGGATCCAAGAACCTTGTTGCTCCTAGCTCATCGGATCTTGGAGTCTTGTTGTTGTCCCCAAAGCTCTTATTCTCGTGGATCTTGCTTCCCGGTGTCTTGGTGGCTCCGGGGATTTGTTGAGGACCCTCCAAAGTTGTGGAGTGTGCCTCATCCTTGTAAAGGTTCTAGTTCTCAACCTGAACGGCAACATAGTGATTCGAGCCTCTCCACATTGGTGGAAGGACATGAAGGAGATACGGTGTGCCATTTGAGGGCTACTCGGTATTCCACTTTGGTGGCACCGCACCGCTCCAACGGAGATTAGCTTCCATTGGGAAGTGAACTTCGGGATACATCTCCGCGTCATTGTGTTCGGTTATCCCTAAACTTGCCTTTACTTGTGGCTACTAGCTTAGTCATATATATACCGTGTGCTAGTTGTACTTGCTCAACATATAGGATTGTTCACCTAGTTGCAGAATCTAGACAATCCATATTTGAGCACTATCTTGTTAAATCGAAAAAGAAGCTAAAATTTGTAGTTAACCTATTCACCCCCCTCTAGTTAACCTCTCGATCTTTCAGCTTCCCATGCTAATAAACCTTCTACTATTAATGGTAAACTAATTGGTGCTGGTGATGTCTCCACTTCTTCTTCTAAACGTTTAAAATTGCCTAAAACCACTAAAATTGTTCCTCATAAAAGTGTTGAAATTTTCTGGGTATGGGAGACAATGGTCCCATTACTTTTGATAAAAATGATCATGACTTTGATAATTTCAACCTCTCTGGAGTAATTATGTTCCTACAAAAGCTTTCTAGTAATCCCGATGCTAATAATATTAATATGGCTTTTACAAAACATATAAAAAAAATGCTCTAATGCAAATTAGAGAAGAAGAATTAAAATGTGAATCCTCTATTCCTAGAAAATTATAAGATGGATGGGATCCCATCCTTAAAATGAAGGTGAATAATTTATTGTAATTCTCTATGTGATCTTGGTGTTGGTATCTCTGTTATGCCTAAGAAAATTTATGATATGCTTGATTTGCCACCATTGGAACACTGTTATTTGGATATTCATCTTGGTGATAAATTTAGAAAGAAACCTTTGGGGAGAGTTGACGATGTTTTTATTATGGTTAATAATAACCTTGTCCCCATTGAGTTTTTTGTTACGAATATTGAACGCAATGCTTCTTGTCCTATTGTTTTAGGAAGATCTTTTTTAGAACCGTTGGTGTTGTTATTGATAGGAAAGAGGGGAATATTAAATATAAATTCCCACTCAAGAAAGGAATGGAACACTTTCCTAGGAAGAGAATTAAGTTGCCTTTTGATTCTATTATTCGAACAGGTTATAATTTGGATTCTTCTTCACTTGAAAACACTTGATTTCCTCTTCCTATGCCTAGCTAAAAGGCGTTAAAGAAAATCACTTCTTGGAAGATAACCCATGGTTTTATTTATGCTTTGTTTTTATCTGTTTTATTTGAGTCAAGGGGTTGTATAATTATTCAGAAACTCCTTTGTATCTTTATTTTCATGTATTAGTTGTGCCAAGTAAAGTTTCTAGCAAAAAGTGGAGTTAGTATTGGATCTCTGCGCCGGAAACAGATTCCTGATGTCCACTGTAACAAATTGTATAATTCACAGAAAGATCAAAATGAACTAAAACGTTTTGTGATTATTCCTCAGCTAATTCCTAAACTTTTTCATTATTTATGTTTTTTTATTTGAGCAATTAAGTGCCCCGAAAAAATTCGTTATTACAAACCGTTCTGATTTTGGCAGATTCTGCCATTTTTCTTGCATTTGCTTTTTTACTATGTCAAGTGGATTTCTTTGCTTCACGAAACATCAGTGGATGTAGATAATGTTTAAAAGTATTAATAGCACTTGTGTCCATGCAGAACCCATGAATTTTTTATTGTGCACTAACCCTCTAATGTGAATTACTTTGAGTGTGGTGTGAAGGAAGTTTTCAAGGGTCAAGAGAAGAGGGTGATATAATGTGATCAAGAAGAGTGTAAAGAAAAAGCATGGGGATACCCCCGTGGTTTATCCATTAAAATTCTAAGAAGACACAAGCATCTAATCTTGGGGATGCCCAAGGCATCCCCTTCTTCATCAACAAACTATCAGGTCACTTCTAGTGAAACTATATTTTTATTCGGTCACATCATATGAATTTTACTTGGAGCATCTTTTATTTTTCATTTTTTTCCTTGATGTAACAAATATCATTGGAACCTAGCATTCTTGTTTGGGAGAGAGACATGCTCCTCTTTTTCATATGAATACTCGTTATGCTCGTATTCTTAGTTTTTCTTCTAGTTGTCGCTATCCTTTTAGCTCCTGTTTTTCATGCATCTCTTATTCAGAGCTGTTAGTTTTAGTAGAGTTATGTTAGTAATCTCTTTCTTAATTTCTTTATCATTTGTAGAGTTTTTCTTAAAATATATATTGAATGGTGCTTGTTGGAAAAAGAAAATGCTGCATGTGGTAAAATTTATAACGGTGCAAAAAGAAGCTTGTATAGACTATGGCTAGACTTTTTCATGTCATGTTAGATGTTATTTTAATTCTAGGCCTAGTGGTTATTTTTGTAGAATGACTTGTTTCAAATAGCTGAGAGTGTTTAATGTGCCATTGAAAGAATCATGAGTTGTTTTTATCACATTGAAGCATAAATTTGTGGTGTTCTTCTTTGACTACAAACCAGTCACTTATAGCCTCAACCGACTCCCTTTGACGATAAAGACATGTAATAATTATTTTTGGGTTCACATGGATGCTTTACCACTAAATATAAAATAATATGACAAAAAGGATAAAATCAATAATTTTCCATGTTACTTGGTGGATAGCAACCAATTACAAATTTATCTCTCTTTATGATGCATGTACTGGATCATGTTAGCAAGTACTTAAATTTGCCTTTAGTGAGTTTCCCAAAGTTTTAGAAAAAAAAAATAGAATTCACACGAAGACACCACAAAACTAGTAATGCAAGAATTAAGCGAAAATCATATATTAAATCATTCAGAAAGTGCAAGAGTTTCAAAAACATTGACTCATTATTCTTGTTCCTTAAAGTACTAATCTAAGCACTTGCTCTAGTCTTAGACGACCATTTCACTAAGACGAGGCTTTGATCAGTGTTACTCTATTCACCTGCGTTTGTGTACTACAAAAAAAAATCATATACTTGTTAGTGTGATTATGATGATATCAACTTTTCTTCATGGAATAAAGATTGGCCAATGCATTGTCTTTGTGAAACAAACTGTGCCATGCATATTCCATGTACAACTTATGTGATATGAACATTCTATGTACTATTTGTGCAATATGAACATTATGTTTTGTTTGGACAAATGCTAACATCATAATACAAAGTTCACATAGTTTCCTTGAGTAGACATCCATCCTCGGTAGACCTATATATGCACCACCCTGCAAGCACGACTCATTATAGTGTCAACGCTTTCTTCACTCACCTATGGTCGTAATGTATTACACCTTTTTTGCCACTCATCTACTTCTTCCAAAAGCATAAATACCGAATGATAATCGTGTACATTTATGTATATTCGTGCATCACGTGGTGGTAATGAATCTATGCTATTACGATGTGCGTACTCGATTGTTGTCACTTACTTGCGACCCCCTTGCATCCCTACCTTTCTTCCCGTTGCAACATTCGTCTCTTAATTAACCATACGGTGTAAGTTGCATATCCAACAAAACCATGCTATTCAAAAAGCAAAGCATATGTGAACTAATTCTTAACTCTGTGACTTGAATATTTCATTGATTTCCTTGGGCGACTAATTCTTCTATTCTAAATTGATTGGTTACAAATATTCTCTATAAAATGTATCTCTATATCGTTAAAGAAGTACAAACTATATTTGGGATACTAATTATTTTGACCATATATCAAATCTTCAAGAGAATTAAATGATTCCCGAAAATTGACAATTAGGTCTTAACTAAATTTATTGCAGTTATATCTAATTAAACCGTGTAATTATGCCTTTTCCTTCCCTGGCTCGTCAACGGCAATACTTCATATAATAGTAATAACCAATCACCAAAGTATGTTATGTCAAATTACGTAGTTCTTTTAACAATTTGGTGGGTGCTGCATTGTGAGTCCATAATCAACACTACTCCCTCGCAAATGAAAAACCATAACTTCTTTATGAAACATTTATGAGCATTATGGAATTGTGAAACAACAAGACTCTACCGACAACCTGTTTTTGAGGTAAAATCATGAACTTGTCAGAGATGAGTACTTTGACAAACAAACTCTCAACATGAAACAAACGTCCAACTTTTAGCATTATAGTCAAAAATCAGCCCGGATTTTTCTATCCAGGTGGCGTGCTGACTTGGCTTAACGGTATGCGCGTGAGGAGTTCAGCTCCTTTTCGCGCCAAAGTTGTCGCGGGAGGACTTGAAAATTTACAAATATGTCCCTCATTTCTTTTTCCTATTTGGCAACCGTAGTTTTGTGAGAAAACTAAGAATAATGAAACAAATTTGAGGTCGACTTAATTGTGCAAAATCTTTTGCCAAAAGCCAGTTCAATGAATCAATGGACAGAGCGCAAAACTGCATAAATATTGGGCAGGCGCCAGTCAGGTCGACCTAGCTACTCGCTCGTCTGGTCATAAAACCCTCGCTCCCGTCAAAAAGAAAAAGAAAAACTCCTCCGCCCGTTCGATTGCCGGAGGCCCTCTCCCCGTCCGCCGCCGGCGGCGGCACTAACCATGCGGCCCAGTCCCATAGCCTTTGACCGGGCACAAATGCCCCTCGGCTCGCCGCCGGCGGAGTTGGAGATTATCTCCCCCTCGTCCTCTTCGCGCGTGACGCAGCGGCCACCTTCGCGGATACAGGCGGACGGCGATGACGCTTCCGACGGCAGTGAGGGGGACCCGGACGAGTTCGAGCGATACAACGATGACGAACTGCGGGCGAAGGTTGCGCGCTTGTGCAGTCTCCATAATAATACATCCGACGGCGGACAGAAATCGCGGAAGTTGGTCCGCCGGGTGCAGAAGGAGCTTGATCGCCGCCGCGCTGCCGGGCCGAGTAAGGTGAGGAAAAATGGGGTTTCTCCGTAGTCAATCTTTTTTGGGTGTTGGGGGGGGGGGGGGGGGGGGGCTCTTAGAACTCCGTCCTTTCCGCCAATCTACATTCGTGTATACGAGGATTACGGATAGTTGGGTGGGGATGTTTAAGAAGTTAATGATTTGCTGTTTTTTATCAGTGTTTTCTTTTTTAGAAGGATTCTGGATTTACCCTTTCGGGTTCAAAGCGAGGTTCAGGGTCAAATAAATGGATTTTGTTTCAGTAATGAAATTTCTAACCACTGAGTAGTAGTTTAACCTTAGGTGATGTGTATTTATGTCCGTCAATGCTCATGATGTCACCAGGATTGATGATTTGGTACAAGTTTTCAAATTCAAGCTTGTGGTTACTACTTGCTGCTCCACCGTCAATAGCCTTTTTTACAAGCATGCATACACACCACATTCTCGCCACCACATCTTCCCACACACCTGTGCGGGTCCTAACCTAAAGACATGCTAGATCTGGAGCGGAGGTCCCTCCAACAAATCTATGATCTACAATTCTATAGACCGTGGGACACAGTTTATCACTGAATGCGCACGTGTTTGAAAGTGCGACTTGCTGACTCTCAATCCAAGGATTCCACCCGAATGGGCAGGCTGCACCACCTCAAGCCTTACCAATGAGTCACAGCTCACTTTGCTACCGTCAGAGGCCTTTTTCTCTTGATTGACTGCAGATTTATGCTCTTCCCTTTTGCATTCAGTTAAGGAAAGTATATAACTATTTTTATGCTTATAAACTTGCAATCAAGTTGCCACATAAGCAGCAAACATCTTTCTTTTCCATGATGTTTGATTTGGAACGTTGGTAGCGATTCAGGTGCTTATGGTCAGTCAAAGTAATTTCACGTCGAAGATATCCATTTCTGTATGTTAGTGCTCATGGATGACATTAGGATTGGTAATCTGGTAGGAGTTGCCAAATCTGGATTTGTGGTTTACTACTTGGTGCTCCACTCTGAGTAGCCTTGTTCTCTTGATTAACTGCAGATTTATGCTCTTCCATTTTGTATTCAGTTATGGAAAGCATATATATTATTTGTTCACGACAATATATTATTTGTTCACGACAATGAGATATTGTGTAATAAACTTGCAATTGAATAATTATTAAGTTGGCACATAAGCAGATTATGCCAAATATTTTTCCTGCCATGATGTTTGATTTGTATCTTGAATGTGTTCAATGCATCGCTTCTTTTTTGGTATTATGGAGAGGTGAATGAGATATTTTGTCTTCACAATCATGACAACTAAATAATCTTTCCCGAAAATTTACTTTTGATATGTTCTAGTTGTATCATTGGGCCATTCTAATGTATTCCTATTTTTCAGCGTATTTTTCTCTCGAACATTTTTCAGCATATTTCATCTGTGCAGGGAGTTAATGGTTTTCGTTAACTGTTGTAGGTTGACACGGGTCGGAGACTGGCGGTGCACACCCCCGGTGGGAGTGATCCCTTTGCCTTCAGTAATCTTTATGCTTGACCTTGTTATTTATGCAATGCACATCTTTAGTAATGCCAGATACATATCCTGTTTTTTTGTGTCTTGTACCCATCTGATGGCTAGCTGAAACCCATATTAATAATTTTCATGTCAAAGAAGGCCAGATGCATGGCTTGAGAGTGATTAGGTAAATAAAACCAATAAAGAAACTAATTATTATCTCTGCTTTCCAACTAATATTATAACGGCCTCTGCATGAATAGTGCATGAGTGCAGTACCACTACAAAATACTGTCAATTAGTTTGAACTTGATTATTGCTCAATGGCTCATGGCCTCAAAATCTCAAATGTAAAATATTGTAGCCAGCATATAGCCTCAATGTGAATTTGATTTGGACTTTTTGCACAAAGTTAAATTTATATTCATTGTGAGCTAAATGGTATTAATTTTGAACTGTATGTAACTTGATACATTTTGGCATCGAGAAAGAAGGAATTGTAATGTATTGATAATTAACATAGTGGCTAAATGGTATTCTAGACAGTCTGTTTACAAGGTCAACAAGCTTTCTATGGGATAGCAATTTTTCAGCAGAATCATATGTTTTTTCGTATCGGTATAAAGTATAAACTGCCCATCCTTTTTTTAAATATATTTTCTCCATTGTAATGCATCTGATCTGTAGGCATTAGGGTTGACTAAGTAGATCTTTTGGTGGTTTTCATGGAAGGCGTTTTGATGCTGGCTGGTCTAACACATTCCTGTTTCGTGCCAGTCACCTAATGTACCATGCGTATGTTTTGCAGATAGTGGTGATGAGCTTAACTGCAGCAACGTTGGTGTCAAACGCCATCAGAAATCCAATTTTACTCCATCTACAAAGAATGGCAAGGTGCGAACTTCTGTGTCTTCACTCCTAATTTTTATATGCTACATTTTATCACAATACACTTGTGATTAGCATTTACAAATGTTTTGACAACTTTCCTGGTCATATGTAGGTTGACGGAGCTGCATTCTCTAGTGAGCTAGAATGTTTCATCCTAAAAAAAACTGGGGACAGAGCAAGAAAACCAGTCAATCGTGAACTAAATAGTCGTACCGTTCGACAAAATACTACTGATAATAAACTTTCAGATATGGATGGTAGGAGGTTAGGTGTGAAGATCTCTACCAAAAATCGACAGAAAAATAACAATGTTGGGTCAAAGGTTATGCCCGATAAACGACATATGAAAGATGACGCTTTTGAGTCTTTTCCCAAGAGGTATTCCCTCCTATTTACTAATCCAATTATTTGGTGTTTTAGTTCTGGTAGTTATATCAAGATGAGCTATGATATCTCTTCTTTAGCAGTTCGCCTGTTTCACATATACATCTGGGACTTTTCACTCGGTCCTTGCTGTACAACATTTACGGATCTGATTGTGCATGTCACCACTTGTTGACCATTTCTCTCTTGTAACTCTGGCGTTTCACTTTCCATCTAGTAGTAATTACTGACAGTATTTGCGGCATTGTTTTAATGTTAACTATCTTCGTATCTCTAATAACCATATCAAATTTAGTTCCATGGTCATGTTTTATGCTGTGATTTTGTAGACACCTATACCCTTTTCATTGTCATTAATGACTTCAAAGGTTATGCAGTTCTTGTTATTGCACCAATGGGTGTGCTAAGTACATTATCTTCAGTGCTATATTTTTGTGAACCATTGGGCTTATAACCTGCATATACAACTCCAGTGACCTCATGGCCAGCTATTTGGATTAACCTGATGGAATATCCATGTTGGAATAAGCTCGTCTTATCTTTTCCAATTTGCAGGAGGAACATAGTTCCATCCTAATTCCTGCACGTAATACTGTAGTTAAAACCACTTTATATGATATGAACTGTGGATCTTGAGGATAGTCTGTAGTTTGTGCTCGATGGAGGCCGGGGATTGTAGCAGTAAGACAGTAATATCCCAGAGCGTGGGTGTTAGAGTAGGGGAGTAGACTGGGAAAATATATTATATAGCCAGGTGCAAGACTCCTCGATGGAAGCATCACCTTGTCGGCTTAGCCGACCTAACAACTTGGAAATAGATCTAACCTTATGAAGGACGTAGCAAAAAACCCAAACGTAACCAGGTAGAGGTTGTTGTTTGACCCCTTATTCCTCCAGCCACGCTTCGTGTGGGCTTGGGCTTGTGTTGGTATGTGCCTATGTGGTCATTTTTGTTTTGCTGATAGATAAATCTGATATGCAGGTGTGGCAATTCTAAGAATCCGAACTACCAATATGAGATGTTAAATAAAAGAGAAAAAAAAAAGGTGAATATGCTGACAACTATTTCACCTTCTCCTTACATTATTCTGCGATAATTTTCCCTTTCACTCCTTGAAACTGAAATCTGTTATCTAGAATAAAATTGCTCTGTGCATCTAGCATCATGCTGACTATGCTGAAACGTATGTGGGTGCAAATACATTTTTATTTATTTATTTATTTCATCCATCTCTATGTTTTCTGACTAAAATCTATTAGGCTTCAACCACAGAAGTTATCTTATTTATAAATAAAACAAAAATGAAAGCCTAGATGTGCCAAAAATTGGGCATCAATCATGTGCGGTGTTTGGATTTGATTTACTGAGAAGATCGTGACTGATGCTTTAATATTTCATCATTATTGGCATTGATTCTTAGCTGCAAACATTTGACACCAATAAGACTTCTTTATATCTATTCCAATCATGCTTTTCGGATTTTCAGGAAGTAGTTCTCTTGGATGATGAAGATACAGAACCTGCTAAATCAGTTGATGTTGAGATGGCTAATAAACGGTAATTTGGTAACACATTTATTCCACACTGTATATTCTAAAATCAGTGCCCAGTCATAGAGGTTCCATTAATCATTTTGGACTTATGTAGGGTCAAGTCAAAGATCTACTATCCATCAATGTGAGAATCATGTAAGTTACCGAGGTATTGACAGAGAGAATCTTCTCCGAAACTAATGTCTACTACTGTCTGCAGAACTGATCCGGAAAGTGTTGAGCTGACATATCCTGACATAGAATGTCTTAAACCCGCAGAATTTTTAAAATCACCTGCTATAAATTTTTACATCCAGTAAGCACTCTATTCCGCTTATGACATTATCTTCCTCTTTCTTCTGTTAGTAAGTTCAACGTTCAAGTGCTCACATGCAGCTGTTAGAAAGTCTTGATGGGTATGACTGAAGTGCATTTGTTTTATGTCTTTATCTAGTTTTTTTCTTATCTGTAGTAACTTTAGATGCCACTTTAGGACTGCCAAATGTAATGTTGAAATAGAAAAGTAGGTCTCATTCTACTCACTTTATTAGTGAGCTACAGTAGCGAATAATCAGTACCTACAAACTATATTAATGAATGCCATGTTTGGAAGACATATTTGATGTGTATAAAGGACTAAATGTGAATTGTATCTCAACTGATTCGTCACTTTTCAACATATCTCACCTGTACCATGATGTGTTCCCTTCAAGATGGAAATGTCTATGCTGTACTTATTCTTCTCGTTTTGGACGATTTGGCTGAATAAACTGTCAAAATTAAATAATATGTTGTGTAGTTTTTAATACATGTTGTCTGTCCATTCTGACTATGACCATGTCAGGTACCTAAAAAATTCCCGGTCTTGTGACGACTTCTACATCTTCAGTACATTTTTCTACAGCAAACTTGAACAGGCATTATCTGGGACGGTATGCTCTTGATCCTTCCGTGTTGTATTTAATATTTGCAACATTCAACATTACTTGCCATTCCATGGTTTGAAGTTATGCTAAAGTTGGTGGATGAGTTGGCTTGAGATGGAAGGTTTTTTCCCCATACGGTGATGCCACAGAAAATACTAGTGAATTTCTGGCTACAGTAGACCGTGTTCTTAAATTACGTAGTTAATAACACCCTTGTGTGATTGTGTCATTCGATCCCCATTAAATCATACTTTTGATCTTTCAAAGCTTCGTTTAGTTCATATCACCTTGTTGCTGCAATTAGTAAAATATATGGAGCTGTGTATGCATGTAAACGGAAAAAAATCTAGTTCTCTGCGCTTCTCCTTCAGACATATTTTTCCAAATTGCAAAAGAATATTCCCACTTTAAGTTATAGAAAATTCTATAAAACATTTGCAGTTGTTGTTTGTTCACCGCATAAACTGCAAATATGCATGGTATTCGTTTTTCAATATGATATGTTCCAAAAAATCATATTTTTCTCTGGAAAATAGCCTACTTCATCGTTACTCTTTTGTTTTATAAATTGCTATTCATTTAATACCTTTTGCATGTTGGGATTATCTTTTCTTCACCCTCAAAGCTAA
The DNA here is from genome assembly GCA_028641055.1 of Alopecurus myosuroides. Classification (NCBI taxonomy): domain Eukaryota; kingdom Viridiplantae; phylum Streptophyta; class Magnoliopsida; order Poales; family Poaceae; genus Alopecurus; species Alopecurus myosuroides. The sequence continues at coordinate 207,351,089 of CM054058.1, read as the reverse complement.
TTTTGAGAAGTGCTGGTTGACTTGTTCTTTCTTTGTAGGGTAATTGTGAGTCACAATTTGAGAAGTTAAGGAGATGGTGGAGAAGTTTTGATATTTTTAAGACACCATATGTACTTTTGCCTATACATGGAGAGTAAGTTTTTTCATCTCTGGATAACACTTAATTGGACGTGTTTATCTGCTCCTTGAAGCATATACATGATTAATTTGGTTAATACCCCCTCCGTCCCACTAGACACTAAAAAAAAGGAATCTAGACTTATTTTAGTGTTAGATACATCCATTTTAGCTCAAGTAATATAAGACGGAGGGAGTATTTTGCATGATGGTGTATTTGATGGTTGGCAGATAACGTTCTAGAGTATCTAGTTATCATATATACATATTAGTCTCTGATTACCTCATGTTCTTGTAAATTAGGATGCACTGGAGTTTGGTTATTATCTGCATGCCCGCAAAAGAGAGAGAATCAGGGCCAACAGTGTTCCACTTGGACTCTCTAGGAATGCATTCCAGCGACAAGATTTTTCATATGATTGAGAGGTATGTTCGGGGATACTACGCAAACACTTGCTCCTGATCCCAAGCATTTACAACTCAGAACTGGAGCGATCTGTGGTGCCATGTACTGTCCCTGTAGGGGAACTTGTCATTCTGAAACTTCCTACCTTTGATCTACTTTAGTCGTGTGCATGAATATGAAAATTGTTGTTGCAGCTACCTCAGAGAAGAATGGAGATATCTACAGAAGGATCCTTCTTATGACATTCCCTTTTCAGGCACGATATGGGGACATCTTCCAAGACATATACGCAAGGAAAAAGTTGAGGTAAGAACCTTGGTGTTCTGATGATAGTTCTTGAGAGGTCCTTGTGGCTTTACAGCAACTCTTTATCATTTTTTGTGCCAATTTTCTAAAGCTGCCTTTCATTTCCACTTGCAAGGTGCCCCGACAGCAAAATGATTATGACTGTGGTATCTTTATGCTTTACTACATTGAGAAGTTCATTCGAGAGGAACCAGATAGATGGACAGGAGAGCGCCTTTGCAAGGTATAAATCAAACCGGTCCATTATTTTTTTCAGTACTAACATGAGTCTTGACTATCTCGCTCTTACTGGATTATAGTTTGGACGCAAATGGTTCAATCCTGAAGAAACTTCAAGGCTGCGGGAGCGTATGCGAACTCTTCTGTTTGATGTATTTCATAACACTCCACTGAATGATCAAAATTCAGAGTCTGACTCACATTCCGATGATCACTCTAAAGATGATGAAAAGGATGAGGTTGCAATGGTGACTGTTATCACTTAATGTAGTGATGGATGCACCGCTTGTAACGACACAGTGATGGTGGCGTAGGTTTCTATGAAATATCCAATGTATGTAGTTTTGGGGATGATGAATCTGAAAGATGTTTGGGAGTCGTGCTGAACAATATATAAAGTAATTATGACATGTAGCAGATGATCCTTATTGCGTCCTTTTTTCCATACAGTAGGAAATTTGGCTGGACGAGAAGTCTAGCTTATAGCATGTAAATAGTTTGGCTGGATTGGCAAACTCCCATAATTAGCATGTAAATAGTTTGGCTGGAATTGCGAACTCAGCCATAATTAGCATTAGAAAACAGATTTTAAATAATGCCATTTTCACTAGTCAATGGGTCCAAATTTCCCTTGCTTTTGTTGTATGGATACAGAAGAATTCGCACAGAGATCTGCATGATTTCGGATCCAAAATTGTCCTATATCCTTTTTTTAGGAAAAAAAATGTCTGAGATCTAGTCCGTACGTTATATCACCTTAAGATGATTTGGTGTCTGTATATGATTGAAAAGACAAAGCAATTTTTCAACCAAAAAATATCGATTTTGAATTATGAAGAGTGTTTGGCCTATAGCATTTCTGTACTGACTGGCATATCCACTGGGAAACGGAGCCCTGGTTGCTGAACAGTTTGGGTCTGTACAAACGATGCTGGCAAAATCACTTTGCATAGCAGTTATGCAAATGACGTTATGAATTGAAGGCATTTTATGATAATTCCACGATACAATCAGGGACACAGAATCAGGAAATGACATCAAATTAACAGAAACTGGCATCACTGGACAATAAGATGACTGGTACATCATCATAAGTTTAAGCAGTGAAACTACAGATTCCACAAGCAAAATTCCAAGGGTATAGTTCACAGGGCATGTAGCCAGTGTTATTGCAATCTGCCAAGGGAGCTAAACTGAAGATGAAAACTCTTCTATGGTGACTGAAATCCCGTTCTTGTTATAGAGGTGTTGCAAACCCTGAAGTTGCAAACAAGAAAAAAGGACGGGTCAGAACAAAAACAACATGAGAAGGCCACCAAGGCCAACAAACTACCAAAGGAGTACAGTGGTAAATGATAGTGTTTAATAAAACGTATTGACATGTCGACATACACACGAAGATTCATAAATCTCTAGGCAGCAGAGATAGTATCGAGAATTCGAGATGCTTAATATGATCAATACAACATGCCATGCTTAGTTACCAGTGCAGTATATTCATTTGGTAAGGAAAGAAATTAATCAAGTGATCCAGTAGACCACCAATATAATCAACAGGCAATACTTGTGACAGTCTTAAATTAACAGCTATTTTTCATGAGGTACCGCATACACCTTGGCTTCAAGTCCTCGGAAGCAATGGGGCGGGTTTGGACGGATATATCGGATCTCCAGATCCAGATCCAGATCCAAGTCCATCAGACTCACTATGGCCTGCCCACGAAAGTATCCATGGGCATGGATGTCGTCCCATATCCAAACCCACTGGATACCCGGATATCCATGGATATCCATGAGTTTATGCACTATGTACATCAACATAACAATATTCCAACAGTCCAACGCCATTTCAAACCCCATATCAGTAAAAAAAATAACACTAGAACACTATTTGGACGAACAACAACACTACCGCGTCTTTCAGGTTCCAGACGAGGAGTGGGGGCGTCGGTCTTGGTCTGTAATCTGTTCTGGACTTTGACGAGGAGTTGTAGGGGAGGCTATGTGGATGCATTAATTGCGTGAGGCTGTCGTTTAGGGTTAGTAATTATGTGATCTTTGGGTGAGTTGGGCCTTGGTTGAGTCTGGCCTCAAGGACAGTGAGAGACGCGCCTAGGAAAAAATCACATGTCTCGCTGACATGTGGGTCCCATATGGCAGTCGGGTATCCGTTGGATATCCATGGAGCGAAACCTGTGCCCATGCTGACCCCATGAGTTGAAGCGGATATCTGCCCCATGAAATCGGTGGGCGTAACCAGCCCTCCAAACCCTTACCCTCCGGGCTGGATATCCATGGATACCCGGATCCATAGATAAAATCGCCATACTTAGCCCTATGTTGACCATCTATTGGGATCTCAATTTGCATAAGGTATGCCTATAACTACGTGCCTTGTCATGGTGGCACTGTAAAGAACATTAATGGGTGATCAACCTATTTTACTAGATCTACAATTTAAAACAGGAAGCTGAAATCAGCCAAGCAGGAGGCAGAAATAGGAGAATACAAAACAGCTGTTTGAAAGGAAGAAAACAGTTAAACAAAATTCATGAATGTTATCCGCTAAACTAAGAAGATAAGGAACTAAACGCAAGATTGGGACCAGCAAATCAAGCACTTAGATGTACACTTCTAGAAACCACACTAGCCTCATACTACAATCGTTTCCCCAGGCATGGTCATGGGAATAGCCACCTCATTCATGGCCATGGGAATGTAGATACATCAAAAAAGTTCAAAATCTAGCAAAGAGCAATTTTGTTTAAATAAAGACACACCAAAACTTCGAAGGGAGAACAAAATCTGATTCACTAGAGTTAGTTGATTGGTTCAACTTCCTGACTTTTAGCATTCCACGCCTAATCCAAGCACGGAAACAAGGAAAACCAAGTTATGTTGGCATACCTTCCGAGAGCCAGCCCCAAGACCCGGGCTTAAGCCCGAGCATGGAGGTGAGCAGTGCCGATGCCGTCGCGCTGTGCAGCGGCATCAGACCCTGCACGCCGCCTAGCGCCGCCACCGGGACCCTGCACACGAGGACGGCGCCAAATCTGAGCAAACCATACTGTCCGAAGTCCAAACACGACGAGTTAGAGGAGAAACACCAAGGTACCTCGAGATCGCGAGGCGCCGGCGCGAGGCGGCGCGGGGCAGAGCGGAGGCCGCCGCCCCCGGAGACTGAGCCGCTGCCGGCCGGGAAAACGCTCTGGAGAGAGTAGATGGGGACGCGGAGCGCATCCCGGCGAGGGCTCGCCGCGCGCCGCCAGCCGCCGTCGCCATGGCTGGTATGGATGGGCTCTAAAACCCTCGGCGTTGCCCTCCTTGGGCTTCTTTCACAGTTTGGACGCCGAGGGCCTGTGAGACCTGAGTGACCGAGGGCTTACGTTCGGTGGCCGCCGTCTATACGACCTAGTAGCAAAGAAAAGCTGTCAGCGTTCGGTGGACCGTCTCCACAAGAATTCGCAATTTGGACACGGACAAGCGGAGGGATGAAAATGGAGCGAAAATGTACAGTAGAAAACTGGGTGCTGCCCCATTTGTTTCAAGTTTTACAAAAGCTAAAATAAATACACAAACTCTAGAAACAAATTAAAAAAATGTTGTCTCAAACAGATACAGACCGAATACGGAACAGACATGTACTCCCTCCGTCCACTTTTATAAGGCACACTTCTTACTGACGGTTTGGTGTCCCTATGGTGATTGTTGAAAGGATCGAGAGGGTTGACTAACGAGGGTGAATAGACAACTACAAATTTTACTTCTTTCTATTTAGGGATAGTTTAAATATATTAGTTTTCTAAATTATACAGCTTGGTGAATAATCATATATGAATATATGATAAGCAAGATACGACTAGCAATGATATGAAATCAAGTAATCTACTACCGAGTAGTAAACGTAAGTTGAGAGATAACCAACAAAGTGTTGCGGAGATTTATTCCGGAGTTCACTCTCCAATGGAAGCTACGTCTCCGTTGGAGCGGTGCGATGTCATCAAGGTAAACACCGAGTAGCAGTCAAACGACACACCTTATCTCTTCCGCGTCCTTCCACCGATGTGGAGAGACACAAATCACTATGTTTCTTGTAAGATTGACAACTAAAGTTTTCACAAGAAAGAGGCACACTCCACAATTTGGAGGGTCCTCATGAAATCCTGCGAGCCGCCAAGACTCCAAGTTTCAAGTCCGGTCCATACTCCATAACTCAATTGGAGGCTACACAAAATTCTCTGCAGCTACCAAAGTCACGAAGGACCAATAATATTTTAGGGTTATAAGTTCTAACGAATCCAAGAGTAACAAGGTTCCCTAATGGAATCAAGGTGAAAATCAAATTCCTTTGGTGAGATGGTAGATCTAAGTCACCTATCTCAAATCCCTGAGGGGCAAGGTGTATGAGTGTGTAGAGAGAGATCTTGAAATTTTGATCTCGCAATAATGGTGTGAGAGACAATTCTGGTCGTGATGACCTTCACTAAGGTAGGAGAAGACTTTATATAGTGTTTACCAAATTATAGTTGTTGCAAGAAAACGTACCTAGGAGTCTCCAGCCTAGAGACCGATGTCTCCGACGTAGCACGTAGAACATGAGTGGCCCGGAATCTCTGGCCTGGCCGGAGACTTCAACAAGCCCCCGGGCATACTCCAAACACGAATTCAAGGCGCACACTAGTTGTGTAGCTCTTAGCCCAAGTCCAAAATAATTAGGCCGGAGTCTCCCATACATTACACGCCCGACTGAGTTCTCCCTTACCAAGGTGTCTAAACACCAAGCTAGGAGAGGTCCGTTAGGAAGTGTCTGAGTTCTCCCTTACTAAGGTGTTTGTTGAAAGGCTGGAGGATAACAGTCTCAAACTGTGTGTGCTTATGCTCCGATAAAGTTATGTTGTAAACTGGGCGCTGAATTTGTCGTGACTTTTGAAAAATTTACATTTTGGTTTAACCACTGTTAAGTAATGTCGTAAACTCACAGTTGCCAATATATGTACTATATGGTGTTAAGTTAAAAAAAATTGGACGCATTTGAAAGTGCAGGAAAGAGTATTACCATTGATTAGGCAACTCTGGATCCGTGTATGAACCTCCGAAACAATCTGGCCCTTCCAGGCAAATCGGAGTTGCTCCAAAATAATCGGCTCTGGATGGAACATGAACCCTAATAAAATGTTTCTAGATATTGTTGGACTCTCCACGATGAGTAGGTTTTAAAAGCAAAACCGACGCTGATTTAGTTGGAGGCGGTTTATTTGTATACCCGACGCACAATATTCGGACCATCCACCTAACCGCGGGCATCCAAATATTTGGGAGCCGGTCAAATTATCAAGCCGCCTCGCAATGGGAGAGTCGGGTCCTCATCACGCCCTTCATGGATTGTCGTACTATCAGAGGCACACATTTTTTAAAAACCGCCTAAGGGGAAGAGTTTCTCACACGGGCCGTGAAACCGGCTCCAATAGGCCCAACTATTAGCACCATATGCTATGAACCGGATGGGGGAATCGGCTCGGGCGGGAACCGACTGAGATTGTGGGTATATTAGTAGTGTATGAGACTTCATTTCCTTTGTATCTTGACTTGCTTGAAGTGAAGTCACCCTTCTTCCACCAATTGTGGGCCGCGAGTGCCAATCAAGATTCAAAACTTTTCTTTAGAATCGGGTACGTGAACATTCCCACCATCATCACCACCATCCTCCACAACATGAGTCGTGGCCTTCGATGCAAGGTTCATTTTTATTGGCCCATTCACACGATCAAGCGTGTGATCCGAGGATTTCTTTAACAATTTCATGGTGACAAAGATTCTTAAAACATCACTTGGTGTTAGTGATGTGTATTTTGTTCTTGCATAGACATTGACCACCATATTATCATTGTATGGTATCAATGATTGGAGAAGTTTTTACTTGAACCAATCATCATCTTGATCCGTGAACCCAAGATCCCTCATGGCCATGGGTGAGAGCCATTATTCTTCGGTAGAGTTCTTCCGGAGACTCTCCATCCTTCGTGATAAATTCATGGACCTTTTGTTGAAGGACGACCTTCTGTGTGCATTGCACGCTCGTCTTTCCATTATATAATTCAGTGAGGTAGTCCCAAACTTTTTTGGCGGTCTTGAGGGACCGGATGTGCTCAACACCTTCATTGACCATTTCCTTCTAAAGCATGTTGAACGGATAGTATGGACACCTAGAGGGGGGGGTGAATTGGTGCTATGACCAATTTTAATTTTTCTTCAAGATTAGGCTCGACACAAAGGTAAATTCTCTAGATAATGCAACTACGGTGAATTTACCTATATGACAAGAATAACAACAAGTAAAATACAAGCACAAGTAAAGGGGGAGGGAACGAGGTAACCGATATGAAGCACGCAGAGATACGATGTAATCCAGAGTTCCTCCTTGTTAAGGGAGTAAGTATTGTTGGAGGGATGTGAGCTTCGCCACGAAGTCCTACTCAACGCCACAAAGGCCTCACCCTATTCACCGATGAACCCTGCTACAAAGGCCTAGTCCACCTTCCACTATTGATTTCCTTTGAGGCGGGAATCAAATCCTTTACAAACAAGCTTGGGGCACACACCCACAACCAAATTGGGGGCTCCCAACACCAAGAATCACTAAGTGTAACAAGAGATATAGGTTCTCCACAAATAGAAACCCTAGACTCAAATTTCTCAAGTGAATGGGGGGAAATGAAGAACGGCTCGGTGAAGATGTAGATCGGGGCCTTTTCATTCAATCCTCCGAAGATCAACAAGTTTGGGTGGAGGGATTGGGAGTAAATGAGGATTTGGTGAGATCAATAAATGCACTTGAATGCTCAGACGAACTGGCTCTTTGGGGAAGAAGGGGATGTGCTATTTATACCATCCCACAAATCTGACCGTTTGGAGAAATTATTGCATCACCTGGTAGTACCGGACAGCGTCCGGTAGTACCGCCCATAGAGATATTCACCTTGGTCAACGCTGCTTCATAGACAGAAATCACAGTCGGTACTACCGGGCGGATCTGGTAGTACCGCGATGAACTACCGGACGCCCCCCGGCAGTACCGAACTTAACAAAAGCTGGGGGGGGGGGGTTCGAGTGTAGTGCGCAGCCGGGCGTCAATGGAAAAATCCGGTACTATCGAGTTGGTTCGGTAGTACCGCGACTCCGGTACTACCACCGCCCCACCGAATTCCATCAGCTCTTCTAGCGCACACAAACCTTCCACAGTCGGTTGTACCGGGCGGATCCGGTAGTACCGAGATGAACTACCGGACGAGCCCGGTAGTGCCGGATTAGGCAAAAGGTTGTGCGCAACAACCAGTGTTGTATCTGGGAAAACCCGGTAGTACCGGACTCCTTCCGGCAGTACCGCCCGAGACAATAAACCCACTAAAATGGACGGAATTCTTCGAAGATCTCCACGGGGTTTTAGCAGAAGATCAACAATATCATGATGATTAATTTAAGCACAATAAACCTATAAACACTTAGCACACATTAGTGCTCTAATTGTGTTGTCAACAAACATCAAAACAAAATGCGGGGAAATGCTCTTTCAATCTCCCCCTTTTTGGTGTTTGATGACAACACAATTGTTGAGCAAGGATTTGATAGCACAAGTGACGTAAGTAACCCACAATGAGAAGAAATAGCTAGGAACAAGACTTCCGATAGATAGAAAGTACTAAACGGGATAACAAGTCTTACACCACGCACCTACTTAAAAGTTCAACACCAAATAAAAGGTTCAAATAAAACAGAGACACAAGAAAGATAAATAACGAAGATAGTAGGCTTGTGAATCCACCCATGCAAATCCCGGCTCAACCTAATATACTCATTCTCCCCATTTTTCATAAAATGCCAAAAGGGGGGAAGAGGCTAACGTCCCAAGTCATACCTCGTCTTCGGGGATCGTGGTGGGTGGACGAGGAAGGAATGTCGGGGCTGCTGAAAGTGCATACGCGCTTAAATCATCTTGTTTTGGTGTTTGTTAACAACACATGTATTACTAAAAGGTGTTGATGTATTTCAGGGGTTATTCCAACTTATTTACTATGGTGGTGTATTGGTACAAAAAGGAGCAAGCCATCAAGTCACTGTTTGCTGGAGTTTTCTCCAGGCCGGAGTCTCCGGTCCACCAGACCGGAGTCTCCGGTGTGGAGATTTCTCCTAGCCATTTTCCTCTGGAACAGGTGGTGTCGCGTACTGTACCCACACCGGAGAGTGTCCGGAGACTGTCCGGAGTCTCCGGTGTGGAGGTTTTCTCTCAGAATCACTAAGGAAATGATGGTGTTGCGTATTGTACCCACACCGGAGACTTACTGGATACTTACCGGAGTCTCCGGTGTGAGTGAAGCTTTTCTGTCTCGCAAGACCACAGGCAATCTCTGTGCTTTCCCGTGGCGCCAAGACCGGAGTCTCCGGTCCCCCATACCGGAGTCTCCGGACTAAAACTTTCCTGAAGAATATCAAGTGTGCCAAGGTGGTGTCCAGTACTGCATCCAGTCCGGAGGGACACCGGAGAGTGTCCGGAGTCTCCGGCCCAGACCGGAGTCTCCGGTCTTTACACCACAGTCTCCGGTGTGATTTCGCCAGATCTGCTCCAACGGCTCTTTGTCTTTATGAGGGGTATAAATACCCCCTCCCCTTCACCTACCTCCAGTGAGCTCGACCAGAATTAAATACACCATTGTTGGAGCTCACCCACCTTGCTAGATCTCCCAATCCCTACACCCAAAAGCCTTGATCTTTGGAGGATTGAAGGAGAAGGCCCCGATCTACGTCTTCACCAACCGGATTTCATTTCCCCTCTCTTTTGCTTGAGGGATCTTTGCCTAGGGTTTCCTCTTGTGGAGAACCTAGGCTTCTTGCTACTCTTGGTGATTTGTGAGTGTTGGGAGCCCCCAATTAAGTTGTGGGTGTGTGCCCCAAACTTGTTTGTAAAGGATTCGATCCCCGCCTCAAAGGGGTTCAATAGTGGAAGGTGAACTAGGCCTTTGTGGCGGAGTTCATCGGAGAATAGGGTGAGGCCTTTGTGGCGTTGAGTAGGCCTTCGTGGCGAGCTCACACCCCTCCAACGAGACGTACTCCCTTAACAAGGAGGAACTCGGGAATACATCGTGTCTCCGTGTGCTTCTATCGGTTACCTCGTTCCCCTCCCTTTACTTACTCGTACTTTTTGCATTTATTGTTGTACTAGTTGTATTAAGTATTGTACTAGTTGCATTAATTGCTTGCCTTGTCATATAGGTAAATTCACCACTAGTTGCACTATCTAGAGAATTTACCCTCCTGTTAAGCCTAAACCTTAAGAAAAATTAAAATTGGTCGTAGCACCTATTCACCCCCCCTCTAGGTGCCCATACTTTACTTTCAGCTGCTCCATTAGCTATGCTTGGAGATCCACTGCTTCCTGGGAGTGGTAGCCTTCTCGGAACCCGAGGACACGGGCAAACCCATCTGATCCATCATCTTCTTCTTACGAGAAGCAACCTTCTTGTGGTAGACGTGAGCATCATGCAAGCGCTCCTGGAGGTCGAGCTGGAGGAAAAATAATCCCTCTCATCCGCATATGGATTCTCTTCCCTATATTCTTGATAGGCTTCAGGCTTCCACTTATTGAATGGCTTACAATCATATTTCCTAGCAATGGCCTTGGGTTGTGAAGAGCCACTTCCACCCCGACCACCACCACGAGTCCTAGCGGTGGTAGGGACGGGAATGACCACAGCCTCGGCCTCATAATCAGCCATGAACTCAACCTCTTCTTCCTCAGCAGTCACAGACTTGTATCCCGGTGCCTTGCGCTTGTTTCTAGCATAGGTGACCAGTTCCTTCCCCAAAGACCCATAACCACGAGAACCTGTGAAACAGAGAGATGGGGGTAGGAAACAAGATGAGGGAACATACTCAAAGAAAATGGATATTAAAACTAGTTGATTCAAGTTTCAACAAGTTGATATGTCCCAAACTTGTGAAGGCGGTAGTATCGGACGTCACCCGGTAGTACCGGCCGCACAAGTTTCAGGCTCCATGCTCCAAATCCGAGCACAAAATCAAGGAAAGTTCAACAAGATGAAACTAGAAGTAAATAGGCAATGCAATTTCTAGCTTAAAGTGAATCATCCATCCAATTTAACGAAGAAATCAGATCTACAAGTATCTATCCTGAAGATCTCATTTAGGGTTCATCATTGGCATCAACGGGGACCCCAAATAAGAGAAAGGAGAGGAAATACCGGAGGCCGTGGAGGAGATCGATGCGGGAGGGATTCCCACAGCGAAAACACGGCTGGAAACGGCGGATTCCGACGAGGGGAGGCCCAGCCGGACGAGGGAGAGGGAGGAGAGCAGCAGTGAGGGAGCAGTTCGTGCGGGTGGGAAATAACCGCCAGCCCGCACGATTGTGAATTTTAAGTCAAAACTGCATCTCCCGGTAGTACCGGACCCATCCGGTAGTACCGGCTGTGTAATTTTTGGCAGAACGAATCTGCTTCATTTTGCACAGGCGTTAGTACCGTGCTAGATCGATTGTACCGGCTGTACATATTTCCACAGACAGAGTCCGCTTCTATCTCCACAGACGGTAGTACCGGGTGTGTGAGTTTGAGCAGAAAAACTGCTTTCAACTATACACACGCGGTAGTGCCGGTCGCCGGTCGGTAGTATCAGGGAACCCTTCCTTTTCCTCTAGTGACAACTTTGAGTATGTTCAAGAATAGAAGTTGTTTCTAGGATGAGATAGGCTTAGGATGGAAGACCAAACTGAATATAGTACTTCTCCCCTCTCTTGCAAAAAACACATGAATGAAAGGCCAACTGAGATTGATTTTCCTAAGAGAAACACTTAACTAGGAAAACGAGAGAAGTGCAAAGAACTCAAAAATAAATCCCAACTAAGCCACCATGTAAGAGAATGTTGGTATGTCACCGCGAAGATATATCTTGGGTGCATTGCCAATTCTCGACATTGAAGCAAGGGAGGTGGTTCTACATTGTTTACATGAGGAGGTGGTACATTTGGAGAATTATTATACAAGAAAATTGTCTTGTGAGAATCATCAAAATTGTTGGGGTTACGTGAGTTGGGACCATGATTTCTAGGAATAGAATTTCCATCTTTATCAACTTCTCCACTATTACGCGAGGAAGATGAAGTTGAAATTTAAGCATTTCGTCTTTCCTCTACTTTCTTGGAGTTATCCATCATGTCCTCCATGAATTTATTCATGGTGCCCACAATGATAGGCTCCTTATATTTTTCAGCTTGTGAGACAATTTTAATTCTTTCCTTCTCTTGCTCATCTTCCAAGCGAGTCATCCTCCTCTTTAGGCGGTAAAGCCTTTAATAAAGAGACAAAACTACAGGTTTTACTTCTTTTCTTTTCAATTTAGAGATAGCTCAAATATAAGTTCTCTAGATTATGAAACTAGATGAACAACCCTATATGATGAGCAATATAACACTAGCAAGGATATGAAATCAAGTAAGCTAGTAGCGAGTAGTAAAGGTAAGTTGAGAGAAAACCAACAAAGTGACGTGGAGATTTGAACCAGAGTTCACTTTCCAATGCAAGCTACATCTCTGTTCGAGCGGTGCAACTTCACCAAGGTGAACACCAAGTAGCCGTCAAATGGCACACTATATCTAGTTTGTGTCCTTCAACCAATGTGGAGAGACATGAACCAATATGTTTCATTTGAGGTCGACAACTAGAACCTTCAGAAGGACGAGGCACACTCAATGGCTTGGAGGGTCCTCACCGAGTCCCACGAGCCGCCAACGCCTTGATCTTCAAGGTCGGGGCATGATACGTCTCCAACTTATTTATAATTTCTAATGTTCCATGTTGATATTATGCCAATTGGTACATGTTTTCTATACACTTCATAGCATTTTTATGCATTTTCTGGGACTAACCTATTGACAAGATTCCATAGTGCCAGTTCCTGTTTTCCGTTGTTTTTGTATTTCAGAAAATTTGTTCTCGAAATATTCTCGAAATTGGACGAAACAAAAGCCGAAGTCCCTATTTTTTTGTCACGTACATGGAGTCCGGAGGAGACTCAAAGGGGCCCGGGGAGGTGGCCACACCATATGGCGGCGTGCCCCTGGTTACGCCACTACGTGGTGTGCCCCATGGGCGCCCACCAACATCGCCCTTCCGCCTATATAATGCTTCCTCGAGAAAACCTTAAGTACCCGAGCCCCCATCCATGAAAAGTTTTGTAGCCGCCACCGTCGCCAAGCCTAGTTTGGGAGGGTTCTGAAGCTCTTCCCGGCACCCTGTCGGAGAGGGGAATCATCACCAGAGGGCTCTTCATCACCATGCCTGCCTCCGGAGTGATGCTTGAGTATTTCATCCTTGGACTACGGGTCTATAGCAGTAGCTAGATGATTGTCTTCTTATATTTTGTGCCATCATGTTTAGATCTTGTGAGATGCCTAATATGATCAAGATCATCTTATTGTAATGCTACATGTTGTGTTTGCTGGGATTCGATGAATATTGCATATTATGTCAAGTTGATTATAGATCTATAAAATATGTTATTTGTGATCTTGCATGCTCTCCGTTCCTAGTAGATGCTCTCCCCAAGTAGATGTGTGTGACTCCAAGAGGGAGTATTTATGCTAGATAGTGGGTTCATGCCTCCGGTGATCTCGGAGAGTGATAATAACTTCTAAGACTGTGGATGTGTTGTTTCCACTAGGGGTATAAGAACAATGCTTTGTCTAAGGATAATTGTGTTGTTTAGATTACGCATTTTACTTAATGCAATAATCTGTTGCTTGCAACTTAATACCCAAAGTTTGCTCGGATGATGTCCGGAGGGTGGATTATTAGTCATAGATGCAGTTGGATAACGGTCTATATATCATGTTTTAATGCCCAAATGAATCTCATAGTAGTCATCATGTCATGTATATGCATTACGGTGTAGTCTCTATCTTGTCAATTGCCCAGCTGTAATTTGTTCACCCATCATGTTATTTATCTGTTATGGAGAGACACCACTAATGAACTGTGGACCCCGGTCCATTCGTTTATACTGATAATACAACCTAATGCAAACACTATCTCATTTCATTCACTGCAAACTAATCCTTTGTTTTTAGCCAGACCGGTGAGATTAACAACCTCACTGTTTCGTTGGGGCAATGTATCTTGGTTGTGTTGTGTGTAGATTTCACATTGCTGCTGAGCCTGGTAGTACGCCCTGCCAACATCAGTTGTCAACAACATTCAGAAGTGATTTATTTCTCCTACTGGTCTGATTAAACCTTGGTTTCTTACTGAGGGAAAATCTTGATGTTGTACTCATCATACCTTCCTCTTGGGGTATCCCAACGAACGGGTGTTTAGACGCCATCAGGTCACACTTCAGAACTCAATTGAGTCTCCCGAAAAATCTCCGTGGCTACCAAAGCCACAAAAGACCAACAACCTTGTAGGATTCCAATGAGTAAAGAGAAACAAGTTCCTCAATGGAATCATGGGGGAAATAAAATTCCTTTGGTGTGATTGTAGATCTAAGTCACCTCTCTGAAATCGCCGAAGGGTAAGGTGTATGAGTGCAGAGAGAGAGAGAGAGATCTGGAAATTTTGATCGTGCAAAAATAGTGTGAGATGTATTTCTGGTCGTGGTGACCTTCTCCAAGGTAGGATAAGACTTTGTATAGTGTTTACAAAATTGTAGCCATTGCAGGAAAAATTACCCCAGAGTCTTCGGCCTAGCATGGAATCTACGGCCTGGCCGGAGACTTCAACAAGTCTCTGGGCATACTCTGGACAAAGCATCAGAGGCGTACGCAAGTTGCATAGCTCTTAGCCCAAGTCCAAAATAATGAGTCTGGAGCCTCTGGATTGCCTAAGTCCCGAGTCTCCGGTACATCACATACCGGAATCTCCTGTCCTGGGAGCCCAGAGTCTCCTATCTTTTCACCGAAGACACCTATCATTTTAGAAATGTAATTAGGAAGGTTATAGAGTGTATATTTGGTTTTGTACTACGTAGATGATTTCCCCAAACCTTCCATTGAGAAACCCCTCTAAAACCTTGGGTTCTAACCTATAACATGAATATAAAAATTGAGGGCATCGATCTTAGAGCTTTTATCCCTTTTTAGGGGCTAACCACCATCTTGTGCTTTTCTTCGTGTAATTTTCAACAGTCCTTGAAATACTTAGTACACGGTTAAATATCACCGATGTTGTTAACAAACACCAAAAACCACTTAGCGATAGAAATGTTCTTGCAACTGTGCCACCTACTCGATTATGGATGAAGACCAAGGAGATTACATAATTAGGTAGTATAATAGTTTGTGTCGATCCTCTTTCATAGAGACTGGGAAGTTCATGCTCGGTTAGACCAAATATAGCTATGGTATCCACAATTAAATAGAAAACTATGTAAAACAAAAATTTCAAAGTATGTTGTTTTGTTTTGGTTTCGCCTTTTAGGTTTAGTTTTCATCTCTGTTCCACAAAATTTCATTCCTCTCCGTTTCTATTTTTAGCGGAGAAGTCAGAATTTGTCCACTCTCATTTCATCCTAGTTAAGCCAAATGGATGTGCGCAGTTAATTTTTTTTGTCTCACAAGCACCTGTTTGTAGAGAGGGTAGAGAAAAATTTATGAGCGAAAATAGCACATCTCGAGTAGCTTTCTTAAATGGGCTCTCTATTTATTTTTAGTACAATTATTACATACATGGAGATAAACATAAAACCATGATTAAAAAGATATCTTTGTTACTGCATTTTTATTTATGTTCAACTTGGTTGCATCTATACTCATCTTATATTGCTAAATTCGGCCCATCCGTATCTGTTTTTTTTAATCTTACTCATTTATTCCTCAATCCTATTTCCCCCCTCCATTTTTCTGTTTGCATCCTCTGCCACCTTTGGCTTATCTTTTGTGCATCATTCATTTTTTTATTATGATTTATTCTTCTCCTCGATTGCATTGCTCAACTCTTCTACAAGAATTATGGCAGGCATAGTCACACAGGGAACCTAAAAAAAAAATCTCAAAATGAGCAAACGGGAAAATGCAAAATATACCCAAATCAAACAAACACTAATCCAAGAAAAATCTACCTCACATGAGTTCACCACTGCCGAGGCGCTCGCTGCCCTTGTTCTCTTTCCACGACACTATAGCGACGGTGTTGCAAGCTCATCGGGATGGGTCGAGGAAAACAACTGTTGGAATTTTGTAGTTGGGCCATGCCTAAAGTCCAACTAAAATCTCAAAGTCTCGGGCCATATAAATTCTAGAGGCCCACTTAGCCAATTAGTGCAAGGCAAGTGTTGGGACTTAGCTTTAGTCCCACATTGCTAGCTTAGAAGGAGTCTACCCCTTCGTTTGACTATGTAAAGAGGGGTAACCCCTCTCTAAAGGACACACAATAAAATCTGAGTATTAGGAGAATAAATCCTTGGCCCCTTTGTGCCTCCTCATTATATGGTATCGCATCATTCCAAAACTCTGCGCCGCCACACAAGTCTTATCCATCCCTCCTTCCGGCGTGCACCATGATAAGGAGCAATAGGCCTCCGGAATCTCGCCTCTTGCGACACTGTACATGAGAGGGACAGTCAAGTTTTTGGGGAGCGCAATCCCGCGATAGCTGGCGACGATTTATCCCCCAATGACGAATAATTTTCCGACCTTGACAACCTCTTCATCAACAACATGGGCGACAACATGGACAACAACGCAACCGGTTGTTCTGTCGCTGCATCGTACATATCTCTCTCTCATATGTATGAGATCTTGCTACAATTCATATGTCTAGTGTTTGCCGTAGATTGGATATGTTTGTCTGCTATACTAGATATTGGTATGATTTGTTTAATTATTGTTGTCACGATTTATTTGATGCTATTTCAGATTAAATCATATGCTGAATTGCTAATATATTTAACAATAAAAAACCCAATCATAGGCAATTTCTCGCAACCGCTTTTCTTGCGTCAACAAAGTCCCATCCTTTTAAGGGTGTGCTATATAAGAGGTGGCGCACGAGAGCAGTGATATGGTTTCAATCCATGCAGTGTTATGAGGCAACCAAGGATAAGCCTGAGGGCGATCTTGCTCCTCCATAGCAGAAAGCGTTTGAGAGGATCGATACCATGTTTAAAAGTGTCCTTCTCGGTATTCTTGATGATTCTATTGTGGATTCCTATATGTCGTTTGACAACAACAACGATATGTGGGATGCGCTCGAGGCCAAGTTTGTGGCCTTGGGTGCTAGCAACAAGTTGTACGTCATGGAATAATTCTATGACATAAGATGACTGAGAAGCGTTCTATTGTTCAACAGTCTCATAAGATAGAATCACAGGCTAAATAATTTGAGCACTTTAAGCGTGTTACCGGAAAATTTGTGGCCAGAGTCATTATCGCCAAGCTTCCACCTTTGTGGAGCAGATTTTCTACTTCTCTGAAACACAAGAGACAAGAGTTTTCCATTGCGGGTCCTATCGGATCTCTTGATATGGAAGAGAAGGCGAGAGCAAAGGACACACATGCTCGGGTTGCTGGGGTAGGTTATGTTATCCATATGGTTCAAAAGAAAAAATACCAGCCTAACAAGCCTCAGTATAACAAGAAGAAAACTGAGGGTAAAGACAAACTGATGGCAAGTTCAAGTCGTTGCACTCTGTCATCTTTAAGAAAAGGAATGGGTCCTGCTATGTTTGCGGTGACCCGAATCATTGGGCTCCAAGATGTCCTATACGACACGAGCTACATCGGCTAGAGAATAATGGCAAGGCTGCTGATATTGTCATTGGTGATACTAAGATGAAGGATACTGGGTACGGTACATTTTCTACTATTATTTTAGTTTGTCATTCTCCTGAATGGTTAATTGCCATAAGTGCCAATGTACATGTTTGTGCTGATGCTTCCATCTACTCTTCTTACCAGGTCACAGAGATTTCTTCCGTGCTGATGGGAAACGAGTCACATGCTACTATTCGTGGTGTTGGTACAGTCAATCTGAAGTTTACTTCAAGAAAGATCGTGCAACCGAAGAACGTTCATCATGTGCCCTCTATCAATAAAATCTCGTCAGCGGTTCGCATTTGTGTCGATATGGTTTTAAGTTGGTTTTCGAGTCCAATAAAATTGTAACTTCCAACTATTGGACAATTTGTTAGTAAAGGTTATGAGTGCCGAGGGTTGTTCCGCCTATATTTGTCAGATATTTTAACTAATGTTATTATTCCTGTTCGCCACGATAATACTTCTAATGTTTGGCATTCACGACTTTATCGTATTAACTTTGAATGAATGTCGCGATATGAGTTTAATTCCGAAATTCACAATTGTCAAAGTTTCCAAGTGTCAAGTGTGCGTTAACGCTAAGCAACCTCGCAAGTCCCATAAGACTGCGGAGGCGAGAGGTTTGGCACCGCTGGAGCTTATACATTCCGATCTTTGTGAGATGAATAGCATGTTGATAAAAGATGGAAATAAATATTTCATGATACTTATTGACGACTCTACTATATATTGTTATGTGTATATTCTGAAATCAAAATATGAAGCTTTAACTTACTTAAAAAAACTATAAGGCTGAAGCAGAGAACCAACTTGATCGTAAAATTAATCATCTTAGGTCTGATCGTGATGGCGAGTATTTTCCAATGAATTTAATTTATTTTGTGCGGAACAAGGTATTATCCATGAGAATACGCCTCCCTACTCACCTCATTCAAATGGTGAGGTGGTTGAAAGAAAGAATCAGACTCTAACTGATTTGGTTAACGCCATATTAGACACTTCGGGTCTCTCTAAGGCATGATGGAGGGAGGCGCTAATGACTGCATCTCATGTTCAAAACCGAGCTTCCACAAAGAATAAAATCATTACTCCATTTGAGGAATAGGAAAGGAAAATATTAAAACTCTCCTACCTATGTACTTGGGGTTGTTTGGTGAAAGTCAATATACCAGTTCTCAAGAAGCGCAAGATTGGACCCAAAATTATAGATTGTTTTCTTACGGACTATCCTTTTAATAACGTTGGTTATAGATTTTTGATAGTAAAATCTGAGTTATCCGACATGCATGTTGGTATGATTATGGATTCAAATTATGCGACTTTATTTGAGAACATATTTCCTATGAAGGATATGTCTAGCTCATCAAATCAGGATATACCTACTTCTCTAGTTAGGAATTGGCTGTAATTCCTGAACCCACCATTCCGATAGAACACGTTGAAAACTCCTGAGGAGGATGTCAATGAAGTTTCAGTAAGTAGCAAGAGACATAGGACCGCAAAGTCGTTTCGTAATGATTTCATTGTGTACCTCGTGGATGACACACCCAGAACTATTTCAGAAGCTTATGCGTCTCTTGATGCTAACTACTGCAAGGAGGAGGTCCGTTGTGAGATGGATTCCATCTTGGGTAACGGAGCCTGGGAGATCACTGATCGTCCTTATGGGTGCAAACCTGTAGGATGTAAGTGTGTGTTTAAGTTTTTTAGATCCGATGGTACAATTGAAAAGTACAAGGCAAGAATTGTGGCCAAGGGTTATACCCATAAAGAAGGTGAGTGAATTTTTTATATACTTACTCACTTGTGGCTAGAATTACCATTATTCGAGTGCTACTATCATTGGCTGCCTCACACGGTCTTCTCGTTCATCAAATGGACGTTAAGATGACTTTCCTTAATGGATAGTTGGACGAGAAAATTTATATGTAGAACCAGCTGGTTTCGTAGTACCCGGCCAGGAAAGAAAGGTGTCCAAGTTATTGAAGTTGTTATAGGGCCTTAAGTAAGATCCTAAGAAATGGCATGAAAAGTTTGGAAGGACTTTGACCGCCGAAGGCTTTGTTGTGAATGAAGCTGATAAGTGCGTGTACTATCGCCATGGTGGGGGCGAGAGAGTTATTCTGTGTCTGTATGTCCATGACATACTGATCTTTGGAACCAATCTTGATTTAATAAATGAGGTTAATGATTTCTTATCTTGCTGCTTTGAGACCAAGGATCTAGGAGTAGCAGATGTTATCTTGAACACCAAGATTTTGAGAGATGATAATGGCAGGATTACATAGCTTCAATCTCACTATGTGCAAAAGGTCTTGAGTCACTTCTGTATAGCGACTGCAAGCCCTCTCCATCTCCATATGATCCTAATGTGTTGCTTCGAAAGAATCAACGAATTACTAGAGATCAACTGAGTTATTCTAAGATTATAGGCTTACTTATGTATTTGGCGAGTGCCACGAGGCCTGATATCTCTTTTCTGTTAGCAAATTGAGTCGGGTTGTTTCAAACCCGGGAGGTGATCAATGGTGCGCGTTTTAAAGAAATATGTGCTATTTAAAAGGCACTGCGAGCTATGGAATTCACTATACCGGTAACTCAAGGGTATTGGAGGTTATAATGATTCAAATTAGGTTTTCTGATGTTGTTGAGATTAAGGCCACGAGTGGTTATATTTTTACACCCGATGATGACGTTATTTCTTGGAAGTCTTGCAAGCAGAGCATCTTAACGAGGTCAACCATGGAAGCATAGCTCGCACTATTAGACATAACCATTGTTGAAGCAGTGTGGCTTCGTGAGCTCTTGATGGACTTATCTATGATCGAAAAACCAATACCTCAATCCTAATGAACTGTGATACTCAAACTATGACTATCAAGGTGAACAGTTCTAAGGGTAATAATAAAGTCATCAAGACATGTGAAGAGGAGATTGAAATATGTCAGGAAATTGAAAAACTCCAGAGTTATTGTGTTGGATTATATTCAAACATCTAATAAACTTGGCAGATCCCTTCACAAAGAGTTTATCACTTAATGTGATAGATAATGCATATAGGAAGATGGGTTTATACCCACCATGTTGGAGGGAATTCTCTCGAGAGGCAATAATAAAATGGTTATTATCTTATTCCTTGTTTATGATGAATGTTTATTTCTCATGCTAAAATTATATTAACCGGAAACGTTGATACATGTGTGTTTAATAAACAAACAATGGTTCCTAGTAAAGCCTCTCTTTTAACTAGCTCGTTGATTAATAGATGATCAAGGTTTCCTGATCATGAACATTGGATGATGTTAATAACGAGGTCATGTCATTAGAAGAATGATGTGATGAACATATACCCAAAGTGAATATAGCAATGCGATCAAGTCATTAAGTTTACATAGTTATATCAAACATACGAAGTAACTTATTCCTTAGACCATGAGATCATGTCAATCACTGATACCGGAAGGGTGCTTTGATGTCATCAAACGTCACACTGTAACAGGGTGACTATAAAGGTGCCGTTAGGTATTCGGAAATTATTAGTTGAGGATCATGGATCAAGAGTGGGATTTGTCCATCCAAAATGACGGAGAGATATACTTTGGGCCCTCTCAGTGATATCACATTGACACCGCTTGCAAGAACGTGATATGATCACAAGGATGTCATATCACGGAAACGAGAAAAGAGTACTTGTCGGTAACGAGATCAAAACAAGGTATGGGTGATACCGATGATCGGATCTCGGACAAGTAAAATATCGTGAGACAAAGGGAATAGTCACGACGTTGATGGTTCACATGATCACGAGAGTCATCGTTGAATACATAGGAGTCATCACGGATCTCCAGATCCCGCTGTTGATTATTGATCGGAGAGGAGTCTCGATCATGTCTATGCTATTCGCGAACCGTAGGGTGACACACTTAAGGTTTGATGACGCATTTGAGAGGATACGAAATATCGGAGAAAATTTTGGACATCACCGGAATTGTTTCGGGGAATATTGAAATAGTCACCGGAATTGTTTCGGGGAATATTGAAATAGTTCAAGGTGGTACATGTTAATGTTTGATTAACAAATAGTTCAAGGGGTAAGTGTTAATTTTTATTAATAGGATTAACAAATATTAAAATAAAGAAATAAAACTGTTTTATTTATTTATTAAAGAAAACCCTTAGAATTTTGAGTGGGAATAGATGAGAGAATGAGTGGGTTGAATGGAGACTCCACCCACATGATGAGGGGAGAGGTGGAGGCACCAAAATTTCGTGGCTGCCTCCCCTCCTATAAATAGAGGGCATGAGACCCCTCTCCCTCATACACTTGGTGTCATCT
The DNA here is from genome assembly GCA_028641055.1 of Alopecurus myosuroides. Lineage (NCBI taxonomy): Eukaryota > Viridiplantae > Streptophyta > Magnoliopsida > Poales > Poaceae > Alopecurus > Alopecurus myosuroides. The sequence continues at coordinate 207,328,886 of CM054058.1, read as the reverse complement.
TCACTTCCTCTCCACCCGCTGCTCCACTCCATGGTCTCCGGCTTGGCAAAGCCCTGACCGTGGGATTCTTCACCACCACCACGCCGTCGTGTTGCTGGAGTTCCGAGGGATCCTCTACTTTTGCACTCCGCTGGATCGAGGGAACGGAGGTCGTCATCAACCGTACGTGTGACCGATCACGGAGGCACCGCCGGATTGCGCTGCAAATCTTCTCGCTATCGGGATCGGTGTGAGTACGACTATGCCAACAACGAGATTTGATCTCGTAACGCTTTGTGTCTTCGAGGGTATGTGTTCTCCTTAACGCTCTTTTTGCCCGTTGCACCTCGTCTCCTAGATTAGATCTTGGCCTTTTGGGTGTCTCTCGCGTAGGAAAATTTTTGTTTTCTACGCAACGACCACTTTAGTGGTATCAGAGCCGGATCTATGCGTAGATGTTTTGTACGGGTAGAACACATATGAGTATGTGGGCGTTGATGATCATGTTATTGCCTCCTTGAGTATTTTATGATCTTAGTGGCATAGTAGGATGAAGCTTCCCCAGACTAAGTTTACGTGTACTATGTACGCGAGAGTTGTCTCACTTGTGGCTAAGGGGGTGTCCGTTTCTCCTACTATAGTTAAGATCTAATCTACGAAGGGTTGTTAAAAATGTGTTTATCAACGATGTGGTTGATGTTCGTAGGTATGAACGGTTCTATCCTTGAAAGCCCTAAGCCACGTAAAATATGCAAAATTAAATTGGAGGCGGCTAACTAGTTTTTGCTGGGCATGTGATGTGATATGGTAAATGTTACAAATGTGATTATGAGATGATCTATTTTTTAAATTATTGGTATACCGGAAGGTATCCATATAATTGTCTTCTTATTGATGGACAATCAAGATTGGGGTGCCATGGTACTTGGTACCACGCCGGTGGAATGATGGAGATCATACCATGATGCACATGATGGAGATCAAGTGCAAGAAGGACCATATCATATCATGTTATCCTTAAATGTGATGTATGTGATGTTAATCCTTTTATGCATCTTGTTTTTCTTAGATAGCGACGGTAGCATTATAAGATGATCCCTCTCACTTAATATCAAGATAATAATGTGTTCTTCCTTAAGTATGCACCGTTAAGAAAGTTTGTCGTTTCAAGACACCACGTGATGATCGGGTGTGACAGACTCAACGTTCACATACAACGGGTGTTTTCAAGCCTAGCATGTACAGACATGACCTTGAAACACACGCAATACTACGGTTCTACTTGGCGAGCCTAGCATGTATAGACATGGCCTCAGAACACGTAACCGAAAGGTAAAGCATGAGTCATATGGATGATATGATGAACATGTCGATGTTCGCCTTTGAAGCTACATCATCTCACGTGATGATCGGTTTTTGTGTAGTGAATTTTGTTCGTGTAATCACTAAAGACGACTAAGAGGGATGTTGTTTTTGAGTGGGAGTTCATGTCATAATTTTGAATTAACTTGAACTTATTTATCATGAACAACCAATCAAAGTGAATTTTCACAAATTGTAGTATTCATTGGCATCCACATAACTACCTTACACTTAGATTGTTGATTGAGATATAACTGTTATGATCTAGTAAAAATCATTTAAGATTGGTACTGTATTAGTGAAATTTAAAATTGAGTCCTATTGTAGATTTTTGGTATTTCCTACCTAGCTCCATATGGTTAATGATTGATTGATCTAGAGAGAAAATAATTCCTACTTAGAATCCAGAGTCATGGTTGCTTCCGTATTACTTTATCTTCAAAAGAATGTTTTGTTGATCAAGGTGATTTTGGAACTGAAAATAGTTGTTTTCAGAAACAATCAAGTGAAAGATATATTGATATCTAGAAACTTATTTGTAGCAACATGACTGAGTATAATTTAGCGTGACAATGTATGCTTATATTATTTGAATATATGCAATGATTGAATACGCTAGGCGTTTGATTATTCCAAGAAACTGGGCGCTAAACATTATCCTCTAAATTCCTTCCTTCGAGCTATAGTAGCTTAATCATAAAATTGTTATGATGGGATGGATTAAAAGTATGGGTAAAAATCGTTTACGTTGCTTGGAGATTGCTAAGAGTGGAATCTAGAAAAATACTATTAATATGGTGATATTAGTAGAACAATCAAACTTAAAGTATGACTCAATGGGTGATAGTATATGACTAACACGCCAAAGAAAATGAGCTAGTACGACTAGCATTGTTTGATTTTGAATGATTCTTCTGTAAAAGAAAGGGAATATTGAAAATAGAATTACAAAAAGATATATGGCAGAAAAGAAGATAACTGGAAAAGTCCATCTCAGGAGTATATGCTTGATATACAACTTATAGATGTATTACTAGTTAACAAAGTATTTTTGGATATTTTGATACCACATTGGTTGGTATGAGTTGTCATACAAAGCAACGCAATGGAAGAAATACAAGGGCCTAAAAGGAACTAGTAATAGATGCGAAATCGATCATGACAAGAACAGAAATAAAGTGTTATTGTGTTCATTGTCGTATCGAACCAAACATTAAAGATTTATTTTAAGAACTTAATAAGTAGTTATTTTGTTCTAGTCTTTTGTGAGAACAAATGATATTGTTCAAACTATGACCATATTCCATAATTGATGGATATGTTAATATAAATCATGTTGGTAAAGTAAACATCTATAAAACTAAATGCTAAATGTTGCAAGACGTAAAAGAGTTTCACTTAAATTGTGACACCACCATTTTAGTTCATATCGGAAAGGAAAACATGAAGGAACTCCATATTGATGGACTTCAGGAGCCATTTTGTTTTGAATAAATTGACGCTAGTGAGACCTCTTCCAAAACATAACTAAAATTCCGTTCATAGGCCAAAGTAGAATGGACGAATAATTTAGTGGAGATTATACATATTGATGTATATAGTCCATTATGTGTAGTCATGTATGGTGGATTAATTTTTCCTTCATAAAATCCTGTCGATGATTTGAGTAGATATGTGAGTATATCTATTTAAAGAGAACGGAGTTTGACTTTTTGAATTGGTTCAAAAGGTTGTTAATATGAAGTAAAAATCATTGTAACAAGATAATCAAGTATTTATGATTGGATCATAAAGGATAAAGTTTGAGTTACAAGTTTAGCAAAACATCTGAAAAGTTACAGAATTGTTCTATAACTTATATTACTCGAATTACCCCCACTTTAGTTTGGAGTGTTCGAGAGACAAAATCAAACCTCGTTGGACATGGTAAGATTAATAAAAATGACATTATAATTTTGTAGTTTATAGATTAGTGACAACCGCTTTTGCACTGAAAAGAGCACCATCATGATCCGTTAAAATTGACAACATATAAGATATGGTTTGGGTAGTGACCCAAAATTGTCGTTTTCTTAAGTTTTGGTATGCATAGCATGTGTATAATGTTTACAACCAAAATGGGATAAATATATGTATAAGGTTATCCTAAAGAATACATTGGGTATTTCTCCTATCACCGACCAAAGACAAATGTTGTTTGTAAGAAAGGGTTGATTTCTCGAGAAAGTAGTTCTCGCGAAACAAGTGAGTGGGAGGACAGTACAAACTCAACGAGATTAGAGAATCTACGTTACCATGTCAAGAGTAGCGCAACACTGGAAGTGCAACCGGGGTTTCCAATTTTGACAAAGTAGAAGACACTACATGTGTTGTAGATACTTCGGATGAGTTTGCGTACTGAACCACAAAAGTCTTAAAACTTTGTACTTAGACCAACTTGTGGTTTAAGAGTAAAGTGTTGTTTTGACAACAGAAGGACCTGGACCTTATAAAGGAAGCAAATGATGGGCCCTGACTTCGTAAAATTGACTATGAGTCATTATATCCGCCATAGTATCCTTGTATGAATATCAAGTATGTGACTTGGTAGTCCTTTCGATAGGCTTGATGCCTAACGATAGCAAAAGGGTCTATATAGCAACAAAGACATGGATTTTTACATCCTTTGAAAGTTGTACTTATCGAAAAGTTGTTTTCGACGAAGTTCAAAGAGTTGACTACTACAAGATTTTGATCTTCCATAGCGATGTTTTAGTCTTTGCGGATAGTTCTAGCAAAATTTACATATTACGATATCGAAGTTGAATAACAAAACCAACTCTCCTCTCGAGGAAGTTTGATCAAAGATGTGTACTTGACACAGTCTGAGAGTTTTGTAAAATTCAAAAGGTTGCTAGAAAGGTATGCACACTTCAATGGTTGAAGTGAGCATAACGAAGTTGAAATCTTTACCTTAATGAAGTTATCAAAAGAGTTTGATTCCATCATGAACGATAAAGATGCTTGTAGAGTTACAAGAAATTAAGTGGGAGCGCTATGACATATTTCCAATACTTTATGTAGATGACATATGGTTGATTGGAAAATATGTAATTTTAAATTAACACGGTTAATATTTTCATATTGATAAAAGGCTTAGAAGATATTGGGCATCGATATATATAAAAGATGGATTGAAGCGCCTGATATGATTGAAGCTAAATTACATAGATGAGATATTGAAGTAAGTCAATATCGAAATGACAAGAAGGAGTTCTTGTCACATGGAAAATAATTGAGCAAGATTCAAGTGTTTTGACACATGATGAGAATCACTGAAATTGAGATTTCTATGTCATGTCTCCATGCTATGTACACAACCAGATGAGTCCTATGCTATAAAAATGTTATAGCAAGATAATTCATATGATGATTAGACAACAGAGGGAGAGATCCTTGTGTCATTTTAGAAATGATAAGGATATGTTTTCCTATGTAGTAATGACAAAATGTTAGTTGTAATATGTTACACTAATAGTCTTGTCATATATTCAAATAAATTTATCTCAATTAAAATATGTGATGAAGGGTAGCACAATAGGCTGGAAGAAAGTTCCATGCTGGATTTGAAAGAGTTTTAAAATTAACATATTGTGACAGATACTACAACAAAGGCTAAAATATATCGTTGTGTTGACAACTGATAGTAAGCGTATTTTGTGTCAAGGAGTTCTTTATTGAACTTGGTGAATTTCCAAGAATGCTGACACTATGAAGCTACATTTTCACAATGTTAGTAACATTAGTTTAAGCTGAGGAATTAAGGTATCATCGGAACTTGGTGAATTTCCAACAATGCTAACACTTTGAAGCTACATTTTCACAATGTTAGTGACATCGGTTTAAGCTGAGGAATTAAGGTTTCACCGATTGACCATATATATACAAAGCTACAAAGCCATATCATTAGAGAATGAGTGATGTGTGTAGACGCAAAGAACATGCAAATACAATAGGACCTGAACAGTTCAGATCTTTTTGATGATGTTTACCACATGCGAAGCATAGTAATAACACTGGAACGCCATATGTGTTAAGTGCTTACAGACTAGATTATTGACTCTAGTGCAAGTGGGAGACTGGAGGAAATATGCCCGAGAGACAATAATAAAATGGTTATTATCTTATTCCTTGTTTATGATGAATGTTTATTTCTCATGCTAGAATTGTATTAACCGGAAACGTTGATACATGTGTGTTTAATAAACAGACAATGGTTCCTAGTAAAGCCACTCTTTTAACTAGCTCGTTGATTAATAGATGATCAAGGTTTCCTGATCATGAACATTGGATGTTGTTAATAACGGGGTCATGTCATTAGAAGAATGATGTGATGAACATATACCCAAAGTGAATATAGCAATGCGATCAAGTCATTAAGTTTACATTGTTATATTAAACATACGAAGTAACTTATTCCTTAGACCATGAGATCATGTCAATCACTGATACCGGAAGGGTGCTTTGATGTCATCAAACGTCACACCGTAACAGGGTGACTATAAAGGTGACGTTAGGTATTCGGAAAGTATTAGTTGAGGATCATGGATCAAGAGTGAGATTAATCCATCCAAAATGACAGAGAGATATACTCTGGGCCCTCTCGGTGATATCACATCAACACCGCTTGCAAGCACGTGATATGATCACAAGGATGTCATATCACGGAAACGAGAAAAGAGTACTTGTCGGTAACGAGATCAAAACAAGGTATGTGTGATACCGATGATCGGATCTCGGAAAAGTAAAATATCGTGAGACAAAGGGAGTAGTCACGATGTTGATGGTTCACACGATCACGAGAGTCATCGTTGAATACATAGGAGTCATCACGGATCTCCAGATTCCGCTGTTGATTAATGATCAGAGAGGAGTCTCGATCATGTCTATGTTATTCGCGAACCGTAGGGTGACACACTTAAGGTTTGATGACGCATTTGAGAGGATACGGAATATCGGAGAAAAGTTTGGACAACATCGGAATTGTTTCGGGGAATATTGAAATAGTCACCGGAATTGTTTCGGGGAATATTGAAATAGTTCAAGGTGGTATATGTTAATTTTTTATTAACAAATAGTTCAAGGGGGTAACTGTTAATGTTTGTTAATAGGATTAACAAATATTAAAATAAAGAAATAATTTTTTTTATTTATTTATTAAAGAAAAACCTTGGAATTTCGAGTGGGAATTGATGAGAGAATGAGTGGGTTGAGTGGAGACTCCACCCACATGATGAGGGGAGAGGTGGAGGCACCAAAATTTCGTGGCTGCCTCCCCTCCTATAAATAAAGGCCATGAGATCCCTCTCCCTCATACACTTAGTGTCATCTTCACTTCCTCTCCACCCGCTGCTCCATTCCATGGTCTCTGGCTTGGCGAAGCCCTGGCCATGGGATTCTTCACCACCACCACGCCGTCGTGCTGCTGGAGTTCCGAGGGATCCTCTACTTCCGCACTCCGCTGGATCGAGGGAACGGAGGTCGTCATCAACCGTACGTGTGACCGATCACGGAGGCACCGCCGGATTGCAGTGCACATCTTCTCGCTATCGGGATCGGTGTGAGTACGACTACGCCAACAACGAGATTTGATCTCGTAACGCTTTGTGTCTTCGAGGGTATGTGTTCTCCTTAACCCTCTTTTTACCTGTTGCACTTTGTCTCCTAGATTAGATATTGGCCTTTCGGGTGTCTCTCGCGTAGGAAATTTTTTGTTTTCTATGTAACGACCCATTCACATGTGAGGTTTCCATAGTGGTAACCTACTCTATAGGATCGGAGATCACGTGAATTAGAAGTGGGAGACAACCTGTTGGTCATCTGAGAGGAGTGTATCCCTACAATCTATTATCCTACTCCATGAATATGCAATACTCTCCTAATCTGCATGGCAGGTTGACATTTGACTTAATGAGTTTCAAGTGGCTTATTTGATATAAGAAACGATGTATCGTGTAGAGCATCTCTTGAAAAACTCACCTATACGATTACAACTATTAAACATCGCAGTTTGTGAGTATTGGATGTTCTCTAATAGAGCCTTCGGAGTACGAAGTATAAGCTCCACCCACGGGGAAGCCTTGTGGCATCCTAGTATCGGTCTAGACATTGTGTAAAACTGGTATCGCAACATAGTCCAAGGCATGCATAGTCCACTATCCAAGTTGTGAGTTAGTGTAGCATAATGTTCTAAGTGGAAAATCAACTTAGCAGTTTCCACTAAGCACTGGTATATAAACAATGTTTTAGAATCGTAAACGACAAAATGCGTCAATGAGACTTCGTGGGGGATTGTTGGAATTTTGTAGTTAGGCCATACATAAAGTCCAACTAAAATATGAAAGTCTCAGGCCATATAAATTCTAGAGGCCCACTTAGCCCATTTGTGCAAGGCAAAAGTTGGGACTTAACTATAGTCCCACATTTCTATCTTATAAGGAGTCTAACCCTTTATTTGACTATATAAAGAGGGGTAAACCCTCTCTAAAGGACACATAATAAAATATAGGCATTAGGATAATAAATCCTTGGCCCATTTGTGCCTCCTCGTTATATGGTCTCGCATTGTTCCAAAACTTTGCGCCTCCACACAAGTCTTCTCCATCCCTCCTTCCAGCGTGCACCGTGAGAAGGGACAGCAGGCCTCCGAAACCCCCCTCTTGCGATACTGTACGGGAGAGGGACGACCAGATTTTTGGGGAGCGTAATTATGCGAGTGCTAGCGACGATTTATTTCCCAACGACGATTACTTACTCACCTCAACAATCTCTTCATCAACGACATGGGCGACAACGTGGACAACACCACAGCCGGTTCCGCTGCCGCTGCATCGTACGTATCTCTCTCTCTCTCGTTTGTATGAGATCTTGCTACAATTCCTATGTCCAGTGTTTGGTGTAGATTGGATCTGTTTGCCTGCTATACTAGATATTTGCACGATAGTTTAATTAGTGTTGTGATACGTCTGAAACGTATCTATAATTTCTGATATTCCATGTTGTTTTCATGCCAATTGCTACATGTTTTCTATACACTTTATAGCATTTTCTATGGATTTCCTCGGACTAACCTATTAACAAGATGCCACAATGTCAGTTCCTGTTTTCTGCTGTTTTTGGTTTCAGAAAAGTTGTTTTGGAAATATTACCGGAATTGGACGAAACAAAAACACAGAGTCCGGAGGAGACCCGGAGGGGGCCACAGGGTGGCTATACCATAGGGCGGCGTGGCCCCCTGAAGGATCGAGAGGTTAACTAGAGGGGGGGGGGTGAATAGGTTAACTACAAATTTTAACTTCTTTTTCAAGTTAACAAGGTAATGCTCAAATCTAGATTATGCAACTAGGTGAACAATCCTATATGTGAGAAAGTACAACTAGCACAAGGTGAATATATGACTAAGCTAGTAGTAACTAGTAAAGGTAAGTTGAGGAATAACCGAACATAATGACGCGGAGATTTATCCCGAAGTTCACTTCCCAATGGAAGCTAATGTCCGTTGGAGCGGTGCGGTGCCACCAAAGTGGAACACCGAGTAGGCCTCAAATGCCACACCGTATCTCCTTCGAGTCCTTCCACCAATGTGGATAGGCTCGAATCACTATGTTGTTGTTGAGGTTGACAACTAGAACCTTTACAAGGATGAGGCACACTCCACAAGATTGGAGGGTCCTCACCAAATCCCGAGAGCCACCAAGACTCCGAGAAGCAAGATCCACGAGCACAAGAGCACCGGGGATATCAACAAGGCTCTGAGCTCCGATGAGCTAAGAGCAACAAGATTCCTAGCTCCAATGAACTAAGAATGAGAAGATCCCTAAGGGATGAGTGGGTGGATTTCTAATCGACTTGGTGGAGTTGTAGATCGGAGGTGTCTCCTTCCAATCCCAAAGTATCACGAGCTTTGGTTGGGGATTTGAGGAGTGCTTGTTCTTGAGCTTGAGCTTGGTCAATCAATGGTGGTGGGAGACAGATTGAGTGCAACGAAACTAATTTCATCTTCACACTATGTTTTATAAGATAATAGGGTATGTGATGTAACCATGATATACTTATGTGAAGTGCGAGGATTATCCAATCATGATTTTAACATTAGAGATGCACATGTATAGGCATAGAGTTATCTTCTAGATGAGTGATAGGATTTATCACAAGAACGATCTTACCATAGCATTCTTCTCATAGTTGTAGATGGATAAAAACTACCCTCATTATGGCTTCAACACATCAAGTAGTGAGTAGATGAATAACGTAATAGCCTTGCTATGATCTTGAACATATCAAATATCACACGCATAATAGATAGGTAGAAAGTACGGTAGGTAAATAAGGACATAGTCTTACAATAGTACCAAGGTTCAACAAACCACACAAATAGTAGCATCAACTAAGAGCGAAGAAAACAAATAGCGAGGATGAGACGCAAATAGATGCATGAAATGCAATGCAATGCGTGAGTGTTTCTCCCCCTTGGCATCAGACACCAAAAAGGGAGAAAGATGCAAGCTCAATCACTCGTCGCCCATCTCAACATCCTCAGCAGTGAAGTCCTCGGGAGGAGCCTGTATGGAGCTAGCAGTAGTAGTATAGTGCGCCGCAAAAGAGTCGAGAGAGCTAGAGTCATCACCAAGCCAGTATGTGTGCTGGGACTTCCACTCATCCTTTGGAATCTCCGCTGAGCTAGGAGGACTGAGGGGGATGTGAAGAGATGTCATGATGGAACGCTGACGGCGACTAGAGGCCTTGCCCTTGCGATATGCCTCATAATCCTGATGCTGCTTATCAATGAAGAAACAGTTCATCTTCTGGAGGGCCCTCTTAAGGCTGAAAGTGTCAGTAGTAGGGCCAGAATGAGTATGATGACATGAGTATGATGTTTTAATTTGCATCCAATGGAGAGAAAAGGTGAAAACAAAATGAGCAACATTGGATACAAATAAAATATGAAAAATGGAAATGCAAATGAGTGAAACACAAACACAAATGTCTCATCGATATAAGACAAACCAAATTTTGGGCGGTGGCCTTAGCCACCATGTATGAGTATGTTCGATATGTCACCACGAAGATATATCTTGGGTGCATTGTCGAGACTCATCATTGAAGCACATGATGTCATTTGAAATGATCATTATGCATGATTTATTTATTTATGCATTATAGAGGTAGTGTTGGCTCATTGATTTAGCTACACTCCCCCTATGTCTATGCGTACATCTAGAATCCAAATAAGAGTCTAGTAAGGGTGTGTATGCAAGATTTTCAATCAACTAAAGTTGCTTGCACATACGATGTTGAGCTCACTCCTCAATTGCTTGAATATCTTCACATCTAGAGGCTTGGTAAGGATGTCGGCAAGTTGATCTTTGGTGTTGACATAAGAAAGTGAGATATCACCATTGGCCACATGATCCCGAATAAAATGATACCGAATCTCAATATGCTTGGTATTGCCATGAAGTACCGGATTGTGACCAATCTTTATAGCACTCTCACATAAAAGAGGCATTGTCTTAATCTTAATTCCAAAATCCTTAAGACATTGCCTCATCCATAGGAGTTGAGAGCAACAACTTGCAGCGGAAATATACTACGCTTCCGTGGAGGAGGTGGCAATGCAATTTTGCTTCTTGGAAGACCAACACACAAGGGACCTACCAAGGAATTGGCAAGCACCCGAAGTTGATTTTCTATCCACTTTGTCACCTCCCCAATCCGCATCCGAATATCCCACAAGATCAAAAGTTGTGTTTGATGGATACCAAAGACCATGTGTGGGAGTGTCAACCAAGTACCTAAGAATCCTTTTGACCGCAATCATATGGCTTTCCTTGGGGTTAGATTGAAATCTTGCACACAAACCCACACTAAACATAATGTCCGGTCTAGATGCACAAAGATAAAGCAAAGATCCAATGATGGATCGATAAAGTTTGGGATCTACCGGTATACCTTCGTGATCCATAGAAAGATTCGTAGTTGTTGGCATTGGATAAGGTAATGGTTTGGCCTTGTTCATATCAAATTTCTTGAGCATGTCTTGAATATATTTGGCTTGACAAATAAAAGTCCCTTCATGATATTGCTTTATATCAAAACCTAGAAAGAACTTTAATTGTCCCATCATAGACATCTAAAATTCACTTGTCATTAGTTTGGCAAATTGATCTACAAAACTCACGTTAGAGGATCCAAATATAATATCATCAACATATACTTGACATACGAAGAAATGTCCATCCACACTTTTGGTAAAGAGAGTGGGATCAATTACCCCAAGTACGAAACCACGATCCACTAAGAACTCCTTTAAATGATCATACCAAGCACGTGGGGCTTGTTTGAGGCCATACAAAGCCTTATGGAGGAAGTAGACATGGTTAGGATACTTGGGATCCTCGAACCCCGGTGGTTGTTTAACATATACCATTTCATTTAGAGGACCATTTAGAAAAGCACTTTTAACATCCATTTGATGCAAGATGAAGTTATGACTAGTGGCAAATGCAAGTAATGTACGAATGGATTCAAGCCTAGCTACGGGAGCGAAAGTTTCACCGTAGTCAAGTCCTTCGACTTGAGAGTAGCCTTGAGCAACCAATCGAGCCTTGTTGCGAATCACTTGCCCATGAGAATCTTGCTTGTTTTTGAACACCCATTTAGTTCCAATAATATTGTAGGGCCCGCCCTTCGAACCACTGTTCAAGGACGCCCTAGATATGCATACATTCACGATCCCAGGAAATTCAGTCGTGAACAACATATCAAGCTGGTACACAGATACAATATCCCTTACACGGTTGCACAAACACTTACAAGGACACATGGTCACATGACCAAGACTACACGGTTGTCACGCAGGACAACACACAACACACACAGCGGAAGACTAAACACACACAAACGCAGTAGAGCCCAAGGCACGCCTTAACCTACAAGCTGCTGACCCGGAGACGATCCTAGTTCACAAAGTCATCAGCTCCGTACTCCTCTTCGTTGATCTTCTTCTGAGACTCCTTCTCAAAATCTGGCAAGTTGATACCAGGGACGAAACCAATATGAGTACATTTGAATGTACTCGGCAAGACATCCATCATGTAACTTACCAAAATGCGAGTATGCTTATATGGTGTAATAGGTAGGCTACAAATAGGGTTCACTTATCAATGGTGTTCATATAGGATGGCACCACAGTTGCAGTCAGGTTAATCTGTATCTTCGTTGAAGAAGATACTTCAGAAAAATAATAATATAGTTTTTCTTTCTCTTGTAGATATCGCATGTACAAGAGGTTTTGTAAAGTTTTGTTAAAAGAATATTTTCTCTTTGCAAAACTTCTTGGAATCAGTTTCCAGAGTTCTTGTTTAGAGTAGAAAAGTTTTATTTGCGAAACTTTTTGTTTTATAAAACAACTTCTGGCTTTCCATCATCGGTACCTCCATGGTACAAGATTTACTTCCTTTCCGAACTTCCCAAGTTCAACACCTTTTCGAAAACTCCTTTTTGAAAACATTGACACAATGCTAGCTACATGGCCATTCAACTGTCCATATCCGAGGACGCGGCTTCTTCGAAAAAGTTGTACTCTGCAGAGGTGTACACATCCACCAGATACAGTACACCTGCCGTGAACAACCACGGACTGTAACAACAGTATGTAGAACATCAGATAACTGATCCTAACCTTCCACTATGTTCAAGCTAGAATATGTATATCTCTTCAGTTGGGTTTGTTCTCCCCGGCACCATGTCACACATCGCCATGGCAGGAGACCCAACCGTTGCGACCGGAGGAGAAATTAATCCCACACTTTTTATGTCCCGTATATACCACCTAGCGACAATCTGTTCGAGGGCACGACGACCCTTATAGCAATTGAGATAGAACACACACTAACAAGAACAAACTTCCAGTTAAGCCCCGTGCCCATGTTGGGGTAGGGTGGCAGTACGGTAAAGGTTGTCCGGCGAAGACTAGGTTATGTGTCATTTTTGAAAACACGCTTTTCCCAAAAATGACCACTTCCACATTCCTCCGGAGAATAAGGATCCGCCCTTTCTCCGGGTTTTTCCATAAAGCCTTTGTTTTGTAAAAACATAATTTTAAGGTGTCCACTTAGGTACTAATATATGTGATGGTAATGAATACCATATGGTGGCTATGGGCTTGGTAACACCAAGTATCAACTACTGGCATAGTAGTAGTATATATATAGTAGTAGTAGTTCACTCAAAAATAGCTGTTGGAAACCAAAGTTTTTTTTTTGTAAAACTTTTCAGAAGTAAAACATGCATGATAGATAATTATAAGTGTATTATAATAGCAAGCATCAGGATGGCTTGCCTTAATTCGCTTAATGTCCCTGGCCTTGAAGTAACTTGAACTTGACGCACAGCTCCACAACTGCTTCTTCTTCTTCTTCTTCTTCTTTGTTTTCTAGCGTCGTAAAAGAATAAAAGACACACTCTCAGGTCTAAAAGACAAACAACTAAGCTAAGCACACATACAGCAACAAAAACTCACTCACGAGTTCTCTCGAAAAGATGACGCGAAAACTGTCTCACATAACGCTCACGGTCCAAAACTACCGTCAGGCACACATATGGTTTAGGAAACCATATCCCACATCTTACATACCATATATGGAGTGGTGTACCACTCTCATAATAAGATATATAAGAAGCTAAAAATATAGCTTGTGGGTGCAAAGGGGTTAGGTTGCGAAGGTAAAACAAACAGACAGGACAATACCCATGGCAGTGGGTATTAGCAACACACAAGCAATTGTCGCTCAATAAGTTTATGATTAGTTTGGATGCTTAGTTCACAAAATACTCCTAAGCACAAAAACAACACTAGCAAAACAAATAACACAAGTATGACACTCGTGCTAAGGTACACACTCAGACAATTTCCAAACAGCAGGTAAACACACCACAGATGAATAGGCTATTTATTTACTAGCTTAGTGTTTACTTGAAGTTATGGAATCCATCAATCATGAAAATTTAGCAAACAACCAGTAGCTAATAACCAATGAATCAAGTCATAAAAATAATCTAAAAAACAATCATCACTCAAGATAATGCTCCTATCAAAAACATAGAAACAAGACTGCACTAATAGCATACTAGTATGGGAATTTCTACACAAGCATGCAATAAGAGATAATTATATTCTATAACTATAGAACATGCAACTAAATAATTCATGGAATCATAAAAGAAGTAATAACTTCCTAAATGTTCTATAATAAACTCATACACTCATAAAATAAAAGATGGTAATACTAGAGCTAGAGCAAAATTCACCATTCTCTAGTGGTGACACTAGTTCAACACTAGAGAAGCAAACAAGGCTACCATGATGATTAAATCTAACCAAGCAAGTCATGATCATAAATGTACCTAATAACAGTACACAAATCCTACTCATGCTAGGAAGCAAGAACATCAAAATAATTCCATGAATCAACTATTAAGCATGCATAAATTAACTCTAGCAATTTTTGTTTTCTTTAATCAATTACTAGCAAGCAAGCAAGGTATAACTTATACAACCAGTAGCTATGCATTTAAGGAAAAGTTATCTAAACCTTTTCAAAAATCCAAACACTCAATATAAAGTTATTCACAAACATCTATCAATCTCATGGAATCATTTTATTTGCAAACAATTTAATTTTAGCACACAATAGGGAATCATTTCTTAACATGATACTCCTAAGGAATATTATGCTAACAAGTGGGTCACATCTATCACACTAGTATCTTCTGATAAGAAATAAACTTCTCACTTGCATAAGTGAAAACAAACAAATATATTTTCCATGGTGGAAAATAGCAATCAGTCATATAATTAAAACATGATAATTTCTCACAAGTGCATGGTTGGGGATTTTCATCCACAACCAAGATACAATGGGACCAGTGGGTTATGGGCCCACTAATACCAAGGCAAGAATAGGTAACAAAGCCCCTGGTCACACATGACAAATTAAGCTAACCAAGCAAACCATACAAGGCTATTCATACTAGTGAAAATAATACTAGTGAAAACAATAAAGTGCAAACAAGCAAACAAATGCTACACATGCATCTCCATAAAATCAAGTGCAACCTAACAGAGATACTACCATCCTAATATCAGTACCAAAATGGTACTGTAATAAACTTAAATACATCAAAAAATTAGGTGCACAACCACACAAAGATTTGCTCACATAACTAGTCAAATAAGTACTAGAAAACAAACAACAAATGTTACACATGCTTTGCTATAAAATAAGGTGTAAGCTAATAGAGATAATAAAAGATAAATAACAGTACCAAAGTGGTACCTGGATCTATCATAACCATAACAAAAATCTAGGTACAACAAATCTACAAGGATTTGCCCACACAACAATCCAAATAATAAAACTAGGAAAAATAACAAATGGTACTCCTGCTTTGCTACAAGATAACATGCAAGTTAACAGAGATAATAGCATAGAAATAACATTACCAAAATGGTACTGGACTCCACTCAAGCATGGCACAACTTAGGTAAAAACAAACATACAAAGATTTGGTTCACATGATATCCAAATAAATAAAACTAGAAATTGACAAATGCTATTCCTATTTCTATTTGACTTTCCAAACATGCACACACTTTCTAAGGTAGATGTACTGCAAGAAAACAACTTAATAAAAAGTCCTAACAACTCTATACAAGCTAGGATGCAAGATTAAACCAACCAAACATTTCATTTCAAACAAAAACAAACAAAGAAAACAAAACAGAAAAGCTGCTGTTTCTAGATCTGTCCACCAAAAATAATCTAGAGCCTCAAAAATTTATCTAAGCTAGGATAAGATATATCTAGTCAATACCAAACTCATCCAATTGGATTTTCTTCAAAAATCATTTTTAAACTCCTTATAAAAAGTCTAGAAAAGCCTATAGGTCTTTTACCAAAATGGGTTTCATTTCCATTTGGTAACTGGCGTTGATGTAAGGCCAAGTCCTATGGATATATATACTGATAGGATACTCAAAACAGTTTGATTTGACCAAAATGGATATAGATCCAAAAAGTTATGCCAAAAATGGCTAAACAGTCAGTCTGTGGCAAAACAGGTATTGTGACAAAAATAAAAGTGAAAACTTGGATCTTCCAACGGGACATGGTTAGGAAAACATAAGCCTAGTGCTGTGAATTTTTGTAGAAAATAATCTGCACGAAAACTATTTTTCACAAGCTCAAAACGACAGGAAAACTTCTGCAGGGATTTGAGGTTCCTCACCTCGGTTTAAGAAAAATGGCCGGCGGCGATTTTGGAGCTCATGGAGCTCACATGGCTGGCTCAAGGCTCTTCTCAGTTTGGGGATGGAGTGTGGTCGTGAGGGGCTGTGGAGGAGGGCTATGGAGCAAGGAAACATCAAGGGTTGGTTTATAGCCAAGGGCAAGGGCAAAAATGGCAAGTGTGGCTTTGGATTCATACCATTTGATGGCATATGAGGTGTTCAAGGGACTTTTTGGTCTTCCAAAAGTGAGCACAGGGTGTCCTAGTCACCCATGATGCATTCGCAGGTCTTACCCTATCCATAGAGAGCAAGTGGGCAAGTGGGCAAGCCAAATAGTCAAAGACATGTGTGTGCCCATACCTTTCCATGTCACCACCTCTCTCCTCTCTTATCTTCATTCCTAAGGCTTCTAGAAGCAAGGTCAAGCATCCAGGGTGGAGTACTAGTCGTGGTCAACACAAGGGACAAGGTCTCACTTCGAAACTTGCAAGGGAAAGTAGAGAAAACATCTGCCCAAAATCGTATCTGTTACTGTTCCGAAAAATTCAGAAAATTCTCTAAGTGTTGGAAAACAGAAGAAATGAGCAAAAGGTTTGGAATGTTTTCAGAGACCAAATGGATTCCAATTTTTGTTTTCCAAGTTGGAGTTTGTTACACATGTTATCAACTTTCAGAAACATCTTTTTAAAACCAATTTGAAATAGTCTAAGGCTATGAAAACAATGTGGGAAAATGTATACTTTCTGTTTTTATCGGTTTCTCAAAACTGCATTTTTCTGCCTTAATTTTATACCACAAAAACAACAAGCAAAAGATAGTTTTTATTTCTCCAAAAATAAAAGTGAGCTTATGGATTGGTAGTACATATATCAAGGATTAATTAGAAGTCAAGAAACCATAAAATAACAATTTATATCTTAGTGAAAACAAGGGTAGAAAACATGTACTTGGCTTTATTTTCAGGAATTGTTTTCTATAGGAAAGTTAAAAGAAAACTTTCATAACTCATTTTGAAAACTTGTTTTCTTGGATCCAACAAAGTTTAAAGTTTGTTTTAAGATGCAAACAAGAATGATCCAAGTCTTGGAATAAAAACCCACTCAAGTAATAATAGGAAAAACCCAGGGAAAAATATCAGGAAAATTAATAGAAATGTTTTCCAGAAACATTTGGTATTGGTTTTATCAAAAACAAAACTTGTGTTGCAAATATGTTTTAGATCATAAACATATGTTAGTTCAAACAATCATGTTGTTAAAAAAAATTGTTGGCCCTAATTTTTGTCTTCTTGAGCACAGTCCAAGAGTCCAAAAACTGGGGTGTGACAAATATTATGATCCTTGGGTCTTTCCACTAGTAACCATACTTTGTTTCTCTCAAAATTATGGAGCTCTTCATGCATAACTTGAACCCAATCTTCATCTTCAAGAGCATCATACACTTTGATATGTTCAACATGAGAGACATATGAATGAATACCACAAAACTTGAGTACTTGTCCACGAGTGGAGACACTTCTCCCCAAGCCACCAATGATGTTCTTTTGGTATAGTGACTTTTGTTGCAATCTTGATGCTTGACGAGTCATGATATGAACTAGTGCATCATCGGGATTTTTATTGGGGGGAATATCCTCATCATTTCCTTCATCAAGACCGTTGTCCATTCGTATTGGAGTTCTAGGTGACGAATCACCAAGACTATTTCCACCATTATCATTGGGTGGACCTTGATCACTTTCTTGATGGGTGGTATCCACATGAAGGTCTTCTTCTTGTTCTTGGTCTACCATTTGATTGGTGGTTGATGTAGAGGGCTCCACTTGCGTAGAGCTAGTTCCATCCTCATTTGCCACAAGGTGTCCCTCAATGGGTATAAGTGGACCTACACACATTCTTCCTATGGCTATGGAGGACGGTTCATCACCTACATCATCACAATAAATTTGCTCCACTTGGGAGCCATTATCCTCATGAAATTCCACATTCAAATATTCTTCAACACACCCAGTGGATATGTTGTAGACTCTATAAGTGTGGGAGTTCATGGCGTAACCAACAAAAATGCCTTCAAAAGTTCTAGAATCAAACTTAGACAATCTAGTTCCCTTTATGTAGACTTGGCATTTGCACCCAAAAACTCGAAGATATTTGAGGTTGGGTTTGTTACCGGTTAGGAGCTCATATGGAGTCATGCCAATCATCGGACGAAGGAAGAGTCGGTTAGATAAATGACAAGCGGTGTTGATGGCTTCGGCCCAAAAGTTATATGGGGATTTGAACTCGACCATCATAGTTCTTGCCATATCAATAAGTGTGCGATTCTTCCTCTCCGCTACACCATTTTGTTGAGGGGTGTACGCGGCGGAATATTGATGTCTTATCCCCTCTTCACTTAAGAATTCATCAATGGTGTAGTTCTTGAACTCGGAACCATTGTCACTCTTAATAGACAAGATCTTGGTGTCATATTGGCGTTGCACTTCGGTGGTCCAAGTAATGAATCTTTCTTGAGTCTCACTCTTCTTCTTGATATATAAAACCCAAGTGTATCTTGTGTAATCATCAACAATTACCAAAAAATACTTATTTCCCCCAAGACTATCATATGTTGGAGGCCCAAATAGATCCAAATGAATAAGATCAAAGGGCCATGTTGTCGCACCCGGACTTCTAGAGGATACTCACCGTACGAACTGAACAGTATTCTGATGGGATTACGGGGCTTTCCGGCACCCGCGTCCTCTTACGAGTAGGCCAACACTTAGGTGTGACAACCCATCGCTACTGTTCACCGTCGATGTAAACTATCCTGTAGAAATCAGGACACTACCATTGACGTACTTCATACCATACACACATGGTACGTCAACGGCTTTGAACAAAAGGATAACACAACATTCCTCTACGACACAAAAGATTGAAATAAGTTGCAAATGGCCCTCACTAGGGCAGAGATAGCAAGTACAATCATCCAGAGGACACATGTCCCAACATAGCATCATTACATCTCAGGGGAAGCATTCAAAGGGGTCTGAGTACAGACAAAATCCAAATAGGCTTAAGAAGCCGGAAACTGAAATAAAGACGGAGCCCATACACGATGTCTCGGATCTTGCCCGGGTCCGCTAACTACTCGTCAGCAGCCTCGTCAAACTCCACGTAGTAGCCGTCACCTGGATCCTCGTAATCGTAGTCTGCGGAAACCACAGCCCCAAAGGGGTCAGTACATAGACGTACTGGCAAGGAAGACTCACAGTTAACCAAAGTATAGCCCGTCAACACAAGCACAGATGACTTGGGTTCAACGGAAAGAAGGGGATATATAAAAGATGCTGCAACTGGCTGCGCTAACCAACTACAGAGATTCTATCACTTCCAACTATCAGAAAGGGGATAAGATCGAGTGTTGTAACCAACTGAAAGATAACTTCAAACAAACCCATCCTGGATCTTGCCCCTTATCCAAAGAAGCAATCCGAGGATAACTCACACAGTTGGATTAAGATGAAACAAGTTATGGTGACAATAATACTATTACTAGTCAAATTGTAATCATGGGGTGTGAGATTGTGAATCATTAGGTTTAAGTTGTCCTGAGTACTTGTTAGCCAGTACTTTCACCAAGTTAACCATAACCGCGGAAAACACGGCTTCTCGAGAAGATTATCCCTGCAGGGTTGCACCAATTTGGCCGTACACGTATGAATAACCCGCCAGATGGGATGCCTCCCACCAAGCGGGGCACTCAACACAACTCAACTCTTCTTCGCATCAAGCCCAAAGCACCTTGGGCGCACGGCTAATCGAGCCCAGAAGAAAATGGACCCTCATAGCACTCTAAGAACGTGTCCCCCTATATGCCGACTACAAAAGTTCCACCCTGTGCTGGGCTCGCAAAAACATGCATGCGGCAAATAGAAAGCACGAACTAAATGAGATGATTTGGACGAGATGCGAATCGAATCAAATTGAGGGGGGCGCCCATACTCGCTTCCCACATGCGGGTAGTGCGCTCATCATGGATCAGTAGACAAGACCCTTTTCCTATTAGGGTCGACACTAGCAGGCCTCAAAACCACACAGGGCCTCCTGCCGGTGCCTTATCATCAAATTATTATTAAGTAATGACATTAGCATGATTGATTGATTGATTAAACATCGAGCCCCCAGAACATAATGAAATATAGTAACTGAAAGTAACGGGTAACAGACTCGAGCAAACAACCTAAGCATACTAGTAAGACACTGGCTCAATCAATAGGGTTGTAGGAGGGGGTGGTGAGGCAATATCAGGGTTAAAGGATTCATGTGATAGGTTCATAACAGAAACAACTACCACTAAGGCTAGCAGAAATAGACAACGGAAAGTATCGGTAACCAGGGTTGAAAGGAACACAATGGTTCATGTGAGTGATAACTTGCCTGCGAACTCAGCAGCCTGGTACTGAGCTAGATCCTCAGAAGGGGTGCTGTAAAGATCGTCTGTCTCAACGTCGTCGTCTATTCGAGAAGAAGCAAGCAAACAAAACAGGAATGTAATCAATCATTATCATGGCATTGTGCACAATTAAGATGATGCATGACAAGTTAATGGTTGCATCAAAATAAACTAGCTAACATGATAACACAATTTAAATGGACCCCTATGCTATTTTAAGTGGCATAAGGGAAAGGGTCCATAATTAAGTGGAACAAATGATTTACAATTAATTATTATGTGAAAGTTGTTAGCATGATGCATGCATGATGGTAACAACAAAATAACAACAAATAACAATAATAGATGCAAGTGCTAAAAGGGTTTAACAAGTTTTTGGAAATCATTTATTAAGTTTGGAAAGTTTGGTTACTTAAACATGTCACACAAACAATTATTGTTTTCATCAATTTAAAATGTGCAAAACAATTAACAAAATTTATATTTGAAAAGAACATCAAATTTTAGTTGGATTACATGTTTCAAATATTGAAATTTGAATTAGGATGAATTTATTATGAATGAAACAATATTAAACAAGTTTCAATTGAATTTAAAACAAGTTTGAATTTTATTTGAATTTTATTTGTTCAAATCATAAATTCAAATTCACATTTGAAAAGTTCACACTTTGATGGTTGGAAAACATATTTTGCATGTTCAAAAATATTTTATTTTGAGCAAGTTATGATTTTTATCAAATTTAAATGAATTAAACAAGTATTAAATTATTTAGGCAATTTAAATTATTCAAACAATGAAACAAATTTTATATTTGAAAAGGTTATTTGAAATGGTATGGAAAACACATTTTATTTGCATTTATTGGATTAATAATGAATTAGTTATTGATTTTAGAAATTTGCATTTGAATTATTTGGATTCAATTTTAAATTGCATTTTGAAAATTCAAAACAGAAAACAAATGATGCCAAAAGACAGAGAATTAAATTTAGACCAGTGTGGATATTTTATTTCCATTTTTTTGAGTTATAAAATAAAAGATATTAAGGTTTCAAAACCAGGGGCCAATCTGTGATTTAATTGGACCTAGTTTGAAAAACAGAAGTTTTAAAAACGTTTTACACCCACTGGAAACGCACCCAGTCACTGACAGGGGGAACCCAATTCACGTTGTGCCCGCGTGGACACACGAGTGACTGACAGGGGGCCCTCCCTGTCAGTACTCCGTGGGAAAAAAGGTGGGAAAGTCCCGCGGGGAGCAGGGCTCGATCCCGCGGTCTCCCTGCTCGCGTGCGCTGCTCTGAACCAATTGCGTTGTTGCGCGTTTGCTGACAGTTACAGATGCGCGGGGAGGAAATAGTTACGCGGGCGCTACTGAACTTTTCTGACGAGCGCGCGCTTCCGCGACACTGACAGAGGAACGCGGCTCACCGGCGGTGACCAACGGAGATGCGCGTGCTCGCGTTGCCGTGTCGTGGTGAACGGGTGCAGATGCGTGCGGTGCTTGCGACGCTGACAGAGGGGAAGGGGAAGATGGGCACCGCGTGCTCACCGGGGGGTTGTCGTGGACGCGAGTGCTCGGGGTGGCGAGGCCGGCGACAATGGCGTGGATGGCGGCGGGGCTGCCGTGCTCCTCCGTTCGAGCTCCGGTGTCCAACAAGTAGAGGGAGGAGTGGCGATGTGATTCCCGTAGCCAAGTGGTTAGGTGGAGCTAGGAGGTGGCGGCGCCATGGCGGGTTCAGAGGAGGCTGCCGCCGGTGAAGAATTCAGAGAGGGTGGAGAGCGACGAGGAGAGGGGAATTGCGGCAGATCCAAGGGGGAGACAGGGCCTAGGGGTTAGGGTTGTCGCCCTAGGGTTCCGTGGTTCTTATAGGGCGCGGAAAACCACGGGGGCCGTCGGCTGCCGCCGTACTGTCGTGGTGGCGCAACGGATGCGCGGCCGTACATCAGACAGAAGAAGCGCACGCTTTACGAAGCGGTACGCGAGGGAGAGACGGGCTGGGCTGCGCGCGCGTAGGCTTAGGTGGGCTGGGGCTGGTTATCTGCCGCGCGCGCTGCGTTTCTCCTTTTATTTCTTTTTCTGTTTTACTTTTTTTTGCAGAAAACAGATTTGGAAGAAAAGGATAGGATTTTGTTTAGGAAAAATTCCAGAAAAATTTGGTTAAGCTATTTAGAACATTTGCAAACAAATGCCAAGATTGGTTTGCAAAAAGTTGGCATTTAAAATATTGTTTGTATTTGAAACCAAATTTGGGAAATTTTAATATTAATGAAACCTTATGAAAACAAGCATTTTGAATAGGGTTACCCCTAGGGTTTAAAGTGATTTAAAGATTAAAAAAAAATGTGTGGTGAACTTCATGGATTCAAAAGAGTACTGATTTTAAGGATTGGTTTGAATTGGAAAATGATTTAGAGTTAATTGCTTGAATTAATGGTTTGATTTAAAGCAACAATTTAATAGGTGAACATTAATGAATTGTTTGGAAGCAATTGAGGTTTTTGATTTGCAATTCTTTATTTGAAAAGATTGTAACAGACAAGTATGAAACAAATGTTGATTAGTGTTTGAAATTCATTATGAAAACAATGCAACCAGAAATGAAATGAGGATGATGACATGATGCATTGCTTAAAATAAACAAGAAATAAAACAACTAGGGGGTTTTTCATACTTGGATGTTACACATGTTTGTGGAGATGATTGATTTCTTGGGGTGATTCTTCTCATGCATCTTCCCGACAATACAAGAGCTAGAAGGACAATCTTTGGAAAAATTCACACTTGTTAGTCCTACCACATGCTCACCCTTCACAAGAGTTTGTAGATTTCTCATACCGACGTGGCCTAGGCGACGATGCCAAAGCCACCCCACGTCGGATTTAGCCATTAGACATGTGGCGATATGTGTAGTTTCTTTCGAGAAATCCACTATGTACATACCGTTTTCCACAAATCCAACAAAGGCTACTTTAAGAGAAATAGTGTGAAGGACAAGCACATGATGACGCCCAAATACACAAGTAAAATTGCACTCACAAAGTTGCAAGACAGAAAGAATATTATAGCCAAGGGACTCAACAAGGAGGACTTTCTCAATGGATGAATCCGGAGAAATGACCACCTTGCCATGTCCCAATACCTTAAGTTGTGAGCGATCGCCAATAGTTACACGAGCAAATTTGAGAAGTTGGAGCTTCAAATCTTCTAATACTTCTTTGCTTCCGGTCATGTGTGCGGAACAACCACTATCAATCATCCATGATGTTCCACCGGAAATACAACCCTACAATGAATCAACTTCTTGTCTTAGGTACCCATTTTTGGATGGGTCCTTTTTTGTTAGTCACAAGGGTCTTGGGAACCCAAATAGCATGCTTGTAATCATCACCATATGAGGTGCCCACATACTTTGCATAAACATGACCATTAATAGATTTAAGAAGCACATAAGATGGGTTATACTTTCCCGCAAAGTTGTTGTGATTAGTAGTGTTCCTAGGAAAAATACTTTTCGCAATAATATCAAACTCATCTTCATCATTAGCCAACTCCCCCTCCTTCACAAAAACAATATAGTTAGTGGAGGGAGTTGACTTCTTCTTGTAAGCCACCTTGGATGTGGAACCAAAACCAAGGCCTTCTTTGCCAATAACTCTCTTATGATTACTCAAAAGATCATTAAGGTTCTTTTGCCCTTGGATGCATGTGGCAAGAACTTTGTTGAGTTGTCCCTTCAACCTATTTTTCTCCTCAATGAGAGTTGCCTTGACACACAAAAGGTTAGTAACACAAGAGTTTTCATTCACAACTTTTACTCCTTTTAAGGTTTTGAGCTCATTTGAGATTGTTCGATGATAAATTTTAAGCTTATCAAAATCCTTAATGAGTTCATTATAACCTTGGTTAGTTGCATCATTTAAAGACATGAATTCCGTTACCTTAGCAAAAGCATGTTGACAATCAAGTTTTACTTTAGCTATGTCAATTGCAAAGGTTCCCTCTATGCTTTCTCTAAAGCAATGTGATTCATCTAGAGCTTTCTCAAGCTCCTCAATTTTACTAGCATCATCACGAGCAAAATTTTCAAGTAACATTATTCTCTCCTCATGTTCTTCAATGAGGCCATGTGCCTCACTTAATTGATCCATGAGAGAGACAAAGATAGATTTAGTTTCTCCTTCTAGTTTTTCCACAAAGTTTACCAAGGGGTCTTCCTCGACACAATTTAGTAGTGAAGGAATAGAGGAGGTTGCAAGTTTGAGTGTAGGAGTCACCTTTGGGGATATACCCTTGGCCATGAAGCATTTGTGACTCGAAGGGCCCTTGTTGTCATTTGGGTTGGAGAAGAGAGAGATTAAGAGGGTGTTTGGTTAGGCTTTTGGGCTGGCTTTCTACGCTTATAAGCCGAAGCTGAACCAAACGACAATTATTAGACCTGCGTTGCGACAGCCCAACGCGCTTCAACACACGTACAAGTTAAAGCACCTCCTCAGGTGCTTTCTAGGCTTTCCACCGAGCCCACGTCCGTCCTGCCCCTGCTAGTTCCGAAAATTTACGTAAAATATGCCACCGTATATAATAACCAAACACTCCAGGAAAACGAGTCGTCCTCATCCAATTGCTCATTCCTCCCACCGGCACAGACATGCGGATGAGTAGGAGCTCAAACCCTAGGTCCACCCCACCTTGGAACCTCCTCTCCGGGGCCGGTGGCCGGAACTGGTCGCCGCCGTCGTCGCCCATCTGTTCTCGTCGCCGTCCGCTCCCATATGCTCCTCTTGCTCCTTCGGCCCACCTTGCTCCCGCCGCATCTGGATGCCCGCCGGCGACGTGACCGACCAAATCGTCCGGCCCCCCTGCTGCTTGACTGGCCGCCGGCCTTGAGACCCCGCCGCTGCTCCCTCGATTGGCTGGCTGCTGCTCCAAGAACTGGCCGGCTGCTTGTGCTCCTCAACCCGTGACCCTCCACGGTTTGGAACCAAAGTAGTACTAGTAATGTTGCTAATTGGCCAGGCACACTAACTACTTTTTAATTGATTAATCCCTGAAATTATACACTATCCTTTGATCGTTCAGAGTTAAAGGTAATCAAAATTGTAAAATTAATGATGGTTGTTAGCGACACTTGGAGTAACCATGAAAATATTATTATTATTATCCATAGCAACATAGCTATTGTATAGAGCTCACATTGTTGATTTCCGTTCTAGAATAGGTCGCTAATCCGTAATTTCGTATTTAAACGGACTCCTGACATCCTAAGGGCATTTTAGAATTTTCACCACTAACAGCTAACAGCTGACAGCTAGTTTGCCAAACGGTTTCACCGCTCACAGCAGCTTTTCAGGACAGCAAGCTTTCCACAGCTCACAGCTCACAGCTGCTTATTTGAAAGTCACAGCCCAACCAAATACCCTCTAAGTTATAAGGTACGACGCCCCTAGCCATGGCCGCCATACCTACTTGTTCACCTTCACCGTTGCTCTCTTCACCACCGGATGTGTACTCAACTTCTTTAGCAATCAATGTCGTAGGAGGGCCTCTCTTGATGAAGTTCTTGTACTTGGGAATGAAGGTGGATTTCTTGATGAGTCTTCCTCCATTCTCAATTCTACTCTTGAAGGGACACTCGGCAACGAAGTGCTAGGAATCTCCACAATTGAAGCAAGTTCTTGCTTTCTTCACGCTTGAGACTTCCTTCCCTTTATTCTTGGTGGCATTGGATCTAAAGTCTCCTTTCTTCCACCACTTGTGTTGAGCAAGAGCTAAGCATTCTTCATGTGATGTCTTCATCTCTTTCTCGGAGACCTCATGAGTGGATCCACCATCATCACTTGAGTCATTATCTTCATGGGAAACGACCTTGGCCTTCAAGGCAAGAGAGGGTTTCTTCATTCCGTTTACACGGGCGATGACGTCATCGGAAGTTTGCTTCAAGACCTTTAGAGTGATAAAGAGACCCAAGAAATCATTGGGGGATAGGTCCAAGTAGTCGGCCCTTGCTTGTATATTCATCACCATGTTTTCATTGTATGGCATCAAGGTGAGTAGAAATTTCTCCTTGACCCAATCTCCGTACAATCCGTGAATCCACAATCTCTCATATCATTTACAAGAGCCTTGAGTCTTCTAAACATGTCTTCTATGTTCTATCCATCACTCAAGTGAAAGTGTTCAACTTTTCTTTGAATGATTGACTTCTTAGATCTTTGGAGGTTGACGTTGCCGTCAAACATATCAACAAGGCCATCATAAGCTTTCTTTGCACTTGTGAAGGATCGGATGTGCTCAACTCCTTCTTTTCCATTGCCCTCTCCAACATGTGCAAAGCATGAGCGTTGAGTTGCTCATCTATGATGTCACTTGAGCTTAGATTTGCTGGATCCTTTGGCTCGTATCCTCTTTCAACAGTTCTCCATATTTGCATTGAAGAGCTGCACATGTAAGACTTCATGGAAGCTTTCCAATTAGTAAAACGATGCTGATCCACCAAAGGATGTGGACCAAGATGATTAACATGTGGATGTTGAACGTTAGGAGCATTGTTATAAGCAAAGCCAAACGAATTTCCACCACTAGCATTTAAAGGTGAAGATGGTGCGGTTCCTTCCTTAGTTGGAATGGGGTTTCCATGTTCATCTGAGATAACCTTTTCACTAGATTGTCTAGATGGGGATGTCAATTCTTTTATTAGTCCCTCCATCTTTTTATCGGAACTATCAATCATAGCTTGGATTAGCTTTTGAATCCCATCCATGGTGACAGGATCATCGGCCATCCTTACCTCCTCTTTAGGCGGTAAAGCCCTATATAAAGAGACGAGGCTCTGATACCAATTGAAGGATCGAGAGGTTAACTAGAGGGGGGGTGAATAGGTTAACTACAAATTTTAACTTCTTTTTCAAGTTAACAAGGTAAAGATCAAATATAGATTATCTAGATTATGCAACTAGGTGAACAATCCTATATGTGAGCAAGTACAACTAGCACAAGGTGAATATATGACTAAGCTAGTAGTAACTAGTAAAGGTAAGTTGAGGAATAACCGAACATAATGACGTGGAGATTTATCCCGAAGTTCACTTCCCAATGGAAGCTAATCTCCGCTGGAGCGGTGCGGTGCCACCAAAGTGGAACACTGAGTAGGC
Source organism: Alopecurus myosuroides (assembly GCA_028641055.1). Lineage (NCBI taxonomy): Eukaryota > Viridiplantae > Streptophyta > Magnoliopsida > Poales > Poaceae > Alopecurus > Alopecurus myosuroides. The sequence continues at coordinate 207,300,619 of CM054058.1, read as the reverse complement.
CTCAAATGCCACACCGTATCTCCTTCGAGTCCTTCCACCAATGTGGATAGGCTTGAATCACTATGTTGCCGTTGAGGTTGACAACTAGAACCTTTACAAGGATGAGGCACACTCCACAAGATTGGAGGGTCCTCACCAAATCCCGAGAGCCACCAAGACTCTGAGAAGCAAGATCCACGAGCACAAGAGCACCGGGGATATCAACAAGGCTCCGAGATCCGATGAGCTAAGAGCAACAAGATTCCTAGCTCCAATGAACTAAGAATGACAAGATCCCTAAGGGATGAGTGGGTGGATGTCGCACCCGGACTTCTAGAGGATACTCGCAGTTCCGTTGAACAGTAGTTGATTGGATTACGGGGCTTACCGGCACCCGCATCTCTTACGAGTAGGCCAACACACGTATGTGTGACAACCAACCCCTACTGTTCATCGTCTACGTAAACCATCCCATAGAAATCAGGATACTACCATTGACGTACTTCATACCATACACACATGGTACGTCAACGGCGTTTAACAAAATGATAGCACAACATATCTCTAAGACACAAAAGATGGAAATAAGTTGCAAATGGCTCTCACTAGAGCAGAGATAGCAAATACAATCATCCAGAGGACACATGTCCCAACATATCATCATTACATCACAGCGGAAGCATTCAACAGGTCTGAGTACAGACAAATCCAAATAGGCTTAAGAAGCCGGAAACGAAAAGATGGAGCCCATCCACGAAGTCTCGGATCCTGCCCGGGTCAGCTATCTACTCGTCAGCAGCCTCGTCGTACTCCACGTAGTAGCCACCATGGGGATCCTCGGAAACGTAGTCTGCGGAAACCACAGCCCCAAAGGGGTCAGTACATAAACGTACTGGCAAGCAAGACTCACAGTTCACCAAAGTGTAACCCGTCAACACCAAGCACAGATGCTTTGGGTTCAACGGAAGGAAGGGTGATATGAAAGATGCGGCAGCGGGCTGCACTAACCAACTACGGAAACATACTACAACTTCCGTCTATCAGAACGGAGATAAGATAGCGTATCGTAACCAACTATAACTAACTCCAAACAAACCCATCCTGGATCTCGCCCCTTATCCAAAGAAGCAACCCGAGGATAACTCACACCGTTGGATTAATGATGGTTCAGGTTATTGTGTCAATAAACCTATTACTAGTCAAGTTATCATTAGTTAGGTGTAAGTTGTCTGAGTACTTGTTAGCCAGTACTTTCACCAAGTCGTCACATAACCGCGGACAACACGGCTTCTCGAGAAGATTCATCCCTGCAGGGTGTGCTCCAGTACCCGTACACACTCAAGCCACCAACTAAAACTCAGGTTGGCTTGACACGACTCGAACCATCTCTACAGCCTGTCCTAGGAGCCACGGAGCTATAAGGTCCCGGCCAGTCCGACCTAACCTAAGCGCAGGGGTGAAAACCACACCCCCCGGCACCACAGGCCTCGCCCTATATGCATCATCATCATCATAATCATCACCAACAGTAACCATGGGAGCGACCCATTCATGCTTACGCGCAAATGGAACACCCGAACTAAGTGTGGCTCTTCGGACAAACTGCGGATCAGATCAAAGTCGAGGGGGGTTCCATACTACCACCCGGATGCGGTGAGCACGCTCATCATGGATCAGTAGACAAGACCCTTTTCCTAATTAGGGTCGACACTAGCAGGCCTCAAAACCACGCCGGGCCTCCTGCCCGTGCCTTATCAGCAAATTATTATTACCCAAGCATTAACAGGTTGATTGTTTAACATCGAGCCCCATAATAAAATATGATAACAGAAAGTAACGGACAGCAGACCCGAGCAAAAACAACCCTAAGCATGCTAGTAAGACACGGGCAACAAGCAAAGGGGTTATAGGTGTGGAGGTGAGGCAATATCCGGTTTAAAGGATGACATATGATAGGTTCGTAACAGAAGCAACGATTCATAGGGCTAGCAGAATAGACAACGGAAAGTATCGGTATCCAATGTTGAAAGGAACACGATGGTTCATGTGAGTGAATACTTGCCTGCAAGCTCAGCAGCCTGGTACTGAGCTAAAACCTCTGAAGGGGTGTCGTAAAGATCGTCGGTCTCAACGTCGTCGTCTATTCGAGAAGAAGCAAACAAACAACGCAAGGAGACAAACAATCAATAACATGGCATAGTGCACAATCATGGGATGATGCATGACAATTTAATTGATGCATCAAAATAAACTAGTTGACATGGTAACACAATTTAAATGGACCCACATGCAAGCTGAGTTGCATATGAAAAGCCCATGCATTTAGGTTGAAATAATTGTTTTACAACTAATCAACAGGTGAAAGTGGATTAGCATGATGCATGGATGAGGAAAACAGAAAAATAACAACAATAGAATCAATTGGAATTATGGTTTACCAATTTTGGAAATTTATTTAGTAAGTTATGGAATTTTGGTTCCTTAAAGGTGTTACATAAGCATTTGTTGTTTTCACCCATTTTAATTGTTCAAAACAGATAACAAAGTTCATATTTGAATAGAACACAAAATTTTAGGTGGAATACATGTTTCAATTGTTGAAAAAGGAATTAGAATGAATTACTTAGGAATTAAACAAGTTTAAACAAGATTTAATTGGAATTAAATGAAGTATGAATATTATTTGAATTTTATTTGTTCAAAACATTAATTCAAATTCATATTTGAAAAGATTATGTTTTCCTGGTTTGAAAACATATTTCATATGTTCAAAAATAATTTAATTTGAGCAAGTTATGAATTTAGCAATTTTAAATGAATTAAACAAGGTTTAAATTATTTAAGCAATTTTAATTATTCAAATCATGAAACAAAATTTATATTTGGTTAGGTGGTTTAATTTGACATGGAAAACATATTTTATTTGTGTTATTTGGATTAATATTGAATTAGCTATGGAATTTAGCAAATGTGAAAGGAATAGTTTGAATTTGAAATTTGAAAACATTTGCAATGCTCAAAACAGAAAACAAATGGCTTAGTTAGATAGAGAATTAAATTTGGTATGGAAAACATATTTAAAATGTTAAATTTGGAGTTGTAATTAATTAGTTAGGCATTTTTAAAGTTTGGTTGTTAATCTGCCATTTTATTCCACAGCTAGGGACTTAGAACAAAACTGCAGGGACCTAGAAGAAAATAGACAAGGACCTGTGCGAAAAAATATGGTGCTGTGTTGGATCTGAAAATAAAACAGAAAAAATGTGTTGCTACGCGCGGGGGGGGGGGGGGGAGTCGAACCCGCGACCCCGCGGTTGCGCACGTTGCGCGCTGGCCACTGCGGCTCTGGTTGGTATTTGAATAGGTTAGGATTGGGATGGGTTTTGAGGTGTTGATTCGGCCTGTACCAAATACTGACGAACTGAACTATTGTTCAGGGAACTGCACACGCAACGGAGAGATCGAGGACGGCCGGTGCGGCCACTGCGGTGGTTCGCCGCGGCTCGCTGCCGCGTGCGTGCGGGCCGTGTGCGGGCGTGCGAGGGCAGAGAGTGAAGGAGACGAGGGGGAGGGAATCGCGGGAGAGGGACGGCTCACCTCGGTGGTGTACAGAGGAGGAGTTCGGTGGCGACGGGCGGCGAACTCGTGGACGGCGGCGGAGCTCCGGTGATCCTCGGGGGAAGCCGAGGGGACGGAGAGGTAGAGGGAGTCGGGCCCTTTCCGTTCCCGGCCCTAGCGCGGCCGGGCGGGCACCGGTGGCGCGGCGATTGCCGGAGAGGGAAGGCGGCGGTGGTGTTCTCGGTGGAGGTTCAGACAGAGAAGAGGGGGAGCAGGGTGCAGCGAGAGAGAGAGATGGCAGCGCTCGAGGGAGGGAAGGTGGAGGAGGCTAGGGTACAGAGAAGGGGGGAGCTCGAGCTAGGTTATAGGAGGAGGGGAGCTGCCGATCACCGTTGCCCTCCTCTGTATCCCACGTGGACAACATGGATGGTCCTCCGTACGAGAGGTAGGAGATGAGCTGAGGGGGGTACGGGCCTTGGGCAGTTGGGCTGGCCCCAAATGGGCTGGTTGCCCCTTTCCCCCTCTCTTTTCCTTTTAATCTTTTCTGTTCATTTTTTTGTAGCTTTGGAAAAGGAGAAAGAAAACAAATGGTTTTAGGGGTTAGCCAATTTTGGAATAATTTTTAATGATTTATTTTTGTAACAACACCTTAAAATAAACGTTTGTTTTCCAACTATTTTAGCTTAGTTGATGTTTGATAATTAAATGGATTGAGCAATGTTGGTATATAAAAATAATAAATGCCACTTAAGCCAAATTAAAGCTTTTTGATTCCAATTTTTGGTGGAACAAATTATTTGTTTGTTTTGTAGTTTTTATTTGAAACATGTAACATAACAAGTATGACAATAATTTGAATTTTTGTTTGGAAAATCATATAGCAAACAAAGGGAAACAAATGAAATCAAATGCAAAACAATGCAAACAAAAGGCAATGAATATGATGACATGATGCAAAGCAATAACAAAACAAGAAACAAACATCTAGGGGGAGATTTTCATACTTGGGATGTTACAAAACGCCCCCCCTTGAAGGAATCGCGCCCCGAGATCCTACTGAGAAGAGAAAAGGTCCGGATACTTCTTGCGAAGATCCTCTTCAGTCTCCCACGTTGCCTCTTTATCGGAATGATGCGACCATTGCACTTTCAAGAACTTGGTGCACTTTTTGCGAGTCTTACGAACGGTCTCATCGAGAATACGAACAGGGTGCTCCTCATAAGATAGATCATCTTGCAGTTCAATGGAATCATGATCAACTGCACGATCTGGATCTTTGAAACACCTCTTGAGCTGTGACACGTGAAACACATCGTGCACCTTGGATAGTTTTTCTGGAAGTTCAAGACGATAGGCATTTTCCGCACGCCTTGAGAGAATGTTGAAAGGACCAATGTATCTTGGTGCAAGCTTTCCTTTCACACCAAAACGATGAGTGCCTCTGAGGGGAGTTACACGGAGATATGCCTTGTCACCAGGTGCATAGATCATATCCCTGTGCTTGCTGTCATAGTAGCTTTTCTGACGAGACTGAGCAATCTTGAGATTTTCACGAATGATTCGAACTTTCTCTTCGGCTTCCTTAACAATGTCAGGGCCTAAGAGTGAACGTTCACCAGCTCCAGACCAATTGATTGGACTCCTGCATCTGCGGCCATAGAGAGCTTCAAATGGTGCCATGCCTAGGCTTGCCTGGAAGCTGTTGTTGTAGGAGAATTCAGCATATGGAAGGCAATCCTCCCATTTCATGCCAAAGGAGAGACCACATGCTCTGAGCATATCCTCGAGAATCTGATTGACTCTTTCGACTTGCCCTTGAGACTGAGGGTGATAAGCTGTGCTGAACAGAAGTTTGGTGCCCAATGCTTCTTGAAAGCTTTTCCAGAAATGAGAAGTGAATATGCTTCCACGGTCTGAGCTTATTTCCAAAGGAACACCATGAAGAGGAACGGTCTTTGTTGTGTAGAGTTCTGCCAACTGGCTAGCTGAGATTGTTTCTTTTACAGCAAAGAAGTGAGCTACCTTAGTGAGACGATCAATAACAACGAAGATTGCATCGTTGCCCTTCTTGGACTTTGGAAAACCAGTGAAGAAGTCCGTTTCAATCATGTCCCACTTCCACTCAGGAATTTTCATTGGTTGGAGAAGGCAGGCTGTTTTCTGATGAACTGCCTTAACACGTTGACAAACGTCGCATTCAGAAACGTATTGAGAAATTTCACGTTTCATGCCAGACCACCAATACAGTGTTTTGAGATCTTGGTACATCTTTGTACTTCCAGGGTGTATGGAAAGAGGAGTTTCATGAGCCTCCTTGAGAATAACATCTTTGAGACTTTGAACTTGAGGAACCGCAATGCGTCCTTCGAAGAACACCATTCCCTTGTCATCAATTGAGAAGCACTCATACTTCACATTGCCTGCTTTGATGTTATTTGCGATCTTCTTGATCTCAGCATCACGAAGTTGTTCAGAACGAATCTTGTCCTCGAGAGTTGGACTGGCTGTCAAGCTCGCAAGATAGCCTTGAGGAACAAGACCAAGGTTCAGCTTCTGGAATTCTTCATGAAGAGGAGGTTGGCTTTCCATGATCATGAGATTATTGCAATACGACTTGCGACTGAGAGCATCGGCCATAACATTAGCCTTGACTGGAGTGTAAGAAATGGTAAGATCGAAGTCTTTGATCTTTTCAATCCATCTCCTTTGCCTGAGGTTTAGATCTGGTTGAGTGAAGATGTATTTCAGACTCTTATGATCGGAAAAGATTTCAGTGCGATTACCCAACAAGTATTGCCTCCATTTCTTGAGGGCAAACACAACTGCTGCAAGTTCAAGGTCATGTGTGGGATAATTGAGCTCATGTGCGTTCAACTGACGTGAAGCATAAGCCACAACTTGACATTCTTGCATAAGAACTGCTCCTAGACCTTGGAGAGAAGCATCACAGAAAATCTGGAAGGGTTTGGTAGTATCTGGGCCAACCAGAACTGGTGTAGAAGTGAGTTTAGTCTTCAGGAGATTGAAACTTTCATCACATTGTGGAGACTAAACGAACTTCTTGTCCTTCTTTGTGAGATCAGTGAGAGGTTTGGCAATCTTGGAGAAGTTTTGGACGAAACGACGGCAATAGCTAGCCAAACCAAGAAAACTTCTGACTTGCTTCACCGTCTTAGGAGGTTTCCAATCAACAATTGCCTTAACCTTTTCTGGATCAATGGCTATGCCCTTGGCAGAGATGACATGACCAAGGTAAGCAACTTCTGGAATCCAGAACTCACATTTGGAGAACTTGGCATATAGACGATGCTCGCGAAGTTTCATGAGAGTGAGACGAAGATGTTCTCCATGCTCTTCCTCGGATTTTGAGTAGACAAGAATATCATCAAGATATACCACAACGAACTTGTCGAGGTATTCATGGAAGACAGAATTCATAAGTCGAGAGAATGTCGCCGGTGCATTGGTGAGACCAAAGGACATGACGGTGTATTCATATAGACCGTAGCGAGTGGTGAAAGCTGTCTTTGGAATATCTTCCTTTCTGATCTTTATTTGATGGTAAGCCATCCTCAAGTCCAACTTGGAGAATATTGAGGCTCCAGCAAGTTGATCAAAAAGATCATCGATACGAGGAATTGGATACTTGTTTTTGATGGTTTTCTCGTTAAGAGGACGATAGTCAACAACGAGTCTCTTTGTTTGATCATTCTTCGCAACGAACAGAGTTGGGCAACCCCAAGCCGAGGAACTAGGTTGAATGTAACCTTTTTCCATGTACATATCGATTTGCTCCTTCAACAACTTCAGTTCAGGAGGAGCTATCTTGTATGGATGCTTAGAGATTGGAGCAGTACCTGGTTCAAGTTCGATCACGAACTCAACTGCTCTGTCAGGAGGCATTCCTGGCAATTCTTCTGGAAAGACATCGGGGAATTCACAAACCACCGGAATAGTTTCAATAGATGGTAGAGGATTTGCGTTGAGAGTGTAGAGTTGAACAACTGGATTTTCAGCATGGAAGTAGACTATCTGGCCAGAAGGGTGTGTGATTTTGACAGACTTAGCAGGACAATCAATGAATGCTTTGTTGGCTACCAGCCAATCCATCCCAAGAATGACATCAATATCTGAAGAGTGGAGAGCTATCAGAGATGCCTGGAATGGAAGGTTTCCAATTGTGATCTCGATGTTCTGGCTAACTTTATTGCTTTGCCAGCTAGATCTCGGTGATTTCACTAGGAGAGGGATAGACAACTGTTCGAAGTTGATTTTACTGTTGTTTGCAAAGCATTGAGAGATGAAAGAGTGTGAAGCACCAGAATCGAACAAGACTTTAGCACGAAACGAGTTCACAAGAAGTGTGCCCATTACAACCTCTGGAGATTCTTCTGCTCCCTGGGCCTTGACATGGTTCACCTTAACGGTTCTCACGCCAAGGTCGTTGCTGTTGTAGCAACCCAACGTAGGACCACGTATTCTTGTCGGGGTCGACCTGTGGCGAGGTGGAGGTGGAAAGAGGTGCCTTTGCGGACACTTATCGGAATAGTGGCCCCGCTGTCCACACTTGTAGCATGTAACAACAGAACGAGGAGTTGTTGGACCTGGCTGAGATGGAGCACCTCCTGAAGATACCACTGGGGTGGGAGGGCGGGCAAGAAATTCTGTCGGGCTTGGCAAGCAGATGGGCGGTGTTGGAGTGGTATATGGAACCCAAACTCTTCGTTTTTGTGGAGGCATGATAGCTTTTGAGAGATTAGCCTGCTCACGAGAGTGCTTACGAGATTCCTCAACCAACTTGTGCCCATGCTCTTCATTTAGAGCGATGTTGATGAGGTCCTCAAAATTCTTGGCCTTGACGTTGGTGAGAGCATACTTGAGTTCCGGGTTGAGACCCCTGCGGAACTTTGCCATCTTTCTCGCTTCCGTGGAGATTTCATCTCCGACATAGCGAGCCAGACGATTGAACTCTCTTTGGTATTCGAGAACGTCCAGACTGCCTTGTGTGAAAGAATAGAATTCCTCACGCATTTTCTCCATGATTCCATCCGGAATGTGATGGCGCACGAAGGCTTGCTTGAAATCCTCCCATGTGATTGCCACACTAGGACCTCTCATTTCTTGGAAATTCTCCCACCAAGACATGGATTGCCCACGGAGAAGGTAGGTCACGTAAGGAACACGGTCCTCGTCAGCCACATGAGCTACCATAATAGTACGGTTCATTTCACGGAGCCAGTCATCAGCATCCAATGGCTCGGAGGAGGTATCAAACATGCGCGGGTTGAGCTCAAGGAACTCCCGAATAGGCACACAGGCGTTGCCATTACTCCCAAGGTCTTGGTTCTGTTGCATCTGCTTTATAACTTGTGTCATCTGAGACATCACTTTCCCAATCTCAAGTGGCAGTGTGTGTTCTTCGTCACCACTTTCCATCCTGAAGAGGATACCAAGATTAACACACTAACCGGATAACAAAATCCAATATAAGTGCTTAAAAGGGTTACTTCAGACGGTAAGTCGACAGCATAGAACAAGGATGGAGGTTAACAACGGATCAACAGATAAGTTGTTACAACGGAAGAGAAGATTTATGAAGGACGATATCGAAGCAACAACTGGGAAACAGGAGACCACAAACACCTGAGGTACTACGGAGAAAACCCATCCGGGCTTCTAAAGGATCAATATCTACTGCTTAAGGAATAGAGGATCTGCTTCCGGGGCTTACACGCCTCCGTTCTCAATCGTGAGTAGGCAACATGATAGATCATGTCACAACCACTTCCATTCCTATGGTCTAGTAGATATAACCATCCTAGAGAAACCAGGATTCGTGAAAACCTAACTTGAAAGTTTAGATGAGAAAGAGAAAACAACGTTGCACTTCCTTACCAGAAAAGGGAGGGTGGGTGGGGAAAGAAATAAAATGGCAGAATTCCTACTCTCACGTTTCATTTTTTCTATATAGCTACAAAATAGTTTCTAGACTCAACTGCGACCAGTAAAAGGGATCCTACAGGCAGACAGGCTCTGATACCATATGTCGCACCCGGACTTCTAGAGGATACTCGCAGTTTCGTTGAACAGTAGTTGATTGGATTACGGGGCTTACCGGCACCCGCATCTCTTACGAGTAGGCCAACACACGTATGTGTGACAACCAACCCCTACTGTTCATCGTCTACGTAAACCATCCCATAGAAATCAGGATACTACCATTGACGTACTTCATACCATACACACATGGTACATCAACGGCGTTTAACAAAATGATAGCACAACATATCTCTAAGACACAAAAGATGGAAATAAGTTGCAAATGGCTCTCACTAGAGCAGAGATAGCAAATACAATCATCCAGAGGACACATGTCCCAACATATCATCATTACATCACAGCGGAAGCATTCAACAGGTCTGAGTACAGACAAATCCAAATAGGCTTAAGAAGCCGGAAACGAAAAGACGGAGCCCATCCACGAAGTCTCGGATCCTGCCCGGGTCCGCTATCTAATCGTCAGCAGCCTCGTCGTACTCCACGTAGTAGCCACCATGGGGATCCTCGGAAACGTAGTCTGCGGAAACCACAGCCCCAAAGGGGTCAGTACATAAACGTACTGGCAAGCAAGACTCACAGTTCACCAAAGTGTAACCCGTCAACACCAAGCACAGATGCTTTGGGTTCAACGGAAGGAAGGGTGATATGAAAGATGCGGCAGCGGGCTGCACTAACCAACTACGGAAACATACTACAACTTCCGTCTATCAGAACGGAGATAAGATAGCGTATCGTAACCAACTATAACTAACTCCAAACAAACCCATCCTGGATCTCGCCCCTTATCCAACGAAGCAACCCGAGGATAACTCACACCGTTGGATTAATGATGGTTCAGGTTATTGTGTCAATAAACCTATTACTAGTGAAGTTATCATTAGTTAGGTGTAAGTTGTCTGAGTACTTGTTAGCCAGTACTTTCACCAAGTCGTCACATAACCGCGGACAACACGGCTTCTCGAGAAGATTCATCCCTGCAGGGTGTGCTCCAGTACCCGTACACACTCAAGCCACCAACTAAAACTCAGGTTGGCTTGACACGACTCGAACCATCTCTACAGCCTGTCCTAGGAGCCACGGAGCTATAAGGTCCCGGCCAGTTCGACCTAACCTAAGCGCAGGGGTGAAAACCACACCCCCCGGCACCACAGGCCTCGCCCTATATGCATCATCATCATCATAATCATCACCAACAGTAACCATGGGAGCGACCCATTCATGCTTACGCGCAAATGGAACGCCCGAACTAAGTGTGGCTCTTCGGACAAACTGCGGATCAGATCAAAGTCGAGGGGGGTTCCATACTACCACCCGGATGCGGTGAGCACGCTCATCATGGATCAGTAGACAAGACCCTTTTCCTAATTAGGGTCGACACTAGCAGGCCTCAAAACCACGCCGGGCCTCCTGCCGGTGCCTTATCAGCAAATTATTATTACCCAAGCATTAGCAGGTTGATTGTTTAACATCGAGCCCCATAATAAAATATGATAACAGAAAGTAACGGACAGCAGACCCGAGCAAAAACAACCCTAAGCATGCTAGTAAGACACGGGCAACAAGCAAAGGGGTTATAGGTGTGGAGGTGAGGCAATATCCGGTTTAAAGGATGACATATGATAGGTTCGTAACAGAAGCAACGATTCATAGGGCTAGCAGAATAGACAACGGAAAGTATCGGTATCCAATGTTGAAAGGAACACGATGGTTCATGTGAGTGAATACTTGCCTGCAAGCTCAGCAGCCTGGTACTGAGCTAAAACCTCTGAAGGGGTGTCGTAAAGATCGTCGGTCTCAACGTCGTCGTCTATTCGAGAAGAAGCAAACAAACAACGCAAGGAGACAAACAATCAATAACATGGCATAGTGCACAATCATGGGATGATGCATGACAATTTAATTGATGCATCAAAATAAACTAGTTGACATGGTAACACAATTTAAATGGACCCACATGCAAGTTGAGTTGCATATGAAAAGCCCATGCATTTAGGTTGAAATCATTGTTTTACAACTAATCAACAGGTGAAAGTGGATTAACATGATGCATGGATGAGGAAAACAGAAAAATAACAACAATAGAATCAATTGGAATTAAGGTTTACCAATTTTGGAAATTTATTTAGTAAGTTATGGAATTTTGGTTCCTTAAAGGTGTTACATAAACATTTGTTGTTTTCACCCATTTTAATTGTTCAAAATAGATAACAAAGTTCATATTTGAATAGAACACAAAATTTTAGGTGGAATACATGTTTCAATTGTTGAAAAACGAATTAGAATGAATTACTTAGGAATTAAACAAGTTTAAACAAGATTTAATTGGAATTAAATGAAGTATGAATATTATTTGAATTTTATTTGTTCAAAACATTAATTCAAATTCATATTTGAAAAGATTATGTTTTCCTGGTTTGAAAACATATTTCATATGTTCAAAAATAATTTAATTTGAGCAAGTTATGAATTTAGCAATTTTAAATGAATTAAACAAGGTTTAAATTATTTAAGCAATTTTAATTATTCAAATCATGAAACAAAATTTATATTTGGTTAGGTGGTTTAATTTGACATTGAAAACATATTTTATTTGTGTTATTTGGATTAATATTGAATTAGTTATGGAATTCAGCAAATGTGAAAGGAATAGTTTGAATTTGAAATTTGAAAACATTTGCAATGCTCAAAACAGAAAACAAATGGCTTAATTAGATAGAGAATTAAATTTGGTATGGAAAACATATTTAAAATGTTAAATTTGGAGTTGTAATTAATTAGTTAGGCATTTTTAAAGTTTGGTTGTTAATCTGCCATTTTATTCCACAGCTAGGGACTTAGAACAAAACTGCAGGGACCTAGAAGAAAATAGACAAGGACCTGTGCGAAAAAATATGGTGCTGTGTTGGATCTGAAAATAAAACAGAAAAAATGTGTTGCTACGCGCGGGGGGGGGGGGAGTCGAACCCGCGACCCCGCGGTTGCGCACGTTGCGCGCTGGCCACTGCGGCTCTGGTTGGTATTTGAATAGGTTAGGATTGGGATGGGTTTTGAGGTGTTGATTCGGCCTGTACCAAATACTGACGAACTGAACTATTGTTCAGGGAACTGCACACGCAACGGAGAGATCGAGGACGGCCGGTGCGGCCGCTGCGGTGGTTCGCCGCGGCTCGCTGCCGCGTGCGTGCGGGCCGTGTGCGGGCGTGCGAGGGCAGAGAGTGAAGGAGACGAGGGGGAGGGAATCGCGGGAGAGGGACGGCTCACCTCGGTGGCGTACAGAGGAGGAGTTCGGTGGCGACGGGCGGCGAACTCGTGGACGGCGGCGGAGCACCGGTGATCCTCGGGGGAAGCCGAGGGGACGGAGAGGTAGAGGGAGTCGGGCCCTTTCCGTTCCCGGCCCTAGCGCGGCCGGGCGGGCACCGGTGGCGCGGCGATTGCCGAAGAGGGAAGGCGGCGGTGGTGTTCTCGGTGGAGGTTCAGACAGAGAAGAGGGGGAGCAGGGTGCAGCGAGAGAGAGAGATGGCGGCGCTCGAGGGAGGGAAGGTGGAGGAGGCTAGGGTACAGAGAAGGGGGGAGCTCGAGCTAGGTTATAGGAGGAGGGGAGCTGCCGATCACCGTTGCCCTCCTCTGTATCCCACGTGGACACCATGGATGGTCCTCCGTACGAGAGGTAGGAGATGAGCTGAGGGGGGTACGGGCCTTGGGCAGTTGGGCTGGCCCCAAATGGGCTGGTTGCCCCTTTCCCCCCTCTCTTTTCCTTTTAATCTTTTCTGTTCATTTTTTTTGTAGCTTTGGAAAAGGAGAAAGAAAACAAATGGTTTTAGGGGTTATCCAATTTTGGAATAATTTTTAATGATTTATTTTTGTAACAACACCTTAAAATAAACTTTTGTTTTCCAATTATTTTAGTTTAGTTGATGTTTGGTAATTAAATGGATTGAGCAATGTTGGTATATAAAAAGAATAAATGCCACTTAAGCCAAATTAAAGCTTTTTGATTCCAATTTTTGGTGGAACAAATTATTTGTTTGTTTTGTAGTTTTTATTTGAAACATGTAATATAACAAGTATGACAATAATTTGAATTTTTGTTTGGAAAATCATACAGCAAACAAAGGGAAACAAATGAAATCAAATGCAAAACAATGCAAACAAAAGGCAATGAATATGATGACATGATGCAAAGCAATAACAAAACAAGAAACAAACATCTAGGGGGAGATTTTCATACTTGGGATGTTACAGTGGATTTCTAATCGACTTGGTGGAGTTGTAGATCGGGGTGTCTCCTTCAAATCCCAAAGTATCACGAGCTTTGGTTGGGGATTTGAGGAGTGCTTGTTCTTGAGCTTGAGCTTGGTCAATTAATGGTGGTGGGAGAGTGAGTGAGTGGGATTGACAACTCCAAAAGGTAGGGGAAAGACCCCTTTCATACCGGGACGAAATACGGACGTTGGGAGTGGGGTTTCCCACTTGGCAGCGCCCCCCCGGCCTAGGGGCCGGCCAGGAGCAGCCAGGGGCGGAGCAAAACCCACCCCGGCCTGGGGACCCGGCCTAGGGCCGGCGTGGGCGCAGGGGCAGGCCGGCTGGAGGTGGCCCGGCCTGGGAGGCCGGCACCCCTTCTTTCTCTCCTTTTCTTGTTCTCCTTTCTCCATTCTTTCCTTAATCTTTTCTCCTTTTTTGCTTTTCATTGTATGAGGTCTATGGGGAGATATGGTTGCACTTTATCCATGATATTTTCTGAGTACACTTAGGGAACACGTTAGTCCTTCCATATGTTGTGATCAAACACTCAAAATAGGATTTAGGAACTATGTTCTTTCACCCCCCTTGGCCGCGCCACCAGGTAGTGTGGGCCCCCTGGCCACCCACCGACATCGCCATTTCTCCTATTTAAGCTCCTCCTTGGGAAAAACCTGAATACGCGAGCCTCCAACATCGAAAAGTTCCATAGCCGTCGTCATCGTCAACCCTAGTTCGGGAGGGTTCTGAAGCTCTCCCCGGCACCCTGCCGGGATGGGAAATCATCACCTGAGGGCTCTACATCACCATGCCTGCCTCCGGAGTGATGCGTGAGTAGTTCATCCTTAGACTACGGGTCCATAGCAGTAGCTAGATGGTTGTATTCTCCTCTTTATGCCACCATGTTTAGATATTGTGAGCTGCCTAACATGATCAAAGATCATCTATCTGTAATGCTACATGTTGTGTTTGCTGGGATCCGATGAATATTAAATGCTATGTCAAGTTGATTATCAATCTATCATGTTTATGTAATTCATGATCTTGCATGCTCTCCGTTACTAGTAGATGCTCTGGCCAAGTTTGTAACATCCCAACATTTGCTAACAAAAGTGTGTGGTGTTGTGTTCATATCATTCATGCATGGAACAAAAATTTAAATCATGTTTGAACCAATTTAAAACTTGAATTTAAATGGGTTGAGAAAAATCCCACAAAAAGTACTTATTTTGGGTTCCAAAGTTTTGTTTTGAAAAATATTTCAATTACACAAAACAAAAGTATGACAAGATTGGAAATTTCATAAGGTTGACAAAACCTATTTTTGCCAAATTTTTACTTTGCAAAAAGGTCCTGAAAACAAGCAATTACATTGCTATTCTCTTCTGCCAGGGGCTTCTTTTTAATTTTATTTTTCCTTCAGGGGGTTTTCCGAAAAACCTCCTTGTCTTCTTCCTCCCGTCGATAGACAAGAAGGCACCTCACCGGAGTTGCCGCCACGTCCTGGTACCGCCCCTCGGGTGTAGATGACTTCCCCAGGAGAGCTCCGTGCCCTCCTTCTCCTCCTCTCGTTCTCACTCGCTATCACCCTCTCCCTCCATCTCTGTATTTCCCGCAGAGAGAACCTAACCCTAACCCTACTGTACCGACGCCCGCTGCAAATCGCCGCCGTTCAGCGTGACCCCGCGCCCCGCCGTGACCTCCTACGACACCGCCATGGCGTCCTTCACCTCCAGTAGGAACGTCGTTTGCTGGGACAACCGGAGCCATGCGAATCGACGGGATCTTCCCCGACTCCGGTCATCGTCACCGAGCTCGATTCCGGCCGACCTCGGCCACCATTTTCTTCCCCGACCACAGCAGCGTCCTCGTGGTGAGCTCTGCTCCCTCCCAACTGAAGGGGAACGTAGCATAGAAAACAAAAATTTTCCTACACGCGATAAACCCAAATGGCCAAGATCTAATCTATGAGATGAAAGGCAACGGGGAGAAAGAGAGTCTTGAGATAACATACCCTCGAAGACTCAAAGTGGTACGAGAAAAGATCTCGTGGTTGGCGTAGTCGTTCTCACGCCGATCCCGAGCGAGAAGAAGAGCACCGCAATCCGGCGGCACCTCCGTAATCGGTCACACGTTCAGCTCGATGAAGACTTCCGTTCCCTCGTTCCAGCGGGTTGTGGAAGTGGAAGATCCCTCCGGAATTCCAGCAGCACGACGGCGTGGTGGTGGTGAAGAATCCCACGGTCAGGGCTTCGCCAAGCCGGAGACCATGGAATGGAGCAGCGGATGGAAGGGAAAATGTGTGAGCAAGTGTGTGTGGAAGAGAGAGCCCTCACCCTCCTTTTATAGGGGAGGGGGAGGCAGCCCAAGGGGGGGGTGCGGCCAGCCATGGGTGCCCCCACCCCTTCCTCTCTTCATGTGAGTGGAAGCTCCACTCAAACCCACTCAAATTTCCCTTAATTTCCCACTTGGAAAATCCAAAGGTTTTTCTTTAATAAATAAATAAAACATTTTTATTTCTTTATTTATATTTGTTAATCCCATTAACAAACATTTGCATGCAGCACCTCGAACCATTTGTTAATTCTATTAACAACCGTTCGACGAAAAACCCCTTGAACTATTTCAATTTTCCCCGAAACTATTCCGGAGCTGCCCAAAATATTCTTCGGTATTCCGTATCTTCTCTAAACGCTTCATCGAACCTTAAGTGTGTCTCCCTACGGTTCGTGAATATTATAGACATGATCGAGACTCCTCTCCGATCAATAATCAACAGCGGGGTCTGGAAAACCGTGATGACTCCTATATATTCAACGATGACTCTCGTGATCGTGTGAACCTTTCAACGTTGTAACGATTTCCCTTTGTCTCGCGATATATTACTTGTCCGAGATCCGATCATCGGTATCCACTATACTTTGTTCGATCTCGTTATCCGACAAGTACTCTTTTCTCGTTCCCGTGATATAACATCCTAGTGATCAAATCACTTGCTTGCAAGCGGTGTTGATGTGATATCACCGAGAGGGCCCTGAGTATATCTATCCGTCATATTGGATGGACAAATCCCATTCTCGATCCATGAGCTTCAACCAATACTTTCCGAATATCCAATGCCACCTTTATAGTCACCCTTTTACGGTGTGATGTTTGATGTCATCAAAGTATTCTTTCGGTATTAGTGATTAACATGATCTCATGGTCTAAGGAATAATGTTACTCCGAATGTAAGACATAACAACAAAACTAAATGACTTGATCGTATTGTTATACTTAGTTTAGGGTTTAAGTTCATCATGTCATTCTCCTAATGACATGACCCCGTTATCAACAACATCCAATGTTCATGATCAGGAAACCTTGATCATCTGTTTAATCAACGGGCTAGTTAAAAGAGAGGCTTCACTAGGAACGTTGGTTTGTTTATTAATCACACATGTATCAACGTTTCCGGTTAATACAATTCTAGCATGAGAAATAAACATCTATCATAAACAAGGAATAACATAATAAACACTTTATTATTGCCTCTCGGGCATATTCCCTTCAGTCTCCCACTTGCACTAGGGGCAATAATCTATATTACATAGTGATGAATCTAACACCCATGGAGTTCTGGTGTTGATCATGTTTTGTCCTTGAGAGAGTTTTAGTCAATGGATCTGCCACATTCAGATCTGTATGTACTTTGCAAATCTTCACATCCCCATCTGCGACATGCTCACGGATGGAATGAAAACGACGCTTGATATGCTTGGAATTCTTGTGAGACCTTGGTTCCTTAGCATTGGCTATGGCACCATTGTTGTCACAATAGACAACCATTGGATCCAACGCACTTGGAACCACGCCTAGTTCGGATATGAACTCCTTCATCCAAACTGCTTCCTGTGTTGCCTCCGAGGCAGCAACATATTCCGCTTCTGTTGATGATCCCGCCACCACGGATTGCTTGGAACTCCTCCAGCTTACAGCTCCTCCATTCATAATAAATACGTACCCGGACTGAGACTTAGAGTCATCCGGATCAGTGTCGAAGCTAGCATCGACGTAACATCTTGCGACGAGCTCTTCTTCACCGCCATATACGAGAAACATGTCCTTAGTTCTTCTTAAGTACTTTAGGATATTCTTGACCGCAGTCCAGTGTTCCAAACCTGGATTGGATTGGTACCTACTAGTCAAACTAATAGCATGTGCCACATCCGGTCTTGTACATAGCATAGCATACATGATAGAACCTATGGCTGAAGCATAGGGAGTCTTATCCATCTTTTCTCTATCTTCTGCTGTAGCTGGACATTGAGTCTTACTCAACGTCTTGCCTTGCAACATAGGTAGGAACCCTTTCCTACTATCTTCCATTCTGAACTTCTTCAAAATCTTGTCAAGGTATGTACTTTGCGAAAGTCCAATTAAGCGTCTTGATCTATCCCTGTAGATTTTGATGCCCAATATATAAGCTGCTTCACCGAGGTCTTTCATCGAAAAACTATTGTTCAAATAACCTTTTACGCTTTCTAAAAGTTCTATATCATTTCCAATCAACAATATGTCATCCACATATAGTACCAGAAATGCTACAGAGCTCCCACTCACTTTCTTGTAAATACAAGCTTCTCCGTATGTTTGGACAAATCCAAAACCTTTGATCACCTTATCAAAACGGAGGTTCCAACTTCGGGATGCTTGCTTCAGTCCATAAATGGAACGTTGAAGCTTACACACCTTGTCAGCATCCTTAGGATCAACAAAACCTTTGGGTTGCATCATATACAACTCTTCCTCAATGTCACCATTAAGGAACGCCGTTTTGACATCCATCTGCCATATTTCATAATCGAAAAATGCAGCAACTGCTAACATAATCCTAACTGACTTAAGCATCGCTACTGGTGAGAAAGTCTCATCATAGTCAACTCCTTGAATTTGTCGGAAACCTTTTGCGACAAGTCGAGCTTTATAGACGGTCACATTACCATCAGCATCAGTTTTCTTTTTAAAGATCCATTTGTTCTCAACGGCCTTGCGGTCATTGGGTAAATCCACCAAAGTCCAAACTTGGTTTTCGTACATGGATCCTATTTCGGATTTCATGGCTTCAAGCCATTTGTTGGAATCTGGGCTCATCATCGCTTCCTCATATGTCGCAGGGTCATCACCTCCATCTACCATGAAGTTTAATACGGGATCTCCGTATAGTTCAGGAGCTGCACGCTCCCTAGTTGACCTGCGAGGTGCGGTAGTTTCCTCTATTGGAGTTTCATGATCTTGATCATTAACTCTCTCTTCATCTGACGGGGTCGGCCCCGGAACAACTTCCGGTGCTGCGCTACTCGCCATTCCAAGAAGAGAAGGTTCAATAACCTCGTCGAGTTCTACCTTCCTACTATTCACACCTTTCGAGAGAAACTCCTTCTCCAAAAAGGATCCATTCTTGGCAACAAAAATCTTGCCTTCGGATCTGTGATAGAAGGTGTACCCTATTGTTTCTTTAGGGTATCCTATGAAGACGCATTTTTCCGCTTTGGGTTCGAGTTTATCAGGTTGAAGCTTCTTCACATAAACATCGCATCCCCAAACTTTTAGAAATGACAGCTTAGGTTTGTTTCCAAACCATAATTCATACGGTGTCGTTTCAACGGATTTAGATGGTGCCCTATTTAAAGTGAATGCAGCGGTCTCTAGTGCATAACCCCAAAACGATAGTGGCAAATCTGTAAGAGACATCATAGACCGAACCATATCTAATAAAGTACGATTACGACGTTCGGAAACACCATTTCGCTGTGGTGTTCCGGCAGGTGTGAGTTGTGAAACTATTCCACATTGTTTCATATGCATGCCAAACTCGTAACTTAGATATTCACCTCCACGATCAGATCGTAGAAATTTAATCTTTCTGTTACGATGATTTTCAACTTCACACTGAAATTCTTTGAACTTTTCAAACGTTTCAGATTTGTGTTTCATTAAGTAAATATACCCATATCTACTCAAATCATCTGTGAAAGTGACAAAATAACGATATCCACCGCGCGCCGATACACTCATTGGTCCACATACATCAGTATGTATGATTTCCAGTAAGTCTGTCGCCCGTTCCATAGATCCAGAAAACGGGGTTCTAGTCATCTTGCCCATAAGGCATGGTTCACATGTTTCAAATGATTCATAATCAAGTGATTCTAAGAGTCCATCAGAATGGAGCTTCTTCATGCGTTTAACACCAATATGACCTAAGCGGCAATGCCACAAATAAGTAGCAATATCATCATTTAACTTAATTCTTTTGGCATTCACATTATGAATATGTGTATCAACATTATCAAGATTCAAAAGAAATAAACCATTCTTCTCAGGTGCATGACCATAAAAGATATTATTCATATAAATCGAACAACCATTGTTCTCGGACTTAAAGGAATAACCGTCCCGCATTAAGCAAGATCCAGAAACGATATTCATGCTTAATGCGGGCACCAAATAACATTTATTGAGGTTTATAACTAATCCCGATGGTAGACGTAGAGGTAGCGTCCCGACGGCGATCACATCAACTCTTGATCCATTGCCGACGCGCATCGTCACCTCATCCTTTGCTAGTGGTCGCTTGTTCTGCAGCTCCTGTTTCGAGTTACATATGTGAGCAACCGAACCAGTATCAAATACCCAGGTGCTACTGCGAGTACTAGTTAGGTACACATCAATAACAAGTATATCATATATACCTTTGTTCACTTTGCCGGCCTTCTTATCTGCCAGATACTTGGGGCAATTGCGCTTCCAGTGGCCAGTACCCTTGCAATAGAAACACTCAGTCTCAGACTTAGGGCCATGCCTGTTTCTCTTCTCAGCAGTAGCAACAGATTTGCCACCCTTCTTGAAGTTTACCCTTGGCTTGCCTTTCTTGCCTTTCTTGAAACTAGTGGTCTTATTGATCATCAACACTTGATGTTCTTTCTTGATCTCCACTTCAGCAGTTTTAAGCATCGAGAGAAGCTCAGGGAGAGACTTCTTCATGCTCTGCATATTATAGTTCATCACGAAGTTCTTGTAACTAGGTGGCAGAGATTGGAGAACACGATGTATCCCTAGCTCAATGGGAATCGATATTCCCAAGGCTATGAGCTTATCAGCGTACGCAGACATTTTGAGTACGTGCTCACTAACGGAGCTGTTCTCTTCCATCATGCAGCTAAAGAACTTTTCTGAAGCGTCATAACTCTCAACTGCTGCATGGGTATCGAAAATCATTTTCAATTCTCCCATTGTGGCATAAGCAGTGCTGTTCTCGAAACGTTTTCGCAGCTCTGGCTCTAATCCATAGAGGATGCCGCAGTGAACTATACTGTGGTCTTCTTGTTGAGTCAGATAAACATTTTTATCCTCATCAGAAGCATCATCAGCGGGTTGGTCACCTAGAGGTGCATCAAGCACATAGAGCTTCTTGCAAGCGGTGAGGAGAATCCTCAGGTTAAGTGCCCAGTTGGTAAAGTTGCTACCATTGTTCGCTAATTTCTCTTTCTCCATGAACATATTGAAATTGAAGGTAGGTGGTGCCATGATCTACAACATATTTGCAAAGACTATTTAGACTATGTTTATGATAAATTAAGTTCAAGTTAATTCTAAAATTATCCCATGAACTCCCACTCAAAAACAACATCCCTCTTAGTTGTCTTTAGTGATTACACGAACCAAATTCACTACACCGAAACCGATCATCACGTGAGACGGTGTAGTTGCAAAGGCGAACATCAACATGTTCATCATATCATTCATATGACTCATGCTTTACCTTTCGGTTACGTGTTCCGAGGCCATGTCTGTACATGCTAGGCTCGCCAAGTAGAACCATTGTATTGCATGTGTTTCAAGGCCATGTCTGTACATGCTAGGCTTGAAAACACCCGTTGTATGCGAACGTTGAGTCTATCACACCCGATCATCACGTGGTGTCTCGAAACGACGAACTTTCTTAACGGTGCATACTTAAGGAAGAACACATTATTATCTTGATATTAAGTGAGAGGGATCATCTTATAATGCTACCGTCGCGATCTAAGCAAAATAAGATGCATAAAAGGATAAACATCACATGCATGGATAATGTGATATGATATGGTCCTTCTTGCACTTGATCTCCATCTTGTGCATCATGGTATGATCTCCATCATCCTACCGGCGTGGCACCAAGGTCCGTGGCACCTCCATCTTGATTGTCCATTACAACATATCACATGGATATGACATACAGCACGCAGGCCATAAAATAAGACAACCATATGGCTCCAGCCGGTATGTCAATAATTTACAAAAGATATCATCTCATACATAACGTTTGTAACATTGACCATATCACATCACATGCCCTGCAAAAACAAGTTAGACGCCTCTAATTTATTTTTGCATATTTTACGTGGCTTTGGGCTTACGAGGATAGAACCGTTCATATCTACGTACAAAAAACCACAACGTTGATAAAATATATTTTTGAACAACCCTTTGTAGATTAGATCTTAACTATAGTAGGAGAAACCGACACCCGCAAGCCACTTATGCAATTCAAGTTGCATGTCAGTTGTGGAACAAGTCTCATGTACGTGGACATGTAAAGTTAGTCCGGGCCGCTTCATCCTACTATGCCACTAAGATCATAAAATACTCAAAGAGACAAAAACATGATCATCAACGCCCACATACTCCTATGTGTTCTACCCGTACAATTCATCTACGCATAGATCCGGCTCTGATACCACTGAAGGGGAACGTAGCATAGAAAACAAAAATTTTCCTACACGCGATAAACCCAAATGGCCAAGATCTAATCTATGAGATGAAAGGCAACGGGGAGAAAGAGAGTCTTGAGATAACATACCCTCGAAGACTCAAAGTGGTACGAGAAAAGATCTCGTGGTTGGCGTAGTCGTTCTCACGCCGATCCCGAGCGAGAAGAAGAGCACCGCAATCCGGCGGCACCTCCGTAATCGGTCACACGTTCAGCTCGATGAAGACTTCCGTTCCCTCGTTCCAGCGGGTTGTGGAAGTGGAAGATCCCTCCGGAATTCCAGCAGCACGACGGCGTGGTGGTGGTGAAGAATCCCACGGTCAGGGCTTCGCCAAGCCGGAGACCATGGAATGGAGCAGCGGATGGAAGGGAAAATGTGTGAGCAAGTGTGTGTGGAAGAGAGAGCCCTCACCCTCCTTTTATAGGGGAGGGGGAGGCAGCCCAAGGGGGGGGTGCGGCCAGCCATGGGTGCCCCCACCCCTTCCTCTCTTCATGTGAGTGGAAGCTCCACTCAAACCCACTCAAATTTCCCTTAATTTCCCACTTGGAAAATCCAAAGGTTTTTCTTTAATAAATAAATAAAACATTTTTATTTCTTTATTTATATTTGTTAATCCCATTAACAAACATTTGCATGCAGCACCTCGAACCATTTGTTAATTCTATTAACAACCGTTCGACGAAAAACCCCTTGAACTATTTCAATTTTCCCCGAAACTATTCCGGAGCTGCCCAAAATATTCTTCGGTATTCCGTATCTTCTCTAAACGCTTCATCGAACCTTAAGTGTGTCTCCCTACGGTTCGTGAATATTATAGACATGATCGAGACTCCTCTCCGATCAATAATCAACAGCGGGGTCTGGAAAACCGTGATGACTCCTATATATTCAACGATGACTCTCGTGATCGTGTGAACCTTTCAACGTTGTAACGATTTCCCTTTGTCTCGCGATATATTACTTGTCCGAGATCCGATCATCGGTATCCACTATACTTTGTTCGATCTCGTTATCCGACAAGTACTCTTTTCTCGTTCCCGTGATATAACATCCTAGTGATCAAATCACTTGCTTGCAAGCGGTGTTGATGTGATATCACCGAGAGGGCCCTGAGTATATCTATCCGTCATATTGGATGGACAAATCCCATTCTCGATCCATGAGCTTCAACCAATACTTTCCGAATATCCAATGCCACCTTTATAGTCACCCTTTTACGGTGTGATGTTTGATGTCATCAAAGTATTCTTTCGGTATTAGTGATTAACATGATCTCATGGTCTAAGGAATAATGTTACTCCGAATGTAAGACATAACAACAAAACTAAATGACTTGATCGTATTGTTATACTTAGTTTAGGGTTTAAGTTCATCATGTCATTCTCCTAATGACATGACCCCGTTATCAACAACATCCAATGTTCATGATCAGGAAACCTTGATCATCTGTTTAATCAACGGGCTAGTTAAAAGAGAGGCTTCACTAGGAACGTTGGTTTGTTTATTAATCACACATGTATCAACGTTTCCGGTTAATACAATTCTAGCATGAGAAATAAACATCTATCATAAACAAGGAATAACATAATAAACACTTTATTATTGCCTCTCGGGCATATTCCCTTCACCAACCCCTTCCCCTCGCTGTTTGGTGCCTTCTTCCGGGTCCCCGCCATCGACCGTACCGGAACGCCGCAAATGCTCGTCGCCGGCCGTGCTCCGGTGGCGCAAAAGCAGCGGCGCCGCCACCTAAATGCTCCCCGTGCAGCCCTCTGCCGGATGCACCCTAGCCCGCCTTCCAATTCACGCTCAAACACGCGATCGAGGCAGGACAGAGGCGCAGCTGCCATTCGTTGACGTCACGATGACGTCAAGCTGACGTCATCGTGGGCAAGCCCTTCTGTTTCTCTAAAACGTTTTAATAAAAGAAAGTTACTATGACAGGTGGGCCCCACCCTTCTAATTATTACAGAAATGATAAAAACTTATAAATTTAATACCTTCTGTTTTATAACTCAGAAAAATAAAATAAAAGTATAGAGTTGATCAGAAAAATGTTCTCTTTCCAAATATACCATTTTCATATATGTTTGAGAAAGTTGAAAAATGGCCTTTGTTTTAATGTTGATTAATCATTTAAAAATAGAAAAATAAGTTTTTATTCACTAAAAATAGAAAGTTAAAAGTTATATACCAAAAGGCTCAAAATGACAAATGCAACATGTTTGTGATGTTTTCAACCCCATTTGGGCAACTAAAATGGTACACACTTTCAGAACCGTCCGAAACCCCCTCCGGGGCCTATTTCGGACTAATTTCAGTAAAACGTCATA
This sequence comes from Alopecurus myosuroides, assembly GCA_028641055.1. Classification (NCBI taxonomy): domain Eukaryota; kingdom Viridiplantae; phylum Streptophyta; class Magnoliopsida; order Poales; family Poaceae; genus Alopecurus; species Alopecurus myosuroides. Next base: position 207,275,655 of record CM054058.1, on the reverse strand, counting down.
ACTGACATACGAACCCTAGTAACCCATTGAACCTGTTTAGGGCTTTATTTTGGTGCATTAACTTGCTCATGCATACATATTGCGCATTGCATCGATGCCATGGTTGATTGTTCTTCTTTGTTTCGGTGTTGTTTCCCCCTCGATAGAATCCGACTCCGAAGAGAAGGCCATCAACTCCATGACGAATACTTGATCCTAACCGACAAGTCAAGCACTTATTCCTGAAGACTTTATCTGGTTTTCTTTTAACCAAGGCAAGCATAACCTCTTATCTGCCCATATATGATTTCGAAAGACTTTTCGTTCTCGTACAAATGCATTCGATTCCAATGTATCTTGAGTCAATAGATAGAGTTATCCTATTTATTTGCATAACCCAGATATCATGATTCAATGCTCCTAGCAGACATACGATTTGTTTGTGTGTATCGACAGAGCCTCAAATATGCCATGCTTAGTCATACATGTCTTTTGATCTCTGCTCCATCCGGTTGATGAATCAGAGTTGCGAATGAATCTAGTATGGTAGGATGCTGTGGAAATTTAAGAGAATTTGTTTAACATGATTTAAAGGTGTGGATGACGAGACCACAGAGGGTCTGTGGTGGTTGTCTCGTTCATGCCCCTAGGAGCGAGTTCTCGTCTTCGAGCCAAGACTGAGCGTGCATCCACACGGGCTTAGATTCCCCTCGATCTCAACTTGCCTAGTTTGTTCCATGAGTTGCCTAGTTCGGGCTTTCCATTTGGATTTGCGGGGATATCAAAACACTTTCAAAACTAGGAGGTGGGGATGTATCGGCGCTCTGCGGGTAGGTAACCGTCGAGCATCGTGCACAACGATAGAGACCCGGCAGGAGATGGCCACTCCCTATTGGCGGTCCATCTCTACTCGGAGCGACTCATGGAATAGGCGAAGTAAGGGAAAGGTCGTGGTCAACCACCCTCTGCCGGCACTTCCCGGACTAGTGCTAACCCGGTGGCACTAAGAGTCGGTTGATACGTGTGGTTAAAGTTGTACACCCCTGCAGGGTTAAATCTTTTCGGAAAGTCGTGTCCGCGGTTAAGGACGACTTGGTGACGAATTCTGTGATCATAGACAACTTGAACGGAATGACTAAAACTTGTTGATAACGAATGAAGGATGCCTCCTCGGAGATGCCAAGAGGGGTTACCTTGTAGCATGAGATAGGTGGAACAACTGGAGGAGGTGATCTTTGAAGCACGAGGTGCTAAAATGATTTGGTGGATTAAAAAGATGATGATATCAGTAGTTGAGTAGCTTTCTCATCTGTTTTCAAAGTACTCCATGAGACGTGCTATTCCTTCCTCAACTTGCAAAACAAAGATTGCTTTACGCAAATCAGCCTTCATGAAACCCTTTTCGAAATAGCAGATATATAATAGGTTAACTAAGTCTTGTTGAGTACCTCCCGTACTCAGGTTTGCTTAATTTTGGTTCAGGAGAAGAACTCCATCGGTGGTGATTCAACGTGGACATCGACGAGTAGTTTGGGGTTCCCAGGTAGCAGCCTGGAATCTATGGGCTGGGACGTCGCCTTATGTTGCGGCCTCTTAGGCCTTCTTGGTTCTTGTTGATTAGCAACATAATTTGCCTTCCGTTGTCTGATGTAATGTTGGGTCGTGTGACCTCTGCATGTAAGCTATACTCTAGTAACACCTGCTTAATAAAGCTTCATGTTTAGAGTACTGCTTTGATCGGTTGTTGGTTTCGAGCTCATTGTTATACAGTTTTGGCTATGCATGCATTGTTGTCGCAGTCGAGGGGTTGTGGAGCCGATGATCCATGTCCGAGCCCTCCTGTCGATGTGATCGTCCTGGGGCGAGGTAACCCCAGTAACCCTCGATTGTTGTTACACTTTCTGGACACATAGCAGCTCTGTATAACTTTGGTCCCGTTCCTTCAGTTTCATCCGACTCGTGGACGCTTGGGTATGCATAATTGGTTATGACTAGCATGGATACAAGGAGTAGTAGACCGGGGATCCGGACTACGTGCCGATGAATCCGGTCTGCCTGCCGTTGTTTGTTGCGGCCGGGGCTGGTAACCCTGAAGCCCTTGTGAGTCCATGGCTAGGAGCACATAACAGTATGTATATCTCTGGGTCCGGGGTCTGACAAGTCTTGGTATCAGAGCAGGACTGCCTGTAGGAAAACCTTACTGCTTGGTCGATGTTGAGTCTAGTGTTTGTGAAAACTATTTTGAAACTTCAAATGATTGTGAAAAAGTTTCTTAGGATTCTTTTTACTCCTTATCTGGTATCGCTATAACTCCGGGTCATCTTACCTGTTTTGATTTGAAAAGGTTTTGCTAGCTCTTCTAGTCATTCAAAACCTAGGTGCCTTCTCTGGCAATGACGTTCTTTTAACCAAGTTGACCTAGTGTTAAAGTTTCTAGAGTCGTGTGTGTTCCGTGTTCCGTTATCTCTTAAACTGGGAGATCTCCTTTCCATTCCAATCTCTCAGAGCTGTGTGGATTCCACATTCTTACATGTTCCAAAGTATCAGAATCCTGAACCTCGAGATTTTCTTTTAATCTCGAATGTATCCGTTATCCTCTGCTCAAGTTCTTCCGGAGCTATCGTTGTCCTTCGAAAGATACTTCGTGATTGCTATTCGTAGTGTTCTTCGTGGCACTAAGATAGTAGTTACTCCTTTCTCGGGGCTTTTAGCCCTTGGATTTGAACCGAAGGTCCCGGAATGTGCTGAATTGCGGTGAGTTGAGTCATGTAGTTTCATAACCATGTGATGCTCATGCCATCAGTACAGGATGCTGACCTTCAACCCAAGTTCTGTTTCTTTGAATCCTGAGGAATCTGTTCTACCTCGGGATGGTTAGGAAATTCCAACTCTTATAGCCGTAGGCTTTCCTTTGGAACCAAAAAGGGATCATAGCAAGAATGTTCCTATGATTCCCCTGTCCTTGTTATTGACTCTGCTATACCTCTTTCTTTTGCATGGGTTCTACACGTGAGTATGACCCTGTGCATCATCATGATCTTAGGATCTTCCCTGAGCATGATTCTGCCCTTCCAGATGCTCTCAAATATCCGTCCGTTGTTTTGAAACCAAGTTGCTTATGTGTGTTGGATTCTTCCAATACATTTGCTCTTGTGTTTCGTCAGAACGTTCCACCTTGGAATGTAAGGAGAAACAAACTCCAGTACCTCGTTCACCTCTAGGACCAGGTCAAAGTTTGTAATCCGCAGATTAAAGAAGTTTCATGAACTTCCAATCTGTTCCACCTTCGAGTATCACACTCTTTTCTATTAAGAGGTCGTGTTAAGTTTCATGGCCTTAATGATGAAGTGATGCTCTCACACATCTTCACTCCCCCTTCCTCTAAGCTCGAATGCATGAGAATGATGATTTGTTCATCGACATGTGTATCTGCTATTCCTAGCAATTATTACTGCTTTGAAAAATCTAAGAACATCTGTATCCTTCTTAGCACTATTGGTCACCCGGTCTCTATTTGAAATTGACCGTGTTGTCAAATCCGTTCATTCCGGTGCACATTCTTGATCAGAGAGTTAGGTTCATGCCAAAGCTCTCCAGACCATATCGGTTGCTTTGAAAAGCACGCCTCCTTTCGATTTCTAAGACATACCGGTGGGTTGTGATATTCTGGTTGTCTTTCCAGAAGTTTCACCAGGTTTTACCTGACCGTGATGTCTAAACCAGGAGTAGTTTGAACTACTTCTTTCTCCAAGGAACTCTGCTGGATATCCTGGACTAGTTGGTTGAGTTTGAACAACAACTTGGAGAGTTGAAAGACAAAAGCTCATCCTAACTTGATCCTTCGTTAAGGGATGTCTAGTTTCCTTCGTGTTGAAGCTAAATAGTATCTCTTTCGTGGACATGCTATCATTCCAACCTTTGTTGATTTGGGCTATCGTCAGATCAAGCTCAGATTCAAGGACTATCTTGATGGTGTTTCACTCATGGTGTTTTGCCTGAGTATACCTCCATGTCCTATGGTCTGACTAATATTCTGCCTTGTTCATATAGCATATGAATCCCTCTTCTTGGAGTGTTTTGATAAGTGTGTTTTCGAGCCCATCGATGACATTCCTATTCTCTCCAAGTTGCGAGAGGCTCATGTTGAACACCTGGCACTAATGTTGGAAACTTTCGAGAACCATCTTTGTTTCGTTACGAAGATTGTGTTCTGGATGTTCTAAGTGACTTTCTCGGGTTCATGTGCTTATGGTGAAAGTTGTCGCCATGGATCCGAGTAGAGTTTTCGTGTTCCTTCGGGAATAATCCCCAGTCGGTCATGCATGTGTGGAGTGTTCTTGAGATGGTAGGTTGTTACCTCCATTTATGTGAAGAAGTTTGCATCCACACTAAGCCACAGACTGATTGTTCGTGAAAGAGAAGAAGTTTAAGAACTTCGTTATCTTTGTTATCATCTTCCCAACAAGGACTCCGATGTGTTCCTCCGTAAGGAATCCATGTAGGTGCAACCGTCTTTCACACGTTGCTAGTACATGAGTTCCGTAATCCTGCTCATCTTCTTGAGCTTGACATCGAAGCCATGTCTTGAGAATCCAGGAAAGGTATCTCGTTGATAACCGGTGCAATCCCTTTGATCTTATATACCGAGCCTGAGCTATAAATCCACTACCCAGAGCTGAATCTCAAGCAGCAATGATGGTTAGTGTTTTCTCAAGAGTATTGAATTAGGTCCTTCTGAAAACCCGGCATGGTTGATGTGGTGGTTGACACAATTAGCCGGAAGACCTAATGTCATATCTCTTCGAATCCGTAATAACAACCACTCTCCGTGAGAATTCTTATATGTCTTATTCTAACAAGTTTCCTCCCCATTTTGCCAAACCGAAGTTTTACATTTCACTTGATGACCTATAGAAGGCTTGTCATAGCCTGCTATCGGTATCTATAACATCCAGGATAATCCGTAAGTTTATCTTTCCAATACATCTCTGCTGAACCTCCAAAATCTTTGTTCTTGTGAAAACAAGTTCATCATGAGAACATCTCTTGGTGTTTTGTAACCGCCAACGATCTGTTTTTTTTTTCAAGTTGTTGGTACTTGAAGTTCTGTTCATCTCACACATTGTGTGAACTTGTCGGTCACTTCAGCCATGGAGTCTTAACCATGTGGTAGATGTATGGTTACGTCCAAACCACAATAGGAAAGAGATTCCTTATTACTTCCGGTGTTTCAATCCTCGTTGGTTATCCATTCTTATGGTGTGACCAAGAGTACCTCCTTCGTTACGGTGTTTCAACATTCCGTGGCTACTCATCTTCTGTCGTGAAGTAACATCCCGATCCTTGACAAAGTTTTCGACGAAGTTTTGACGGAGTGAAAGTTCCATTATCTTTCGTGTCCACTCCGAAGAGTGAACATGATCTTGTATCCAATTCTCTCCGACGCACGATCACAGTGTTTTCTCGTGTTTTCCCTCGTCTACGGATATTACATTGTGATATCTAAAACAATCCTTCCCATCTTGGTATTCCGTTTGAAGAAACCTCGATGTCATAAGTTGTCCAACCTTTATTTTCCCAAAAGGATTTAAAGTCTTATGCAAAGCTCATATTCCAAATCCTTTCAAGAACCATCGTCCATAAACTTGAAACCATCTTTTATTCCCTCCGTTATCTTGATGTGTTTCATGCATGATAACTCAACTTCTGTCATGAGTTATCCATGAGATGCTCGATCTTCGTTAAGATCAGTTCCTAAGAGTTTTCCCTCTCACCTAAGGTGTAGCTGCTGGAGATCTTCGCAAGTGCTACGGATCAACCTCTTCAAGAAGAGAACCGTAAGGTTCGAGAAGATCGTTCAAAGCCGGTGTTCCTTCTTTCTTTCTCCTCCAGGAATCTCCGGACGAGATTCTTGTAAGGGGGGTAGATTTGTAACATCCCAACATTTGCTAACAAAAGTGTGTGGTGTTGTGTTCATATCATTCATGCATGAAACAAAAATTTAAATCATGTTTGAACCAATTTAAAACTTGAATTTAAATGGGTTGAGAAAAATCCCACAAAAAGTACTTATTTTGGGTTCCAAAGTTTTGTTTTGAAAAATATTTCAATTACACAAAACAAAAGTATGACAAGATTGGAAATTTCATAAGGTTTCCAAAACCTATTTTTGCCAAATTTTTACTTTGCAAAAAGGTCCTGAAAACAAGCAATTACAGTGCTATTCTCTTCTGCCAGGGGCTTATTTTTAATTTTATTTTTCCTTCAGGGGGTTTTCCGAAAAACCTCCTTGTCTTCTTCCTCCCGTCGATAGACAAGCAGGCACCTCACCGGAGTTGCCGCCACGTCCTGGTACCGCCCCTCGGGTGTGGATGACTTCCCCAGGAGAGCTCCGTGCCCTCCTTCTCCTCCTCTCGTTCTCACTCGCTATCACCCTCTCCCTCCATCTCTGTATTTCCCGCAGAGAGAACCTAACCCTAACCCTACTGTACCGACGCCCGCTGCAAATCGTCGCCGTTCAGCGTGACCCCGCGCCCCGCCGTGACCTCCTACGACACCGCCATGGCGTCCTTCACCTCCAGTAGGAACGTCGTTTGCTGGGACAACCGGAGCCATGCGAATCGACGGGATCTTCCCCGACTCCGGTCATCGTCACCGAGCTCGATTCCGGCCGACCTCGGCCACCATTTTCTTCCCCGACCACAGCAGCGTCCTCGTGGTGAGCTCTGCTCCCTCCCAACCCCTTCCCCTCGCTGTTTGGTGCCTTCTTCCGGGTCCCCGCCATCGACCGTACCGGAACGCCGCAAATGCTCGTCGCCGGCCGTGCTCCGGTGGCGCAAAAGCAGCGGCGCCGCCACCTAAATGCTCCCCGTGCAGCCCTCTGCCGGATGCACCCTAGCTCGCCTTCCAATTCACGCTCAAACACGCGATCAAGGCAGGACAGAGGCGCAGCTGCCATTCGTTGACGTCACGATGACGTCAAGCTGACGTCATCGTGGGCCAGCCCTTCTGTTTCTCTAAAACGTTTTAATAAAAGAAAGTTACTATGACAGGTGGGCCCCACCATTCTAATTATTACAGAAATGATAAAAACTTATAAATTTAATACCTTCTGTTTTATAACTCAGAAAAATAAAATAGAAGTATAGAGTTGATCAGAAAAATGTTCTCTTTCCAAATATACCATTTTCATATATGTTCGAGAAAGTTGAAAAATGGCCTTTGTTTTAATGTTGATTAATCATTTAAAAATTGAAAAATAAGTTTTTATTCACTAAAAATAGAAAGTTAAAAGTTATATACCAAAAGGCTCAAAATGACAAATGCAACATGTTTGTGATGTTTTCAACCCCATTTGGGCAACTAAAATGGTACACACTTTCAGAACCGTCCGAAACCCCCTCCGGGGCCTATTTCGGACTAATTTCAGTAAAACGTCATAACTGACATACGAACCCTAGTAACCCATTGAACCTGTTTAGGGCTTTATTTCGGTGCATTAACTTGCTCATGCATACATATTGCGCATTGCATCGATGCCATGGTTGATTGTTCTTCTTTGTTTCGGTGTTGTTTCCCCCTCGATAGAATCCGACTCCGAAGAGAAGGCCATCAACTCCATGACGAATACTTGATCCTAACCGACAAGTCAAGCACTTATTCCTGAAGACTTTATCTGGTTTTCTTTTAACCAAGGCAAGCATAACCTCTTATCTGCCAATATATGATTTCGAAAGACTTTTCGTTCTCGTACAAATGCATTCGATTCCAATGTATCTTGAGTCAATAGATAGAGTTATCCTATTTATTTGCATAACCCAGATATCATGATTCAATGCTCCTAGCAGACATACGATTTGTTTGTGTGTATTGCCAGAGCCTCAAATATGCCATGCTTAGTCATACATGTCTTTTGATCTCTGCTCCATCCGGTTGATGAATCAGAGTTGCGAATGAATCTAGTATGGTAGGATGCTGTGGAAATTTAAGAGAATTTGTTTAACATGATTTAAAGGTGTGGATGACGAGACCACAGAGGGTCTGTGGTGGTTGTCTCGTTCATGCCCCTAGGAGCGAGTTCTCGTCTTCGAGCCAAGACTGAGCGTGCATCCACACGGGGCTTAGATTCCCCTCGATCTCAACTTGCCTAGTTTGTTCCATGAGTTGCCTAGTTCGGGCTTTCCATTTGGATTTGCGGGGATATCAAAACACTTTCAAAACTAGGAGGTGGGGATGTATCGGCGCTCTGCGGGTAGGTAACCGTCGAGCATCGCGCACAACGATAGAGACCCGGCAGGAGATGGCCACTCCCTATTGGCGGTCCATCTCTACTCGGAGCGACTCATGGAATAGGCGAAGTAAGGGAAAGGTCGTGGTCAACCACCCTCTGCCGGCACTTCCCGGACTAGTGCTAACCCGGTGGCACTAAGAGTCGGTTGATACGTGTGGTTAAAGTTGTACACCCCTGCAGGGTTAAATCTTTTCGGAAAGCCGTGTCCGCGGTTAAGGACGACTTGGTGACGGATTCTGTGATCATAGACAACTTGAACGGAATGACTAAAACTTGTTGATAACGAATGAAGGATGCCTCCTCGGAGATGCCGAGAGGGGTTACCTTGTAGCATGAGATAGGTGGAACAACTGGAGGAGGTGATCTTTGAAGCACGAGGTGCTAAAATGATTTGGTGGATTAAAAACATGATGATATCAGTAGTTGAGTAGCTTTCTCATCTGTTTTCAAAGTACTCCATGAGACGTGCTATTCCTTCCTCAACTTGCAAAACAAAGATTGCTTTACGCAAATTAGCCTTCATGAAACCCTTTTCGAAATAGCAGATATATAATAGGTTAACTAAGTCTTGTTGAGTACCTCCCGTACTCAGGTTTGCTTAATTTTGGTTCAGGAGAAGAACTCCATCGGTGGTGATTCAACGTGGACATCGACGAGTAGTTTGGGGTTCCCAGGTAGCAGCCTGGAATCTATGGGCTGGGACGTCGCCTTATGTTGCGGCCTCTTAGGCCTTCTTGGTTCTTGTTGATTAGCAACATAATTTGCCTTCCGTTGTCTGATGTAATGTTGGGTCGTGTGACCTATGCATGTAAGCTATACTCTAGTAACACCTGCTTAATAAAGCTTCATGTTTAGAGTACTGCTTTGATCGGTTGTTGGTTTCGAGCTCATTGTTATACAGTTTTGGCTATGCATGCATTGTTGTCGCAGTCGAGGGGTTGTGGAGCCGATGATCCATGTCCGAGCCCGCCTGTCGATGTGATCGTCCTGGGGCGAGGTAACCCCAGTAACCCTCGATTGTTGTTACACTTTCTGGACACATAGCAGCTCTGTATAACTTTGGTCCCGTTCCTTCAGTTTCATCCGACTCGTGGACGCTTGGGTATGCATAATTGGTTATGACTAGCATGGATACAAGGAGTAGTAGACCGGGGATCCGGACTACGTGCCGATGAATCCGGTCTGCCTGCCGTTGTTTGTTGCGGCCGGGGCTGGTAACCCTGAAGCCCTTGTGAGTCCATGGCTAGGAGCACATAACAGTATGTATATCTCTGGGTCCGGGGTCTGACAAAGTTGATGCTTGTAAATCCAAGAGGGAGTATTTATGCTCGATAGTGGGTTCATGCCTCCCTTTCATCTGTGCTCGAGTGACAGAAACGTGACAGATGGGAGATGTGATGTTGCCATTAGGGAGTTACATTACACACTTTACTTAATGCAATAATCTGTTGCTTGCAACTTAATACCCGAAGTATGCTTGGATTATGTTTTGGGGGTGGATTATTAGTCATAGATGCAGTTGGATTATGTTCTATGTATCATGTTGTAATGCCCACATGAATCTCATAGTAATCATCATGTCTTGCATATGCACTACGGTGTAGCCTGTAATTTTGTCGTGGTGGTGTCACGGCAGATGCCATAGGATGGCTAAAGATGTGGGAACGATGGACGCTGGAGGTGCTCGGGGAGGGATCACGCAACGAGTAGCCGCGTGAGGGATGAATCAATCACTGCAAACAACAAGATCTACCCAGGTTCAGGGCCCTCGTGTGGAGGTAAAACCCCTACTCCTGCCTTTCTCTCTTTGTATTTGTATCTCACCCAGTAGCCACAGTACAAGTTTGGCCTACAGCCGAGTAGCCACCCTTATCTCTACGTGAAGAATATGCTAAGTGTTCTCCCCAAGGAAGCGACCCTTACACAGGAGGAGGCAGGGCACCTTACATACTGGTGCCCAGCCAGATACAGCCAAGGGGGGAAAAGTACAAACAAATGTCGACATAGTGTGCACACTGCGCACTTCCAGCTTCTCGCTGACAGCTTTGGCTTCCTAGTTTGTCTCGTGTGGAAAGTCGTTGTGCAAAACCAAGAAGTTGATCTGTTATCACTATCACGGCCACGGGGTAGGCCCCCTAACCTGCGCCGCCCTGCTGACATTCTGGCGCGGATAAGCACGCGCTCTGTAGATGAACAGTGCTCTAGTACGGACCCAGGATATGCGGGATCCTGTGTCAGAACAGCTCCTTTGACTTCTGGCCCGAGTAGGAAACCGCCACCTCTACTCGGACCACTTCCTCTACTCGGAGGAGAATTACTTCCTTGATTCTTTCTCCTGGCCATCAGTGTATGCGGCCGAATAGCAGTCGACCGGGTAGCGAGTACCGGGTAGCCAGCTACTCCGCCAAACATCTCTTCTGATCTTGCCCTTAGCACTTGCCTTTACCCTACTCGGGGGTAACCCCCCGACATTAGTCCCCGAAGCTGGTAGAGTCCTGCGAACTTGTTCACTGGGCTCTGCCAGCTTAAAAACCAATCTTGCCTTTGAGCCTCAGGGTGCTGAGTAGAACATCCGAGTAGCCCTCAATTCTGGCTTGAGTCTCTTCTTTTCCGAATAGAACCATTTCTCTTCTCTGTCGCCGAGTAAAATGACTTTGTGAAATCTTGAACAGAATCTCGACGTGGCAGAGCGAATCCAACTTTCCGCATCACAACTGGGCACGTGTCACGTTCTCGCACCCCCGACGCCTCGGTGCCCGGGATATGACAGGCCACGCGCCCATCACTGCGACCTGGGCCCACCGGCCTGTTAGGTCACATCAAGTGCAGTTATTCGCCCACGATCTCGACGTGGGATCGATTGTGGCCGTTACGCGCGCAAACTGCGCTGTGTGCGTTTCTAACCGGCCCGCATCCCACGTCGCACAATCTCCGCGCACAACCAATCCCACTAACTCCACTAGTAACGGTAACCCGAGGGGAGGGATAAATACCCCCTCGGTAACTCCTCCTTCCCCTTCCTGCTCCCATTCACTTCTTGCCTCCTCGCCTCTCCGCCGCCACAGAGCGCTTCCGCCGCCGCGCATCTCGCCGCGCCGCTGCTCCGTGCGACCCCGGAGGGCTACCAAATCCCACCATATCTCCACGAAACCACCAAATCCCCTCGTCTCCATGGCTCGCGATGACGATGCCTGCGTCGAATGGGCTGGATCCGAGGTCACACTGGAGGATTGCCAGTGGCTGGTGAATACCCGCCGCGTTCCTCCCGGCGTGCGCTACAGGCAGCCGGACGGCGAGCTCGTCCCCACACCGGAAGCGGACGAGTTCGTCGTCTTCCTCGCCCACTTCAAGCGAGGATTCGACCTACCCGTCTCGGACTTCTTCAGATCCTTCCTCAACCACTTCGGGCTCCAGCCGCACCACCTGCCTCCCAACGCCGTGGTGATGCTCGCATACCACGCCGTGGTGTGCGAGGCGTTCTTGGGTGTGCGCCCCACGGTGCACACCTGGGCGCGCTACTTCTTCTTCCGGAAGCAGAGCGTCCCCAAGCCCGGAAGCACAGAGAGCGCCCGCAGCATGACCAAGACCGGAAGCGCAATGATGCTGCATCGCGGCTCCACCAATCACCCGCGCATCAAGGGGCTCGACTCGGTGCGCAAGTGGCAGCGGTCCTTCTTCTACGTGAAGAACGTTCCTGACGAGGAAGGAGCGCCAATCGTGGATCGAATCAATCTCCCCAAGTGGAAGAACACGGCGCCCACTCAGCAGAATTGGGGATACAAGCCACCGCTGCAAGGCGATATCTCCCAGATCAACAAGCGCCTCGCCGAGCTGAGGGAGCTGGGGCTCAAGAACGACGATCCTATCGCTTGCTGGATTTCTCGGCGAGTGCTCCCGCTACAGCGCCGTACGCATCTCATGTGCTACATGGGAGGCAACAGAGACTGCACGAGGACCACCACATTCGAGTTGAGCAATGCGGATGTGGCCGTCTGGGCACGCTCCATCATGAGCACTGGCCTCAGCGATAACTGGCAATACGGCTTTGTGCCGTATAGCCGTGTGAAGCCAATCGAACAGGTTAGCACTTTATGCTTTATATTTGCATCATGATACCGAGTAGGTGGCTTTCCAGCTTAATATGCTTAGTCTTTGCACGCTGCACCGAGTAGAAACACTTGGTAGTATCTCCTAGGCTTTATGTGCTTCGTGTTTGCACGCCATGTCGAGTAGAGCACTCACTAGTATCCGCTAGGCTTTATGTGCTTTGTGTTTGCACGCCATGTCGAGTAAAGCACCTTAGCAGAATATGCTTTGTGTTTGCATTCCGTACCGGGTAGGATCCCTTAGCCTTTTGCTCAACTAACTTGTATTGTCTGCCTTCCTTTCCAGCACATCGACCGCCAGCTTGATGAAAGCGAGGAGCGCTTCGAGGCCAATTGGAGCGCGGACCGAAAGGAAGACGACGAGACCGCTCATGATACCCAGGACACCCTCTGTATCCCTCACGCCGAACAGCCGGGTAAGCATCACGTTGATGCGTCCATTCAGGATTGGTCCGAGGACGATGAAGAAGGTGACTGAGCTCGCTTCTGTAGTTGCGGGTAGCGCAATCTAACTTTTCTTTCCGCTTCTCAACTGTTTCTTCTCTTCTACTCTGCAGACGACGCCGATGCGGATGAGGAGGACGAGGGCGTCCTCGACGTTGATCCGGTTGCGGTGGCTGCTCCTACCACTCGGAAGAAGGCGGGTAGCGGTGCCCAAGAGCCTGCTGCCAAGAAGGCCAAGAAGCCCGAGAAGGTGAAGAAGGTTTCCACCAGATGACCACTCCCTACCCGCAAAGGGTAAGTAGTTTCCCTCTAATTTACATCTTGTTATTGCTTCTTGGTGTTCTTCTTCCCCTCCTCCTTTTCTGAACTCTCTTTCTCCTTCAGTGATCCTTTGAATGCCGATGCTGCTGCGGCTCCCGCCACCTCAAAGAAAAGATCAGCCATCGATCTCGAGTCGCTCATTGACCTTGATGAGGACGAGGATGAGCCAGCAGCACGGGATAGGACGCGTGCGCCCTCTCCCGTGAAGGAAGACGACGAAGGCACCAACGCCAAGGACACGGGCGCTGGTGCCCAAGACATGGACCAGGAGCAGCAGGCCCGCGCAGAACCGAGTGCGCAGGATGCTGCTCAAGACGAGACCCCCTCTTCTCCCCCAGCTGCCTCAGCTAGGGAGAATACCGAACAAGATACCGAGTACCAAGACCACGCCGCCCTTGAGCGGCAGGAAGAGAACCTAGAGCAGCCGGAAACTGAAGCTGCTGTTCAAGATGACCCCGCGGCCCAGCCGCGGGTAGAAGAACAAGGAGATGTACGACCAGATCCCGCTGCCGAGCAGCGGGTTGAGATGACTGCGGTGGAGCAAAACCCGCAGAGCCAAGCGCAGACAGACGCTGCGCCGGGTAGCCAGCCCCCTGTGCCGCCTACCCAGCAGGCTGCTCCACCCACTGCACCAAGCCCTCCGCGGCCCGCGAAGAAGACCAATACTGCACCGAGCCCTCCAGCCAAGAAGATCACTAAGAAGACGGATGCCGCCGGTAAGCAGGCCATCCAGCCTGATGCCCCAGTTCGCAAGAATCCATCGCGCAATGCTGCGCTGGATGCTGCCAAGATGCCGCCACCAAAACTACCCGTGAAGCCTGTCGCGAAGACTGGGCAGCTTACCATTGGCGCTTCTGGCAGTTCTGCTGGCGCAGGCGCGGGATCAAGCGCTCAAGATCCGCCTAGCTTCCTGCCTTACATGGAGCAGACGGGCAATCAGTATGGCATCAAGCTGACCAAGACCGAGCAGCGGCATGCCCTTACGAAGGGCAAGCAGGCCACGGCGGTGGACTCCAAGTTGCCGGAAAAGAAGAAAGCCCTTTCGATCTACTCGCGCGAGGTCCAAGAGACTGAGGTGCAGTCCGAGGGGCTCGAGCAGATAATCGACCGGGTAGGCTTCATCGATGCGGTGTGGGAAAGCGACATCCTTGGCAACAAGACCTGGAACGGCCTGGCCTTGGGCCCGCTGGACCATTGGCGCACTGATTGGAACAAGGCGGACATGGGCTACAATCCCATGACCATTTCGTCCACCACGAGCACACTGGCCGCGAAGATGTTCGTTCACCGCAAAGCTGCCGAGGACCTCGAACAGACCTACGCTGTAAGTGTCGTTTGCTTGTTCCGAGTTGCAACTTTTCTTATTTTCTGCTCTTCTTTTTCTCCTTATCCGTTACCCAGTCCTCGAGATTCGGGCCGAGTAGACGGGTACTCAACCGAGTTGCCGTCTTCTCGGGCCAAATATTCAAAACACTGTCTAACTCCTTTTCTTTCTTCTTCTCAGAATAGCCTCTTGAAGAGGACAACCCTTTACCGGCGGCTGCTCTGGAATCACAGTATTGCCAAAAGGCGCCTTGAGGCCCTGGAAGCAGAACGCAAAAGTGATGCTGAGGCGGAGCAAGCGGCTCTAGATCGTGCTCTCCAACTTTCAGAGCTCGAGAGTAAGCTTCTAGCTATTCGGTTAATGCGTTTTATGTTTACGCCCATATTTGCTCTTTGCTCTAACTCCTTCTACTCTGCAGGCAAATTTCAGGCGATGGCAGAAGAACACAAATATTGCCATGTCTTCGTTGCTTCTGCTGAGAGCAAGATCAAGGAACTGGAAGGTGAGTTGCCGTCTTCTCATTTGTTTTACTCCATTCTTGTGGCTATTCTGCTCACCATGTTGTTTCTCTCCGCAGAAGAGTACAAGAAGTTCCGTGAGGAGCATCTTGATTGCTTGAAGCCCGCAGAGGTGAAGCAGCAACTAGAGAGCCTAGCAACAGAGCTCAAGGACAAACACGTCACCGAGTTGGAACCGCTGCAAGTCCAATTGAGAGCTGCCCTTCAGGATGCCATAGACCAGGCCGCCGAGAAGGACAAAATCAAAGCAGCATCCAAGGCCAAGGAGAGGGCCCTCGAGTTGGAAATCGAGGTGCTGAAGAAGAGCAACATGGACCTCATGGACCAGCTAGCCAACTTTCGGAAAGTTGAAGAGAGGCATGTTGCGGATGAGGAGGCTTGGAGAAGGAAGCTGGAAGCGCTACTCTGCGAGCTTAACAGTAAGTTCTCGCTTCTCTACACCTGCCCGTTTCCTCCTTTCTCTGTTTGGCTTGATTTGCATCTCTTCTTTGTCTCCATTTCTAACTCTTTCTGATAGCATTTTCAGAAATCTTCCCCGACCTCTGCTCGGCTTGCACGCCTGCCCTGACTAAGGCGCAACAGATTCGATCAGAGAAGGGACTGCCTATGGACACCAAGTCTTCAATTGAAGACAATCTTATGAGCATGCAGTCACAGCTCCAGCATCTCAGGGGCTTGGGCACCGACTTGGTGTCCACAGCCTTCAAGCTGCACTCTCTGTTCTGGCCTCAAGATCCTGCGCCAGGGACCATCCGCACTCTCGCCGAGAAGCTTAATGGTGCCAAGGCCAAGTTGAAGAAATGGCGTGCGTCCGCAGCTCGGGCAGGCGCCGATCTGCTACTCCTCTTCATATGCAGTTGGTATGAGAACTTAAATCTCGATACTATCCTTGAGCTGCGCCGGGACTCGAAGTGGGAGTCCAATTCCGATTGCGTGGCTCGCCGCAAGGCAGTCGCGTACGAGATCACCTCCTACGCGGACACCGCTATCTTCCTCGACGGTCCCACTGAGCCTGACACCGAGGTGGAAGGCGAGGATGGAGATGAGGATGAAGACGAGGACGAGGACACCGAGTCGGATGACTTGGCTTGCTTTGAGAACACAGGTGCCGAGAAGGGGAAGGGCAAGGCTGCCGCGGGTAGCGACGAGGAAACCGAGAGCCAGGATGCCACCATGATCGCCGATATGGTGACCCAGGGTCCGGCTCCCGAGCTGGGCTCGTCTTCTGGCGTGGCACTCGACGACTCGGCGCTACCCCGCACTCAGTCCAATGCCTCTACATCAGTCACCGATCCCATCTCGGTGGCCACTGCCACCACCGAGCAAGCTGCTGCCAATCCTGAAGCGGATGCTGCCAACACCAACTTGGAGAACACTGCTACTTCCAATTAGCTTACTCCTGAAACATTTATGCTGCAAACTCTTATCAGATCCCCGGGATGCCGGGTGCATATGTATTAAACAATTATCTTTCCCGTTGCTACTCAGTTTTTATTCCGTTTTGATGTTTTATACTTAGTATCTGAGCAACTCTGGCTCAATGCCGGGTTGCGTTATCATGCAAGTCCCCGAGTTGCATTTTTCATCCACTCTTCCTTTTTATCTCAGCTCTTACCTGCAACTTGTTGCTTTTTTGGTATTCGAGTCACAAGAGTTCAAAGTTGGAGTTTCAAATACTTAGCCACATGGAAATAGTCATAGTAACGCTACCCACCACTTAGCCGGAAACAGTTAACCAAAAACAGGAAAGAACGCTCTATTCGGTTGCCACACGCTTCCTTTCCTTTGCAATTTTTCATGTGTTCCTTGACTCGTTGGCTTGTTCTCTGGCTTGCCATGAAGCCGGGTTGCGGACAGCAGCAGAGTCGCAGAGTGTCCGGTGAGTTTAAACACACTACTTTGTATGCTTTTGAAATTCTAAGTGTTTCAACCGAATAGACAAAGTAAAGCAGAGTAAACACAAGGAACAGTTTGGACGAGGGCAGTCCCCGAGTTCAATTTCAGATTGCAGAGTAGATGTTTAACTCGGATAAGAGAGCACATACACATTTTTGCTCACGAATGAAAGCGACGGAGTAGGGCTACATTCCAGGGGCAGGGGCTCTTAGATTCCTCTCCAGCTTTATCCGGCATGTTCTTCTGGGATGGATGTGCGTCAACAAGGTAATAGGCATCATTGTGTAGAGCCTTGCTCACAATGAATGGCCCTTCCCATGGAGGAGATAGCTTGTGCATCCCGGCTGTGCGCTGCACGAGCCTAAGCACCATGTCTCCTTCTCGGAAAACCCTTGGGTTCACTTTCCGGCTATGATAACGCCTCAAGTTTTGCTGGTAAACAGCTGATCGTGACAGAGTAAGCTCTCTTGCTTCTTCTAGCAGGTCAACATCATCTTCTCGAGCTTCTCTCGCCTCCGCCTCAGTGTAGAGGGTTACTCGGGGGGAGTCATGCTCTAGGTCAATTGGTAACACGGCCTCAGCCCCGTAAACCAAGAAGAATGGTGTGTAGCCGGTTGACCGGTTAAGGGTAGTCCTTAGACTCCACAACACCGCTGGCAACTCGTCTAGCCAACACCCTGGTGTTTTCAGCAGCGGCTCAATCAGTCTTGGCTTTATGCCTGCAAGCACCATGCCATTTTCTCTTTCCACCTGCCCATTGGAGGAGGGATGCGCGACAGACGCGACATCTAGTCGGATGTGCTTATCTCTGCAGAATCTCACCATGGCACCCTCAGCAAAATTTGTGCCGTTATCCGTGATGATGCTGTGCGGGTAGCCGTATCTCAGGATCACATAATTCAGGAAACTCACAGCAGTGGCTCCATCACATTTCCGAATATGCTTCACTTCAATCCACTTGGTGAACTTATCCACCATGACCAAGATGTGAGTCATGTTGCCTCTAGCCGGCTTGAAGGGACCAACCATATCCAGACACCAAACATCAAATGGCCAAGTAATAGGAATGGTTTTCAACTCGGACGCAGGCATATGGATCTTACTTGCGAATCTCTGGCAGCCGTTGCACTTCCTCACAATATCTTCAGCTTGCTTCAAAGCAGTGAGCCAGAAGAAACCATGCCGAAAAGCCTTCTTGACTAGAGCCCGAGAAGAGGCGTGATGCCCGCATTCCCCTTGATGTATTTCCACCAGAATTTCTTCTCCTTCTTCCGGTTCCACACAGCGTTGCAACACGCCAGTGGGACTTCTCTTATGCAGCACTTCTTTGAAGATGGTGTAGCCCTTGGATCTTCTCTGAATTTGCCTTGGGGTAACCTCATCATCTGGGAGGGTGCCGTCCCTTAGAAAGGATAATATAGGCATGGCCCAACTCGGCGTTTCCCGTGCGGGAAACACTGGTTCGTCCACTTCCATCGGAACAACCACCACTGCATCTTTTTCTGAGTTAGGATTGACTCTCTGTAGCCCCGAACGGTTTGCAAGGACTTCTTCAAGGAATGCGACAGTCCCCGAGTTGAGAGGGGCAGTCCCCGAGTAAGGAGGGGCAGTCCCCGGGTTGCAGGCGCCAGTCCCCGGGATGGAGACTGCAGTCCCCGGGTCCTCTTTTGCACCTTCCCAGTCGATCTCCATTGGAACTGCTTCTTCATTAGGCAGAGAGGGAACGAAAATGGATTCTGAGTTGGGGGATGGCTTGATAGATGGCTTTCTCAAATGCTCCAAGGCAATCCCAGCCGGGATGTACTGCCGAGAAGACCCCAACTTGGACAGCTCATCAGCTGCCTCGTTCTCTGCTTGGTGGATGTGTTGGAACTCGCAGCCTTCAAAGAATCCCGTCATGGTTTGGACCAGGAAGCGGTATGACGCCATGTTGGCATCTAGAGCATCCCAAGTGCCAGAAACTTGCTGCACAACCAGATCCGAGTCACCATAGCATATGATGCGCTGCACACCCACTTCCTTTGCTACCTTCAAGCCATGCACCATGGCCTCGTACTCTACAACATTGTTGAACGCCTTGAAATGGATTTGCAGCACATACTTGAGTTGATCTTGCTTGGGTGACGTGAGCACCACGCCAGCACCCAAACCTTCCTTCATTTTGGAGCCATCAAAGTGCATCTTCCAGTAGTTGGATACCGGAGTAGGAGGCTCATACTGCACCTCAGCCCAATCCACCAGAAAATTCTGCCAGAATCTGAGACTTGATGGCTTCTCTTCTCGCATACGCGGGAGCGTACGCGGCCAGCTCGACTGCCCACTTGGCTACTCTGCCACTTGCTTCCTTGTTGCCCATGATATCCGAGATGCGAGCTGAACTCACCACGGTGATGGGATGTTCTTGGAAATAGTGCTTCAGCTTCTTGGCGCCCAGGTACACGCCGTAAGTCATCTTCTGATAGTGCGGGTAGTTCTGTTTGGAGATGGACAACACCTCACTGAGATAATACACTGGCCGCTGCACACTTTTGCCTTCCTCTTCTCGTTCCACCACAATCACCACGCTGACTACCCGATTGGTAGCGGCAATATATAGCAGCATTGGCTCCTTGGGTAGCGGACTAGCCAAGATGGGAGCGCTACCCAGCATTGCCGTTAGCTCTTTGAACGCCACATCAGCTTGCGGTGTCCAGACGAACTTGTCGCTTTTCTTCATCAATTGATACAAAGGCAAGGCCTTCTCGCCCATTCTGCCCAAGAAACGACTTAGAGATGCCAAGCAACCAGTGAATTTTTGCACATCCTTCAGGGATCTCGGCAAAGACATGCTTTCAATAGCTTTTATCTTTGAAGGATTGGCCTCAATGCCCCGACTGGATACGAAGAAACCGAGTAGCTTGCCAGCCGGGACGCCAAAGGTGCATTTACTCGGGTTCAGCTTCATTTTATACTTGCGCAAGTTAGCAAAAGTTTCCTCAAGGTCACTAAGCAGAGTATGTGTTTTATTCGTTTTGATGACAATGTCATCTACATACACCTGCACATTTTTGCCGAGTTGATCATGCAAGCATTTCTGCATACATATCTGATAAGTAGCACCCGCATTCCGCAACCCAAAGCACATGACACGATAGCAATAAGCCCCGTACGGGGTAATGAAAGCAGTCTTTATTTGATCAGCAGGGTTGAGAGCTATCTGATGAAAACCAGAGTAGGCATCTATGAAAGACAAGAGCTCACAACCAGCAGTGGAATCGATCACCTGATCGATGCGGGGTAGCGGAAAGGGATCCTTGGGACAGGCCTTGTTCAAGTCAGTGTAGTCGACGCACATGCGCCATGCGGTAGCGGCCTTGGGGTCCTCCTTCTTCTTCTCAACCATGACCGGGTTGGCTAGCCAATCCGGATGCAACACTTCCATGATGAAATTGCTTATCAGCAGCTTGGTGATCTGATCACCGATGGCCTTCCTTCTCTCATCTCCGAAGCGGCGCATAGCCTGCTTCACTGGATTGGCGTCAGGACGCACATGTAGCGAGTGCTCAACCAACTCCCTCGGGACACCTGGTAAATCCTCATTGGACCAGGCGAACACGTCCCGATTCTCACGGAGGAAGTGGATGAGCTCGCTTTCCTATTTCTCCCCCAACCCTGAGCCAATGATGGCAACACGGTCGGGGAACTCAGGGTCAACCTGGATCTTCTTTGTCTCTTGGGATGCCTGGAACGCCGTCCCGTGCTGGGAACTCGGCATCCCAGGCGCACCACCTTGCGCGGACTGCGCCATAGCCACCACCTCGTACATCTTCTTCTTCTCGGCAGCAATCACCATAGACTCCGCCAACTGAGAACCAGCAGAGGCACACTCCATGGACTTCTTGTAATCACCAGAGATGGTGATCACGCCATTGGGACCAGGGATCTTCATCTTCAAGTATGCAGCATGAGTAGAGGCCATGAACTTGCTCAGAGTCGGCCTGCCGAGTAGGGCGTGATATGGGCTCTGGTGGTCAACCACCTCAAACTGCAAGCTCTCTGTGCGGCAGTTCTCCCTGGTGCCGAATAGAACGTCTATCCACACTCGGCCAATTGGAGAACAAGAAACTCCTGGCACAATGCCGTGGAAAGTGGTCTTGCTGGGTAGCAGCATGTTCTCGGCCATCCCGAGCTTCTCAAGTGTGTCTCTGTACATAATGTTGATGTGCTGCCGTTGTCGATCAGTACCTTGCTGAACCTCACGTTCTTCTCAGGACCCAAGAAGGTGGGATCCACCACCACGGCGTAGCTACCCGGGTTGGGCATCACCTTAGGATGATCCGCTCTGGACCACGTGATCTCTTGGTTGCACCAGTGCATGTAATGAGGAACAGCAGGGATCACATCATTGACCTCCATGGCGCTCCTGTGCCGAGATTGCTTGTCGACGGGCTCAGAGGTGAAAATCATATAGCTCTCGTGATGCTCCTGGTACTGGTTGCGGCCTCCATTGCCATTGTTACCATTGTTGCTGTTGCCTCTGTTGTTGTTGCGGTTGCGGTCGTTGTAGTTGTTGTTGCGGTAGCCATCGTTGTTGAAGTAGCGGTTGGCTCCTAAAGCCACCTGGTTCACATTTTCTCTTCTCGGGAATGCTGGAGGCCGAGCAGCGGGTGCGCGAGCAGGCTGCACAACGACATTCGCAGCTGGCAGAGGAGGAGGAGGAGGCAGGCCCTCATTCTTGATCTCTTCCCACCAACTGCACTGCCGAGTAGTGTGGTTGGCGGGTCTAGCGGGATGCCGAGTATGGAAACTGCATGGGCCATCCTTCATGTCCTTGAAGACAAAGTTCGGTGCCGGACCCGAGTTGCCGCTACCCTGCCGGGGAGCGCTGTACGGCTTCTTGTTGCCTTTGGCTACTCCCAGCTCCGGTAGCCACAGCATTCACCTCCTCAGGATCGTACCGGGTATCAATCCGGTCACCTCTGCGCTTGTTGCGGAACTCATTACGCTTGTTGTTGTTTTAGCTCCTTCTCGGCTCAGCAGCATCAAGCAGAGGCTGAGTTGGGTCACCGAGCGCATACTGATCTGCAATCCGGATGGTCTCCGCGAGAGTACTTGGCATCTCTCTCTGCAACCTTTGCCACAACATGCTGCCATGCCTGCAGCCCTACGCAAACCAAGTGATGGCCTAGGCCTCGTTCACACCTTCACAGGTGTTCCTCAGAGTACTCCACCGAGTAAGATACTCTCGGTCCGTCTCCTCTTCCCGCTGCCTGCAAGCGGATAGCTGGTGCGGCCTATTCGGCCTTCGGTAGGTGCTGGTGAAGTTGCTGACAAAGGCCTCCGCGAAGTCAAGCCAGCAGTTGATGCTATGCTTGGGCAGGTTGTTGAGCCAAGTTCTTGCTGGTCCTTCTAGCATCTGCGGGATGTACCGCACGGCCCATCTCCGGTTGCCGCCTGCGATGTGCACGGCTGTGACATAGTCATTGAGCCAGTCTTCCGGCTTGGTGCTGCCGTCATAGCACTTGGTTCCCCTAGCGAGCTGGAACTGCTTCACAGATGGCTCTGTCATGATGTGTGGGCCAAAGCATTCTGGGCCAGGCGGCCCCTTGTTCTTGAGTTGCGCGGATAGGCTGATCCGGTCCAGCTTGTGCCTGGCATCACTGGGCTCCAGCACACGCTCACCCACGCGATCCAGGATATCATAGCCAGCCAACCCCATAGCCGAGTAGCCATCATCATATCTGTCCACCTGCACGACTGCGGGTTGCTCCACCGGGTTGGCGGCTGGCGCGATCGCACGCGGCTGCGGTCTCTGCCGAGCAGGCTGAGCAACCTGATGCCGAGAAGGGCCTGGGCGATCTCCATCTCGCGCCTGGCTATGAGCTTTATGGGCTTGATAGCCTGCTCCTGCAGTGTTGTGTTTTTGACCGGACTGTCGCGGCACAGCGTGCTGTTTCGCGGCGACAGCCGGGTCGTACACCTGCATATGCCTGAGTGCCCACTCCGTTCCCTTTCACGGCTGGGATGCGGTGATGAGGCCTGATCGTTAGATCTAGCCGCATGCGAATGCACCACCTGAGAAGCTCCAGCACCTGGATTGGCTTTCCGGAACTCCTCATTCTGCCTAGCAGCCTCTAGCACTAGCTCATTGAGGCTCTCCTGCTGCCTAACGCGCGCGTCGCCAGCGAGATGCGGCAACTCAGCAGCTACAGCCTCAGCAGCTCTAAGGGTTTTGGCGGGGGTGCTGTATTTGGGTCTGGTGGTGGCGGTGTTTTGGCTAGCAGCTTGGCCAGCGGTTTCACCAACTGCTGCCATCTCGGTGCCTAGGTTGCGGCGCGTAGCCCCTGCCTTGGCAGGCCTCGTCACTACAGGCGTAAAGCCGTGAGCTCTGTTGTACTCGTTCTGGTCCAGGTTAAGCTCAAGCCTAACCTTATCCAGCTCCGCCTGCTCGGCGAGCAGCTCCTGGCGCTGCCGGTCGAGCTGCGCCCTCATGGTCATGAGCTCTAGCTCGGTGGGAGGCGGCATGCCTACTCGCACGGCGGATGCCGGTATCGTCGATGTCGTGGAAGGAGGGATGTAGCCCGGGATGTTGTGAGGCGCGTCGTAGGGCTTGTGCGTCCTCGGGGGCTCGCTCGTGTCCTCAAGCTCCTCAACGACTGCCGCGGATGCGGCCGCGCCCTTCCCGACAGCGATAGCCGGGCCGGTCATCAACACTTCCACGCTGCCCGCAGAACAGCCAGTTGGCTTTCCGCGTGCGGCGATGACAGCAGGGGGATCTTCCGCGACATGCACCTGCTCGGGGTACTCGCGGACGACGGTGGTGGCGACGTAGACGAGGTGCGAGCCGAAGGAGAGCACCGTGCCGCCCTCTGGCATGGCCCTGCCGCCGAAATCGCCGGTGTTGTCGATGACGAAGTCGAAGAAGCCGAATCTGTGGACAAGGCCACAGACCACGCGCTCCCCAGTAGCAGAAATGGATCCCGTCTGAACGTGAACTCCAGCCAGCGCCGTTGGAAGCCCCACGGTGGGCGCCAACTGTCGTGGTGGTGTCACGGCAGATGCCATAGGATGGCTAAAGATGTGGGAACGATGGACGCTGGAGGTGCTCGGGGAGGGATCACGCAGCGAGTAGCCGCGTGAGGGATGAATCAATCACTGCAAACAACAAGATCTACCCAGGTTCAGGGCCCTCGTGTGGAGGTAAAACCCCTACTCCTGCCTTTCTCTCTTTGTATTTGTATCTCACCGAGTAGCCACAGTACAAGTTTGGCCTACAGCCGAGTAGCCACCCTTCTCTCTACGTGAAGAATATGCTAAGTGTTCTCCCCAAGGCAGCGACCCTTACACAGGAGGAGGCAGGGCACCTTACATACTGGTGCCCAACCAGATACAGCCAAGGGGGGAAAAGTACAAACAGATGTCGACATAGTGTGCACACTGCGCACTTCCAGCTTCTCGCTGACAGCTTTGGCTTCCTAGTTTGTCTCGTGTGGAAAGTCGTTGTGCAAAACCAAGAAGCTGATCTGTTATCACTGTCACGGCCACAGGGTAGGCCCCCTAACCTGCGCCGCCCTGCTGACACTCTGGCGCGGATAAGCACGCGCTCTGTAGATGAACAATGCTCCAGTACGGACCCAGGATACGCGGGATCCTGTGTCAGAACGGCTCCTTTGACTTCTGGCCCGAGTAGGAAACCGCCACCTCTACTCGGACCACTTCCTCTACTCGGAGGAGAATTACTTCCTTGATTCTTTCTCCTGGCCATCAGTGTATGCGGCCGAATAGCAGTCGACCGGGTAGCGAGTACCGGGTAGCCAGCTACTCCGCCAAACGTCTCTTCTGATCTTTCCCTTAGCACTTGCCTTTACCCTACTCGGGGGTAACACCCCCCCGACAAATTTGTTTGCCCAACATGTTATCTATCTTTTATGGAGAGAGACCACTGTAGAACCGTGGACTCCGGTTCATTCTTTTACACTGATAATACAACCTACTGCAAGCACTGTTCTTTTTACTGCAATTATTGTTCTATTTTCATTCACTACAAACAAGCACATTTTTCCACACTATACGTCTAATCTTTTGTTTTCAGCAAAACCGGTGAGATTGACAACCTCACTGTTTCGTTGGGGCAAAGTATCTTGGTTATGTTGTGTGCAGATTCCACGTTGTTACTGAGCGTGGTAGTGCGCCCTGCCAACATCAGCTGTCAACAACCTGCAGAAGTGATTTCTTTCTCCTACTGGTCGATTCAACATTGGTTTCTTTCTAAGCGAAACTTACTGACGCACTCTTCATACCTTCCTCTTGGGGTCTCCCAACGAACGTGTGTCCTCACGTCATCATGTTGTCACGATTTATTTGATGATATTTTAGATTAAATCATGTGCTGAATTGCTAATATATCCAATAACAACTTCACGGGGATGCAGTCGGAGGGGCTAGCAGGCTCACATGGCGTGCACCAGTGGTTCCCACGTGCTCGCACGACCATGGAAGATGCCCAGAGTTTCAGGCAGCTCTAATGGCAGTGAGTTGGCTCCGACGAGGGAGCTCATCTTTGGCCAATTCAGGGTCGGATGAGGAGCAGCGGGGCTGAGGGAGGGTAGCATGAGGGGTTAGTGGCCCCACAGTGACGTGGAAGCGTGGAGAGCGGCGAAGAAAAATACGTGGGTAAGTTTCTCCTTGGCGGTTGACTCTCCGTTAGGAGTAGTTTTGGGAACCTCCTATTTGGAGGTGGAGGGGAGATGAATTTAGGAGGTCCCCAAAAATAGGGACTGTGAATCGTTTAAGGACTCAGCTAGAGCATCGGTTCTTCTGTTCCTTTTGGGACCATGGAAGTTCTTTAGAATTACCAGAAATGGCGGAGATGCTCTTAGATCATCTCCAACGGTGGCTCTAAACTAGCGCAACGCTGAAAAACCATCGATTTAGTGCGCGCGGGATGAAACTCGGCGCTCCAGCAGTCGCGCGAAATCCACGCGCGCAATTTTTTTTGCTAGCATGCGGAGAAAAGCCCTATCCGGCGCCCAGAATATTTTTTTGGAACACTCTGACTGTAGGGCAAAAGCCCCATAGCATCCCATCCCTTTATTAAATATAAAAAACTAAAGTTTATGTACAGAGAAGGAACAATAAAGGTAAAACTATGTTACAAAACCACCAACAGATACATCAGCTAGGGAAGATTATTAATCCAAAGCAATAACTCCTCAGCATGTTTCTTCTTCATCCTGTACTGCATCATGGTTAGATCATGAATGAATCCCCTCTTCCATCCAGCAAAAGAAGGTCTCTGATGCTCAAAAATCTTGCTATTTCTTTGGAGCCAAATGTGCCTACAAGCAACAATCACCACTTCCATAAAGAAAGGTTTAGCAAAATCCTTTCTTGCTTGGCTGACACTTAAATGCATATCAGTGGCTTGCACCCAATAAATCTGAAGATAGTTCCAAATCCTCTGGCTAAATTTGCAAACAAAGAAGAGATGCAATCGATCCTCATGCACACGAACATGGCATAAGACACAATTGAAATTATCAGTGACTTCCCAATGCCTTCTTTTCAGTAAATCCTTGGTATTTAACCTGTCCTTGATTAGTAACCAAGCAAATACTTTCAACTTCATGGTACATGAGGATTTCCAAAGCCATTTATAGATAGTAGGGGTGGCTAAAGGCTTATAAATTTTCTTGTAAAAACTGGCAGATGTATAAGTAGGCCCCCATGAATAACCCCACTCATCTTTAGCTTTTGATAATTTTGATCTAGCAATTGCTCCATTAGCTGGAACTCAACAAATGCTCGCTGAGATAGGGTAACTGAAATAGCTGATATTTCTCCTCCAGAGCATAGATATAAGCCACTGACAAATTATCATTGAGAACATAGGAAAACAGCCTGGGAAATCTCACTTTAATAGGAACAGAAGAATTACAAATCTTCCAATTGTCTTGCCAGAATAAAATAGATGCACCATTACCATGTTTTACAGCAGACACTGCTCTAAAATTGTCAACTTGTTTCATGACATCTCTCCACCAGAAAGAACCCCTCAAAATTTCTCCATGAGGCACTTTATCTCTGTAATATCCATCCCAAACCAATTCAACCCAAGGAGGGTCTACTTTATTGTAGAATTTATCCAGAAATTTGATCAACATAGCAGCATTTTTCTTCTGGAAATCCACAATACCCAGCCCACCAAAAAGCTTAGGCAAAGTCACCACTTCCCGGGCAGCTAATGACTTACTAGGAGTCTCAGAATTCCCTCTCCATAAACATTGCCTCAGTATTCTATCCAGCTGTTTAGTTATACCAGGGGGAAACTGAAGAGTACACAAGAAATGCAATGGCATGGAAGAAAGGGCAGAGTTAATGAGCTGCAGCCTTGCACCTTGAGACAAGAAAGAAGAGCTAGAAGCAAGTCTTCTTTCAAGCTTAGAAACCATGGGCATAAGATCCTTGATTTGAGGACTAGTTGTGACAAGAGGCAAGCCAAGATAAGTGAAAGGTAAGACCCCCACCTGACAACCAAACTGATTTGCCAGTGAGTTCAAACAATCCTCATCTACATTGATTGGCAACATTTGTGATTTATCATAATTAATTCTCAATCCAGTAGACAAAGAAAAACTCTCTAGAGCCTCCTTCAAACAAGCTAACTGAGTACTACCAGCAGGCAGAATAAGTAGAGTGTCATTTGCATATTGCAAGATGGGAAAAAAAGTATCATGCGTGTCAATAGGTTTGAAAATTAGTCCTTTAGCCAGTAAGTCATTAACCACAACTTGGAGTAGCTCAGACCCCAAAACATAAAGGATAGGAGACAAAGGATCCCCTTGACTTACACCTCTTTTGCAAACAAATTGCTTCCCAGGAACCCCATTGAGCAGAACTGCTGAAGATCCAGAGGAAAGTATTTTCCTGACCCAATTAATCCACAAGTTATTAAAACCTTTTTCCTTAAGAACCTGAATGATTGCCTCATGCTCAATAGTATCAAAGGCTTTAGCAAAATCTAACTTGAGAATAATAATGGGATTCTTAGACATAAGGCATAGGAAAATATATTCAAAAGCCCAGGCTAAACAGTCTTGAATTGTTCTTCCTTTAATAAAGCCATATTGATTCTTGCTCACACATTTCTTTATTACCTTCTGAAGCCTATTAGCAGCCAGCTTTGTGAGAAATTTGAGACAAACATTGGTTAAAGAAATGGGCCTAAAATCATTAACACCCTCTCGCACTGGGATTTTAGGGACCAAAGTGATATAGGATCCATTAATATTTTCCATATTATTAGATCCACTATGAAAATCAGCAGCCAGTGTATAGAAATCATATTTGATATTGGACCAACAATTTTTGAGAAATAGGCCATTAAAACCATCTGGACCAGGTGCTCTATCAATAGGCATAAATTTAATGACATCATCATGCTCAGATAAAGAAAAGGGGGAGGTGATCTCATCCAAACCATCCACCTTATCCATGAGACAATTAAGATCAAATTTCATATCAATCCCATCAGATCTGCCCATCCTGTCTCTATAACTTGACCAAAGCAACCATCCATTTCATGATGCTCAGTAATCAGTCTCCCATCAGCAGATTTAAGAGAGGAAATAGAGCTCCTTCTAAATCTGGAAGTGGCCATAGCATGGAAGAATTTAGTATTATCCCCCCTGTTTAATCCGACAAATAGTACACCTTTTCTTCCAATAATTGCATTCTGCCAACAAGAGCTCATCATGATGGTTTCTGAAAATTTCCTAAAGTTAAACTCAGTTCTAGTAAGAGACCTATGCCCCTCCAGAGAATCCAGAATCAAAATGACCTTGTTGCACTCTTGGATCATCAATTTCAACTTTGAAAGTGAAGTATGCCATTTTTTAATATGATGTCTCAACAATTTTAATTTATCCACCATGATAGCAGAAGAATGAGATTTTTAAAAATCTTGAGCCCAACTTCCTGCCACACAATCCACAAAACCAGGCA
This sequence comes from Alopecurus myosuroides, assembly GCA_028641055.1. Classification (NCBI taxonomy): domain Eukaryota; kingdom Viridiplantae; phylum Streptophyta; class Magnoliopsida; order Poales; family Poaceae; genus Alopecurus; species Alopecurus myosuroides. The sequence goes on along the minus strand of CM054058.1, from coordinate 207,246,795 downwards.
TATTAACCCCAAAAATTTCAAACCTAAAGATTTTAGCTTTGGGAATATGTGTATCAATATTTACTACACAAGGTATGTGATCAGAACCAGTATTAGCCAAGGGAATAATAGCAGAGTTTGGATAATCAGTGATCCAATTGGCACAAGTAAAAAACCAATCCAGCTGCTCCAATAGAGGTGTATGTTGCATATTGGACCAGATATAAGCTCTCCCTTTGAGTGGTAATTCCTCCCAACCATGATGCCCAATTATCTCATTGAATAAAAACATATCATTAACATCACCACCATGCCTATTCCTGTTACTCTCCGATCTAATAAAATTGAAATCCCCCAGTATAAACCAATTATCATTACTAGGGATATTCAGATTATAAAGCCAGACCACAAAATTATCTATTAAAACCCCATGACAAGGTCCATAAACATACACAAGGGTCCAGGAAGCATTATTAGGCTTAGAAGTGAAACTAATTGATACATCATAAGACTGAATATCTAGCAAAAGCCCCTAAAAGTTTGAGGAATTCCAAAGAATAAGTATTCCACCAGATGCACCACATGAAGGAGCAAAAGCAAACCGATCAAATCTCTTAGGACAGAATTTCTAATGAATTTCCAGTCAATGTTTTCACATTTAGTTTCTTGTAAGCAAATAATCGAGCATTTACTTTCCTCAATTTTCCCAAGCACTTCTCTTTGTATGATATCAGAGTTGAGGCCACACACGTTCCAACATAGCACACGCCACTTTCTCAAACTTAGTTTATACATTAATAACAAAAGTGAGGATGTTCAGATACACTCTGTGTACAACACAAAGTGCCACAGTAAAGATAAACATTGGATTGTGAAACAAAAGCCACAAGTAAATAAAGAGACAAGTAACTCCAAATAAGAAGCTAAAAGACTCCAGCTTCTTTACAGAACAGAAGGCAGACTCAATCATCATGGCTAGAAGAGGAACCATTCTTAGGATCTGCCTCAAGCACATCCATAGAGAGCTTATTATTATGAATTCCTAGCTGCCTGCCCACTCTTTGAATAACCTTAATAGGTGTAGGTGAGATCACCTCATTCTGCCTGTTGGCCTCTCCAGTGTCCTGTTTCTCCTCATCCTCCACAGCCTCTGAATTTCCCACCATCAGTTTAGCCCTAGGCCTCTTCCTCTGACCAGAAGTAGGAGTGATCACAGGTTGTGGTTTGAAACCATTACTCTCGAGAGAACTCCTAGTAAACCTCTTCTCAACCTGCTGCAGCAAATACTTTTTTTCTTCCTTCCACCTTTTTTGCTAGTGTTAGGAGTAGTAGCAAAGATCAGCTCGGTTTGTTCCATATCAGCATTAGGGCTTTCAAGAGGGAAAAGAGCACGAGCCACATGCCTTCTTTTTGGGAGCAAGTGCCTATGCACACAAACTGTACTGCCGAGAGCAGGGTATTTATAGTTATCAAATGCCAGAGCCCAATCCCTCTTCAAGAACAAGAACGGAGCCATATTGGGCAGTTTCATAGCCAATGGAGGATTTTTAGAGAAAATCATAGGCAGGAAAGAATCCATTGTTTTCTTCCACAACATATAAGGTGGCAGAACAGGTCCAAAAACAGTGAGAGCCATACCAACTTGCATGTTATCCTGTCCCAATTGCAGATTACCATTGCCTGGTCCTGACTATCCTCTGAACCAATAGAGGGGTCTGAAACACCAGAGCCATGCTCCTCCTCCTGAACCATGTCATTCTCCTGACCCTGTTCATTATCCAGGACATTGGTATTAAAGAAATTGTGAAATGAATATCCTCAGCATTATGATGTCCATTGTCCCGATCCTGTGGAATCTCATTCCAACCCAATTCAGGGTACTGTGGCAGCACCCACATGTGATTATTCAGAATTAAGTTGCCAGGCAGTGGGTGTGGATTAAAATCAGGTGGCATTGGGTCCTCATCTGCTGGCAAGGCATCTGCAGATTCAGCAGAAATGTACACAGGTACAGTCCAGGATCTTCTATCCCCCCCCCCCCCAAAATTCGCAAACTAGAGCACGAGAAACCAATGCAGTGGATGGAAAAGTGGCATAAACTAGAGCACGAGACAGAAACGGATCCTGATTGTTCCATTGGTGAAAAACCCCAAAGGTGGATACTGCCTTGGAGAGCTCAACCTCATTGCGATAGTCAGGGGGGACTCCAAGCAGCATCAGCCAACCACGCCTAGCATCCATTGCAGAGCGAAAATTCGGCCCCTCGTTATGATTAAAAAATCTTACGAACACATTGGGCTACAGAACAAACGGGGGATGCTGAACCAGAGCCTGGCGAGCAGTGTCACTTCTCATCCGGAACATACCCACTCCAAACAAGCAAGAATGATAATCCACCACTTCACCCTGCATCTGTGGACCAACGAGAAAATCTCTTACCCTCTCGCGCCAAAACGCCTCTGCTTGCTGTGGTGGCCTCGGCATCACTTCTGCAACGCACCACTCTTCGTGCTGCAGAGGAGGATCATCACGCGCAAAATAGAAGTTCCGTGGGAGCCGAGTTGGACCCCCATCGACGATAGCATGCCCCCATGGGACCCAAGGCTGTGGGTCGAGCTCAAACGCCGCCATGGAGGGGCCAGGCTCTTCTGCAGAACACGGAGTTTTCGATGTGGAGGAGACCTGGGTACGCGTAGCAGTAGCCGATGCCTCCGAGGCTATCGTGTATAAGGGAGGCGAAACGGCCAGGGGCTTGGTTGTAAGAGAAGGACTCATTTTCGGAATCCAACGTTTTCCTTTTCGAGCTTGATGTGTCAGACACGATTTGGCCTTATGCCCGTAATGGAAACACTGTTTGCATCACCCAGTCCTGCGCGCGCAACAGCAGATCTCGCGTGTGAACAGCCTACCGCCCGGTGAAACTTCTGCGCGCGCCCGTGTCTTCCATTTCCCTTCTCTTCCTACAGCGCCCTGATCCTGCCGCCACCCCGTCGCCGCGCTACCCCGACACCCAAATCCTCCCATCCACCGCTGCCAGGGGCACCAGTTAGGATCTCCACTGTACAACGCTCCTACCGGCGCTCTTTCAGCTCCGCGTTGCTTGCCGCTCCCACAAGGTATCCGCCGCCGTCGATTCGACCCACAGTCTTCCGCGCGTGCGCACCGGCGCTCGGCGGAAGTGCAGCGACCCACCGCACACAAGGTGTTCGACACAATTCCTCAAAGGTATGTAGGGTGACAAATTGCTTATTTTCATGTTTACTTTCTTTGTAGATGAGTTTGAAGAACAAGCGTCATTTTAGAACCCATCTTATGACTTGTCCGATGAAGAATGGGATCTTCAAGAGGAAGAGGACATATCCATTCGTTTGGCTTTGCACGCAAATAAAAGGCTGAAGCACGGTGGGTCTCTTCCCGGTAGAGAAGCTTGTGGTTGGAAAGAATCGATGACCACAACAAGTTGATGCAGAACTATTTTGCAGAGAATCCCATCTATCCCGAGAGTTATTTTCGGCACCGTTTAAGGATGGGCACCGAGTTGTTCAAGAAGATCTCGACGAAGGTGATGAAGCATGAAAGATTTTTCCAGCAAAGGAGGAATGCCGCCGGAGAAGTTGGCCATAGCACTTATCAGAAGGTGACCACCGCCTTGCGTATGTTGCCGTACTATATTCCGACGAATCCAGTTGATGACCATTTGACAATGGGTGAGAGTCAAAACTATCAAGTATGTCAAACGCTTTGTGGTAGCAATTGTGGAAGTCTTCGGTGATGAATACTTGAGATACCAATGCTCAAGACAAGGCTAGACTGATGGAGTTGAACAAAGTTTGGGGCTTTCCAAGCATGCTTGGCTCCATTGATTGTATGCATTGGAGTTGAAACTATTTTGCAGTTCCGGTAAACCGCCGCAACCGACGCGAACACTATTTTAGGGCATCTACAATCGATGTCTCGCACGCGCCGCTGTAAGCGTGAAAACGGCGGTGCAAACTGATTTTAGCGCCCACAACTATAGCGCCATTGTTGGAGATGGGTGAATTAATTTCAATCATGGGTAGCACGTTAGGGCATCTCCAGTCGTTGAGCCCCCCCAGGACGCAAAAACCCGGCCTTTTTTCGCGCCGCGGCGCGAAACGGCGCTATTCTGGAAACTGGGGGGGGGGGCGCGTTTCATAGCCGTGAACCCAGGCCGCCCCCCAGCCGGCGATTCGGCCCAATTTGGACAGGTAGAGATTTGGCACACAAATAATTGAACTTTTGCCACCAAATAAATAGAGTTTTGCCACACAAATAAAATAGTTCAACAATTTAAACAAAATAAATAAATTACACTACGCATCGTCATCGTCCTCAACATTGCCATTCCCTTTTCGCGCCCACAAATGCTGCACCAGGTCATCCTGCAGAGCTTGGTGTGTTGCAGCGTGTCGAATCTCCTGTCGCTTGGTGAGGAAGTCTGTCCATGATGCCGGCACCTGGTGATCAACATCTGCAAGAGGGCCCTGCCGGTAGTATGGTGTGCTTGCCTCACTGTCAGGCACCGGGTCATCCCGCTCACTCTCAATGATCATGTTGTGCAAGATCACACAACACTACATCACCTCCCACATGTTGGACTTCGACCAAGTCATAGCTGGGTACCGGACAACAGCGAATCGAGATTGCAGCGCACCAAATGCCCGCTCAACATCCTTCCTGCAAGCCTCCTGGCACTTGGAAAACCAAGCTTTTGCGCTTCCTGGGATAGGGTTGGAGATGCTCTTCACAAATGTTGCCCACTTCGGGTAGATGCCATCTGCAAGATAGTACCCCTTTGTATACTGGTGTCCATTGATCTCATAGTTCACAGGGGGGGCATGGCCTTCGACAAGCTCAGCAAAGACATTCGAGCACTGCAAGACATTGATGTCGTTGTGACTTCCAGGCATACCAAAGAATGAATGCCAAATCCATAGATCGTACGAAGCCACAGCCGCGAGAACCACCGAGCACTCTCCTTCCTTTCCCTTGTACATCTCCTGCCAGTCAAATGGGCAGTTCTTCCATGCCTAATGCATACAGTCGATGCTGCCAAGCATCCCAGGAAACCCTCTTGCTTCATTCTCTGCGAGGAGACGAGCAGTGTCTTGTGTATTGGGTGATCGCAGGTATATTGGGCCAAAAACTGCAACCACTGCCCGGCAGAACTTGTTCAAGCACTCGAGGGCCGTGGACTCGCTCATGCGCAGGTAGTCATCTTGTGCATCTGCGGGAGCACCGTATGCAAGCAACCTCATGGCCATCGTGCACTTCTGGATAGAGGTAAAGCCTACCGTGCCGGTGCAGCCCTTCTTCAACTTGAAGTAGGTGTCGAACTCCCGGATGGCATGCATGATCTTGAGGAAGAGCGTGCGTTTCATCCTGAAACGACGCCGGAACACCTTCTCGTCGTTGGTGGGATCCTTGACGAAGTAGTCGGAGTAGAGGATGCAGTAGCCCTCGTACCGCTGCCTCGGCCTGCTCTTGCAGCGACCGGACTTCGATCCAGTGCGGCGTGGCGCGGCGTCCTGGGCCAGCAATCCGGCCAGGCCGCTCAGGACGAGCAGGTGTTCCTCATCGTCGATGGCGGCCTGGTCTTCCTCGTCGAAGAGCTCGGCGAGCATCTCCTCGGCGTCAGAGTCCATGCCTCGGGCAGAACGTCGAACACCTTGCGGGTGGTGGACGCGGTTCACCGGGCACAACCCCCTCCGCGGCGGAGACGCGAGCAAACGGCGGCGACGATGTGGCGGAGAGGCCTGCGGTGGTTTTGCCTCGCCGCTGGTGCGTGATGGCGGCCGGCGGCGGCGACGTGGGGTGTGATCGGCGGGGTGGCGACGGCGAGGCGAGAGAGAGGAAAAGCCGAGCCGAGGGTGGGGAAAGTGGGTCAAATATCGCTCCCTCGCCGACAGCGCTGGCCCACGCGCGTTTTTCCTTCCGCCGCCCCCCCAGGCCGAACCCCCGCCTGGGTGCGACGACGCTAAATTCCGCCGAAACGGCGCTTTTTCGGGTCCGGGGGGGGGGGGGGGGGGGGGCGACTGGTAAAAAAAAACGGCGCTTTCCGAGCAAAACGGCGTTACTTTGCGTGGTGGTGGGGGGGGGGGGGGGGGGACGACTGGAGATGCCCTTAGCGGTTCTCTATTTCTTCATACATATTGATATTTTCCCTTCTAATCCAATTATAGTGTATTTATAATTCACGCCATACAGTGGAGATGATAGTGGCTCGTATCGTTAGCAGGCTAAGGTTCTTTCTATTTGCGGGATTACCATAAGCCGAACAAAACTACATCATTGGTTTGTCATGAATTTAAAAAATCGTATGACTTGATTGCACCATAAGGATCATTGCAAAGAACACCACAATTAGGGCAAAGATATCAAGCACCAGCACAACAATCAGTGACCACCTTTTGCCAAAATACAGCAAAAGTGGTGTTTTTTTTTAAGCACTGATTCAGTACATTTTGCCCCAAGCGTGGTGTTTTTTTGCAATTTATTCAAAATTATCCAGTACATAAATGCTTTTTATCTTATAAAATTTTAAAATACACATATGATGTAAAACAAAACACATAGGGAATATCAGTCCTTCCGAATTCTTATAAAAAAATTGAAGAACACATATGTAGTTGCATCACACGAGAAAGTCAGTAATTTTCTTTAAGAATTACGTGAATGCAATAGTCAAGTCACATACGCTAAGAAAATTTTCCTCTGGCCATACTTTTTCTGCTAGGCCTAGTTTCGTCAAGGGGAATCATCAGATAAAGATTGCTTCAAGCTTAAATTCCAGAAGCAGAACACTAAAAGGAGGCGTTAAATAGAAGAGAGGATACAACATGTCCCTGACATGAAACTTGTGGTTAACTAAATGTTCCATAGGCTGCATCATACCTTTAGGATTTACACAATCTATTGTGGTTTTGTACCTATTAAGTTCGATAACAACGCAAACTTGTCGCATTCTGCTTACCAGTAATCTTTGCAAGAACAGACACCATTTTCGAAATGGTGGAACCTCTTTGCGTCCCTTGCAACGATCTGACGGCCAACAAGTTTAGAGATTATCTTCAAAGCCGTATGGCAATCTCCGCAGGAGCGAAGATTCTTTATAACCCGGATAGGCGAACGGACAGCGCTGGTTATAAGACCGTAACTAACAGCTAGTCTCTCACTATGAGCTAGCAAGGCATCCTCTTTAGTTTCTGGATCAACATCATGAAGCACAAATCGTGTATCCGCAACATAACCTGCCTCCTTCATATGAGCCGCCAAATACCTCAGCTCTTCATAGATCTTAAAGGTTTCAGGATGGGATCGATCCCCTGCTCTGTATTCATGAACTTTGCTTCTAGCTTCAACAGAATTAGCCTTTTTCCTTTCTTTCTCCTTTGCGAGGTCTGAAGCATTTACAGGGAAAAGACCCTTTTTAGACAGCTCATTCAGCCTAGAAGGATCCAGGCGTTCTATAATCTGAGCACAACGATCACCCAGCTCCAAAGATCCATTAAGTCGACACATATTCATCAAAGATTCCCACACATCAATGCTCGGTTCCATTGGCATCCGTTCAACGAATTCACGAGCTTCATCAAGATAGCCAGACTGGCCAAGCATATTAACAATGCTGGCATAATGATCCATGGCAGGAGTTATACCAAAATCCTTCTGCATTGATTCAAAATGCAACATGCCCTCATCGACAGATCCTAAAATTCCACAGGCCAAGAAAATATGTGTGAACATGCCAGGATCTGGTTTATCTCCCGTCTGCTTAAACTGATCAAAAAAATCAGTTGCTTCTTCACCAAGACCATTGTGCACAAACCCTGAGATCATAGTGCTCCAAGATGCCAAATCACGCTGAGCCATAGTACCAAATAGTTTCTTTGCATCTTCCATCGAGGCACATTTAGCATACATGTCCAAAAGTTTGTTGTTAACATCTGTGTCACCAGCTAGTTCTGATCGAGATATTTGATGATGTATTTCTCTTGCTTCTGCAAGAGCAGATGCATCAGCACATGCTTGCATCAATTTAAAGTATGGAGGAGCATGCAGTATAATGCCTTTTTCTTGCAGCACTGGTAGAGCTTCCAGAGCTTCTTTTACTTTCCCTTCTTCACATAACTTATCCAGTTCTTCAATAGTGCCTTTGGGTATGCCACCAGCTTCGTCAGATACTTCGGAAGGTGATCCGTCATTTGGAAGACTGCTAGGTCGTGAATGCTGGTACATGCTATCTTGATATGGTGTACCGATCAAGTTGTTCTCAGCTGATGTGATAGGTTGAACATCCAAATGTTTTTCTTGATAAAATCCATTACGGTTGCTCTGTACATCTGTGTTGACATTCACGAAATGCCCTGGATGGTTTCCACGTGTGTCAACTTTGTTAGCAGTATAATGACTTTGATAAGCTTGTGAAGCATGGCTTTGCTGAACTCCTCCAACATGCTCCCTATGGAAACTGCTAAGATTTGTATACTGTGATGTAGAATTTCCAGGCCTATTTATGTAATGACCATTGTGATCATTATTCTGTTGCTGAAAGACTTGCTGAACCTTTCCAGACGAGTTTTGATATGATTGTCCTGAAGGACCGTATCCATTCTGCCTACTAGTATAGTTATGCTGGTTACTTTGGATGTTGTAACCTAAGCTGTGTGTGCCATATCCAGTGCCATTGTGCTGTTGATGAGTATTTGGTGGACCCCCCCTAGGACTTTGGTGATTGTATGCACTACTTGCTCGATCAGGTTGCCTGGTACTATATGCAAAATCACCATTGTGGCCTTGTTGAAAGCCTTCAGCGTTCTCCTTCTGGGAACTGCTTGGGTTTGGATACTGTGAGGCAGAATTGGCAGGCCTATTTATGTAGTTACCATCAGATAAATGATCAACTTTCTGTTGCTGAAAGACTTGATGAACATTTCCAGTTGAGTTTTGATATGCTGATGGACTGTATCCATACTGCCCGCCAGTATAGCTCTGCTGGTTACTCAGGGTGTTGTATCCAGAGCTGTATGTGTCGTATCCAGTAAGATCGCGATTCATTTGGACGGTACCATCTACAGAAAGGCCGTTATTAGCTTGTGTGCCATTGTGCTGCTGATGAGCATTTGGCAAGTCGCCACTGGGGTTTTGCTGACTGTAAGGTTGCCTGTTATTAGCTTGTGTGCCATTGTGCTGCTGATGAGCATTTGGCAGGTCGCCATTGGGGTTTTGCTGACTGTATGCACTACTGCTCCCATAAGGTTGCCTAGTATTATATCCAGGTGTCTCATTATTCACCCTTGCACCGTTATATGGCTGGCGACTATTTGGTAAGCCATATGATCCACCACTTTGGTAATGCTGCTCAGAATTGCGTCCATAATTTGCATTGAAAGAGCCACCAACATGCACACCTTTATTTCTGTCAGTGCCTTCTGAAGAATGAGCTGAAGGGGGATCCCTCTGCAGGGGCCGGCTGTGATGATCAGCTGAGTGATTCGAGCGGGAATTGCCATAGTTCCCTTCGTTTTGCACTCCCCAATCGCGGTTGTAGTCTCCGTCAACTTGTTCAGATGCCAGACTGCCAGCGCCTCGATATGGAGCCCAAGACCGCAGGCATCCTCTTTCAGCTGGAAGACTGAAACAGAATAGCAAAAGGAGCACGTGAATTTTCAGGCAAGAGGAAACCAATATTTGACATTTTGAGGCGTCGAAGCAAATAAGTTGGGGCATGCGAACACTGAAATAACAATTCGGGATTGAAGTGCGAGCTAGTTTCAGGAACTGCTCTCTGCAGTTCCTCTAAGGTGGCATGGGTGGGCCGTGGGCGTATGTGTTTCGTATTTTTTGCCATTTCAAGCTACAAGTAAAATTGATTTCTTCTATATTTGACGTACGTGGCTTAATTTTTTATCGCGAAATTTCACAGATAAGGACCAAACTACTGTATGATGAAATCATAGGAACGCCACAAACTAGGCTAGATTGGTAAGGCAGGCAAAGACTCGTCGTCGTGCGGTACCTGGGCAGCGAATCGACGCGCCGGGCGGGGGAGACGAGCGCGGCCGCGAGCTCGCCGCGAGGGGAGTAGCGGGCGGCGAAAAGAGCCCTGCGCGCTCCAACCATGGCAGCCATCTCCCTCGACTTCTCAGCGCGGCGTGCTCCTCCTGTTCCTCCTGCTGCTCTGTGGTGCCGGTAAAAGCGTCGCGAAGGCGAAGAGCCCCAGCCGCCGAGCGGAAAGAGGCTGCCCTACGATGTGGCAGCGGCGGCGGCGGCGGCGCGGCCGTGTGTGCGTGCTCGGTTCGGTGGTGGGAATGATACCCTCGGGCTCGGGCCGGACAGGTATAGCACAGCGGCACAGCCTCTCCCGGAAGCTGGGCCGGTCTACTGGGACCCATGTCTTCTGGGCCGGGCTTTTCGCTTTAACGTCTCTGTAGCATCGAAGTCCTACTCCTCTGTCCCATTCCAAGGCCCAAAGCTCGGGAAAAAGCTCACACGTGGTTCGCCTTTCGCTGAGATCCGCTCGGCTGCACAGAGACAGAGCTAGGCAGCTAGCAGCCCGCGGCACGCAGGAAGCGGCAGCACTCCTCCCCCTCCGGCTGCGCCCGCCGCCCCTATGGAATCCTCGTCGCAGCAGCCGCCGCCTCCCACCGGGGGCGACCCGTCGGAGGACTCCGCGGCCGCTGACCTGCCCCGGCTCACCGTGACGCAGGTGGAGCAGATGAAGGTGGAGGCGCGGGTAGCTGACATCTACCGTGTCCTCTTTGACGCCGCGCCCAGTACCAAGTCCGTCATGTAAGGAACCCTCGAGCACGCTCGGTATTACTCCCCTTTAGCTACAGGCCCGCTATTCGCAGTGTTTGGGAGTGGCGGGTTTGGGTGGGTGCGAGAGATGGGCTTGGTTAGTGCGGAGATCAGATGGTTGTGCTTGGCTTCTGCTCGGAATTGGAAGTTCACTCATAAAATTCAACTCTTTAGCAGATGGGAGGGAAGGATTGCTTGATTGTGGTACCTCATAGAAGCTTTATTAGTGCCGCCAATTAGGTGTTGTAGGAGTGTGCCTTTTAACTTACACAAGCACTGACTTGAGATTGTGATGTTATCCACCTGCTTATACCGAGCTTTGATCGTGTTTTTTTTCTTCTTCTTCTGCTGCAGGCTAGAGCTGTGGCGTGATCAGCATGTCGAGTATTTGACGAGAGGGCTGAGGCATCTTGCACCGAGCTTCCATGTGCTCGATGCCAAGTAAATGCTTCTCCAATGTTGAATTAACTCGCATGCCATCCCTGGTCTATATTTTGCTGATGTTTTCCTTCTGGTTGTTCCAGTCGACCTTGGTTGTGCTATTGGATGGTTCACGGACTTGCTTTGCTGGACGAAACGCTTGACGATGATCTCGAGAACGATATTGTGGACTTCTTATCTCGATGCCAGGTTTGGATCCTCTACCATCTGATTGTCTGATATGTTGGTACAGTTTGCTGTTAATTTTTGTTAATTCTTTTGCTTAACGATATATATGTCTGGACAACTTTATAAGCAGACTGATTTTCACACTTTCGCTCTCCTTTGCTGAGATGAGAACAAGATTGAATGGCCAAACAGCTTTGCTAATCTGCTTAAGGTGGTGGGGCTTGATGAATAGATCTCTCAATCCACGTGTAGTTTGGCATGCACATCATAAAATTAAACAAGTTGCCCAGACAGTAGATTATGATTGCACAGAACAGAAAATCTTTAAATCTAATCGATGGTGCTTCAGTTGAATAATGATGCTGTTGTAGAAGGATGGTACTGGAAGATAAGCTTTAATTTATTTTGTGCTACTTGGTTAGCTCATGTTGTCCCTGAACAGTTTTTGCAGCAATATATATTTTTTATTTTTACTGGAAAAAGTAATATTTAGTATATATACATTATTAAAGCACAGGAGGGCCTGGTAAAAAAAAAAGTAAAGCACAGAAGGTACCCATTTGCACATGCAGCGGTTTCTGAATATTTCAAAGCCATTTGGTCTCTTATGCTGGGTTTGTAATTATAATTGTTTCAGGACAAACATGGTGGATATGGTGGTGGACCTGGGCAGGTTTGTTCTAAACTTTTTTTATGTTCCAGTTCCACACATTTAGCTTCGCTGTTAGCTTTGGGTTGGTTAGTCTTTTGCATTGATTCTTATGCAATTTTAGATAGCCATGGAACTTGGAACACGTCATGTGAATGCTGGGGTTTAGAGATACTGGACCTGACATTAGCGTGATAAAAACTTAGGTATTCAGTGACCTAATGTGTTTATATGACTGAAGGTCAGCTGTTCTTTGCAAAGCTAGCTTTTGTAGTGGTTTTGTTCTCCAATCTTTTGAAAGTTCAGAGATAGCATTAATCTTTTTTGCTGTTTGATCTACTGATGTTGAAGTCATGCTTGCATAATAACAACAACAAAGCCTTTCAGTCCCAAATGAGTTGGGGTAGGCTAGACTTGAAACCCATAAGATGTTGAAAACAAGTTATGGTTCTGGCACGTGGATAGCAATGCTTGCATAATAATTCAAGACGATAATTTCTACTCCCTCCATATCACAATGTAAGATGTTTTAGCGTTTTCTAGACAAAACGTATCTAGACATGTTTTAGTGTGTACATTCACATGAATCTACACACTAAAAAGTGTCTAGATATGTCTTCTTTAGAAAACGCTAAAACATCTTACATTTCTCTACGGAGGGAGTACTTGCCAATTTTGAACTTCATCCTGTTGCTCCCCTTTTCTTTGGTAGTTACCTCATCTTGCTACATCGTATGCTGCTGTAAATACACTTGTAACCATAGGGAGTGAAAGAGCACTATCATCTATAAAAAGGTAAATCTATGTCTGCTCTTACAGAAAGATATGATTTACATCTGTATCATTTTTGTAACAGTTCTATGTTGTTGATCAGGGACAATCTGTACAAGTTTATGCTTCTAATGAAGGACCAATCAGGTGCTTTCAGGTGTGCATTTTCTCGATAGTACATTGAGCAAGGAAATAATTCTATCTGTAACAAGTTCCTTCCACCTAATGTCTGTTGCTCCATTGAATATTCTTCAACCAGAATGCATGATGGTGGTGAAATCGATGTCCGTGCTTGCTATACTGCAGTATCAGTGAGTTTCTTACAGTTCTTAACTTCTTTTGTTGCGAAAATACAGTTCTTAGCATTTTTGTTGCCGTTCTCTAATGTTTTGTTTGTTGAGATTAGGTTGCCAGCCTCGTGAACATTCTTGATGCTGACCTGGCAAAAGGTGTTGGAAACTACATATCAAGGTTTGCTTTCATTAACGTAATTGTCAATTTTGCAATTGCAAAACATCTGGCTGGTTCGGTCTCTTTTTTCTCTAGAATGATAGTTTAATTCTTAAACTCTATGCCCCCAGTTGTCAAACTTATGAAGGTGGGATTGCGGGGGAGCCTTATGCTGAAGCTCATGGTGGGTACGTTTCTAAGGATGGTGTCTGATAATTTTCTGGATTTATCTGTTAAGAACTTCAAATTAAAATTTGCTTTGATAAGGTACACTTATTGTGGGCTGGCTGCAATGGTCCTGCTTAATGAAGTGGAGAAACTCGATTTGCCTAGCTTGATTGTAAGACAACTCCTATTACTTTATTCAGTTTTCCTTCTGTTAGAGTGTGTTTTGTGCTACTTCTGGCTTCTTTGATTTTAGGGACTGGCACCCGTATACAAGAACTTATTTAGTTTTTGCTCAATTAGTTGAACCTCGTCCTTTGGTGTTCAATTATATGAGTGAAGAAATGTATCAGATATTTATTTCAAACTCTGCTATAGTTATCGTTAGGAAATAGAAAAGGGTCCATTTCTCAGTTCTCAACTGACTCTAAAACTGTCCAAGTTGCAAACGATCGAAATTGTCCACTTTAGAGCCTTTGGGTTGTTTCACAAGTGTTTTTTGACTGGCGTGGATGCCTTGTGTTCGCAATGTCACTACCATGCTATTATCGGACTGATCAGGAAAGAGAGAACAAAGAGAAACAGAGTGAGATATGGCAAATGGCCCAGTAGTGAGAGCTCATTGTAGTTTAGCTGAGACCTTACCTGTCGAATCAGCATGAACTAGTTTGTTGGATGAGACAGCACTGGCATGATACTGACGTCAGCCAAAACCACTTAAGAAACAAGCCAACGTTGTAAAGCGACTGGTTTCATACTTTCATTCTTTCATGATTGCAACTCAGACTCTTTTAGATTCAAAGTTAAAAGTTTACTTTTGCGAGAGTTTAGTTCTAGGAAATATATGAAGTTTTACTTTGAAGCCGCATATATAGTTTGTCACCACAGCATTGTTTGTTGTAACACTAACGAGACCCTCTCCATTTAGGGCTGGGTGGCATTTCGTCAAGGAGTGGAATGTGGATTCCAAGGACGGACCAATAAATTGGTTGATGGTTGCTACTCCTTTTGGCAGGCAAGTATCTCTCCTGTATTTGCTTTCCTTAGCAGCATGTTCTGCTCCATAGATGACAGATGTATCGTGTATGTTCAGGGAGCTGCTATTGCTTTAGCACAAAAGCTGATGACGGTTGCAGATGAACAATCTAAACCATCATATTCCAACAAATTATCTTCTGTACATGATGTTTGTGGGACAAGCTCATCTTGTTTGACTTCAGAAAAATCTTCTACGGGTCAGTATTTATGCTCAATATTTTCTTATGGAAAATCAGCTTCTGGGGCCAGTGTTCTTTTCTTTATCAAATCATATTTCTGTTTCACATATCTGGTGAAATTAATAGTCGATTGAGATTTCTTGTTATATGCATATACATTAGAGTTGTGTTATTTTCGTAACATACATGATTCTTATGTCACGTAAATTTTATCTTATGTTGGGCTCAAGAAGAAAGTAAGAAAACATAAACTTTTTGTTTACATTATCTAAATACAATATGGCATGAAATACATACATTTATGCATGTTTTTGTGTTTTTTTTTATGTTGTTATGACTCATTTTGTGTCTCTTCTGCTATTTTTTTCGCTATGGGTCAACATGAATATAGCCATTTGTCTACCAAAGTACTATGCACCCTGGGTGCTGAATATCATGTATATGCTTATATATCTTGTTTGGTGGGTTTATAAACTGTAAAGTGCATTGAAGGAAGCTAGTGTGTCTCTTTTGGAATTGTGATGAGCTGGTGTTCAGCGATTCAGTATGGTATGATTAGTGTTGTTCTCAAGTTTTGCAATTTTAGTCCATCAGGACTATAACTAACGTGTATAACTACCCTAGTGTCATTTGGTCTCCTTTCTGTCTACCCTTGACACAATTGCTAACTTTATAAGTACAGATTTGTAATACTTCATAATCTACGTTACATAGTAGTGTGTACTGCTTTGATTCATAAGGTGTTGGGTCTGATCTTGAGTCATGTCAACGTTTTTCATTTTTTTTTCTGAAACAGTGGATTATGCGAAGTTCGGATTTGATTTCGTAAAGCAGAGCAACCAAATAGGCCCGCTGTTCCACAACATTGCCCTGCAGCAATACATTCTGCTTTGTGCACAGGTGAAAAAACATCTTATTTTTTTCATAGATGGTATCTTGAGTTTCAGAGCTTGAAATTTCCGAACAGGCATTTTGTGACGAGCTATAATTCTCTAGATGTGAAATTTCATATCGTAATAAAAAATTACACCTACTGCTGTAAAATACAGGTGCTGGAGGGAGGATTGAGGGACAAACCTGGGAAGAACAGAGATCACTACCACTCGTGCTACTGCCTCAGTGGACTCTCCGTTAGCCAGTACAGCGCAATGACCGATTCCGATTCATGCCCCCTGCCTCAGCACATGCTTGGCCCCTACTCGAACTTGCTAGAGCCGATTCATCCACTTTACAATGTTGTACTAGACAAATACGACGAGGCCCATGAGTTCTTCTCGAGAAAATGATCAAATGTTAACCTTAGCAGCATAACACTTGCAGATAGGTAGGTCAGTCTATGCTATTTCTCTTGTTTGCACGGGTAATGGCTTGTCTTAAAGGACAACAAATATTTTGCAATGTGCACGTTTGTTGTATGCTTAGGCAGGCATTTGAACTGCATATGCGTGTATGACTAAGTACATGAATGGTGGATTGATGGGAGCCTGAGAGGCTGAGTTCTTGCTATATTATTGCCATAGTACTACTGCCTGCCACGGAAACTTTCTCTTCCTAAATCGAAGGTTAGGGCGGATGTCTTGTGGCTCTTGAGCTTGGGTGTGGCACTCAACCACTTCGCCTAGCAGCAGAAGGCCTGTATTGATTTCCCACATCCCACTTTTCACGGTTTAGTCTGCTCCTATTTCGCTTGCTGCTACTATCACAATTGTTTTTGCTTTCTTTTCCTCTAGCTACTAGGAGCATCTCTAGCAGACCCTTTATTGTAACATCCTAGTGTTTGGGAGGTTATAAGATCAAAATATAATATGTGCATTTGCAAAGCATGCATCTAAAAATACGGAAAATTTTGACGCGAAGGTTTAAACAAAGCAAAATGACCAACGTTTCTCTCGGCATGATGAAATAGGTCTAGATCATCTAGTCAAGAGATCTTTGGAGTGATCTTTATAACAAGTATCATACAAATCAAATCATTTGATAAGACACATCAGAATTGGTTATGACCAACACTAACTTTCAACAACCTTTTCACAAGTATATAAGTGACTTGGGACAATTCAACTAGGCGCATAGGGTTCAAAGAGGGGTGAGCATCCAAATCACATATCTGATGATCTTGTTTTCACAAACTAGGAATCCATAAATTCAATAATCTCATCAGTAGAGGTATTGTGTCCTCTAAAACAAGAACTCCTTAAGTCATCAATCAAATCACATAACACCTTTATAAATCATCTTACGACCATTAAGTAAACCTTTAGAAGTGAATGAAAAAAGTTCAATAGAACACAAATGACACAAACAAGTGTTAACTAAAACCCCACAAGTGGAAAATGACATAATAATTGTTATTAAGATATTTATAGAATATGTGCATATCCCATCAACAAGAAAGGGAGCATTTAAAAGATGAATATGTAGAAATCTACTTAAAGCAGTACTAAACCCTGATCGTTACATATGACCTTTCCAAACCACTATGCCTGCATTCTTGCATGACAAAATCTATAAAAGAAGAAATAAAGAAAGAAATCAAGATAAGGAAGAAAACAAGTAGCATGTTGAAATCCAAATGTTTGGTTTTATATAAGAATAGTTTGGCTACAAGGTCTGGCCAACCTTGTGAACAGATTATTCCTGTAAGCATTAAACAATTGAGTTTCAGTAAGCTAATCTGAATCATAATGGAATACTTCATGAGAATGAAATAGATATTGAATCAAATGAATGCATTTCACTAGGAGATGCAAATTGCTACTGAAGTTGGTATCTGGGAACCAGTTCAGATATCCTAAAGGCTCTAGTGGTGAATTTTTTAAGCCATAAGACCAGCAAGGGAGAGAAAACACTTAGGCAGTCCAA
Source organism: Alopecurus myosuroides (assembly GCA_028641055.1). Taxonomy (NCBI): domain Eukaryota; kingdom Viridiplantae; phylum Streptophyta; class Magnoliopsida; order Poales; family Poaceae; genus Alopecurus; species Alopecurus myosuroides. Next base: position 207,229,272 of record CM054058.1, on the reverse strand, counting down.
GAGATGACCCTACTTGCAAATGACAAAGGCAATATCTGAAGACAAGTGGCAACTAGAGACAAGGATGTTGCAGGGAACAAAAGTCAACAAGAAGCAACTAGAGATTAGGGGTGAGCATCCAAATCACATATCTGACAAGTGATCAATCATCCAGTATAGGCAACATTAAAATCTAGAACCTCTAATCCAAGTCAATCTCATCAAGGATAAGGGCCCCATAATAATATATTTAATGGGATCAAGTATAAAGTAAGAAATAATAACAAGTCATTTCATCCAAATGACTTGTGATATGCAGAGGTGGATGGTAACAAGCTTAACTATTTCGATTTCCAGATCCTTCTCATACATAGAAAAAATGGATAATAACAAAGATTCATCTATACATAACTAAGCAATTGATTACATATCTCTAATACCAACATAAAATAAAAGTCATACTTGGAACCTGGGTGGAAAACAAACAAATAAAATTCTGTCGAGATTAAGTATTAATAAGAGACAAAGCCACTCATGTTTTTCACCTAATAAAGTACCTGGTATATCATGCATGGCTCATTCACTTAATTAAAATGGAAACTAGAATTACTAAGAGTTTCAGTTATGAAAAATGGCATAGTCTCATAAAAGAAAACAAGTCCATGTTCTAACCAAAATCATTTGGTGTGACCTGGAATAAAATTCCCTAGTTGGTGATTTTGTCTATAATGCATAAATAAACACTACTAAGAAGTTTACAAATTATTTCCTAAAAGATTTGTATCAAAATTATCCAATTTTAAACACATCACTTTGGCAACAACATGTTTGTTGTGTGTGTCATGTTATAGCATGTATAAAAGAAATTCTAAATCCGTTTGAAATTTAAATTGGAGAAAATAACAAAAATCACATAAAAATGAACACCCCAAGTTGAGAGTCAAATATTGTTCAATTTAACCCCAAAAAATGGTGAGGTTGTAAATTAAATGAGGTTTCAAAAAATGCTTTTTAATATATTTTTTTACAAAAAGGCCCAAAACAATATTTTCTAATCAGTTTTCATTAATAGGAGGACCTGTCTGTGAATTCCAAAACTTGTAGGGGGTTATAGAAAACTGCTGGTTCTTTTCCTTTCTTCTTCCTTTGCGAGAAGGCAGAGGAGAAGTTTGCGTTGTCATCATCGTCGCTACCACCTCCTGTGTGTGCATCCTCGACGCGGACCAGAGCAGAGAGGTCGTGCCCCTTCTCTCTACTTCCTCTCTCTCTCGCACTCTCTCTCTCTTTGTGTGTACCAGAACCGAAAACTCTAACCCTACCATCCCCTCCATCATTCGTCGTTGTTGTCTCTGTCCACGACTAGCCTCGCCGAGAGCGCCAACAGCTTTGCATTGCTCCCCTCTACCTCCTCGCCAAGCCTCGTTAGCTGGGAAGCCCGCAGGCGGCCGAATCGACCAGTCTTGTTCATCTTCGGCCGATGTGTCCGTGGAATTCCACCACTTGATTCCTCTACCACTTCAACGTGCTTCTGCTTTGTGACGCCCCGAGATCGGGCACTATGCAGATTTCGGCATTTCCACCCAAATCCGCATAATAACCGATTTCAGGTTGCCACTTGTGATAACATTACAACAGTTCACGAATAATCCACAACAACAACAGAGGAGGTATATACAAGACGACTCAAACGAGTCAAGGATACAACTGATACAATACGGACAAGATACAAATTGGACTAAGAGTCCTGAAGATAACCGATGGCGTCCAATCCCTGCCCAGGCCAAGCCGGAGGGATTCCCAAGCTAACGTCGTCAGACTTCAAACCTGTTGACTGCAATGTGGAATATGCATCCATGAAATGGATTCGTGGGTTAGTACTATTAAGTACTGGCAAGTGGATAAACCATACTCACAAGATACCAGCGTAACCAATCATCACAAGATACAAATACTTTGGGTAGAACGGAAGGAAGGGATTATTGCAAAGAAGCGGCAGCGGGCTGCACTAACTAACTACAGAGACTCGCTACAACATCCGGCTAAAAGAAAGGGATAAGATAGCGCGACAAAACCAACTATAACTACTCACCAAACAATACCCATCCAATGTTACCCCCTACTAAGGAAGCAACCCAAGGAAACTCACACGGTTGATTAAGGTGACATTCATTTTTATGGTGGAGGTAATCTATATTACTAGTCAAGTTATCGTCGTTAAGTGTAAGTTGTCTGAGTACTTGTTAGCCAACACTTTCACCAAGTCATCCATAACCGCGGACAACACGGCTTCTCGAGAAGATTAACCCTGCAGGGATGCACCAATTTGGCCGTACACGTAAGAATGACCCGCCAGATGGAAAGGCCCTTCCACCAAGCGAGGCACTCAACATATCCCAACTCTTCTTCGCATCAAGCCCAAAGAACCCCGTGCAATTGAGCGCATGACTAATCAAGCCCCACGAAGAAAAGGGGACCCTCATAGCACTCTAAGAACGTGTCTCCCTAAATGCCGACTAAAAAAGTTCCACCCTGGCGCCAAGGGTTCGCACCTGCATATGCATGCGGCAAATGGAAAACCCGAACTAAATGAGGCGATTTGGACGAGATGCGAATCAAATCAAAGTTGCGGGGGCGCCCATACTCGCTTCCCACGTGCGGTTAGCGCGCTCATCATGGATCGGAGGACAAGACCCTTTTCCTAATTAAGTTCGACACTAGCAGGCCTCAAAACCACGCCGGGCCTCCTGCCGGTGCCTTATCATCAAATTAATATTACCCAAAACATTAACATGTTGTTGATTGAATTGAAACCCAACTATCAAACTAAACAGGTGATAAGACGGACAACAAGACTTGAGCGCAAACAACACTAAGCATGCAACTACGACACGAGGGCCAACAAGGTAAACAAACAACAGTTAATAGGAAGTGGAAGGAAGGCTATATCATGGCTGCAAGGTAAACATATGATAGGATCGAGACACAAACATCGAATCATAAGGCTAGAATAAAGGCAACGGGAAGAATCGGTAACAAGTGATGAAAGGCAGCCATAGGTAGCAAGTGAGTATACTTGCCTGAGATCCAGCAAGTAGAGGTACATCCGCAGAACTTGTCGTTGCTCACATCATCTCAACGCCCTTTCCGCGAAGAAGCAACAAACTAGAACAAACACCGGATGCAACAATTACTACTACGGCAAAAGATCCAGCATGATCCTATTTTATATGCATGACATGCGGGATGCAACGCAAAATTACAACTTAGACAATTTAATCGGACCCGGAGTCCGGACAAATAATTATGGTTCAAGTTTTTTATCTAACCATCATATTAAATGTTGATTAACATGCAAAACAGTAAGTAGGTGAGCTAAACAATATTAAATGGAATAGGGCAATATTTAGTTAATACCCCAACACATTCCATATGTTGTTATTTAGTTGACATGCATAACACAGGCTAAAATTCACAATACAAGATGCAAACATGAGCATGGATGGCATATTAATATTCTATGCATTTTTCTGGTTGGAAAGCATATTTTATTTGTTGATTTGGATTTAAAATGAGCACGTTATGAATTTGGCAATTTAAATGAATAATTTTAATGAATTGAATTAGTGCAGCAATTTTAAATGTCCAAAACAGGGAACAAAGTGGATAGTTGGAAAGATCATGAAATTTGGGATGGAATACATATAAAATTTGTATGATTTGGAGTTGTGGTTTGAAAGATAGGGCCAAAAGAAGTTTGGGGGTGTTTCTGGAATTTGCAGGGGCTTGCTTGTGATGAAAACAGTGCGTGGAGGGGCTTTGGTGCAAAACAGGAAAAGGACAGGGACCTCGGTGCAAAATTCCAGATCCAGATCTGGATCTGGTCTTTTCTCACCGTGGTCAGATCTAACCACAGCGACTGCCGCGCGGGCCCGAGGCCACGCGGGCGCTGACTAGGCGGGTAGAATCCACGTCGGCCGCCAGAGCAACTGACGGGCGGGTCCAGGGGCGCGGATGGAAAACAAGAAATAAAAAGCTTGGCCTTTGCGCGGCCGAGGGGGTTCGAACTCCGCACTCCTGCGCGGCGCGGATGGAAACGAACCAACTGGGCTGTGCTCGTCGGTGTGATAGAATGGGGGGCTCGGCCCCTTTTGAGTTGTCCCCCGTGGTTAACTGAATCCGAACGAGGTTCAGTTTCTGAACCTTGAGAAGACGGCGATGGTGGACGGCCGGCGGCGACCGCGAGATGCAGCGACGACAGGGCGAGGAACTGGCGCTCGACGGCGGTCCACAGAGCAAGGGGGAAGGACGGGGAAGAGGCCGGAAGGACGGGGCTCACCGTGGGGGCTCGAGGCGAGTTGGCCGTGCGGGAGACGAAGCAGGTGCCACCGTGCGTCGCGGACGAACGGGTGGACGCCGGCTGGGAATCGGTGATGCCGCCGGTGCTCCAGGGCACCTATTCCCCCAGCAAGGAGTCGAGGACGGAGAGGAACCTACCGGGGTTCCATTCCCCCGGCTAGTGCGTCCCAGTGGCGACCAGGATGATGGCGCCATGACCTCCAAGTCACGGCCATGGAGGCGTCCTTCTCGGGTTTAGAAATTCAGAAAAAGGGGGAAGAAGAAGACAGGGAAGAAAACGAGATCCGGCGGCGCAGGAGGGGAAAGGAGAGGGAGTGGGTGGCTAGGGTTTTGGGGGAAGCAAGGGGGGCTGCCTTGTAGAGGGGGAAAGGTGGGAGAAGGTGGAGGAGGGGCAGGTATGGTGTGGAGCTCGTGCTCTCCTGCTGCCTTTTGGCGTGGGCAGGGTGACGAGGACGTCACCGGAAAAAGGAGAAGGCCAGGCTGTGTGGGCTGGTTCTGGCCTGTGGGTCGTAGGTGGGCTTTTTGGCGTGCCTCCCCACGGGCTGGGTTGTTTATTATTTTTTCTATTTTTTTTTGTAGAAATAGAATAAGAGAGGAAATAGAAGGGTTTTAGGGTTTATAAAATTATGAAAATAATTTGATTGCACTGAACATTGGAAATGCCCATATGCACCAACTTTTGTTTTTCAAAATTTCAAATATTTATTTGTTGTTTGAATTTGAATTTGAAATTCAAATTAGGGTTTTAATAAAAGGAATTTTTATAATCCAAACCATTTTTAAATTCCAATTCAATTTGTATTGCAACAGATTGAGTTTGAAACAAGGGTGAACTTTTGAATTTCTAAAGTTGGTTTTGAAATTTGAATTTGTTTGAAAGCAAGTGAAATGCATATGATGTATGATGCCATGCCAAAAGGAAAACAACCAAATCTAATTGGGGGGAAATCCCCCGGGTGTTACAGCCGACACCACTAACAAGGGATTGCGCCCTCGCAATCCTCTCCAAGCCGATAAGAGAGAGAAGAAGTCGGGCTATCGAGTCTTGTGATCCAAGTTAATCTTCGCGACACCACTAACAAGCTTCTCGACACCACTAACAAGAGATTCTTGCTCACGTCGATGACGATGTTCTTTCGTTGAGAGATCTTCCGGAGATCGGACCTATTAGGTTAAAAGCTCAGAAAACGTCCACCCACGTAGGATCCTAAAACTTGGAAAGATAGGTACGAGAGTAGACTCCAAAACAAATGAGATAGAAGGAGAAGTAGAATAGAAGAAAGGAATAAACAAGGATCCTATCAAGATGTTTCCAAAACAGATTTCGCACAAATAGTTTTGACACTCTAGAAACAACGACCGTTAGCGAGGTTATCCTACAGGCTTTGCGGACCCGTTGCTTTGATAACCATTCGTATCGAAACAATATCGGGAATCGGAAACCATGCTCTGATACCATTTGTGACGCCCCGAGATCGGGCACTATGCAGATTTCGGCATTTCCACCCAAATCCGCATAATAACCGATTTCAGGTTGCCACTTGTGATAACATTACAACAGTTCACGAATAATCCACAACAACAACAGAGGCGGTATATACAAGACGACTCAAACGAGTCAAGGATACAACTGATACAATACAAAGATCCAAATGACAGCGGAAGAAGCAACATAGTGTCCGACTACGGACAAGATACAAATTGGACTAAGAGTCCTGAAGGTAACCGATGGCGTCCAATCCCTGCCCAGGCCAAGCCAGAGGGATTCCCAACCTAACGTCGTCAGACTTCAAACCTGTTGACTGCAATGTGGAATATGCATCCACGAAATGGATTCGTGGGTCAGTACTATTAAGTACTGGCAAGTGGATAAACCATACTCACAAGATACCAGCGTAACCAATCATCACAAGATACAAATACTTTGGGTAGAACGGAAGGAAGGGATTATTGCAAAGAAGCGGCAGCGGGCTGCACTAACTAACTACAGAGACTCGCTACAACATCCGGCTAAAAGAAAGGGATAAGATAGCGCGACAAAACCAACTATAACTACTCACCAAACAATACCCATCCAATGTTACCCCCTACTAAGGAAGCAACCCAAGGAAACTCACACGGTTGATTAAGGTGACATTCATTTTTATGGTGGAGGTAATCTATATTACTAGTCAAGTTATCGTCGTTAAGTGTAAGTTGTCTGAGTACTTGTTAGCCAGCACTTTCACCAAGTCATCCATAACCGCGGACAACACGGCTTCTCGAGAAGATTAACCCTGCAGGGATGCACCAATTTGGCCGTACACGTAAGAATGACCCGCCAGATGGAAAGGCCCTTCCACCAAGCGAGGCACTCAACACATCCCAACTCTTCTTCGCATCAAGCCCAAAGAACCCCGTGCAATTGAGCGCACGACTAATCAAGCCCCACGAAGAAAAGGGGACCCTCATAGCACTCTAAGAACGTGTCTCCCTAAATGCCGACTACAAAAGTTCCACCCTGGCGCCAAGGGTTCGCACCTGCATATGCATGCGACAAATGGAAAACCCGAACTAAATGAGGCGATTTGGACGAGATGCGAATCGAATCAAAGTTGCGGGGGGCGCCCATACTCGCTTCCCACGTGCGGTTAGCACGCTCATCATGGATCGGAGGACAAGACCCTTTTCCTAATTAAGTTCGACACTAGCAGGCCTCAAAACCACGCCGGGCCTCCTGCCGGTGCCTTATCATCAAATTAATATTACCCAAAACATTAACATGTTGTTGATTGAATTGAAACCCAACTATCAAACTAAACAGGTGATAAGACGGACAACAAGACTTGAGCGCAAACAACACTAAGCATGCAACTACGACACGAGGGCCAACAAGGTAAACAAACAACAGTTAATAGGAAGTGGAAGGAAGGCTATATCATGGCTGCAAGGTAAACATATGATAGGATCGAGACACAAACATCGAATCATAAGGCTAGAATAAAGGCAACGGGAAGAATCGGTAACAAGTGATGAAAGGCAGCCATAGGTAGCAAGTGAGTATACTTGCCTGAGATCCAGCAAGTAGAGGTACATCCGCAGAACTTGTCGTTGCTCACATCATCTCAACGCCCTATCCGCGAAGAAGCAACGAACTAGAACAAACACCGGATGCAACAATTACTACTACGGCAAAAGATCCAGCATGATCCTATTTTATATGCATGACATGCGGGATGCAACGCAAAATTACAACTTAGACAATTTAATCGGACCCGGAGTCCGGAAAAATAATTATGGTTCAAGTTGTTTATCTAACCATCATATTAAATGTTGATTAACATGCAAAACAGTAAGTAGGTGAGCTAAACAATATTAAATGGAATAGGGCAATATTTAGTTAATACCCCAACACATTCCATATGTTGTTATTTAGTTGACATGCATAACACAGGCTAAAATGCACAATACAAGATGCAAACATGAGCATGGATGGCATATTAATATTCTATGCATTTTTCTGGTTGGAAAGCATATTTTATTTGTTGAATTTGGATTTAAAATGAGCACGTTATGAATTTGGCAATTTAAATGAATAATTTTAATGAATTGAATTAGTGCAGCAATTTTAAATGTCCAAAACAGGGAACAAAGTGGATAGTTGGAAAGATCATGAAATTTGGGATGGAATACATATAAAATTTGTATGATTTGGAGTTGTGATTTGAAAGATATGGCCAAAAGAAGTTTGGGGGTGTTTCTGGAATTTGCAGGGGCTTGCTTGTGATGAAAACAGTGCGTGGAGGGGCTTTGGTGCAAAACAGGAAAAGGACAGGGACCTCGGTGCAAAATTCCAGATCCAGATCTGGATCTGGTCTTTTCTCACCGCGGCCAGATCTAACCACAGCGACTGCCGCGCGGGCCCGAGGCCACGCGGGCGCTGACTAGGCGGGTAGAATCCACGTCGGCCGCCAGAGCAACTGACGGGCGGGTCCAGGGGCGCGGATGGAAAACAAGAAATAAAAAGCTTGGCCTTTGCGCGGCCGAGGGGGTTCGAACTCGGCACTCCTGCGCGGCGCGGATGGAAACGAACCAACTGGGCTGTGATCGTCGGTGTGATAGAATGGGGGGCTTGGCCCCTTTTGAGTTGTCCCCCGTGGTTAACTGAATCCGAACGAGGTTCAGTTTCTGAACCTTGAGAAGACGACGATGGTGGACGGCCGGCGGCGACCGCGAGATGCAGCGACGACAGGGCGAGGAACTGGCGCTCGACGGCGGCCCACAGAGCAAGGGGGAAGGACGGGGAAGAGGCCGGAAGGACGGGGCTCACCGTGGGGGCTCGAGGCGAGTTGGCCGTGCGGGAGACGAAGCAGGTGCCGCCGTGCGTCGCGGACGAACGGGTGGACGCCGGCCGGGAATCGGTGATGCCGCCGGTGCTCCAGGGCACCTATTCTCCCAGCAAGGAGTCGAGGACGGAGAGGAACCTACCGGGGTTCCATTCCCGCGGCTAGTGCGTCCAAGTGGCGACCAGGATGATGGTGCCACGACCTCCAAGTCACGGCCATGGAGGCGTCCTTCTCGGGTTTAGAAATTCAGAAAAAGGGGGAAGAAGAAGACAGGGAAGAAAACGAGATCCGGCGGCGCAGGAGGGGAAAGGAGAGGGAGTGGGTGGCTAGGGTTTTGGGGAAAGCAAGGGGGGCTGCCTTGTAGAGGGGGAAAGGTGGGAGCAGGTGGAGGAGGGGCAGGTATGGTGTGGAGCTCGTGCTCTCCTGCTGCCTTTTGGCGTGGGCAGGGTGACGAGGACGTCACCGGAAAAAGGAGAAGGCCAGGCTGTGTGGGCTGGTTCTGTCCTGTGGGTCGTAGGTGGGCTTTTTGGCCTGCCTCCCCACGGGCTGGGTTGTTTATTATTTTTTCTGTTTTTTTTTTTTTGTAGAAATGGAATAAGAGAGGAAATAGGTAGGTTTTAGGGTTTATAAAATTGTGAAAATAATTTGATTGCACTGAACATTGGAAATGCCCATATGCACCAACTTTGGTTTTTCAAAATTTCAAATATTTATTTGTTGTTTGAATTTGAAATTCAAATTAGGGTTTTAATAAAAGGAATTTTTATAATCCAAACCATTTTTAAATTCCAATTCAATTTGTATTGCAACAGATTGAGTTTGAAACAAGGGTGAACTTTTGAATTTCTAAAGTTGGTTTTGAAATTTGAATTTGTTTGAAAGCAAGTGAAATGCGTATGATGTATGATGCCATGCCAAAAGGAAAACAACCAAATCTAATTGGGGGAAATCCCCCGGGTGTTACATGCTTAGCTGGCGCACCTCGCGGTGCCCTCCTTTTATTTTTCCGTCGCAATAATCTTCATGTCACCGTTAACTAGGTTGGGTCGCCGTGGCGGAGCTCGTCGCCGGCAACTCCGGTGACCATTTGGTTCGGGAAGCCGCCCTACAAACTCGATGGGGGCGTCCATTAGCTTATGAACCAAATAAATCGAACCAATTTGAATTGATCGCGGGATTGGGATGGACCAGAAAGATCATCTATCGTGCTGATGCCGGCGTCAGGAAGATTTGTCTTTCCTTTTTCTTTTACTTTTTGATTTAAAATTAAACTGACATGTGGGTCTCACCTGCCAATTAAAAATGGCAGAAAATTGATTAATCTTAATACATCAATATATTTTGATTTAATAATCAGAAAAATACAAATAAAATATGTATATGTTTAGAAAAATAAAATCTAAATGTTCATCAACTTTAAAAAAAATGTTTGATGAAGTTTAAATTTATTTAGTTTAATTTAAATTAATTCATTTAAAATTGAGAAAAATAAGGAACAATTCAATAATTCAGATAAATACAAGTTATATACCAAAATGCTTAGAAAAACAAATGCAATTCATTTGTGATGTTTTAAAGATCACTTGAACACGTTTTAAAATGTGAAATATTTGAATAGTCATTTAATTCGTTTAAAATTGGGAAACTAATAAGTTATTAAAATATTTCATAAAAAGTCAAATAACATACCAAACTAAAGATAAAAACATTTTCATTCCAATTGTGTCCAATTCATGCATGTTTACACCACTTTGAATCATGTCTATGTAAGCGAAGTGTTTAACCATTCCTTTAGTCGTGGGAATTGTAAAGTGTCAATTATTGGAACACTTCAACTCCACGATAACGGCTAATAATGTTTTAAGAAATTCAAAGTCAATACTTAACATGTCATGACACCAAACTTGTTTGTGCATGAAAATAGTTTCATGTGTTATGGGTTATGTTATCTTCATCTTATTGGTGATTATAGGAAAACAAATGACTACCTCATGTTTCAAATCAACACCCAATGTTTCCTAAATGCTTGAGCTACCGAAATTCCATATTGATAAAAGTGAAACTAAGATCCTTAGTTGTACTTTTAGAAATAAGAATAAACCCAAGTATAATGGAGTTCTAAAGTATTCCAATATAACCATGACTAACCATCATTACACTATTTTCTTTAATATTGAACCCTAATATTTTCACACCTCCTAACCTCTCAACAAAATCATTAATGAAATATCATATGGTAAATTTGATTGTACTAGATCCTCATTCCCAGTTAGCTTCTTTTATCTTAGTTCAACAATTTTCAACCAAATAGAAGAAAATGTGTTTTGTTATCTTCTGAAAGTTATTTTCAATATGATATTGTTTTCTTGCCTAACCAGGTGATAAATCCTTATAACTAAAACATGATAACAATTGATTGTTAAATAAAAGTGAAACACAAGTGAGACTAAAGCAAGTGAACAATTTAATTAAGTAAAGCATTCCAAACTTCAAAACCTAATGTTATTAACTCTTTAAGTGGACACCATCATCACCACATGTAATGAAACAACTCTAAGTCACCTAAAACAAATGTGAGCTTAGTACCGTATCAAACATAGCTTACACTTGTAAGTTGGTGAAAGGACATTTGTCCCTAATCTTGTTTTCGGTGTTTGATCACAACATATGGAAGATCTAATATTTTCGCAAAGTATGTTCAGAGCCTATCATGGAGAAATGCAATCATACACTTCCTTGGACATCCATGTGATTGACAGAAAAAAGGAAGAAAAGAAAAGAGAAAAGGAAGAAAAGAAACAGGAAAAGGAGAAGAGAAAACAGGGGAGCCGGCCGGCCTAGCCGGGCTCCTAGGCCGGGCTGCTCGGGCCCCACGCCGGCCCCGGGCCGGGCACTAGGCCGGGTGCTCCGGGCGTTGCCCCGGCCCCGCTTCGTCTCCACGTCGGCCCCAGGCCGGGCCAGCTCCAGGACGGGGTGAGAAGGGGGGCGTCGGCCCCAGACCGGGTGCCAGCCGGCCCCACAGTGGCTCGAGGCCGGGGTGGGAACGTGGTGCTGTCCTGGCCGCCCTAGCCGGCCTTGCTGGCCCCCTAGGCCGGGGTAGGATGCAATGAGGGGGTTCCCCCCCCCCCGACGACCGTTTTCTCCCTCTCCCGTATAAAAGGAGCTCATCCTCTACCTTTAGAAAGCGTCAAACAAACTCACTCTCTCCACCATTGTTGACCACACTCAAGCTCAAGCATCTCCCCAAATCCCCAACCAAAGCTAGTGATACTTTGGGATTTGGAGGAGACATCACCGATCTACAACTCCACCAAGCCGACTAGAAATCACCCCACTAATCCCTTAGGGATCTTGTAGTTCTTAGTTCATCGGAGCCAAGAACCTTGTTGCTCTTAGCTCATCGGAGCTCGGAGCCTTGTTGATATCCTCGGAGCTCTTGTGCTCGTGGATCTTGTTTCTCGGAGTCTTGGTGGCTTTCGGGATTTGGTGAGGACCCTCCAAAGATGTGGAGTGTGCCTCATCCTTGTAAAGGTTCTAGTTGTCAACCTCAACGGCAACATAGTGATTCGAGCCTCTCCACATTGGTGGAAGGACTCGAAGGAGATACGGTGTGCCATTTGAGAGCTACTCGGTGTTCCACATTGGTGGCACCGCACCGCTCGAACGGAGATTAGCTTCCATTGTGAAGTGAACTTCGGGATACATCTCCACGTCATTGTGTTCGGTTATTCCTCAACTTACCTTTACTTGTTGCTACTAGCTTAGTTATATATTCACCTTGTGCTAGTTGTACTTGCTCAACATATAGGATTGTTCACCTAGTTGCATAATCTAGACAATCTATATTTGACCACTATCTTGTTAAATAAAAAATAAAGCTAAAATTTGTAGTTAACCTATTCACCCACCCCCTATAGTTAACCTCTCAATGTTTCAATTGGTATCAGATCCTCGTCTCTTTATTAAGGGCTTTACCGCCTAAAGAGGAGTAAAGGATGGCTAATGGTCCCGTCACCATGGAGGGGATTCAAAAGCTAATCCAAGCTATGATTGATAGCTCCGAGAAAAAGATGGAGGGACTAATAAAGGAATTGGCATCTTCATCTAATCAATCGAGAGAAAATGTTGTCTTAGATGAAAATGGAAACCCCATTCCATCTAAGGAAGGGTCCGCAACATCGGCACTCGGAAGTGGTAGTGGTGGAAATTCTTTTTCCTTTGCTTATAACAATGCTCCAAATATTCAACATCCACATGTTAATCATCTTGGTCCACCTCCTATGGTAGATAGGAATCGTTTTACTAATTGGAAAGATTACATGAAGTCTTACATGTGAAGCTCTTCAATGCAAATATGGAGAACTGTTGATAAGGGGTATGAGACAAAGGACCCCAAGAACTTAAGCTCAAGTGACATCATAGATGAGCAACTCAACACTCATGACATGCACATGTTGGAGAAGGAAATGGAAAAGGAAGGAGTTGAGCACATCCGGTCCTTCTCAAGTGCAAAGAAATCTTGGGATTTCCTTGTCAATATGTATGACGGCAACATCAATCTTCAACGATCCAAGAAGTCAATCATCCAAAGAAAAGTTGAACACTTTCATTTGGGTGATGGAGAGAACATTGAAGACATGTTTAGAAGACTCAAGGCTCTTGTAAATGACATGAGAGATTGTGGCTTCAAGGATTGTACGGATGATTGTGTCAAGGAGAAATTTCTACTCACCTTGATTTCATACAATGGAAACATGGTGATGAATGTGCAATCAAGGGCCGATTACTTGGATCTATCCCCAATGATGTTTTGGGTCTCTTCATCACTCTAAAAGTCATGAAGCAAACCTCCTATAATGTCATGGCACGTGTAAACGGAATGAATAAACCATCTCTTGCTTTGAAGGCCAAGGCCACCCCCTATGAAGAGAATGACTCAAGTGATGATGGTGGATCCACACATGAGGTCTCCGAGAAAGAGATTAAGACATCACATGAAGAATGATTGGCCCTTGCTCAACACAAGTGTTGGAAGAAAGGATATTTTAGCTCAAATGCCACCAAGAAAAAGGGAAAAGAAGTCTCAAGCGTGAAGAAGGCAAGGGCTTGCTTTAATTGTGGAGATACCGAGCACTTTGTTTCCGAGTGCCCCTTCAAGAGTAGAATTGAAAATGGTGGAAGACTCGTCAAGAAAACCACCTTCATTCCCAAGCCCAAAAACTTCATCAAGAGAGGCCCTCCTAGGGAAATGATTGCAAAAGAAGTTGAGTACACGTCTGGTGGTGAAGATAGTGATGGTGATGATGAACAAGTAGGTATGGCGGCCATGGCCAGGGGCGTCGTACCTCCTAACTTAAGACCTCTCTTCTCCAACCCTAATGACAACAAGGGTACCTCTAGTCACAAGTGCTTCATGGCCAAGGTTATATCCCCAAAGGTGAATCCTACACTCAAACTTGCAAACTCTTCTACTCCTTCACTATTAGTCTAGGAAGACCCCTTGATAAACTTTGTGGAGAAACTAGAAGGAGAAACTAAATCTATCTTTGTCTCTCTCATGGATCAATTAAGTGAGGCACATGGCCTCATTGATGAACATGAGGGGAAAATAACTTTACTTGAAAAGTTTGCTCGTGACGATGCTAGTAAAATTGAGGAGCTTGAGAAAGCTCTAGATGAATCACATTGCTTTAGAGAAAGCATAGAGGAAACCTTTGCAATTTACATAGCTAAAGTAAAACTTGATTGTGAGCATGCTTTTGCTAAGGTAACGGAATTCATGGACTTAAATGATGCAACTAACCAAGGTTACAATGAACTCATTAAGGATTTTGATAAGCTTAAAATTGATCATCGAACAATTTCAAATGAGCTCAAAACCTTGAAAGGGTTAAAAAATGTAGATGAACACTCTTGTATTACTAAACCTTTGTGTGTCAAGGCAACTCTCATTGAGGAGAACAATAGGTTGAAGGCACAACTCGATAAAGGTCTTGCCACATGAATCCAAGGGAAAAATAACCTTAATGATCTTTTGAGTAATCAAAAGAGAGTTATTGGCAAGGAAGGCCTTGGTTTTGGTTCCACTTCCAAGGTGGCCTACAAGAAGAAGTCAACTACCTCCACTAACTCTATTGTTTTTGTGAAGGAGGGGGAGTTGGCTAATGATGAATATGAGTTTTATATGATTGCTAAGAGTATTGTTCCTAGGAACACTACCACTCACAACAACTTTGTGGGAAATTATAACCCATCATATGTGCTTCTTAAATCTATTGATGGTCATGTTTATGCAAAATATGTTGGCACCTCATATGGTGATGATTACAAGTATGCTATTTGGGTTCCTAAGACCCTTGTGACTAACAAGAAAGGACCCATCCAAAAATGGGTACCTAAGACAAGAAGTTGATTCATTGTAGGGTTATGCTTCCGGAGGAACATCATGGATGATTGATAGTGGTTGTTCCGCACATATGACCGGAAGCAAGGAAGTGTTGAATGACTTAAAACTCCAACTCCTAAAATTTGCTCATGTAACTATTGGTGATCGTTCACAACTTAAGGTATTGGGACATGGCAAGGTGGTCATTTCTTGGATTCATCCATTGAGAAAGTCCTCCTTGTTGAGTCCCTTGGCTATAATCTTATTTCCGTCTTGCAACTTTGTGAATGCAATTTTACATGTGTATTTGGGCGACATCACGTGCTTGTTCTTTACACCATTTCTCTTAAAGTAGCCTTTGTTGGATTTGTGGAAAACGGTATGTATAGAGTGTATTTCTCGAAAGAAACTACACATATAGCCACTTGTCTAATGGCTAAATCCGACGTGGGGTGGCTTTGGCATGGCCGCTTGGGCCACGTCGGTATGAGAAATTTACAAACTCTTGTGAAGGGTGAGCACGTGGTAGGACTAACAAGTGTGAATTTTCCAAAGATCGCCCTTGTAGCTCTTGTATTGCCGGAAAGATGCATGAGAGGAATCATCCCAAGACATCAATCATATCCACAACAAGGCCCTTTGAGCGTATTCACTTGGACTTATTTGGGCCTCCCACATATGATAGTCTCGGTGGCAAAAAGTATTGTTTGGTGATTGTTGATGATTATACAAGATTCACTTGGGTATTCTATATCAAGAGGAAGAGTGGGACTCAAGAAAGGTTCATATCTTGGGCCACGGAAGTGCAAATACAATATGACACCAAGATCTTGTATATTAGGAGTGACAATGTGTCCGAGTTCAAGAACTACATCATGGATGAATTCTTGAGTGAAGAGGGGATAAGACATCAATATTACGCTGCGTACACCCCTCAACAAAATTGTGTAGCGGAGAGGAAGAATCGCACACTTATTAATATGGCAAGAACTATGATGGCCGAGTTCAAATCCCCATATAACTTTTGGGTCGAAGCTATCAACACCGATTGTCATCTATCTAACCGACTCTTCCTTCGTCCGATGATTGGTATGACTCCATATGAACTCCTAACCGGTAACAAACCCAACCTCAAGTATCTTTGAGTTTTTGGGTGTAAATGTCAAGTTTACATTAAAGGAACTAGATTGTCTAAATTTGATCCTAGAACTTTTGAAGGTATATTTGTTGGTTATGCCACGAACTCTCACACTTATAGAGTCTACAACATATCCACCGGGTGTGTTGAAGAATCTATGAATGTAGAGTTTCATGAGGATAATGGCTCCCAAGTGGAGCAAATTGATTGTGATGATGTAGGTGATGAACCTTCCTCCATAGCCATAGGAATAATGGGTATAGGTCCCCTTATACCCATTGAGGGACACCTTGTGGTTAATATGGATGGGACTAGCTCTACGCAAGTGGAGCCCTCTACATCAACCACCAATCAAATGGTAGACCAAGAACAATAACAAGACCTTCAAGTGGATACCTCTCATCAAGAAAATGATCAAGATCCACCCAATGATAATGTTGGAAATGATTTTGGTGATTCTTCACCAAGAACTCCACTCCGGATGGATCATGGTCTTGATGAAGGAAATCATGAGGATATCCCTCTAAATGAGAATCCTGATGACGCACTAGTTCGTATCATGACTCGTCAAGCCTCAAGATTGCAACAAAAGTCACATTATCAAAAGAATATTATTGGTGGCTTGGGAAGAAGTGTCTCCACTCGTTGACAAGTGCTCAAGTTTTGTGGCATTCATTCATATGTATCTCATGTTGAACCTATCAAATTTTATGATGCTCTTGAAGATGAAGATTGGGTTCAAGCCATGCATGAAGAGCTCCATAACTTTGAAAGAAACAAAGTATGGTCACTAGTGGAAATACCCAAGGATCACAATGTCATTGGAACACAATGGGTGTTCAAGAACAAGCAAGATTCTCATGGGCAAGTGATTCGCAACAAGGCTCGATTGGTTGCTCAAGGCTACTCTCAAGTCGAAGGACTTGACTACAGTGAAACTTTCGCTCCCGTAGCTAGACTTGAATACATTCGTATATTACTTGCATTTGCCACTAGCCATAACTTCATCTTGCATCAAATGGATGTTAAAAGTGCTTTTCTAAATGGTCCCCTAAATGTTCGATGATCCCAAGTATCCTAATCATGTCTACTTCCTCCATAAGGCTTTGTATGGCCTCAAACAAGCCCCACGTGCTTGGTATGATCATCTAAAGGAGTTCCTAGTAGATTGTGGTTTCGTACTTGGGGTAATTGACCCCACACTTTTTACCAAAAGTGTAGATGTACATTTCTTCGTTTGTCAAGTATATATTGATGATATTATATTTGGATCTTGTAATGTGAGCTTTGTAGACTAATTTTCCAAATTAATGGCAAGTGAGTTCGAGATGTCTATGATGGGAGAATTGAAGTTCTTTCTTGGTTTTGAAATCAAGCAATATTATGAAGGAACTTTTATTTGTCAAGCAAAATATATTCAAGACATGCTCAAGAAATTTGATATGAACAATGCCAAGCCACTAGCTTATCCAATGTCAACAACCGTGAATCTTACTACGGATCACGAAGGTATACTGGTTGATCCCAAACTTTATCGTTCTATCATTGGATCTTTGCTTTACTTTGTGCATCTAGACCGGATATTATGTTTAGTGTGGGTTTGTGTGCAAGATTTCAATCTAACCCCAAGGAAGCCATATGATTGCGGTCAAAAGTATTCTTAGGTATTTGGTTGACACTCCTACACATGGCCTTTGGTATCCATCAAACACAAGTTTTGATCTTGTGGGATATTCGGATGCGGATTGGGGAGGTGACAAGGTGGATAGAAAATCAACCTCGGGTGCTTGCCAATTCCTTGGTAGGTCACTCGGTGTTGGTCTTCCAAGAAGCAAAATTGCATTGCCACCTCCTCCACGGAAGCGGAGTATATTTCCGCCGCCAGTTGTTGCTCTCAACTTTTATGGATGAGGCAATGTCTTCAGGATTTTGGAATTGAGATTAAGATAATGCCTCTTTTATGTTACAATGGGTGTGCTATAAAGATTGGTCACAATCCAGTACTTCATGGCAAGACCAAGCATATTGATATTCGGTATCATTTCATTTGAGATCATGTGGCCAATGGAGATATCCCACTTTCCTATATCAACACCAAAGATCAACTTGCCGACATCCTTACGAAACCTCTAGATGAGAAGAGATTCAAGCAATTAAGGAGTGAGCTCAATGTCGTATGTGCAAGAAATTTTAGTTGATTGAAAATCTTGCATACACACCTCTACTAGACTCCTATTTGGCTCTTAGATGTACGCATAGACATAGGGGGAGTGTAGCTCAATCAATGAGTCAACACTACTCCTATAATGCATAAATAAACAAATCATGCATAAAGTTCATTCCAAATGATATAATGTGCTTCAATGGCGAGTCTCGACAATGCACCCAATATATATCTTCGCGGTGTCGTATCGAACATACTCATACATGGTGGCTAAGGCCACCGCCCAAATTCAAGATTTGAGTGTTGTTTGGTTTTTCATATTGATAAGACATTTTTTGTTCCACTAATATGCATTTTTGTTCTTCATATTTCATATTGCATCCAATGTTGTTTGATTCCGTTTTTATGATTTTTTCCCATTGGATGCATATGGAAACCATCATGCTCATCTCATCTCATCACATTTGTGCACATGGTCGAGTAAAACTTGCTAACATAAAAATTACCTTTGCATCACTCGTTTAAATAAGCTTTTATTTTCACACATTCCGGGGAGGAAGTATGCCTAGTTAAAAAAAAGGGGGGGAAAGAAAAAAAATTGCCCGAAACCGGCCTGGCCGGCATTTTAGGCCGGATACTTCGGCCACAAGCCCGGCCTTGCACGCGTCCCACGCTGGTCTGGCCGGCACCCCAGACCGGGTCGTCCGGCTGCACGCCCGACCCCGCTCGCATTGGACCCCACAAAGCCCGAAGTTCCTATTTTCCCCGGAAGCATCCAGAACACCGAAGAGGAGTCGAAGACGGGCAACAGGGGGGCCACACCATAGGGTGGCGCGGGTCCCCCCTGGCCGTGCCGCATATGGGTGTGCGGCCCCTAGAGCTTCACCGCCTTTGCCCTTTCGCCTATTTAAGCCCCGGGATGGAAAACCCTAAACACCTGATCAAAAATTCCCGAAAAGTTCCACAACCACCATCACCATCAACCCTAGATCACGGGGATTCTGAAGCTGTTTCCGGTACCCTGCCGGAGAGGAGATCATCACCGGAGGCTTCTACATCACCATGCCTGCCTCCGGAGTGATGCGTGAGTAGTTCATCCTTGGACTACGGGTTCGTAGCTGTAGCTAGGTGGTTGTCTCTCCTCATATGCCTCCATGTTTAGATCTCGTGAGCTGCCTATCATGATCGAGATTGATCTTATGTAATTCTCTGCGCTGTGTTTGCTGGGATACGATGAATAATTGAATATTGACCTTATGCCAAGTTCATTATAGTATTTATTTGCATATGCTATTTGTGATCTTGCATGCTTTCCGTTGCTAGTGGTTACTCTGGCCAAGTAGTTGCTAGTGACTCCAAGAGGGAGTATTTATGCTCGATAGTAGGTTCATGTCTCCTTTTCGCCTTGCTCGAGTGACAGAAACGTGAAGGGGGAGGATGTGTTGTCGCCATTAGGGAGAAAACAGCGGTGAGAGTGCCCGCGTGCATAATCATTGCTTACATTACACACTTTGTTTAATGCAATTATCTGTTGCTTGCAACTTAATACCTAAGGGGGTTCGGATGATAACCTGGGGGTGGATTATTAGTCGTAGATGCAGATGGATGTTGGTCTATGTATCTTGTTGTAATGCCCGCACTAAATAGCACAGTAATCTTCATGTCATATTGTGCACTACGGTGCAACCTCTATTTGTCAATTGCCCAGCTGTAATTTGTTCACCCAGCATGCTATCTTTTATGGAGAGACACCACTAGTGAAACTATGAACCCCGGTCCATTTTCTTACGCTGTTAAAACAAACCACAACTATTTCCTGCTTTCTTTACTTACTACAAGCATACAATGTTTTCCACACTATACGTCTAATCTTTTTTTTTCAGCAAGACCGGTGAGATTGACAACCTCACTGTACCGTTGGGGCAAATTATTTTGGTTGTGTCGTGTGCAGGTTCCACGTTGTTGCTGACACCGGTGAAGCGCCAGCACCACCGTCAGTGGCATCAACCTTTCTAAGGTCCACTTTCTCCTACTGGATTGATAACCTTGGTTCCTAACTAAGGGGAAATACCTACCGTTGTGCTCATCACACCCTCCTCTTGGGGTCTCCCAACAAACGTGTGTATCACGAGCATCAAAGATATTTTCTGGCGCCGTTGCCGGGGAGAAGGAAGTCTTCTGGCAAGGGGAGTCTCTCACTCTCAACCTCTTTATTTTTTTTATTGTCTTGTTTTTATTTTTTTTCTTGTTTTGCTTCTCTTTATCAAAAACACAAAAAATTAGTTTACTTCATAGCTGTTATTTAGTTGCTTGCTTTTATTCTGCTAAAATGAGTTCCTCTGAGAATACTAAGTTGTGTTACTTCACTAGCACAAACAACAATGATTTTATTTGCACACCTATTGCTCCACCTGCTCCTACTGCTGCTTTCTATGAGATTAAACCTGCTTTATTAAATCTTGTGATGAAAGAACAATTTTCTGGTATTAGTACTGATGCTGCTACTGCCCACCTTAATAATTTTGTTGAACTATGTGAGATGCAAAAATATAAAGATGTGTATGGAGATATTATTAAACTGAAATTATTTCCTTTCTCTTTGAGAGGAACAGCTGAAGAATGGTTGCTATCTTTGCCTAGAAATAGTATTGATTCATGGACTAAGTGTAAAGTTGCTTTCATTGGAAAATATTATCCTCCTGCTAAGATTATATCCCTAAGAAGTGACATAATGAATTTTAAACAAATTGATAATGAACATGTTGCTAAAGCTTGGGAAAGAATGAAAACTATGGTGAAGAATTGTCCCACTCATGGACTGACTACTTGGATGATTATACAAACCTTTTATGTAGGACTAAATTTCTCTTCAAGGAACCTATTGGATTCAGCTGCTGGAGGTACCTTTATGTACATCACTTTGGGAAATGCAACAAAGCTTCTTGATGATATGATGATAAATTATTCAGAGTGGCACACTAAGAGAGCTCCACAAGGTAAGAAGGTAAATTCTGTTGAGGAAACCTCCTCTTTAAGTAAAAGGCTTGATGCTATTATGTCTATGCTTGTTAATGGTAAATCTCAAGTTGATCCTAATAATGTTCCTTTAGCCTCTTTGGTTGCTCAAGAAGAGCATGTTGATGTAAACTTTATCAGAAATAATAATTTTAACAACAATGCTTATAGGAATAATTTTGGTGGAAACAATTACAAACCTTATCCTCCTAATAATGGTTATGGTAATTCTTATGGAAACTCCTACAATAGTAATAAAAGCTTTACCTCTGATCTTGAAAACATGCTTAAAGAATTTATTAGCACACAAACTGCTTTTCATAAATCTGTTGAGGAAAAGCTTGGTAAAATAGATGTTCTTGCCTCCAAAGTAGATAACCTTGCTATTGATGTTGATTTTCTAAAACTAAAAGTTTTGCCACAAGATGTTAAATAAATTAAAACTTTGAATCTCATTCAAGTTCGAATTGATGATAATGTTAGGTTGATGGCTGAATTACGTGTTAGGTGGGAAAGAGAAGATGAATTGGCTAAAAAGAATAATATTGCTAAAGTTTGCACTATCACAACCACTAGTAAAACTGAAGTTCCAAGTGCTAGTAAACTGTCGCACCCGGACTTCTAGAGGATACTCACCGTACGAACTGAACAGTATTTTGATTGGATTACGGGGCTTAACGGCTCCCGCGTCCCCTTACGGGTAGGCCAGCACTTATGTGCGACAACCAACCGTTACTGTTCACCGTCGATGTAAACTATCCCGTAGAAATCAGGACACTACCATTGACGTACTTCATACCATACACACATGGTACGTCAACGGCTTTGAACAAAAGGATAACACAACATGCCTCTAAGACACAAAAGATTGAAATAAGTTGCAACAGGCCCTCACTAGGGCAGAGAATAGCAAATACAATCATCCAGAGGACACATGTCCCAACATAGCATCATTACAACTCAGCGGAAGCATTCAAAGGGGGTGTGAGTACAGACAAATCCAAATAGGCTTAAGAAGCCGGGAAAATAAAGAAGACGAAGCCCATCCACGTAGGTCCTGGATCCAGCCCTGGTCCAGCTATCTACTCGTCTGCAGTCTCGGCAAACTCCACGAAGTAGCCATCCTGGTGGTCATCGTAGCCGTAGTCGTAGTCTGCGTAAACCACAGCCCCAAAAGGGGTCAGTACAACAACGTACTGGCAAGCAGGACTCACAATTCACCAAAGTGTAACCCGTCAACACCAAGCACAGATGCCTTGGGATCAACGGAAGAAAAGGGTATGAAAGATGCTGCAACTGGCTGCACTAACCATCTACAGAACATACTACAACTTCCGGTGTAACAGAAAGAGATAAGATAGCGTATCGTAACCAACTATAACTAACCACCAATCAAACCCATCCTGGATCTCGCCCCTTATCCAAAGAAGCAATCCGAGGATAACTCACACAGTTGGATTAATGATGGATCAAGTTGTTGTGTCAATAAGCCTATTACTAGTCAAGTTGTCATTAGTTAGGTGTAAGTTGTTCTGAGTACTTGTTAGCCAGTACTTTCACCAAGTCAGCCATAACCGCGGAAAACACGGCTTCTCGAGAAGATTTATCCCTGCAGGGGTGCACCAATTTGGCCGTACACGTAAGAATAACCCGCCAGATGGGAAGGCCTTTCCCACCAAGCGGGGCACTCAACACAACTCAACTCTTCTTCGCATCAAGCCCAAAGCACCACGTGCTGTGCGTGCGCGGCTAATCGAGCCCCCCGAAGAAAAGGAGGACCCTCATAGCACTGGAAGACCACGCCGCCCTAAATGCCGACTACAAAAGTTCCACCCTGGCCTCGGGTTCGTACCTGCATATGCGTGCATCAAATGGAAAGCCCGAACTAAGTGTGGTGATTTGGGCGAGATGCGAATCGAATCAAATTGAGGGGGGCGCCCATACACGCTTCCCACATGCGGATAGTGCGCTCATCATGGATCAGTAGACAAGACCCTTTTCCTATTAGGGTCGACACTAGCAGGCCTCAAAACCACGCCGGGCCTCCTGCCGGTGCCTTATCAGCAAATTATTATTACCTCAAATTAACAAATTGTTGTTTAACATCGAGCCCCAGAATAACAGATATAATAACAGAAGTAACGGATAACAGACTCGAGCAAAACAACCCTAAGCATGCTAGTAAGACACGGGCCCAAGCAACGGGGTTTTAGGACTGGAGGTGTGGCAATATCAGGGTTTAGGGTATCATGTGATAGGTTCGTAACAGAAACAACTACCACTATGGCTAGCAGAAAAAAACAACGGAAAGTATCGGTAACCAATGTTGAAAGGAACACAATGGTTCATGTGAGTGATAACTTGCCTGCAAACCCAGTAGCCGGGTACTGAGCTAGATCCTCAGAAGGGGTGTCGTAAAGATCGTCGGTATCACCGTCGTCGTCTATCCGAGAAGAAGCAAACAAACAAGGCAGAATATAAACAATCATTATCATGGCATAGTGCACAATCAAATATGATGCATGACAAGTTAATGGTTGCATCAACATAAACTAGATAACATGATAACACAATTTAAATGGACCCATAAGCAATTGGATTGCATATGGAAAAGGTCCATTGAAATAAAGTGGAAACAAATGATTATAATTAATTATTATGTGAAAGTGGTTAGCATGATGCATGCATGATGGTAACAACAAAATAACAACAAATAACAATAATAGATGCAAGTGGTAAAAGGATTTAACAAGTTTTGGAAATCATTTAGTAAGTTTAGAAATTTTGGGTTACTTAAACATGTCACAAAACAATTGTTGTTTTCAACAAGTTAAAGGGTGCAAAACAATTAACAAAATTTATATTTGAAAAGAACATCAAATTTTAGTTGGATTACATGTTTCAAATATTGAAATAGGAGTTAGGATATTTTAATTATGAATTAAATAATATTAAACAAGTTTTAAATGAATTTAAAACAAGTTTGAATTTAATGGAATTTTTATTTGTTCAAAACATAATTCCAAACTCATATTTGAAAAGTTCATACTTTGGTGGTTTGAAAACATATTTTGCATGTTTAAAATTATTTTATTTTGAGCAAGTTATGATTTTATCAAATTTAAATGAATTAAACAAGTATTAAATTATTTAAGAAATTTAAATGATTTAAACCATGAAGCAAAATTTATATTTGAATAGGTTATTTGAAATAGCATTGACAACATATTTCATTTGCATGATTTGGAATTATTATGAATTAGTTATGGATTTTAGCAAAATTCAATTGAATGATTTGAATTTAAATTTGAATTGCAATTTGAAAGTTCAAAACAGTACACAAATGGATTATTTGGAAAGATCATTTAATTTAGAGCAATAAACATATATAACTTTTATTATTTAGAGTTATCGATTAAAAGTTATTAAAGTTTTGCTTTTAGGGATTAATTCTGTTATTTGAAAAGGATTTTGGAAATTAAACAGAAACAGGGAAAACAAAAAGCACCGCACAGTGGCTAGCCATAGCCACTGCCAGTGGGCCACAGGCCACTGTGGCGCTGCGCGCGGGCTTGCGTGGCAGAGTGAGTCCATGAGGGGTGGGACCGCGTATACGGAAATAAAACCCAAAAAGGTTTGCAGCTCCTGGGATTCGAACCCGGCCGCTGCGCAACGAGCGAACAGAACCAAGCCACTGTGATGCTACGGAGTTTTTGTCAGTTAGGAGCAGGCAGACAAGGTTAGCTTCAGTAAACGCTAACTGAACTTTCGGTGCAGAATAACTGAACCCAACCCCGATGATCGCTGGCCGGCGACGAGCTTGAGCAGGGCAACGCTGCCGTGCTGCGCTGCATTGGCAAACGAACGGAAGCATGTGCTTTTCGAGCTGCGCAAGGACAGGAGAGGGTAGGGGAACGGGGAGCAGTCGCTCACCGGCGGGTTGAGGCAGATGGTCTCCGGCGACGGCGGCGTTGATGGAGGCGGCGACACGGCCCTCCTCGAGCTCAACGGAGAGTTGGGGGGTGGAGTAGAACACACGGCGGTTCCATTCCCACTGCTCAACGGGGCGATGTAGGCATCACGGTGACGAGAACCTCGCCAGTTCAGAGAGTGCGCGCTGCGGTGGCCGTCAGAGAAACGCGGGGGGGGTGACAGAGAGCGTGCGCGGCGGCGATGGAGGGGTAGCTGGGGGGTAGGAGGCTTAGGGTTCGAGGGGGAGGAACCCTAGGGGTTTTGTAGGGGATGCTGGGCGCCGATGGCCGTCCACGGGCGCCTGTCGCCGACGTGGAGGCGCGGATGCGCGGCCGTACTCCAGGAAGACGACAGAGACAGAAAGACTGAACCGGTACGCGCTTAGCTAGGTGGGCTGGGCTGCGCGCGCGGGGTATGTTGGGCTGGGTAGCGCTTAGGTGCTGCGCGCGCGGTAGGTTTTGCTTCTTTTATTTTTTTCTTTTCTGTTTTTTTTTTGTAGTGTTTGGTTTTGGAAGAAAAGGTAGGGTTTTAGGTTAGAGAAAAATTTGAGAAAAATTAGGGAAGTTCCTTAGGCCAATTACTAACAGTTGGTAACTTTTATTTTCAAAAGTTTAAATATTTGCTTGCTGTTTAAAATTTAAACCAAATTTAGGTGAAATTTTTAATATTAAAGATCATTAATAAAACCAATCATTTAAATAGGGTAACCCCTATGGTAAATAGACAATTTGAGTTGATTTGTTTTGGTAACAACATGATTTCAAAATGGTTCTGTTTTGGGTGCTTTGATTTGAATTTTAAATATGTTTTTGGAAATTAAAGGATTGATTAAAACCATCATTTTCACAAGTGATCACTATGGAAAAAACATGAAACAATTGGTTGTTTTTAGTTGTGATTTTTATTGAAATTGTTGTAACAGAGCAAGTATGAAACCATTGTTTGAAAAAGGTTTGAATTAGAGTTGTGAAAACAGTGGAAAACAAATGCAACAATTAAGAAACAAATGCAAACAACATGGAAACAATATGATGACATGATGCAATACTTAAATAAACATGCAACAAACATTCTAAGGGGATGATTTTCATACTTGGGATGTTACAAAACGCCCCCCTTGAAGGAATCGCGCCCCGAGATTCCTACTGAGAAATGAAAAGGTCTGGATACTTCTTGCGAAGATCCTCTTCGGTCTCCCACGTTGCCTCTTTATCGGAATGATGCGACCACTGCACTTTCAAGAACTTGGTGCTCTTGTTTCGAGTCTTACGCTCGGTCTCATCGAGAATACGAATAGGGTGCTCCTCATAAGAGAGATCATCTTGCAGTTCGATAGAATCATGATCAACTGCACGATCCGGATCTTTGAAGCACTTCTTGAGCTGTGACACGTGGAACACATCGTGCACTTTGGATAGCTTTTCTGGAAGTTCAAGACGATAAGCATTTTCTGCACGCCTTGAGAGAATGTTGAAAGGACCAATGTATCTTGGTGCAAGCTTTCCTTTCACCACCGAAACGATGAGTGCCTCTGAGGGGAGTTACACGGAGATATGCCTTGTCACCAGGTGCATAGATCATATCCCTGTGCTTGCTGTCATAGTAGCTCTTCTGACGAGACTGAGCAATCCTGAGATTGTCACGAATGATACGAACTTTCTCCTCGGCTTCCTTAACAATGTCAGGGCCTAAGAGTGAACGTCACCAGCTCCATACCATTGATTGGACTCCTGCATCTGCGGCCATACAGTTGCCTCAAATGGTGCCATACCTAGGCTTGCCTGGTAGCTGTTGTTGTAGGAGAATTCAGCATATGGAAGGCAATCCTCCCATTTCATGCCAAAGGAGAGACCACATGCTCTGAGCATATCCTCCGAGAATCTGATTGACTCTTTCGACTTGCCCTTGAGACTGAGGGTGATAAGCTGTGCTGAACAGAAGTTTAGGTGCCCAATGCTTCTTGAAAACTCTTCCAGAAATGAGAAGTGAAGATACTTCCACGGTCTGAGCTTATTTCCAATGGAACACCATGAAGAGGAACAATCTTTG
Source organism: Alopecurus myosuroides (assembly GCA_028641055.1). NCBI lineage: Eukaryota > Viridiplantae > Streptophyta > Magnoliopsida > Poales > Poaceae > Alopecurus > Alopecurus myosuroides. The sequence goes on along the minus strand of CM054058.1, from coordinate 207,201,889 downwards.
CTGTGTAGAGCTCTGCTAACTGGCTAGCTGAGATAGTTTCCTTGACAGCAAAGAAGTGAGCTACTTTAGTGAGAGCGTTCAATAACAACGAACATTGCATCGTTGCCCGTTTTGGACTTTGGAAACCCAGTAACGAAGTCCATTTCAATCATGTCCCACTTCCACTCAGGAATTTCAGAGGTTGGAGTAGACCGGCTTTTTCTGATGGACTGCCTTAACACGTTGGCAAACGGTCGCATTCTGAAACGTATTGAGCAATTTCACGTTTCATCCAGGCCACCAATACAGTGTCTTAAGATCCTGGTACATCTTTGTACTTCCAGGGTGGATGGAGAGAGGAGTTTCATGAGCCACCTTGAGAACATATCTTTTAGACTTTGAACTTGAGGAACTGCAATGCGTCCTTCAAGAAACACAGTCCTTTATCTCAACTGAGAAGGACTTGAATTTCTCCTTGCCTTCCTTGATGTGCTCAACCATCTTCTTGATTTCAGTATCACGAAGTTGTTCAGAACGAATCTTGTCCTCGAGAGTTGGACTGGCTGTCAAGCTTGCAAGGTAGCCTTGAGGAACAAGACCAAGGTTCAGCTTCTGGAATTCTTCATGAAGTGGAGGTTGGCTTTCCATGATCATGAGATTATTGCAATAGGACTTGCGACTGAGAGCATCGGCCATAACATTAGCCTTGCCTGGAGTGCAAGAAATGGTGAGATCAAAGTCTTTAATCTTTTCAATCCATCTCCTTTGCCTGAGGTTTAGATCTGGTTGAGTGAAGATGTATTTCAGACTCTTATGATCGGAAAAGATTTCAGTTTTGTTACCCAACAAGTATTGTCTCCATTTCTTGAGGGCAAACACAACTGCTGCAAGTTCAAGATCATGAGTGGGATAGTTTTTCTCATGTGGGTTCAACTGACGTGAAGCATAAGCCACAACTTGACGTTCTTGCATAAGAACTGCTCCTAGGCCTTGGAGAGATGCATCACAGAATATCTGGAAAGGTTTGGTAGTATCTGGGCCAACCAGAACTGGGGTGGAAGTGAGTTTAGTCTTCAGGAGATTGAAACTCTCATCACACTGTGGAGTCCAAACGAACTTCTTGTCCTTCTTTGTGAGATCAGTGAGAGGTTTGGCAATCTTTGAAAAGTTTTGGACGAAACGACGGCAATAGCTAGCCAAGCCTAGAAAGCTTCTAACTTGTTTTACCGTCTTAGGAGGTTTCCAATCAACAATTGCCTTAACCTTTTCCGGGTCAATGGCTATGCCTTTGGCAGAGATGACATGACCAAGGTAAGCAACTTCTGGAATCCAGAACTCACATTTGGAGAACTTGGCATACAGACGATGCTCGCGAAGTTTCATGAGAGTGAGACGAAGGTGTTCTCCATGCTCTTCCTCAGACTTTGAGTAGACTAGGATATCATCAAGATATACCACAACGAACTTGTCGAGGTATTCATGGAACACAGAATTCATGAGCCTTGAGAAAGTCGCCGGTGCATTGGTGAGACCAAAGGACATGACGGTGTATTCATATAGACCGTAACGAGTGGTGAAAGTTGTTTTTGGAATATCTTCCTTTCTGATCTTTATTTGATGGTAACCCATCCTCAAGTCCAACTTTGAGAATATTGAGGCTCCAGCAAGTTGATCAAAAAGATCATCGATACGAGGAATTGGATACTTGTTCTTGATGGTTTTCTCGTTGAGAGGACGATAGTCAACCACGAGTCTTTTTGTTTGATCCTTCTTGGCAACAAACAGAGTTGGGCAACCCCAAGCGGAGGAACTAGGCTGAATGTAACCTTTCTCCATGTACATATCGATTTGCTCCTTCAACAATTTCAGTTCAGGAGGAGCTATCTTGTATGGATGCTTAGAGATTGGAGCAGTACCTGGTTCAAGCTCGATCACGAACTCAACTGCTCTGTCCGGAGGCATCCCTGGCAACTCTTCTGGAAAGACGTCAGGGAATTCACAAACCACCGAAACATTTTCAAGCAGAGGTAGAGGTTTAGCATCCAGGGTGTACAGCTGAACAGAACTTGATTCACTTGGAGAATAGACTATCTGGCCGGAAGGGTGGAACAGAGTTATTGACTTCTTAGCACAATCAATCGTAGCTTTATTGGCCTTCAACCAATCCATGCCAAGGATGACATCAATGTCAGAATTGCCAAGCAGAATGAGGGAAGCAAGGAATATGTGACCTCCAATCAAGATCTGATTCTCGTGACTGATCTTGGAAGTTTGCATAGTTGCTCCAGGGGAGTTTACTACTAGCGGGGAACCCAAACCAACAAAAGGTAGTTTAACTGATGTTGCAAAGATCTTTGACACGAACGAATGCGATGCTCCGGTATCAAACAACACTTTAGCTGGATTAGAGTTTACGGGGAATGTACCGAGAACGACGTCAGCAGCTTCCTCAGCTTTGTCGGCCTTGATATGATTCACCCTCGCGGTCCTCCCGACAGGCCTGTTGTTGGAGCTGAAGGCTTTAGCCGGGGGAGCACGAACCATTGCCTGGTTGGTGTTGGGGCGAGGAGGTGGTGGAGGTAGCTGCCTCTGAGTGCACTTATCAGCGTAGTGCCCAGTCTCCTTGCACTTGAAGCAAGTGACGACACGAGGAGGAGCTGGCCTTGGCTGCCCCATTGGAAACCTCTGACCCTGCATCTGAGATGGGTTGGGTGGGCGGGGACCAAAGCCTGGAGAAGCTTGGGCATTTGGAGCCCTAGTGACAGCACTGTTTGGCACCCAGATGCGGCGCTTCTGCGGAGGGGTGGTCATGTTGGAGGAGGAACCACCCTCACGCGAGTGCTTGCGCGACTCTTCGAACGCCTTGCACCCATTCTCCTCATTGAGCGCGGTGTTCACGAGCTCCATGAAGTCCTTGCACTTGATGTTGGTGAGAGCGTACTTCAGTTCCGGGTTAAAACCTCGGCGGAACCTTGCCATCTTCTTGGCTTCAGTGGACACCTCGTCACGAGCGTATCGAGCGAGACGATTGAACTCGTTCTGGTAGCCGAGGACGTCCAGCTTGCCCTGTTTGAGAGAGCAGAATTCCTCACGCATCCTTTCCATGAGACCATCTGGGATGTGGTGCTTCAGGAAGGCATCCTTGAAACAACCCCAGGTGATAGGATAGCCAGCTCTCATGGTCTGGTAGTTCTCCCACCAGGTAGCTGCCTGACCCTTCAGTAGGTAGGTGGCATACTTGACCTTATCTTCCTTAGCAACATGAGCAATCTCCAGAGCCCTGTTCATCTCCCTGATCCAGTCATCAGCATCCAGAGGCTCACGTGTTGCCACGAAAGCTCTCGGCCCCATGCTCAGAAACTCCTTGATGCTGACTCGCGGAGCATTCTGGTTGTTGTGCTGGTTAGCCTGGATCTGGGCCATCTGAGCCACGACCTGAGTCATCTGAGTCAACAGCTCCGTGAGCGGAGGTGGTTCAGGCGGGTTGCTCCTTGTCGGCGGCATCCTGAATAGACATGCATTTTAGCACAACAACAGAAAAGGATAGACTTGGTAACCGAAAGAGAGATTATTCCGACGCATGAATAGATAACCAACAGGTACATCATCACATGTTCAAATACATCAGAATATCCAACACACCATTACATGGTTCGAAAGCCAAGGATAACTAAACATAGCTAGGAACGGATACATCGGTACTCCCATGCTCATCACGCAGGACGGCGGTGAGTAGTACGACGAGTGATACGGTGCGGAGGAATCCCCCGGAAGTAGGTATAACGACGATCCACATAGAGCGGAACTGCTCTGAGAGGGACTCTCGGTGTGGTGAAGTAGAAAGCGTCGTCTCCCTGTGCTCCATAGCGGGGAATCCCTGTGTAACCTGGACCAAGGTCGAGAAGTGGACCTCTGATCGGCTCGTAACCTCCAGCATCCGGCAGCGGTAACCCAGCTGTCTGAACGCAACGTGCAAAGCGCTCGTCTCCAACAAAATCTGTGGTGTACGTCGCCAGACGAGTGAGAGCAAGGTGGAGCTGCTCCCTGACTGAAGCCAACTCCTGAGACAGTGTGGAAGCAACTGCGTCACTGTGCCTCACAAACTGAGCAGTGGTGTGCAGCCTGGAGCTATCAGACTCGTAGGTATCCAGGTTGTCGTGGAGAGTGAAGTGAACTCCCGCCGACGTGATGTAACCACGGGGGATGTGGCGATAGATAGAATCGTCAAACCCCCAGTAGTCAGCACGGAGGACGGTGAGACTCACGTAAGCTGCCTGCTGCACGGCCATATCCACTGTGGAACCTACTGCCTCGTAGCGGTGGACAACGCTCCTGCCATCATCTGACAGAATGTAGACGATAGCCCGGTAGTAGGTCTGGTCAAACTCTCGCTGCTGCTCGTAGACCTGGTACTCTGGTGCCCAATGGAACCCCAGATAAGTCACCATGTCTCTCAGCATCTCCGGATAACCGGCAGTGCTCTCACAGCGAGTCATCCGAACCACCTGCGGGAAGAACCTGAGATCCATCTGCAGATGATTTGGGAGGTTTTGATTAGACTCCGGTAGAAGAAATGAAGTGGAAAACAACAGCAAGGTTTCAACGGACGAAAGGTTCTTTAGAAGAACAGGATATCGAAGCAACATCGGGAAAACGAGACCAAAAGTCCTGAGGTACTACGGAGAACCCAAAACACGTGAAATCCTAACTTGAAAGTTTAGGTGAGAACAGAAAACAACGTTGCACTTCCTTACCAGAAAAGGGTGGGTGGGTGGGGAAAGAAGAAAAATGGCAGAATTCCTACTCTCACGTTTCATTTTTCCTATATAGCTACAAAATAGTTTCTAGACTCAACTGCGACCAATAAAAGGGATCCTACAGGCAGACAGGCTCTGATACCATTTGTCGCACCCGGACTTCTAGAGGATACTCACCGTACGAACTGAACAGTATTTTGATTGGATTACGGGGCTTAACGGCTCCCGCGTCCCCTTACGGGTAGGCCAACACTTATGTGCGACAACCAACCGTTACTGTTCACCGTCGATGTAAACTATCCCGTAGAAATCAGGACACTACCATTGACGTACTTCATACCATACACACATGGTACGTCAACGGCTTTGAACAAAAGGATAACACAACATGCCTCTAACACACAAAAGATTGAAATAAGTTGCAACAGGCCCTCACTAGGGCAGAGAATAGCAAATACAATCATCCAGAGGACACATGTCCCAACATAGCATCATTACAACTCAGCGGAAGCATTCAAAGGGGGTCTGAGTACAGACAAATCCAAATAGGCTTAAGAAGCCGGGAAAATAAAGAAGACGAAGCCCATCCACGTAGGTCCTGGATCCAGCCCTGGTCCAGCTATCTACTCGTCTGCAGTCTCGTCAAACTCCACGAAGTAGCCATCCTGGTGGTCATCGTAGCCGTAGTCGTAGTCTGCGTAAACCACAGCCCCAAAAGGGGTCAGTACAACAACGTACTGGCAAGCAGGACTCACAATTCACCAAAGTGTAACCCGTCAACACCAAGCACAGATGCCTTGGGATCAACGGAAGAAAAGGGTATGAAAGATGCTGCAACTGGCTGCCCTAACCATCTACAGAACATACTACAACTTCCGGTGTAACAGAAAGAGATAACATAGCGTATCGTAACCAACTATAACTAACCACCAATCAAACCCATCCTGGATCTCGCCCCTTATCCAAAGAAGCAATCCGAGGATAACTCACACAGTTGGATTAATGATGGATCAAGTTGTTGTGTCAATAAGCCTATTACTAGTCAAGTTGTCATTAGTTAGGTGTAAGTTGTTCTGAGTACTTGTTAGCCAGTACTTTCACCAAGTCAACCATAACCGCGGAAAACACGGCTTCTCGAGAAGATTTATCCCTGCAGGGGTGCACCAATTTGGCCGTACACGTAAGAATAACCCGCCATATGGGAAGGCCTTTCCCACCAAGCGGGGCACTCAACACAACTCAACTCTTCTTCGCATCAAGCCCAAAGCACCACGTGTTGTGCGTGCGCGGCTAATCGAGCCCCCCGAAGAAAAGGAGGACCCTCATAGCACTGGAAGACCACGCCGCCCTAAATGCCGACTACAAAAGTTCCACCCTGGCCTCGGGTTCGTACCTGCATATGCGTGCATCAAATGGAAAGCCCGAACTAAGTGTGGTGATTTGGACGAGATGCGAATCGAATCAAATTGAGGGGGGCGCCCATACACGCTTCCCACATGCGGATAGTGCGCTCATCATGGATCAGTAGACAAGACCCTTTTCCTATTAGGGTCGACACTAGCAGGCCTCAAAACCACGCCGGGCCTCCTGCCGGTGCCTTATCAGCAAATTATTATTACCTCAAATTAACAAATTGTTGTTTAACATCGAGCCCCAGAATAACAGATATAATAACAGAAGTAACGGATAACAGACTCGAGCAAAACAACCCTAAGCATGCTAGTAAGACACGGGCCCAAGCAACGGGGTTTTAGGACTGGAGGTGTGGCAATATCAGGGTTTAGGCTATCATGTGATAGGTTCGTAACAGAAACAACTACCACTATGGCTAGCAGAAAAAAACAACGGAAAGTATCGGTAACCAATGTTGAAAGGAACACAATGGTTCATGTGAGTGATAACTTGCCTGCAAACCCAGTAGCCGGGTACTGAGCTAGATCCTCAGAAGGGGTGTCGTAAAGATCGTCGGTATCACCGTCGTCGTCTATCCGAGAAGAAGCAAACAAACAAGGCAGAATATAAACAATCATTATCATGGCATAGTGCACAATCAAATATGATGCATGACAAGTTAATGGTTGCATCAACATAAACTAGATAACATGATAACACAATTTAAATGGACCCATAAGCAATTGGATTGCATATGGAAAAGGTCCATTGAAATAAAGTGGAAACAAATGATTATAATTAATTATTATGTGAAAGTGGTTAGCATGATGCATGCATGATGGTAACAACAAAATAACAACAAATAACAATAATAGATGCAAGTGGTAAAAGGATTTAACAAGTTTTGGAAATCATTTAGTAAGTTTAGAAATTTTGGGTTACTTAAACATGTCACAAAACAATTGTTGTTTTCAACAAGTTAAAGGGTGCAAAACAATTAACAAAATTTATATTTGAAAAGAACATCAAATTTTAGTTGGATTACATGTTTCAAATATTGAAATAGGAGTTAGGATATTTTAATTATGAATTAAATAATATTAAACAAGTTTTAAATGAATTTAAAACAAGTTTGAATTTAATGGAATTTTTATTTGTTCAAAACATAATTCCAAACTCATATTTGAAAAGTTCATACTTTGGTGGTTTGAAAACATATTTTGCATGTTTAAAATTATTTTATTTTGAGCAAGTTATGATTTTATCAAATTTAAATGAATTAAACAAGTATTAAATTATTTAAGAAATTTAAATGATTTAAACCATGAAGCAAAATTTATATTTGAATAGGTTATTTGAAATAGCATTGACAACATATTTCATTTGCATGATTTGGAATTATTATGAATTAGTTATGGATTTTAGCAAAATTCAATTGAATGATTTGAATTTAAATTTTAATTGCAATTTGAAAGTTCAAAACAGTACACAAATGGATTATTTGGAAAGATCATTTAATTTAGAGCAATAAACATATATAACTTTTATTATTTAGAGTTATGGATTAAAAGTTATTCAAGTTTTGCTTTTAGGGATTAATTCTGTTATTTGAAAAGGATTTTGGAAATTAAACAGAAACAGGGAAAACAAAAAGCACCGCACAATGGCTAGCCATAGCCACTGCCAGTGGGCCACAGGCCACTGTGGCGCTGCGCGCGGGCTTGCGTGGCAGAGTGAGTCCATGACGGGTGGGACCGCGTATACGGAAATAAAACCCAAAAAGGTTTGCAGCTCCTGGGATTCGAACCCGGCCGCTGCGCAACGAGCGAACGGAACCAAGCCACTGTGCTGCTACGGAGTTTTTGTCAGTTAGGAGCAGGCAGACAAGGTTAGCTTCAGTAAACGCTAACTGAACTTTCGGTGCAGAATAACTGAACCCAACCCCGATGATCGCTGGCCGGCGACGAGCTTGAGCAGGGCAACGCTGCCGTGCTGCGCTGCGTTGGCAAACGAACGGAAGCATGTGCTTTTCGAGCTGCGCAAGGACATGAGAGGGTAGGGGAACGGGGAGCAGTCGCTCACCGGTGGGTTGAGGCAGATGGTCTCCGGCGATGGCGGCGTTGATGGCGGCGGCGACACGGCCCTCCTCGAGCTCAACGGAGAGTTGGGGGGTGGAGTAGAACACACGGCGGTTCCGTTCCCACTGCTCAACGGGGCGATGTAGGCATCACGGTGACGAGAACCTCGCCGGTTCAGAGAGTGCGCGCTGCGATGGCCGTCAGAGAAACGCGGGGGGGTGACAGAGAGCGTGCGCGGCGGCGATGGAGGGGTAGCTGGGGGGGTAGGAGGCTTAGGGTTCGAGGGGGAGGAACCCTAGGGGTTTTGTAGGGGATGCTGGGCGCCGATGGCCGTCCACGGGCGCCTGTCGCCGACGTGGAGGCGCGGATGCGCGGCCGTACTCCAGGAAGACGACAGAGACAGAAAGACTGAACCGGTACGCGCTTAGCTAGGTGGGCTAGGCTGCGCGCGCGGGGTAAGTTGGGCTGGGTAGCGCTTAGGTGCTGCGCGCGCGGTAGGTTTTGCTTCTTTTATTTTTTTGTTTTCTGTTTTTTTTGTAGTGTTTGGTTTTGGAAGAAAAGGTAGGGTTTTAGGTTAGAGAAAAATTTGAGAAAAATTAGGGAAGTTCCTTAGGCCAATTACTAACAGTTGGTAACTTTTATTTTCAAAAGTTTAAATATTTGCTTGCTGTTTAAAATTTAAACCAAATTTAGGTGAAATTTTTAATATTAAAGATCATTAATAAAACCAATCATTTAAATAGGGTAACCCCTATGGTAAATAGACAATTTGAGTTGATTTGTTTTGGTAACAACATGATTTCAAAATGGTTCTGTTTTGGGTGCTTTGATTTGAATTTTAAATGTGTTTTTGGAAATTAAAGGATTGATTAAAACCATCATTTTCACAAGTGATCACTATGGAAAAAACATGAAACAATTGGTTGTTTTTAGTTGTGATTTTTATTGAAATTGTTGTAACAGAGCAAGTATGAAACCATTGTTTGAAAAAGGTTTGAATTAGAGTTGTGAAAACAGTGGAAAACAAATGCAACAATTAAGAAACAAATGCAAACAACATGGAAACAATATGATGACATGATGCAATACTTAAATAAACATGCAACAAACATTCTAAGGGGATGATTTTCATACTTGGGATGTTACATAAACCTCTTACTATCAATGGTAAAGTATTTGGTGTTAATAAAGTCCCTACTCCTTTGGTGAAACGTGCTAAATTGCCTCAAACTGCTGAAATTGCTACTGATAAAAGTGCTGAAATTTTTAGAGATGTGGGAGATAATGGTTCCATTACTTTTGATGATAATAAAATTGATTTTGATGATTGCAATATCTCTGAAGTTGTTATGTTTCTACAAAATATTTCTAGAAGTCCCAATGCTAGTGCCATGAATATGGCCTTTACTAAACACATTACCAATGCTCTGATGAAAGTTAGGGAAGAAAAACTGAAACTTGAGACATCTATACCTAGAAAATTAGATGATGGTTGAGAGCCTATCAATAAGATAAAAGTAAATGATTTTGATTGCAATGCTTTATGTGATCTTGGTGCTAGTATCTCTGTTATGCCTCAAAAGCTTTATGATATGCTTGATTTACCACCGTTGGAACACTGTTATTTGGATGTTCATCTTGCTGATAATGCTAAGAAGAAACCTCTTGGTAGAATTTATGATGTTCTTATTATGGTTAATAATAAACTTTCCCCTGTTTATTTTGTTTTTATGAACATTGAATGCAATGCTTCTTGTCCTATTGTTTTGGGAAGACCTTTTCTTAGAATTGTTGGTGCTGTTATTGATATGAAAGAGGGGAGTATTAAATATCAATTCCCCATCAAGAAAGGTTTGGAACACTTTCCTAGAAATAATATGAAGCTACCCTTTGACTCTATTATTAGAGAAAAATATGATGTTGATGCTTCTTTACTTGAAAATACTCGAGTTTCCCTTTTTATGCCTAGCTGAAAGGCGTTAAAGAAAAGCGCTACCAGGAGACAACCCGTTTTATTTCGTTGTTTTCAACCCGTTTTATTTCGTTTTCTTTGGTTTGCTTTTCACCTGGGTGTTTTATATTTCCTTAGCAACCCCGCTGTATATTTTCTTTTGAGTTTTTGTTGATCCAATTAAAGCCTCTAGTGGAAAGTTGAGCCTATATTTCGGATTTCTGCGCAGAAAACAGATTTATGCTGTCCAGTGTTAATTCTGTTAAAAATCACAGAAACTTCAAAATTACCTGAGCTATTTTGTGCTAAATCCTGAGTTATATACGCAAATTTTCTTAGAAGACCACTTTTTTATTTGAGCAACAGAAGATTTTTTAAAAAATCGATCTTTACCTGCTGTTCTGTTTTGACAGATTTCTGTCATTTATCGCATTTGCATCTTAATCTCTTTCTTTTGGTGATATTTTGAGAAAAAGAGTTTTAAAAGAAGTTGTGACAGTATCTAATGTGTTTTTGAGTGTTAGACTTGTGTTTAAACTGAACCATGTGAATTTATTATTTCAATTGCACTAACGTTGCTAATGAAGATTGTGAAAATTTTGATGTGAAGGAAGTTTTCAAGGGTCAAGAGAAGAGGATGATATGATGTGATCAAGAAGAGTGAAAAACCTAAGCTTGTTGATGCCCCGGTGGTACATCCAAGCAAATTCCAAGAAGACTCAAGCGTCTAAGCTTGGGGATTTCCAAGGCATCCCCTTCTTCATCAACAAATTATTAGGTCACTTCTAGTGAAACTATATTTTTATTCGGGCACATCTTATGTGCTTTGCTTGGAGCGTCTTTTGTTTTTGTTTTCAGTTTGCTTTTGCTTTTGCTTTCAGTTTGTTTTTGCTTTTTCAATAAGCTTGGTTGGACCCCAGCATTCTTTTATTGCAGAGTAACACGCTCCGCTTTTTCATGAGAATACGTTGTATTCTTAATCTCTGTCTAGCTGCTGCATTTATTTAGCTCCTGTTTTACATGCATCTCTTATTAGAGCTGTTAGTTTTAGTAGTATTATGTGAGCACTCTCATGTTTGCTTGTTGTATCATAAAGAGTATTTTTGTTAAAGCATGTTTTGTATGGTGCTTGTTGGGAGAAAGAAAACTGCTGCTTGAAGTAGAATTTATAACAGTACTTTTTCAATAAGCTTGGTTGGACCCAGCATTCTTTTATTGGAGAGTGACACACTCTGCTTTTTCATGAGAATACGTTGTATTCTTAATCTCTGTCTAGCTGCTGTATTTATTTAGCTCATGTTTTGCATGCATCTCTTATTAGAGTTGTTAGTTTTAGTAGTATTATGTGAGTACTCTCATGTTTGTTTGTTGTATCATAAAGAGTATTTTTGTTAAAGTATGTTTTGTATGGTGCTTGTTGGGAGAAAAAAAACTGTTGCTTGAAGTAGAATTTATAACAATACTGGTAGAAGCTTGTATAGACTGTGGCTAGGGCTTTTTCATGCCATGCTAAATGTTATTTTAGTTTTAAAGCCTTGTGGTTATTGAGTAGCATGATTAGCCTCAAATAGCTGAGAGTGTTTAATATGTATTGAAAGATTCATGAGTTGTTCTTGTCATAGTAAAGCATCAATATATGGTATTATCTTTCGAATGTTTTATTTGGTTGACTTGGCGCATGCTCACAGCATGTTTATGACTACAAACCAGTCACGAATAGCCTCCATGACCACTTAGTTTTTGAACTTGTGATAGTGCTTATGTTTTAATTAATGATGCTTATGTCGCTATGCATGATTATGACTCTTATGCTCTCTTGATTTTTCGCTCCCGGTCTTTTGCTAGCCTCCACCTGTACTGAGTATGAGCTCTACTCGTGCATCCAAACTCCCTTAAACCAAAGTTTTTCCCATTGTATCCACCATACCTACCTACATGTGGTATTTAACTACCATTCCAAAGTAAATTGCTCATGTGTTACCTTTAAAACCTTCAAAATTACTCCTGCTTTATGTTCCTGTTTTTGCTCATGAGGGCGTCAATAGAGAATCTTTATCTCACTTGTTGATTGGATTTCACACCCTGGACTAGTGGCTTCATCCGCTTATCCAAATGATAGAAGAGCTGGCAAAGGGGTGCCCAAACCCCAAATTAATGCAAACAAATTCTCTTCATTATTTTTCCCCTGATTTATCAGTCAAAGCATAATTGTGTAAACAAAAGAGAAAGAGGGACGACCTTCTACACCAGTTGCGTCCTTCACCATGGGAGCCGCTCTTGTGAATCCAGTTGTCTTGTGACGTACTGTATTTTCTGTTTACCATTCGTTGACATTAGCATACATCTCCCAAAATATAGACACTCCTCCACAGTATGTGATTGTTGGCAGGCACCCGAGGATTCGGTTAGCCATGGTTTGTGAAATATGTATGGGAGGAATGTCAAACTTTTAATACCTCTGTTTAATAAAATAAAGGGAAAAGCTACTAGTCGCCCGGGGGAAGGAACCTCTCGCGTCCTCCTCCTGGAAAGCGTGACGCGTGTCCCCCCGACGGAGCCCATCCACCAAACATCTTTTGTCTTATCCTGTTGACTCCAGAGAAATCGAGAAAACACCAATCCAACCATCAAATCCCGCCGCCCTTCTCCTCCGGTGGTGGCGGTGTGGTGGCGGCTAGCTCCTCCAGTTCTCCCCCCCTTTCCTCCCTACATCCATGGCTCTCGCTTTTCAATCCATGGAGCTCGAGCCTCTCCTCCTCCCTACGGAGCACTCACGCTTGGAGGCCGACGAGCTCGCACTCGAGCCAACGGCGTCGCCTCGTAGCTCGCCGCAGCGCCCCCGACCAACTCCATCCCGCCGGCGAGCTCGGCCCCCGTGCAGCCATGGTCGTGTTTCCATGGGGGGCGGCGCTCCTGCTAGTGGCGACTAGCGCAGCTGCCGCTATGGGGCGGTGGTGCACCTTGCTGTGAGTAACGGCGCCCTGCTTTCGAGCCAAGAGAGATGCTGCAGGTCGGAGGGCCATTTTTTTTGGGAGCTACAAGCAGTGCAATTTTTTTCAAGTTTTGCAGCAATTTTTTTCTCGCTATAAAGCAAATCCACATACTGATTATAGCAATTTCTTCTTTTTTTGCATGCTACAATTGTTGTTGGTGTGGCGCAAAATTTTAGATGTATTGCAGCAATTTTTTTCTCGCTATAAAGCAAATCCACATACTGATTATAGCAAATTCTTCTTTTTTTTGCATGCTACAGTTGTTGTTGGTGTGGTGCAAAATTTTAGATGTTTTGCAGCAATTTTTTTCTCGCTATAAAGCAAATCCAGATTCTATTTGTAGCAATTTTCTTTTTCCTTGATGCGATGCAATTTTTTGGAAGGTTTGCAGCAGATTATGTCCCTTTTTATTGCTAATCTACATGACAAATGTAGCAATTTTTCTTGTTCCTGATACAAATTTTCATGGTGAGGTGTATTGTAGCAGATTTAGTACTCCTTTTTCATGCAAATTCAAAAAAAAATCTGTAGCAATTTTTTTTCTCAAGAAGTGCAAATTCTTAAAACGGTCATAGCAAATTTTACAAGCTTGAAAGGGTCACCACAACGGTGGCGCTTCCAGAGGGAGGCCTGGTGATTCGAGGGGCTCAAAAGTTTGCTGCCATGGTAGAGGCGCAGTGCTTGCAAGGCACAACTGCATTGCTCCCAGGTTTTACATGGCGGTGCTACTATCGGGTGGCCGCCGCCGACAAGAGTCGCTACCGGCAGAGGACGCCGGACCGATGTGCGGCGGGAGATACGAGTCGCGCGTACAGAGGTGAGGTAATTGGGTGCGGGGAGATTTTTCTTTCTGCGAGAAAACTGGCGCGAGGAAGGCGGAGATGCACATGGGATGGTTGACCACTAACGGGACATGTGTCGCTCGCTCCGTGCGGGGGATCGGGACTTCCGATCCCGCGGGGGACGCTCAGCGCTGCCCTAAAATAAAAGCTCTAGCACATGAGTGATCCATTCTTACCTCTCGAAGGGTCTTTCTTTTACTTTTATGTCGAGTCTCCATCTTCTAACTTTATGCACAGTTGAGGGAGCATTTTTGCCATTCTGAGTTCTATGTGCATTTGTCCCATAAGCATCAATAATTACTTCATGATGTGATATTATTTGTTCTTAAATTATTTGTTCTAGTCTTCCTCATGAACTTTGAAGGTGTCATGGCATTTATGTTTTGCCTCACTCTTAAGGACTAGCGAAATATCACTTTGCCATGCTTTCTCTATACCTGAAACAAACGTCTACCTTTCTTTGCATTATTATTCATGATCCTTTATTTGAGTTACTCTTCGTGATGCAAAGTAATTGCTATGCTTTATTATTAAAATTTATTTATCATGCCTGTGTTTATAGTTTTATGATCTCAGCGTGCATATGCTTTTACATTAGATTGATCAAGTTTATGTTAGTAGCATGTCACATCAGAAATTATTGTGTTTTATCGTCTACCGACTTGAGGACGAGTAGGAACTAAGCTTGGGGATGCTTGATACGTCTCCAACGTATCTATAATTTCTGATGCTCCATGATCATATTTTTTCAATTGCTACTTGTTTTCTCCCTTATTTATAGCATTTTTATACGTTTTCCAGGCCTAACCTATTAACAAGATGCCAAGTGCCAGTTCCCTGTTTTATGCTGTTTTTTGTTTCAGAAAAGTTGTTCTGCAAACATTCTCGAAATTGGACCCCACAAAGCCCGAAGTTCCTATTTTCCCCGGAAGCATCCAAAACACCGAAGAGGAGTCGAAGACGAGCAACAGGAGGGCCACACCATAGGGTGGCGCGGGTCCCCCTGGCCGTGCCACCTATGGGTGTGGGGCCCCTGGAGCTCCACCGCCTTTGCCCTTTCGCCTATTTAATCCCCCCGGATGAAAAATCCTAAACACCTGATCAAAATCCCCGAAAAGTTCCGTAGCTGCCGTCACCGTCAACCCTAGATCAGGGGGTTCTGAAGCTGTTTCTGGCACCCTGCCGGAGAGGAGATCATCACCGAAGGCTTCTACATCACCATGCTTGCCTCCGGAGTGATGTGTGAGTACTTCATCCTTGGACTACGGGTCTGTATCTGTAGCTAGATGGTTGTCTTCTCCTCATATGCCTCCACGTTTAGATCTCGTGAGCTGCCTATCATGATCGAGATTGATCTTATGTAATTCTCTGTGCTATGTTTGCTGGGATCCAATGAATATTGACCTTATTCCAAGTTGATTATAGTCTTTATTTGCATATGCTATTTGTGATCTTGCGTGCTTTCCGTTTCTAGTGGTTACTCTGGCCAACTAGTTGCTAGTGACTCCAAGAGGGAGTATTATGCTTGATAGTGGGTTCATGCCTCCTTTTCGCCTTGCTCGAGTGATAGAAACGTGAAGGGGGAGGATGTGTTGTTGCCATTAGGGAGAAAACAACGGTGAGAGTGCCCGCGTGCATAAACATTGCTTACATTACACACTTTGTGTCACGCCCCGAGACCGGGTCTGGGAGAATGACAGCCGCCGCGCGCCTATAGACCCGAGAGTCTATACACGTGCAAGGCGTAGAAAAGCAGGAATAACAAGCATAGTGGAGATCAAACAGCTTAATTACACTATTTACAAGATTATTACATTTACAAGATAAATAAAGATGTTCTCTACATGTTTCCCACCCAACTGGTCCAGCCTACTCTTTGGACTACTCCTCGGACGACATCGTCTTCCGCTGCGAACTCTGATAAAAACAAGGGGTGCAAGGGTGAGTACGATAAATCATACTCAGAAAACAATTCATACACTTTCATATACGTTGTAAAATACACTAGGTTTTGGAAATACAATTGTTAAGTAATTAACCAGATTAAAATCCATGGTGCCACACATGAAGATAAGATTCCCTACCCGGGACTCACAGGGGTGAAATTCCACACTTTTACACTCTTAAGAGGGGTACTCCGACATCGACAGCCTCGACCAGAACCACACAGGCTCTAGAAGAGCAGAGCTCTTTGACCCGCTCAGACACCGGACACCTTGACCTACTCATGTCGGTCGCTCCTACGGATCCATCACCGACACTTTTCCGAACAAGGGCCATTCCTCACGGAGAACTCAGTCAGTCTCATACCTGAACTGTGACCGGTACAATAGGATTACCTTCGTAGTACCAAGTTTTCTTTATAAAAACATCAGTTCATTGTCCATGCGAATACACGTGCTAAGCCCGGTTCGTATCGGTGGCTCCTACGGATCCATCACCGCATACCGACACCAGCGTAATAGCCCCGATATATCCACACATATCTCGTACCAGTATGGTATCATGCAATTTAATATCAAAGCACATTCCACAAAATATAGGAAGGTGTAGGAGCAGCTTGCCTGATATAACAATCATCTGACCGATAGAATCACCAACAGAAAATCAGCAATCAAATAATATGAACGTTGGTCAACTCCACGTATTTGCTAGGACCACCCTACGAGATCATACGACACCAGCGTGGCCGAAATAATACCACAAGGAAGATGGTACTGCACACCCTCCACTCGGCCGCCATCACCGTGTACTCTCTCTGATTCTGTGTCTATCACTCCATAAGCCTCTGGTTTCCCTCTCTTATTCTCTGTCTAACTCTGGCTGCTGCTCTCTCTCTTCTCGGCTTTGCTATCTGCTTTGGCTTTCACTCTCTCTTGATGCTGTGCATTTGAGGCAGGAACGCCCATCTATTTATAGGTCATGAGCACCGTCTAAACCAGCTAAAAATCTAGCAGCAGCCCCGTCTGCCTCTTGACCTTTCGGAAGTGCTGAGAAAACGCCGCCAAAATATCTAAGCTGCATTCACGGCTGACCCTTCGAGGCAGCTGAGCAAGCACGTCTAGATGCTGGCCGTCGAAATGAGTCAAGGATCAGCTGGGCACGTGTCGACGGTTCACAGGCTATAACATGCACAACTCCAGCTAGGTATCCTAGCTCATCTTGTGCTGCCAACGCTGCACGGCCAGAAAATATCAAAAGGTGACACAATGGCAGCGTCATCTACAATTAACTACTAGGTACCTCCATCGATTCATACATTGAGTACTATTACTAGTACTCCTACACCACTTGAGCGATGCATTCATGGCCAAATGCATGAATATATGCACGTAAAACAACTTGATCCATGTATGCATTAGGACTACTAGTTCACATGCACAAACAAGTCAGACTAGCTAATAATAAGGCAGATGTACTTCTCTTTATTTCTCCAATTTTTATTGCATGCAAGAGTTAACATTACTTAAATACTAGAGATTAGCAACAAAATCAAGCTGACTAGATGCCCAATTATTTTCAAGCTCAAATTAATTAATCTACCAAATTCGGGGTATCACACCTTGTTTAATGCAATTATGTGTTGCTTGCAACTTAATACCTAAAGGGGTTTGAATGATAATCTGAGGGTGGATTATTAGTCATAGATGTAGATGGATGTCGGTCTATGTATCTTGTTGTAATGCCCGCACTAAATATCATAGTAATCTTCATGTCATATTGTGCACTACGGTGCAGCCTCTGTTTGTCAATTGCCCAGCTGTAATTTGTTCACCCAACATGCTATCTTTTATGGAGAGACACCACTAGTGAAACTATGAACCCCGGTCCATTTTCTTACATTGTTAAAACAAACCACAACTATTTCCTGCTTTCTTTACTTACTGCAAGCATACATTGTTATCCACACTATACGTCTAATCTTTGTTTTCAGCAAGACCGGTGAGATTGACAACCTCACTGTACCGTTGGGGCAAAGTATTTTGCAAGTGTTGTGTGCAGGTTCCACGTTATTGCTGACACCGGTGAAGCGACAGCACCACCGTCAGTGGCATCAACCTTCCGAAGATTCTCTTTCTCGTAATGGATTGATAAACTTGGTTCCTAACTAAGGGGAAATACCTACCGATGTGCTCACCACACCCTCCTCTTGGGGTCTCCTCATATGCCTCCATGTTTAGATCTCGTGAGCTGCATAACATTATCGAGATTGATCTTATGTAATTCTCTGTGCTGTGTTTGCTGGGATCCGATGAATATTGACCTTATGCCAAGTTGATTATAGTCTTTATTTGCAT
Organism: Alopecurus myosuroides; assembly: GCA_028641055.1. NCBI lineage: Eukaryota > Viridiplantae > Streptophyta > Magnoliopsida > Poales > Poaceae > Alopecurus > Alopecurus myosuroides. The sequence goes on along the minus strand of CM054058.1, from coordinate 207,183,599 downwards.
ATGCTATTTTTGATCTTGCAAGCTTTCCGTTGCTAGTGGTTACTCTGGCCAAGTAGTTGCTAGTGACTCCAAGAGGGAGTATTTATGCTTGATAGTGGGTTCATGCCTCCTTTTCTCCTTGCTCGAGTGATAGAAATGTGAAGGGGGAGGATGTGCTATTGCCATTAGGGAGAAAACAACGGTGAGAGTGCCCGTGTGCATAATCATTGCTTACATTAAACACTTTGTTTAATGCAGTTATCTGTTGCTTGCAACTTAATACCTTAGGGGGTTTGGATGATAATCTGAGGGTGGATTATTAGGCATAGATGCAGATGGATGTCGATCTATGTATCTTGTTGTAATGCCCGCACTAAATATCATAGTAATCTTCATGTCATATTGTGCACTACGGTGCAACCTCTGTTCGTCAATTGCCCAGCTGTAATTTGTTCACCCAGCATGATATCTTTTATGGAGAGACACCACTAGTGAAACTATGAACCCCGGTCTATTTTCTTACACTGCTAAAACAAACCACAACAGCAAGACTGGTAAGATTGACAACCTCACTGTACCGTTGGGGCAAAGTATTTTGGTTGTGTTGTGTGCAGGTTCCACGTTGTTGCTGACACCGGTGAAGCGCCAGCACCACCGTCAGTGGCATTGTCGGATATATACCGAATAGGGGTATAGAAGATGGTAGACAAAAGAGCTGGACTACCAGGGTGGCCTGCAAGGTAATGGGCTTAGGACCATTGGGCGGCCCAGTAGTCCGACGCGTAGAAGCCGGATTCTAGAAGAACCCGGATCACGGCCCGCGTGATCTGGCTTGGAGGAGAAGACGGATTCCTTACTTTCCAAGTTACAAGTTAAACGTAGTCTTCTAGGTTTCTGGTTCTGTAAGCCCTAATCCGGCTATTATATAAAGCCGGACGGGAGATAGATTTGATAAGTTCCTTTAGTTCCAAGGTTCTAGGTCCAAGCTCAAGCCTTACGCAACTCGCCGGGAAGTTCATCCTCGACGAGTAGCTGGATCTATACCCTTACATTGTAACCTTATTATACGGGCTTTAGTCCCACATAGTGAGAAGTGCAGGAGTAGGTACGCCGTACTGTCGCGACGTACCGAACCTGGGTAAATCCCGTGTTCTGTGTTACTACGCTATCCCGTTACCCCACGTCTCTACCGTAGTCTCATGGCACCCCAGTCTATGAAAACTACTACGATGTCTCGACAGTTGGCGCCCACCGTGGGGCTAACGACGTCAGGCGTGAAGTTTCGGTCTGGGATATTAGGCGGAATCGGAAGATCGATCACTGTCGGAAGCTTGGAATTCGACGACGACGTCGGGCGCTTCCTCGACAACGGATCCTACATACCGGCGCAAAACCATCTGGTAAGTGCCTGCGTTTTACCGATTGGATCTGCTAATATCTTTATCGGATTAACCGCGGAAGCAATGGGGTTTTGCGGTGAAAGCAATTATCTCCCACCCGCCCTATACCCAGTCGAAGACGACTATGATGCCGGATTTTGCTCAGATCGCCGACAATACAGTGATACGCACTTTATCGGCATGGTGCAATCCGAGATCGCCGAAAACACGGATGACGGAAATCCCGTGCAAGAGGCAGACAACGATACACCCGTCACAGAGACGGAAGAACCAATACCCGTCACAGAGACGGAAGATCCGACATCCGTCAACCAGACGATGAACTCGGAAACAGAGTCCGTGCTTGCCGCCATTGAGGCGAGATTGGAGTCGGAAACCGGATCGGATAACTTCGAATCCGAAGACGAAGATGATGATGCCTTCGTAAGAAAAGTTAAGTCCTTTCAAGAGGGATTCCATGAAGTGCTAATGGCAAAACCAGCTGATACAACGGGTGCCGATAGCCAGGAAAGCCCTAAAACCCCTCCGCCAGCAGAGGAGAGGGAAGACGGAGAAACTTCTCCGATATTTCCTAATGTCAAGGAGATGACAGAGGATGAACCTGTCAAAAAACCTCCCTCTTCCAAGAAAAAGCACCGTGCTTCTAAAAAACTACAGTACAAACTCCGGAAGAAAAAGTCAGCTGATCTCGCTGATGAAAACCTGGAAGTTGGAGATATTAGTGGCACAAAGCCTACGGAAAAGAAATCTAAGGAAATCACTGCTCCGCCAATGACAGAACTGGAAGAGCAAGAACTATTACAAACTCCAGTGGGACCCAATGAACCCCCTGAGATGCTGGAAGCCAGGAGACAAGCTTTCCAACGGCAACAGCAACAACTGCTTAGATCTCGGCAACATCTCCAACAAACCCATAATGACATCAAAATTATGAAGGAAGAAATTGAGGAGTACGAGAGAAAGCATAGATCTGCCTTAAAACCTACGAGGTTACCCGGAATTGCAAAACCGGAAGAACTGCCGCCGAAAGAAAGGTTCTATAACCCATCTTGGCAAAAGCAGTTAAACGGCAAAGATGCCAAGGGCGAACCAATATACAAAACCGCAGCTGAAAACGCGGAAGCAGCGTTCGCCATCTTGAACAATGATCTGTACTCCAACGGGGAAAAACTCCAAGGGGTGTATGCTTTCCTAGGGAAAGCATTACAGCAGCAACAGCGAGGACAAGAGCGATCAGGGAGGCTGCATGATAATTCCGCCCTCTGCAAAACTGTTACTTGCGCTGCTGGAGCACCTGGACCGGAAGAACCCGGAGATTCGGATAAAAAAGAGGATCCGAGAAAAGACAAGAAAAACCCCGACAACCGGGACGCAGCGTCTAGAACCGGACCTCATCTCCCGAAAGATGGGTATAAACCACACGATCGGGAAGACAAACACCGGAATGACGGCAAAATAATGCCACCTCCGAGAAACCCAGCTGAAAAAGCTGGAAGATACGATACGCCTCACAGACGTGAAAGATCTCGGACACCGCCCAAAGATAAGGAAAGGTATAGGAGCAGGACTCCACCTAATCCCAGAGGGCGTGACAACGGAAGAGATAGAGATAACCTCAAAAAAACGCGTCCGCGCAACAATGGAAAAGAAAGGAGCAGATCCCCTTCTGTCCATTCAGCCGGGAGATATTCTGCACATATTGACAGAGCAGAAAAGGATGATATATACTTTGGTCCTAAGTGTTTTACTGACAGGATCCGAAGGATAACCCTGCATTCTGGCTTCGCCAAAGTTGGTCCAACCTACCAAAAATATACCGGCAGTACAAACCCGGATACCTGGCTTTCAGATTATTACACAGCCGTCCAGATCAACAACGGGACAGACCTGGAAGCTGTCAAGTTTCTTCCCCTAATGTTGCTAGACGGAGCCAGAGATTGGATTAATGGTTTACCATCAAGAACTGTCGACAGTTGGGATGATATGGCGAGAGTATTTACCCAGCATTTTAGGGGAACATACAAACGCCCAAATAGCATCAACCAGCTGAACCGTTGCACCCAATTTGAAGATGAACCATACGTGGATTTCATCTCCAGATGGACTGCAATGAAGAATAGTTGCTCTGGAGTAACTGACGTACAAGCAATGCATGCTTTCGTCAATGGCCTAAAACCCGGACTTGTGCCGTTCATGGTTGGTTCTAAAAAGCACAAAGATCTCGGATCTATGCTTACAACCGCTAATGAGCATGCTGCAGCCGAAGATGATATTAGAGCAAGAGGAGGCAATATTGAGTCACTAATACTGGCCAAGAAAACACCTCGTTCTGATAAAAAAGGAACTCTGGAGTCAGCAACAAAGCCCAAGGAGGTTAACTTAGCCTTTGGAGGAGAAAAAGGGAACAAGTGGAAAGGCCGCAGTCCGGATCCCATCAATTACACTCCTGAGGAATGGGAGAGAATTAAGTCGGAACCCTGCGTCCACCACTCTCAGTTTGGGAAACCAACCCACACGAACGCGCAATGCCGGTTAAACAAGCATATGAAAGGCAATGCAGGATCCGGAAATAAAGGGAAGGGTTCCAAGAGGAAACCTGCCAAACAAAAGCCAGAAGCTGAAAAAGAAGACAGTGAATCAGACACTGATGATAAAATCCAGGAACAACAGCGAAAAGGCGAACCTAAATTTCCGAGAGTTGACGGAGAAGCAATGCTAACTTTCCTAGCAACCCCGTCAGCAAAGGTGGCCAAAAGGACACTTCGAGAAATAAACGCGGTTGTTCCTGCAACCCCAAAATTCTTGAAGTATTCCAACACACCGATAATCTGGGATCAGTCTGATCATCCCGGAAATATCCCTGAACCCGGCACACAAGCTCTTGTTGTAAGCCCTATTGTTCAAAACACTAGGCTAAGAAGGGTGCTGATGGACGGAGGATCCAGCATCAATATAATGTACCTGGATACACTGAAGCACTTGAAGATATCCGAGTCCCAGCTCAATTACAGCAATATACGCTTCCATGGCATTGTTCATGGCAGGCAAGCACGATCCCTAGGAGAAATTTCCCTAGATGTCACCTTCGGAGATAAAGATCACTTCCGGCAGGAAAAAGTATCCTTCGAAGTTGTGCCGTTCGAGAGCGTGTATCACGCAATACTCGGACGTCCGGCTTTCGCTAAGTTTATGGCAAGATCTTGCTATATCTACAACAAGCTGAAGATGCCAGGACCCAAAGGAGGAGTAATCACCATTGCCGGTGATTTCAAGCTGGCAAACGAGTTGGAGAAGCAAAACGCCCTTTGCGCCCAAAGAGTTATAGCTCAGGAAGAACTGAAGGAGTTAGCCAAGGAGGTATCGCCGAAAGAAATGCCGGCAGGAAAAGAAACTCGAAAGCCAACAGATAGCTTCAAGGCATCCGAGAATACAAGACAGGTAATCCTAGATCCCAAAGATCCGACAAAATTCGTCGTTGTAGGGACTGGGATGACCGACAAATAGGAAGGCGAGCTCATCAAGTTCCTCCGTGAGAACTGGGACATTTTTTCCTGGTGTCCAGCTGACATGCCAGGCGTACCCAGGGAACTTGCTGAGCACCAACTCAAGGTTATTCCCGGATCAAAACCCGTCAAACAAGGTCTCCGTCGATTTGACGGAAGAAGACGGAAGGCTATTGGCAAGGAAATTATCCGGCTTTTAGCAGCGGATTTCATCAAGGAGGTAATCCATACTGACTGGTCCGCAAATCCGGTACTAGTACCGAAGAAAGACACAACTGCCCTCAGAATGTGTATAGATTACACAGGATTGAACAAGTTATGTCCGAAAGATAGGTTTGCGCTGCCGCGAATCGATCAAATAATAGACGCCACTGCAGGCTCTGAGATTTTATGCTTTTTGGATGCATACTCCGGGTACCACCAAATACGCATGAAAAAGGAAGATCAAATCAAGACTTCTTTTATAACCCCGTACGGGACGTATTACTACGTAACCATGCCTTTTGGCCTGAAGAACGCAGGTGCAACCTACCAGCGTTGCATGCAACATTGTTTGCATAGTCAAATTGGAAAAAACGTCCATGTTTACGTGGACGATATTGCTGTCGTAACCAAGGAAAAAGATACACTCCTTGAGGATTTGCGAGAAACTTTCGAAAACTTGCGCACTTACAAGATGAAGTTGAATCCATCTAAGTGCGTATTCGGGGTTCCCTCAGGAAAACTTCTAGGTTTCATCGTTTCTCACAGAGGAATAGAAGTTAACCCGGAAAAGATCAAGGCAATCTTGAATATCTCAAAGCCTACGTGTGTAAAAGATGTCCAAAGATTGACGGGTTCCGCTGCAGCCGTCAGCAGATTTATTAGTCGGCTGGGGGATAAAGCCTTACCACTATACAAACTGTTAAAGAAATCCGACAAGTTCGAATGGACAGAAGAGGCCGATGCAGCGTTAGCCCAGTTAAAAGAAACCTTGATGAACGCTCCCATCTTGGCATCCCCCAAAGATGAAGAACCCATGTTACTGTACCTAACGGCTACTAGTCGGGTTATTAGCGCGGTAATCGTTGTGGAACGGACAAAAGAAGAACAAAGCATACCAGATCAACATCCGGTATACTACATAAGCGAAGTTTTCTCCGAATCCAAACAAAGATACCCGCACTATCAGAAACTGGCATACGGCGTATTTTTTGCATCCAGAAAGCTGCGCCATTACTTCCAAGGACATTCTATAACAGTGGTATGTAAAGCACCACTAGGAGATATTATAAACAATGCGGAGGCAACCGGCCGAGTAGCTAAATGGGGCATCGAGCTGGCAGCTTTCGACATTAAGTACCAGCCAAGGACGGCAATAAAATCCCAGGTTTTGGCAGATTTCGTCGCCGACTGGACAGAAGCAATGGAAAATACACCGATGCCAGAATCCGAGTACTGGATCATGCACTTTGACGGATCCAAGATGAAGGAAGGAGCTGGAGCCGGCGTAGTTCTAAAATCTCCCAAAGGAGACACAATGGAGTACGTATTACAAATACACTTCAACGCCAGTAATAATGTGGCAGAATATGAAGCTTTGCTTCATGGCTTGCATATTGCAAAAGAAATAGGGGTAAAACGCATCTTGTGCTATGGAGACTCAGATTTGGTACAGCACCAGCTCAACCAAACCTGGGACGCGAAAAGCCCTATAATGGCCGAATATCGGAGAACGGTGGATGAGTTTGCCATCTGCTTCTTCGGATTCGAAGTCCTTCACATAAAAAGGGAGGAAAATTGGAACGCGGATGCGTTAGCCCGCATGGGATCAGAGAGAGTAAAAACTTTACCACAGGGGTATTCGTCCAGCATTTGCATGAACCATCCATAAAAGGTGGAGACGTTGATTACCCTCTAGCATCTGAAACAATTGAAGTCATGCTCGTTAAACCGGATTGGACAATCCCGTACCTAAACTTCTTAGTCAATCAGAAGTACCCGGAAGGAGCAGACGAAGTCCTACAAAGGCAAATACAGCGTCGATGCAAAGGATACGTAGTGATCAACGACCACTTATATAAACGCAGTACTTCCGGAGTTTTTCTGCGGTGTATTTCACCAGAAGAAGGAAGAGAAATATTGCAAGAAATCCATGCCGGCGATTGCGGACATCATGCTCAATCAAAAAGCATAGTCAAAAAAGCATTCCGTGCAGGGTTTTTCTGGCTAACAGCCAAGACAGACGCCGAACGCATAGTGAATACATGCGAAGGATGCCAATATTACGCCAAGCAGACCAATTTGCCGGCCCAAGCACTTAAAACTGTCCCTATCACATGGCCGTTTGCGGTCTGGGGGCTAGACATGATGGGACCGTTCAAAACTGCAAGAGGTGGACTTACACATCTACTCGTAGCAGTAGATAAGTACACAAAATGGGTGGAGGCTAAACCCATCAAAAAGCTGGACGGCGCAACTGCCAGAAATTTCATTATTGATTTAGTAATGAGGTATGGCGTCCCACACAGCATAATAACTGATAACGGGACAAATTTCTCCATTGGGGAGTTGGCAAAATACTGCCAACAAACGGGAATTCGCTTGGATCTTGCATCTGTGGCACACCCGCAATCTAATGGACAGGTTGAAAGAATGAACAGCTCAATCCTGCAAGGAATACGCCCAAGACTCGAAACTCCTCTTCATAGAGCAGCTGGAGCATGGGTAGAAGAACTACCTTCCGTGTTATGGAGTATTCGAACGACGCCAAACAGGTCAACTGAGCAAACCCCGTTCTTCCTAGTTTATGGTGCGGAAGCTATGCTTCCAACGGATATGATCCATGATAGCCCAAGAGTGCAAAATTTCGACGACTCGGATGCCGAGGAAGCACGACAGGATGCTGTCGATCTCCTAGAAGAGGAAAGAGAACTTGTGCTTCAAAGATCCGCCATCTACCAGCAAGGTTTACGACGTTATCATAGTCGGAAAATCAGGCATCGTTCTTTTAAAGAAGGTGACTTGGTGCTGAGACTGGTGCAGCAAAGGAAGCACAAATTGGCCCCAGTATGGGAAGGACCATTTGTCATCAGTAAAGCCATGAAGAATGGATCATATTATCTTGTCGACATTCGAGATACGGAGGATGATCCCAAAAAGCCGAATCGCAAAAGAAAGAGAAAAATAGATGCTGAACTAGGAGAGACAAATAGGCCTTGGAGTATCCAGCAATTACGTCCCTTCTACACTTAGTTCAATTTCTATGTAAACATCTTTGAGATCATGAAATAAAGTTATCGGAGTTCATATCCATTATAAGTTCAAAATACTTCCGTTTTATCTATTTCCCAATGATCTTACAAATACTCAATGTTGACCCGAATTGTGCCTGCGTGCTCGGAGTTTAAAAGCTGAATGATTCGGCCTGTTAAAGGTTAAAGGAAACTCGGATTGTGCCTGCGTGCCCAAGTTTCAGAACAGTTCCTTGTTTTCTCTAAGTTTTATCTGATCGTGCGTATGCTGGGTTACTGGAACTAGTTAGTAAAAATGCCTTTAGCATGATTCATGTTTTCGAGTTTCAAAACTGCTTGGTTCGTCCCCAGTTACTCGGCATAACGATTCATAATGCTATTTGAGCCATTTCAAACACTAAGGACAGTTAAAGCATCTATACCAGATTACTTAGAAGATAGAGGAGCAGCCAAACCCGGAAAAAACTTTGCAAGAAGTGTGAAATCGCAAAAGGCAGAGTTCTTGTTCCGAAAAATGACATAGAAGTATTACAATATGAATTACATTGTAAAGAAGCTACTATACGCATCCATCATCCAGGTCAAGTGCGCCCCCTTAAATTTCTGAGTCTTCATCACTGCCATCATTCTCGGGGGCTGCGGGCGTTTCTTCTTCCGGATAAGTAATGGAGATATTTACCATGGAGGCAATCTGCGTGGCATGGCCTTCAACTTCTTCAAAGATTGCATTTATTTGTGTTTCTGAACATCCTTGAGGAATACCGGATGCTACACGCCAGGATTTTGCATCAGGATAGTGTAAGCGCATAAGGCCAAGTGCCATTCGCGCACCACCCCGTGCAGCAGAGCGAAGGAAAGATTCCTTCGAATTTGCTACCTCCATGATGCCATTCGGAAGTCGGTAAACTTCTGAAAATTGTATACTGCTTGTGGGCAGGAATTTATTGATTAAGTGCATTCCTGCATTTCTGATTGAATTCCATATCTTCCCAAAGGCCCGGATCTTTTCCGTCCGAGAAATCCCTGGAAAATTTCCTGCTTTTTTGACAAAAGGCAAAGATTAGAAAGTACAAGAATATGGCATGTAAGTATTGGTAAAAGAAGTCAACTTACCAAGAACCGCGTCAATTTCGTCGCTTTCTTTCATACGAGGAAATAGCATACTTTCTAAATCATTGATAATAGATTTATCCTCTGCTGCCTGCAAAGAAGCCTTGGATTGTGCAATCCCAAGAGCTAGATTACTGGCTTCCAGTTCTTCTCGAACTTTTGAAAGTTCTTTTTGAAGATTGGAGTTTTCTTCACGAAGTTGAGAAAAGTAAGCAGCGTTTGCTGTGAGCTTCTTGGCTTTGGTTAAAGCAGCTGAAAAGTAAGGACAAAATAATCCGACATTACGGCAAGATCTAGAAATGATTTTCCAGCAAAAATCAATAAACACGAAGTAAAATACCGGTGGTTTTTGATAATTGCTTTTGAGTCGACGCCAGTTCGTTGCTTTTTGACTCAATAACAGATTGAAGTGTTTTTACTTCTCTGCTTTTGAGGCTAAGTTTTTTCAAAACTTCCACGTTTATGGCATCTGCGGAATGCTGAAACATGGAAATGAAAGCCAGATGCTTAAGTTTGAACAAGCATACAAAGAAGCATTAAGAAGAATTTAGATTTTCAACTTAATGCTTGGGGGCTAGAGGTATTACCTGGCTCATTTCTCGCAAATCAGTTAAGGTCTCCTTGAATTCTCTGGCATATTCCATGAAAAGAATTCCTACGTGGTGAAGGCCATCGTGTATAACCTGGCGGGGCGAGAATGCGATATTGTTGCGGATAACTAATCCATTTTGTGGCCAAGGGCGAACCAGAGGCGCAGGAGCAAAAAACTTCTTAGCTTCCGGTCGAATATATCTGAGGTCGTCGAAAGGTTCCTCTTTCACCCGGATATCATCTGGAGCAGGAATAAATTCGTTTCCGACGGGTGATTGAAAATTTCCACCCATTGGCATATTCGTTTTCCCCCTTTTACCCGTAGCTGCAGAAGGAAACTCTTCTTTGATAGTGGTTTGCCTCTTGCGCTTTTGGTTGTTGTAAAACTCGGCATATAATTTGCTGATTTCAGCATCAGAAGCAAGATCATTTTCTCCGAGTTCGTCAAACTAGGAAAGAATTAACAGTATGTTAAAAAATGAAGGGAGAAGATAATCTGAGGAAACTCAGAAACAAGGGAAGGAAAGTACCTTAGGAACCAGATTTTCCGCATGATAAATGGCTAGACTTTCCTCAATCTGGTTATCGGCGGCAACTATCTGGTGAAGGCGTTCTATAAAATCCTTCTTGCTAAAGGACCTATCAGTACCCCTCATGCTATCTTCCGGCCCCGTGTACTCGCAAAGAAGTCGGGAACGAAGGGATAAAGGTTGTACGCGACGTCCAAACCAGCATAAAACGATATCCTTCCAAACCAAAGGTGGTTGAGAAGAAGAAAGTTTGGCAATGCGCCGCTTTATTTTCATCAGGTTTTCAGGCAAATCCTCTATTACTGCAAGTGTCCAATTCTCGTGAGGGATGGCGGCAGAATTAACAAAGGGAGGAATTCCGGTCTCTTTGCTGGGGAACGGAATGTCTTGGTGGTAAAAGAAAGAACCTAGCCAAGATTGGTCAGGTTTCGGCATTCTTATCCTTGGATACCATTCTTCCCTAAAGTTTCTGAGGATAAAAGATATGGTACCACAGACGGGTGAAACACCGCTTCTGATGTTGTGTTTTACCTCAAAACAATAATGCCAGAAGTCTAAATTGGGAGTTATTCCAAGATACCCTTCGAAAAGAGCTTGGAAACTAGCTAATTGAAGGATGGAATTTGGAGAGATATTATGTGGTTGAACACCATAAAAGTTGAGGACGTCTAGGAAAAAGGCGGAAGGGGGAAAACCCATACCTCTCGTGATATGAGAGGTAAGGAGGACGCGCTCTCCTTCCTCTGGCTTGGGCACTGGCTCATCCTTCGAGATCCGCCATTTGCCTTTAACTATTAATTTATCCCTTGACATCCGACGAAGGAGAACGAGTGAAGTATTACTCTGATTCCAATTTCCGACAAATTCTGCTTCTTCATCGGCTCCGGCGGAGAAGCGCTCGGTGCCACGAGAGTGAATCTTGACCCTCGCCGGTTCTGAAGCAAACGGCGGGGTTGGCGTGGTGCTTGGGCCCGCTACGTCCGCGGCGGCGGAAGCATTTCCTCCGCCCGCCGCGGATGCCGTGGTTTTTTCCGGCCCGCCGCCGGCATGCTTGGGCGATCCCAGCTGTGGATCTAAGTCGCCCAACAGCTCGTCGATGGAGGCGCGAGCCGGAGAGGACGACGGAGAAGCCATCGTTTTCGGTGATGAGGGAGCGCTCCGGCGTGCAAAGAGCTCGTCGGGGCAAGGATTCGTTCTAGCTCTCGTGCTCGCGTTTGCGTCAATGGCGTGGGCAGTGAGGGAGTGAGGAAAGATTTCCGGAGACGACGAGGACGGCTATTTATAGCCTAAAAACCTCTAGATACGCGCCAACGGCTCTTTTGACCGTTGGATGTTCGACGCGTGTCGCTCGCCGGAAAATCCGGGAAACGGAACGACAGAGGAATGATGGCTATCTCCTCGTTTCTCGTGAGAATCTGTCAGAGATACGTTGCAGGGTTTCCCGCGTGAAACCAAGCGGCGCTTGCGTCAGCATGATTAAAGCGCTGATGTCACGTGTTCCTTTTCCGCGAAGGATCGCGAGAAGAAAAGCCGGATTTTCATAGTTCCGAGTTTTATGTTACCATCTCCTTCAAAAGGAAAGAAGAAAGAATCAATACTGCTGAATCAAGTTTCCCGGACAAAATGTATTTGACGAAAGGCGGATTTTCAGAGTTTTGATCCTTCCTGGGGGCTACTGTCGGATATATACCGAATAGGGGTATAGAAGATGGTAGACAAAAGAGCTGGACTACCAGGGTGGCCTGCAAGGTAATGGGCTTAGGACCATTGGGCGGCCCAGTAGTCCGACGCGTAGAAGCCGGATTCTAGAAGAACCCGGATCACGGCCCGCGTGATCTGGCTTGGAGGAGAAGACGGATTCCTTACTTTCCAAGTTACAAGTTAAACGTAGTCTTCTAGGTTTCTGGTTCTGTAAGCCCTAATCCGGCTATTATATAAAGCCGGACGGGAGATAGATTTGATAAGTTCCTTTAGTTCCAAGGTTCTAGGTCCAAGCTCAAGCCTTACGCAACTCGCCGGGAAGTTCATCCTCGACGAGTAGCTGGATCTATACCCTTACATTGTAACCTTATTATACGGGCTTTAGTCCCACATAGTGAGAAGTGCAGGAGTAGGTACGCCGTACTGTCGCGACGTACCGAACCTGGGTAAATCCCGTGTTCTGTGTTACTACGCTATCCCGTTACCCCACGTCTCTACCGTAGTCTCATGGCACCCCAGTCTATGAAAACTACTACGATGTCTCGACAGGCATCAACCTTCCGAAGGTCCACTTTCTCCTACTGGATTGATAACCTTGGTTCCTAAGTAAGGGGAAATACCTACCGCTATGCTCATCACACCCTCCTCTTGGGGTCTCCTCATATGCCTCCATGTTTAGATCTCGTGAGCTGCCTATCATGATCGAGATTGATCTTATGTAATTCTCTGTGTTGTGTTTGCTGGGATCCGATGAATATTGACCTTATGCCAAGTTGATTATAGTCTTTATTTTCATATGCTATTTGTGATCTTGCGTGCTTTCCATTTCTAGTGGTTACTCTGGCCAACTAGTTGCTAGTGACTCCAAGAGGGAGTATTTATGCTTGATAGTGGGTTCATGCCTCCTTTTTGCCTTGCTCGAGTGATAGAAACGTGAAGGGGGAGGATGTGTTGTTGCCATTAGGGAGAAAACAACGGAGTGCCCGCGTGCATAAACATTGCTTACATTACACACTTTGTTTAATGCAATTATCTGTTGCTTGCAACTTAATACCTATGGGGATTTGGATGATAACCTGAGGATGGACTATTAGTCATAGATGCAGATGGATGTCGGTTTATGTATCTTGTTGTAATGCCCGCACTAAATATCATAGTAATCTTCATGTCATATTGTGCACTACGGTGCAACCTCTATTTGTCAATTGCCCAGCTGTAATTTGTTCACCCAGCATGCTATCTTTTATGGAGAGACACCACTAGTGAAACTATGAACCCCGGTCCATTTTCTTACACTGTTAAAACAAACCACAACTATTTCCTGCTTTCTTTACTTACTGCAAGCATACATTGTTTTCTACACTATACGTCTAATCTTTGATTTTAGCAAGACCGGTGAGATTGACAACCTCACTGTACCGTTGGGGCAAAGTATTTTGGTTGTGTTGTGTGCAGGTTCCACTTTGTTGCTGACACCGGTGAAGCGACAGCACCACCGTCAGTGGCATCAACCTTCCGAAGGTCCTCTTTCTCCTACTGGATTGATAACCTTGGTTCCTAACTAAGGGGAAATACCTACCGCTGTGCTCATCACACCCTCCTCTTGGGGTCTCCTCATATGCCTCCATGTTTAGATCTCGTGAGCTGCCTATCATGATCGAGATTGATCTTATGTAATTCTATGTGCTGTGTTTGCTGGGATCCGATGAATATTGACCTTATGCCAAGTTGATTATAGTCTTTATTTGCATATTCTATTTGTGATCTTGCATGCTTTCCCTTGCTAGTGGTTACTCTGGCCAAATAGTTGCTAGTGACTCCAGGAGTGAGTATTTATGCTTGATAGTGGGTTCATGCCTCCTTTTCGCCTTGCTCGAGTGACAGAAACGTGAAGGTGGAGGATGTGTTATTGCCATTAGGGAGAAAACAGCGATGAGAGTGCCCGCGTGCATAATCATTGCTTACATTACACACTTTGTTTAATGCAATTATCTGTTGCGTGGAACTTAATGCCTAAGGGGGTTTGGATCATAACCTGAGGTTGGATTATTAGTCATAAATACAGATGGATGTCGGTGTATGTATCTTGTTGTAATGCCCGCACTAAATATCATAGTAATCTTCATGTCATATTGTGCACTACGGTGCAACCTCTATTTGTCAATTGCCCAGCTGTAATTTGTTCACCTAGCATGCTATCTTTTATGGAGAGACACCACTAGTGAAACTATGAACCCCGGTCCATTTTCTTACACTGTTAAAGCAAACCACAACTCTTTCCTGCTTTTTTTACTTACTGCAAGCATACATTGTTTCCCACACTATACGTCTAATCTTTGTGTTCAGCAAGACCGGTGAGATTGACAACCTCACTGTACCGTTGGGGCAAAGTATTTTGGTTGTGTTGTGTGCAGGTTCCACGTTGTTGCTGACACCGGTGAAGCGCCAGCACCACCGTCAGTGGCATCAACCTTTCGAAGGTCCTCTTTTTTCTACTCGATTGATAACCTTGGTTCCTAACTAAGGGGAAATACATACCGCTGTGCTCATCACACCCTCCTCTTGGGGTCTCCCAACAAACGTGTGTATCACGAGCATCACCCCGCGCGCCCCCATGCCGGCCTGGCCGACACCCCAGGCCGGGCACACGCACAGCACACGCACACACGATCCCGCACAGCACACGAACCCTTCCTCCCCTTCTTCCCCACACACCACCACCACCATTAGAGCCCCCACTTGGAGCTATCCTCCCCCCACCCTAGACCCACCCTACCACCCAAATTAATAGATCTGCAAGCCCTCGGCCTCGTCCAGACTCTCCTCCCCGTGGAATCCTCTTTGGTGCCCTCTTGGAGGTGATCCTCTCCTTTGAATTTGTGGAATTTTTTTTTTCAAGATGGCCTCCAACTCGGGTAATCTCTAGGTCTCCTCTTCTAGCGTGTTTTATTTGCTCTATATCTCTCGGTATGTAGGATTGGTTCATTGTTTTTGTGGTTCAAATCGCATGTAATGGTTATGCTAGCTCTCACATAGGGTTCATCATCTAGTTCATATGTCACACTAGCCCGAACCTAGGCTTATTACTCTCCTCTTGTCATGCTAGAAAATACAACAATTTTTTTCTTTCATGCCATGCTATGATGTAGTGCCAACTTGCTATGCTATGATGTACTCACGATGTACTCTCTTGATGATTTTTTTGTTCTCGCTCTCGTCACTGTCACTCATAACCAGGGAACAATTTTTTTATTAATACAACAACGACCATGTGCACTTACTATAATTGTCCATATCCATGCATCATTCCTCTCAGGCGATGCCATGCACCAAGTGGCAAGGGACCACATGCTCTTCGTCCCCGCAAGAAAAGTGATGCTGCTGTTGCTAGCTCTACTCCTTCTTAGAGAGAGGGTTCTCCACTCCCTGTCAATCCTGCTGAGCCAGTGGTTATCAATTGGGGTGGTCTGAGCACCGATGATTTTGAGACTGCTCGATTGAAGTTCAATCCTTATGATTTTGGGAAAAGTACTTGTGCAGATCCCCGGTTCTACTGTAAGATGCATCAGGTTATGTATGAGTTCATCCTGGATAAACTTCAGAACAATTATGTTGATCAGCACTTCTTTGATGTGGAAACAGCCCGCAAGCATTGGCCAGGGGTTATGGTGCTTATAGATTTTCATGGTCTCACTGCTCTCATGGGGACCACTAACTCTCGCCCATTTGCACCCGAGCTGCTTAAGGAATTCTATGCCACTGTTTTCTTCTCCACTGAGGGCCCTCGTACTTTGACTTGGATGAGTGGTGGTGTCAAGTGTACCGCCACCATGACCGAGTTTGGCTCCCTTCTCGGTCTTCATCCGGTTATCTTTGATGCCATGAACTTCATTCGCATCCATGGTTATCCGAAGTACCTTATGAAGGTCAAGATGGTCTGCGTCACTACTACCCGCAAGGTACTGGATCTCAGCACATTCCCAAGGTCAAGTACTTCACTGACTTTTGGTACATTGTGCACACAATTCTAAGGAACACTATCAATTTCTAGTTTGGGGAGAAGGGCGAGGTCCGCAAATGGTTGGTGAATCTCCTCTTTCATATTGGCACCGCTATGAGGAACAACAGGCCTTTGGATATTCTAGATTACATGTGGCATGAGATGAGGACTGTGGTTCTTGACAAGAGGGTACCAATCTATGGCTCATACCTTCAAATACTCATTGAGTCTAAGATCCCAGCTGGTCTCATCACAAACTACTCCAAGGTGACTCCCAAACAGTCTATTCTTCTCTCGGCTGCTGAGGCGGGGATAGCTGCTTCTCAACGCCCCAAGCGCACCCGCACACTGTCCACTAGGACTAGTACATCTCATGGTATCCCCAGCTCTTCTTCTCCAGACCCTACCGTCCCAGCTTCTGGCACATTCAGCATCAAGAGGGCTCTTCAAAAAATGAATTGCTTCTTCATTGACAAGCAGAAGCAAGACTATCAATCCTATCGCAAGGGCAAGGCCTCTCGTCGCAAACAGCGGGCTATCATGACAGCTCTTCATCTTCCACTCGGCTCTCCTAGCTCGGAGGACGCATGGAAGTCAAAGAACACCTTATGGCTTGGTGATGATGCTAGTTCTCTCGGGCCTTTCGGAGCCTCCTTTGCAGCTGCAGCTAGTTCCAGTCAGGCACCTACTGAGGACGTTCCAGCGCTAGATGATGAGATGGATGATGACGAGTGATTGGACGTGCATCATTTTCTCCCTTTTTGGTGTCTTTATGCCAAGGGGGAGAAATATTAGGATCCTCAACGCATTGCATTGCATATCATGCATCCATTTGTGTTTTATCATCGCTATTGATTTCCTCGATCTTAGTTGATCTTACTATTTGTGTGTTTCGTTGAACTTTGTTGCTATTGTAAGACTATGTCTCTACTATCTATCGTACTATCTATTTATCTACTATGTGATGTGATATTTTATGTGATGAAGATCGTAGTAAGGTTATCATACTATCTATCTACCCACTACTTGATGAGATGAAGACCATAATGAGGTTATTCTTTATCTATCTATCTACTATGAGATGAAAGCTATGGTGATTTTTTGTGTGCAAAACAATCACTTATATAAGATGTCATCATGCCTATACATGTATTTTCACTACTTGGTTCAAAGTTGATTCAAAAAACTCATAGCTTATACATATACATCTATAGTGCTAGATCATTCTCGAATCATCTTCACACTTCACATATGAATATCATGTTAGCATCACATATCCTATTGACCTATATAACATAAAGGGAGATGAGAATCATAATCATTTTACTCCATTTGTTCATCAAATATATATCTTATGATTGGGCACACAAATAGGGGGTACCTTTATAAGTCTTATCTCCTTGCAAATAGCCATGATAAATTATTCGTAATGAAAATCCATGTGTTGTCATCAAACATCAGAAAGGGGGAGATTGAAATGACATTTGTTCCTAATCTTGTTTTTGGTGTTTGATCACAACATATGGAAGATCTAATATTTTCAATAAGTATTTTCAGAGCCTATCAATGAGAAACGCAATCATACACTTCCTTGGACATCCATGTGATTAACAGAAAAAAGGAAGAAAAGAAAATAGAAAAGGAAGAAAACAAAAGGGAAAAGGAGAAGAGAAAACAGGGGAGCCGGCCTCCCTGGCCGGGCTGCTCAGGCGGTGCCCTGGCCCCAGTTTGCCCCGCGCCGGCCCCAGGATGGGCACTAGGCCGGGTGCTCCGGGCGCTGCCCCGGTGTCGAGATATCGTAGTAGAGTTCATAGACGGGGGTGCCATGAGACTACGGGTAGAGACGTGGGGGGACATGGTAGTACAATAACCAAGAATACCAAATTTACCCAGGTTCGGTACGGCGTGACTAGGCGACGTTCCTACTCCTGCAATCTCACTAAATCTGGGCTGAAGTATGAAGTATACAAAGTACAATGCGAGTACGGTTTCGCTAACTTGACGAGGATCAACTTCTTGACGAGTAGGCTTCTAGCTAATTGTCTCTATCTTTCGTATTTCCCGTCCGGCTTTATATAGATAGCCGGGTTAGGGCTTACAGAAAGGAAACCTAGAAGACTACGGAAAGTATCTAACTTGGAAAGGAAGGAATCCGTCTTCTACTCCAAGCCGCACCACTTTGGGCCATGGTCCGGGTTCTTCTAGAATCCGACTTCTGTGCGTCAGCTTACTGAGCCGCCCAATGGACTATGGTCCATTACCAACAGGCCACCCTGTTAATCCGGCTCTTTAGGACAATGCCGGATATACCCCTAATCGGTATATATCCGACAATAGCCCTCAAGAAGGATTGAGACTTCATTCTGCCACCTTTCGTCAATTTGCACTCTTTTCCGAGAAATGTTGGCGCTGCGTCTCGATTCTTCTTTTTCCCAAAAAAACTACATAACGCATAACTCGGATTTTACCAAAATCCGGCTTTTTCTTCCACGAGCCTTCGTGGAGAAGGAATTTTCTGACGTATAACTCAAAACTCGGATTTACCAGAATCCGGCTTTTCTTCCACGAATCTTCGTGGAGAAGGAACATCGTGACGTTAGCGATGAAATCATGCTGACATCACGGACGTTTGGGTTCAGTCAAAACCCTGCAACGTATCTCCTGACAGATTCTTGCGGGAAACGAGGAGATAGCACTTATCACTTTATCTCTTCATTTCCCGGAAATCTCGGGCGTGACACGCGTCACCAATCCAACGGCTAAAATAGCCGCTGCAACGAATCTCAGCGCATCCCCTGTCGTGGTGGTGTCACGGCAGATGCCATGGGATGGCTAATGATGTGGGGACGATGGACGCTGGAGGTGTCCGGGGAGGGATCACGCGACGAGTAGCCGCGTGAGGTAAGATCCACACAACACAAACAACACGATGTACCCAGGTTCAGGGCCCTCGTGAGGAGGTAAAACCCCTACTCCTGCCTTTCTCTATGTATTACGATGTCTCTCCGAGTAGCCACAGTACAAAAGGTAACGCTACCGAGTAGCCTTTCTCTCCTCTCCGAGTAGGGCTAGGTCAAGAACTTAGGGTTTCTAGGGTTCACTATGAGCCTGTGTGTACGTGAGAGCATGGAATGAGATCGTGCCTCGCGCAGGAGGCGGCGGGGCACCTTATATACACGGTGCCCAGCCGGATACGTCCAAATCTAAACAAGTGTCGACATAGTGTACACACCGTCCTTTCTCCGAGTACCCGCTGACAGCTTTGGTCGTTGATCTTGGCTGCTTCTGTAAAGTCGTTGGGCAAAACTAGGGGACAGACTGGTATCACTGTACCTAGGCACAGAGTAGGCCCCCCTTATCCTGCCACGGCCTGCTTCCATGCTGTCACTGTCAGGCAGGCCGTCCCCACGTGAACAGTAGTTCGAATGCTGCCAAGTACGGACCCAGGATACGCGGGATCCTGTGTCAGAACGGCTCCTTTGACTTTCTGCCCGAGTAGGTTCCCGCCAATTCTACTCGGGCCATCTCTTCTACTCGTCAGGGTAGAACTTGATTGATATCTCCTTCTGGTCATCTTGAGGTGATACCGAGTAGCAGTCGACCGGGTAGCGAGTACCTGGTAGTCGGCTACTCGACCGAACCTCTCTTCTGTAAGCGGCCTTGACCACCTGTCTTTACCCTACTCGGGGGTAACCCCCCGACAGCAGTCCCCGAAGCTGGTTGAGTCTTGCGAACTTGTTCACTAGGCTCTGCCAGCTTAAAACCAGCCTTTGCATCTCAGCCCTTGAACCTCAAGATGCCGAGTAGGACCTCCGAGTAGCTATCCGGAAATTACCTTGAGTTTCTTCTCTTCCGAGTAGCACTTGCTTTCTACTCTGCTTCCGAGTAAAAAGACTTAGCGAAAATTCGCAAACTGAGCCTCTGCAGCGCAGAGCAACATCCAGCCCTTCACGCAGGCACTGCCCACGTGTCAAGCATCCACGACCTCGTCGTTTGGTTGCCCAGGACACGACGCCACGCGTCCAGTTTTCACGCTGTGGGCCCACCGGCCGTCATGTCCCATCACGCGCAATTACTGGCCACGATCTGATGGTGGGATCAAATGCGGCCGTTACGCGCGCAGCCCGCGCTTGTGTGCGTTTCTAGCCGGCCACAGGACCCACCACACGCCACAGTCGATCCCACTTCCGCGGTGGTAACGGTAATCTCGCGAGGGAGATATAAATACCCCCGCGGTAACTTCCTTTTCCCCTTCCCTGCACTTTTCCTCTTCTGCCTCTTGTTCTTCTTCGCCACCGAGCCCTCCGCCGCCGCGCAAGCTTCCGCGCCGCCGCGGACTCACTCCACCGAGCAACTCCATTCGAAATCATCCACTCCTCCCACTCGCAACGATGGCCAAGGCTAGCTGGGCGGGTTCCTCCGTCACCAAGGCCAATCTCGCCTGGCTCGTGACCAGCAGAAGGGTTCCTCCCGGCGTGGAGTGCCGGGCACCCGACGACGAGGTTGTGCCAGCTCCACGGGACGGCGAGCGGGTGGTCTTCATGTCGCACTTCGAGCGCGGCTTTGGACTGCCCGCCTCCGACTTCCTGCGCAAGTTCCTCGATCACTTCGGGCTGCAGATGCATCATCTGCCGCCCAACGCGGTCGTCTTCCTCGCCTACCATGCCGTGGTCTGCGAGGCTTTCCTCGGCATCAGGCCCACGACTGATACATGGCTCAGGTATTTTAATCTTCGCCAACAGACAGTCGGGAAGAAAGACGCCGCAGGCATCGGCCGCGCCACCGATACGGGCTGTGCCATGATGGTGCAGCGGACCGGGACGAATCATCCCCGCATCCAGGGGCTGGATTCCTGCCGAATGTGGCAGCAGACGTTCTTCTATGTCAAGAATGTCCCCGCCACGGAAGGGGGTGCGGTTGATGATCGAATCAACCTGCCCGCTTGGAGGAATCGTGCTCCACTCGGGTCGAACTGGAAGGAGAAGCCCACCATCGACGAAATCGCCATCGAGATAGAAGATAGACTCGGCGAGCTGAAGAAACTGGGCCTCAAGAACGACGACCCGGTGGTGTGCTGGATCAAGCGCCGAGTGCTCCCTCTGCAGGAGCGCTGCCATCTCATGTGTTACATGGGAGGCCCCCGCGACTGCACCAGGACCACCACCATCGAAATCGACGACGTCGACGTTGCTTATCATGCCAAGAACATTCTGAAGACAAGCCTTAGCGAGAAGTGGCGGTATGGTTTCGTCCCGTACAGCCGCACGCAACCGATTGCCCGGGTACGCTGTTCCTACTCTGTTTTCGCCTCTGCTTCCCGAGTAGATAACTTCCCTTTCCGCCCCGACTAGCAATCACCTGGTGCACCGAGTAGAGCACTTAGTCGACTCGCGCTTAGGCTTAGTATGCTTTGTGTTTGCACGCCTATCCGGGTAGAACACTTAGAAAACTGCATAGGCTTAGTGTGCTTTGTGTCTGCACGCCTATCCGAGTAGAATACTTAGAAAACTGCATAGGCTTAGTGTGCTTTGTGTTTGCACGCCTATCCGAGTAGAGTTCCATCCTGATACTCGGCTGACTTATGATCCTTCTCTGTCTTTCAGACTCTTACTCGACAGTTGATTGAGAGTCGCGAAGTTTTTGAGGACAACTGGTCCGACGATCGCGAGGAGGATGACATGCTGCCTTCTGATGACGCGGAACAGAGCAGCCCCGTTCCTGACAAGCGCGATGCTCTCCGCACTTGGTCGGATGAAGGCTCTCACGGTATTGTTATTTTCATCTTGTTTGTTTCTGAGAAACACCAACCCCTTGCATTGCTGTTTCTGATTCTTCCTTCTTCTCTTTTGAATTTCTCAGATGAGGCCGCTGCGGAGAAGGACGACGAGGATGAGGACGAGAACGAGGGCGATGCGCCCCTTGTCGTCCAACCTCTGTCTACTGCCCCTCCCGAAACCCGCAAGCGGACCGGCAGCGGAGCACAGGCACCTCCAGCCAAGAAGAAGAAGCCCGCCGAGAAGGAGGAGGCCGCCGAGAAGAAGAAGAAGGTTACTGTAAAGAAACCCCGACGACAGCTTAAATCCACCACTGCGTGAGTTCTCTTCTCGTTTGCCCTCCTTCTCGCGTAGTACTGTTTTCTCCCAAATCTTCTTCCAATCCCTGATTTCTTTCTTCTCTGCAGTCCTCCCATGGATGCGAACGCAGCCTTTGCGTCCGACCAAGACAGGGAGACAGCAGTACCCCTGATCGACCTTGTTGACGACGAGGGCGACGCCGCCAATGCTGCTGCCACCAACGCACAGGCTAGTGATGCTCGAGGAGCAGAACCAGAGCCAGCAGCACAAGATACCACCGTTCACGAAGAGAGACCCCCTTCTCCTCCGGCTAGCAACGCCGAGGAGAACCAAGAACAAGAAATGCAAGACGCCGCCGCCCTTGAGCGGCCAGAAGTAGAACGGGAGCAGCCCACCACCGAGGCTGCTGCACAAGAGAACATCACTGCCGAGCAGCTGGTGAAAGACGACACCGCCGCGGATGCTACCATAGCAGATGTCTACCCACTGCCAGGCGGCGCACCGAGTAGTGTTCAGCCAGGAGCTGCACCGGGCGATGGATCTGTGGCGCCACCAACTGCGCAAGGCCCTACGCCACCAACTGCGCAAGGCCCTACACCACCAACTTCCTCCTCGTCGCCACAGAGCAAGGACACATCCAGCCCTCCTAGGCGAGTAACCAGGCAACGGGCCCTTGATGCTCTGAAGGATTACTGTTCCGAGAAAGGCCTTTCTGAGAAGGAGACTGCCGATAAGGAGGCTGCTGAGGAGGCCAAGGCTGAGCAGAAAAGAGCGAAGGCTGAGCAGAGGAAGGCCGAGAAGCAAGTTGCCGAGAAGACTGCCGCCGAGAAGACGAAGGCCAAGTCTGACGGGAAGAAACCCGAGGATCTCGAGAAGCAGAGAATCGAGAAGGAGCAAACGAAGAAAAGGGCCAGAGACCAAGGCGCATCCACAGGCGGAGCGCTCGTGATCCGCGAGTCCGGCCCCATTCCTGCTGCGCTCTCCGCCGACGCACGCGCAGCTGGCCAACCCTGCTACCCGGATTACATGGTCGAGGTTAGCCAACAACACACCATCGGCTTCCCTCCCCAAGATAAAGCTTTAGCTATTCAGAAGGGAAGGAAAGTTGTAGCCAGGAATACTCCTCCCTTCGATCCAGCTCAAAACAAACCCGTCAATATTGCTTCTCGGGGAGCCCAAGACAAGCCAATAACCTCCAAGGGTCTTGAGCAGGTACTGGACACTGTTGGCCACATCAACGCCAGGTGGGACAGCAGGGTTCTCGGAGAGGAGAAATGGCACGGCTTGACCCTTGGCTCCATCGACCACTACCGCGTGGATTGGAACAAGGTTGATCTGGGACACAAGCCCATGTCCGTCTCCACCGAGACCGCGACGCTCGCAGCCAAGATGTTCTTGCATCGCAAGAATGCCGAGGACATCGAGCAGTCCTACGCAGTAAGTCCTCCTTGCCTTTTCCGAGTTGAAACTTCTTCTCTTCTACTCGCCTTTCTTCTCTCTTACCATCATCCCCAGTCCCCGAGATTTGGGTCGAGTAGTCGGATAGTCTCCGAGTAACCTTCTACTCGGGTCGAATCTTCTCTGCTTTGCCTAACTCATTTTCTTCTCGGTTTTCAGGATAGCGTTCTTAAGCGGACCCACTTATACCGCATCCTTCTCTGGAACCACTCCATCGCCAGGAGGCGTATCGCCGTACTGGAAAAGGAGAAAGCAATGGCTGAGGCCGCGAGCAAAGATGCCACCACCAGCACCCAACAGCTGGCTGAAGTGCAAGGTACGCCTTTAGCTACGCGGTTTCTGCGTTTTATGTTTACGCCCGCTTTTGCTTTCTTATGCGCTAACCCTTCCTTCTCTGCAGAAAAACTAAAGGCCTTGGCAGATGAACATGAAAAATGCCGTAGCTTCGTGGAGAACGCCGAGGCCACCATTAAGAGACTTGAAGGTGAGTTTGCTGTCTACTCGGTGTGACCTTGAGTTTGGTTCTTCTCTGCTTATTTACTAACCTCATCTATCTTTTCGCAGAAGATCATAAGTCATTTGCTGAGGCACACCAAGATTGCGTCAAGCCAGCGGAGGTGGAGAAACAGCTCTCCGACCAGGCCATTACTCTGGTGAAGGACCACACCACTGAGATGGAGTCGCTTCAGCTTCAGTTGCAGAATGCACTCCAGGATGCCGTCAAGATTGGCGCTGAGAGGGATAAAGCGATCGCCGAGAAGGCCAAGGCCGAGACCACCTTCCGAGCCAAGGAACGGGCCCTCGAGTCTGAATGCGAGACTCTGAAGAAGACCAATGCTGATCTTTTCGCTCAGATGGACACCCTGCGCCAGATCCAAGACAGGCATATTGGCAACGAGGAGTCCTGGAAAACCAAGCTGCAGCAGCTGCGCCGCCAACTGATCGGTAAGTTTTCTCTTCATTGCATCTTTTCTTCTCGGTCTTGTTCCTTCTCGGCTTCTTCTTTCTTCTCGGTTTTTGATCTTGCTACTTGCTATTTCAGATATCTGGCCTCGTCTTGATTCTTCCTCTGCGCCTACGGTAGCCAAGGCCCGAGCAGTTCGCCTTTCGCTGGGTGAGCCAATTGACACCAGGGCTGATATCGAGGACAGCTTGCTGGTGCTCAAAGATTACTTCGAAATGCTGGCCGGCGTCGGAACTGACTTGATTCATGTGGGCTTTGAGCTCCACCGGCTGTTCTGGCCTCATGATCCCCAGCCAAGAAACATGCGGGATCTCGCCCTCAAGCTGGAGAACGTGAAGGCCGAGTTGAAAAAATGGCGAGCCTCTGGAGCTCGTGCTGGTGCGGATGTGATGCTTCTCTGCATAGCATCTTGGTATGAAAACCTGGATATGCAGCGCATCCGCGGGAAGCGCAATAATTCCAAGTGGGAGACGGATGCCGAGAGCGTGGCCTTGCGCAAGCAGATCGCGTATGAGGTCGCAGAATGCGCCGAGACGGAGGTCTACATCGAGGGCGTCCCCGAACCCGACACCGAGTACGAGGACGAAGAAGATGATGACGAAGACGAAGACCTTGACGGCTTCTTCGAATCTCCCAAGGGCAAGGCCGGAAAGGGAAAAGCCACCGTCGTCGCGAGTAGCGATGAAGACGAAGGGGCTCACATCGACAGCGAGCCACTCGACTTCGGCACCTCCTCGGGTGCTGCTCTCGACGACACGGTGCCCCCTCCTGGCCACGCTTCCTGCTCCTCCTCGGCTCCAGGACCCGTCTCGGTGGCCACGGCCACTTCTGACCAGGCAACCGCCCAGCAAGATGCCGAGATGGAGGAATCCGCCGCCGTGCAGACGGAGGCGGATGCCACCCACGCCAGCACCGAAGGAACAGCCGCCACGACTGCCACCGAAGAAGCTGCTGCCAAGACCACCGCCGAGGAAACAGCTGCCAAGGCCAGCGCCGAGAACACTGCCTCCACAACTTGAAGCAACCTGCAATCTTTTTTTCTTTTTTTTTCACTTGAACATTTTATCAGATCCCCGGAATGCCGGGAGCAGATGTAACAGACTATCTTTATCTTGCTTGCTACTCAGTTTTTATGCCCACTTTGTTTATGTTGACATTAATCAATTTGAACGACACTGGCTTAGTGCCGAGTTGTGTTTCCATGCGAGTCCCCGAGTAGCATTTCTTATTCACCCTGTCTTTTCATCTCTGCTCTACCTGCGACTTGTCGCTTGTTTGGTATTCGAGTCACAAGAATCAAGTAGCAGGGCTGCAAATACTTAGCCGCTAGCAACAATCATGGTAACGCAGCCCACCACTTAGCCGAGAAGACGAAAACAGGGAACACAAAGTAACCGACAATCTACTCGGTTCCTGCACTCTTTCTTCCTTAGTGATTTTCGTGTGCTCATTGACCTTTTGCTTGTTCTCTTGCTTGCCATGAAGCCGGGTTTCGGACAGCAGCAGAGTCGAAGAGTTGGCATATAGGTTTAAACACAGTACTCAATGCACTTATGAGTTCTGAAGTGGAGCAACCGAATAGACAAAGGACCAAGCCGAGTAAAAACACTTAGAGCAAATTTGGACGAGGGCAGTCCCCGAGAACAATTTTAGATTGCAGAGTAGAATTTCAACTCGGATGAGAGGGTACATACACATCTTTGCTTACGAATGAAAACGACGAAGTAGAGCTACATTCCAGGGACGCTTGGTTTCTTCTCCAGCTTTATCTGCCCTGTTCGCCTGCGATGGGCGCACATCTACAAGATAGTACGCATCATTGTGCAGCGCTTTGCTCACAATGAAGGGCCCTTCCCAAGGAGGAGACAACTTGTGCATCCCGGCCGTGCGCTGCACCAGCCTAAGGACCATGTCTCCTTCTCGGAAAACCCTTGGGTTCACCTTTCGGCTATGATAACGCCGCAGGTTTTGCTGGTAGATAGCCGAACGTGACAGAGTCAGCTCTCTTGCTTCTTCAAGCAGGTCAACATCGTCTTCTCGAGCTTCTCTCGCCTCCACCTCAGTGTAGAGGGCTACTCGGGGGGAGTCATGCTCTAAGTCTATTGGCAACACGGCCTCAGCCCCGTATACCAAGAAGAATGGCGTGTAGCCGGTTGACCGGTTAGGGGTAGTCCTTAGACTCCACAACACCGCTGGCAACTCTTCTAGCCAACACCCTGGCGTTTTCAGCAATGGCTCAATCAGCCTTGGCTTGATGCCTGCCAGTACCATCCCATTTGCTCTCTCAACTTGCCCATTGGAGGCAGGGTGCGCGACTGACGCAACGTCTAGTCGGATATGCTTATCTCTGCAGAATCGCACCATTGCCCCCTCTGCAAAGTTGGTGCCATTGTCGGTGATGATACTGTGCGGGTAGCCATATCTCATGATCACATCCTTCACAAACTTCACAGCTGTGACTCCATCGCACTTCCGAATAGGCTTCACCTCGATCCACTTGGTGAACTTGTCCACCATGACCAAGATGTGTGTCATATTGCCTTTAGCCGGCTTGAAAGGACCAACCATATCCAAGCACCAAACAGCAAACGGCCATGTGATAGGAATTGTTTTCAACTCGGAAGCTGGCATGTGAATCTTACTTGCGAACATCTGGCAGCCAGTGCACTTCCTCACAATATCTTCTGCTTGCTGCAATGCAGTGAGCCAGTAGAAGCCATGCCGAAAAGCTTTCTTGACTAAAGCCCGAGAAGAGGCGTGATGCCCACATTCCCCTTGATGTATCTCCACCAGGATTTCTTCTCCTTCTTCTGGGCTCACACAGCGTTGCAGCACGCCGGTGGCACTTCTCTTATGCAGCACATCTCGGACTACGGTGTAGCCCTTGGACCTTCTCTGAATCTGCCTCGCAGTCACCTCATCTTCAGGTAAAGTGCCGTCCCTTAGAAAGGATAATATGGGCATTGCCCAACTCGGTGTCTCCCGCACGGGAAACACTGGTTCGTCCATTTCCATTGGGACAGGCTCTGGTGGTTGCACAGGAGGAGTAGGAGCGCTTCTCTGCAGCCCAGACCGATTGGCGAGAACTTCTTCAATGAATGCGACAGCTTCTGGGTTGAGGGCGGCAGTCCCCGAGTAAGGAGTGGCAGTCCCCGAGTAGGGAGTGGCAGTCCCCGAGTAG
Organism: Alopecurus myosuroides; assembly: GCA_028641055.1. Classification (NCBI taxonomy): domain Eukaryota; kingdom Viridiplantae; phylum Streptophyta; class Magnoliopsida; order Poales; family Poaceae; genus Alopecurus; species Alopecurus myosuroides. The sequence goes on along the minus strand of CM054058.1, from coordinate 207,155,875 downwards.
GGAACGGCAGTCCCCGAGTAGGGAGCTGCAGTCCCCGAGTAGGGAATGGCAGTCCCCGAGTAGGGAGTGGCAGTCCCCGAGTAAGGAACGGCAGTCCCCGAGTAGAGGACGGCAGTCCCCGGGTTCCCTGCAGCACTCTCCCAGTCAATCTCCATTGGGTCAGATTCTTCACTTGGCAGAGAAGGAACAAAGATGGATTCCGAGTTGGGGGAAGGCTTGATGGATGGCTTCCTCAAATGCTCCAAGGCAATCCCTGCCGGGATGGACTGCCGAGAAGATCCTAACTTGGATAGCTCGTCTGCAGCTTCGTTCTCTGCTCGGTGAATGTGCTGGAACTCACAGCCTTCGAAAAACCCAGTCATTGACTGCACCAGGAAGCGATACGATGCCATGTTGGCATCCAAAGCATCCCAGGTACCTGAGACTTGCTGCACCACTAGATCTGAATCGCCATAGCATATAATGCGCTGCACACCAACCTCCTTTGCTACTCGCAAACCATGCACCACTGCCTCGTACTCGGCTACATTGTTGGATGCCTTGAAATGAATCTGCAACACATACTTGAGCTGATCCCGCTTGGGTGATGTAAGCACAACGCCAGCACCAAGGCCTTCTTTCACCTTTGAGCCATCAAAGTGCATCTTCCAATAGTTGGAAACTGGAGCAGGAGGTTCATATTGCATCTCGGCCCAGTCCACAAGAAACTCCGCCAGTACCTGAGACTTGATTGCTTCTCTTCTCGTATACGCGGGAGCGTACGCGGCTAGCTCAATCGCCCACTTGGCTACTCTGCCACTCGCCTCCTTGTTACCCATGATGTCCGAGATGGGAGCTGAGCTCACAACCGTGATGGGGTGCTCCTGGAAGTAATGTTTCAGCTTCCTGGCGCCCAGGTACACACCATATGTCATCTTCTGGTAGTGAGGATAGTTTTGCTTGGAACTGGACAGCACTTCACTGAGATAATAGACTGGGCGCTGCACACTCTTGCCTTCTTCTTCTCGCTCCACCACTATCACCACGCTGACTACTCGGTTAGTCGCGGCAATGTACAGCAGCATAGGCTCCTTGGGTAGCGGACTAGCCAAGACGGGAGCGCTAGCCAACATTGCTTTCAGCTCATTGAATGCCACGTCCGCTTGCGGAGTCCAGACAAACTTGTCGCTTTTCTTCATCAGCTGGTACAGAGGTAGAGCCTTCTCGCCCATTCGGCCCAGAAAACGGCTCAGAGATGCCAAACAACCCGTGAACTTCTGCACATCCTTCAATGATCTCGGCAAAGACATGCTCTCAATAGCTTTTATCTTAGACGGATTGGCTTCAATGCCCCGACTAGAAACCAGAAAACCGAGTAGCTTTCCAGCTGGTACACCAAAGGTGCACTTACTCGGATTCAGTTTCATTTTGTACCTGCGTAGGTTAGCAAAGGTTTCCTCCAAGTCGGCAAGCAGAGTATGTGTTTTATTCGTTTTGATGACAATGTCATCTACGTACACCTGCACATTCTTGCCGAGCTGGTCATGCAAGCATTTCTGCATGCATCTCTGATAGGTTGCACCCGCATTCCTCAGGCCAAAACACATGACACGATAGCAATAAGCCCCGTACGGGGTAATGAAAGCAGTCTTTATTTGATCAGCAGGGTTGAGTGCAATCTGGTGGAAACCAGAGTAGGCATCTATGAAAGACAACAGTTCACAGCCGGCAGTGGAATCGATCACCTGATCGATGCGAGGTAGCGGGAAGGGATCCTTGGGGCATGCCTTGTTCAAGTCGGTGTAGTCGACGCACATGCGCCATGCGGTGGCAGCCTTGGGATCTTCCTTTTTCTTCTCGACCATGACCGGGTTGGCTAACCAGTCCGGGTGCAGCACCTCCATGATGAAGTTGCTGATCAGCAGCTTGGTGATTTGATCACCGATGGCCTTCCTTCTCTCATCCCCGAAGCGGCGCAAAGCCTGCTTCACGGGCTTGGCGTCAGGACGCACATGCAAAGAGTGCTCAACCAACTCCCTCGGGACTCCTGGTAGATCTTCATTGGTCCAGGCGAAAACATCCCGATTCTCACGGAGGAAGTGGATGAGCGCGCTTTCCTATTTCTCGGCCAACCCGGCACCAATGATAGCCACACGCTCCGGGAACTCGGGGTCAACCTGGACTGTCTTGGTCTCCTTGGCAGCTTGGAAAGCAGTACCATGCTGGGTACTCGGCACACCTTGTGCGCCAGCTTGTGCGGACTGAGCCATGGCCACCACCTCGTACATCTTCTTCTTCTCGGCAGCAATCACCATTGACTTCCGCCAGCTGGGAGCTAGCAGAGGCACACTCCATGGATTCTTGTAATCTCCCGAGATGGTGATGATGCCATTGGGGACCGGGGATCTTCATCTTCAGATAGGCCACATGGGTAGAAGCCATGAACTTGCTCAGAGCAGGCCTGCCGAGTAGAGCATGATATGGGCTCTGATGATCCACCACCTCGAACTGCAGGCGCTCTGTGCGGCAGTTCTCCCGAGTACCGAATAGCACATCAATCCACACTCGGCCAATCGGGTTGCATGAGATCCCGGGCACAATGCCATGGAAAGTGGTCTTGCTGGGCAGCATCATGTTCTCGGCCAGGCCAAGCTTCTCGAGTGTGTCCTTGTACACAATGTTGATGCTGCTGCCGTTGTCGATCAGCACCTTGCTGAACCTCACATTCTTCTCGGGGCCCAGGAATGTAGGATCCAGCACCAAAGCATAGGTACCCGGATTGGGCATCACCTTGGGGTGATCTGCCCGAGTCCACCTGATCTCCTGGTCACACCAATACATGTAGTGAGGGACAGCCGGAATCACTGCATTGACCTCCATGGCCCGCCTGTGCTGTGACTGCTTGTCGACTGCCTCAGAAGTGAAGATCATATAGCTCTCATGGTGCTCTTGGTACTGGTTGGAGCCATTGCCCCCGTTGTTGCCATTGTTGCCGTTGTTGTTGCCCTGATAGTTGTTGTTGCCTCTGTTGTTGTTGTTGCGGTTGTAGTTGTTGTTGTTGTTGCGGTATCTCTCGTTGTTGAAGTTCCGGTTGGCTCCTAAAGCCACCTGGTTGACTTTCTCTCTTCTCGGATAGACTGGCGGCCGAGCTGCGGGAGCGCGAGTAGGCTGAACAGTAGCATTGGCGGCTGGCAGAGGAGGAGGAGGAGGCAAGCCATCACTCTTGATCACATCCCACCACTCGCATTGCCGAGTAGTGTGGTTGGCAGGGCCTCGAGGGATGATGAGTGTGAAAGCTACACGGACCATCCTTCATGTCATCGAAGACAAACTTCTTCGGCTGCTCGGAGTTCCCGCTACCCCGGCTGCGCAGTGCGGAACGGTTTCTTGTTGCCTTGGCCCTGGTTCTGGTTCTGCCCGTAGGCTCCAGCAGGTTTCTGCCTTTGGCCACCACCGCCTCCGACATTCACTGCATTCACCTCTTCGGGATCATACCGAGTATCTACTCGGCGCTTGTTGCGGAACTCGTTGCGCTTGCTGCTGTTGAAGTTTCTTCTCGGCTCAGAGGAATCCATCAGTGGCTGAGTAGGATCTCCGAGTGCGTACTGATCCGCAATCTTGATGGTCTCGGCCAGGGTATTCGGCATCTCCCTCTGCAATCTTTGCCAAAGCATGCTGCCATGTCGGCAACCCTGCGCAAACCAAGTGATGGCCTGTGCCTCATTCACACCCTCACAGGTGTTCCTCAAGGTGCTCCACCGAGTAAGGTACTCGCGGTCCGTCTCGTCTTCTCGCTGCCTGCAAGCCGAGAGCTGCTGTGGCCTATTCGGCCTCTTGTAGGTGCTGGTGAAGTTGCTGACGAATGCGTCCGAGAAGTCCAGCCAGCAGTTTATGCTGTGCTTGGGCAAGTTGTTGAGCCAAGTGCGAGCTGGACCCTCTAGCATCTGCGGCACATAGCGCACCGCCCATCTCCTGTTGCCACCCGCAATATGGACTGCGGTGACGTAGTCGTTGAGCCAATCTTCAGGCTTGGTGCTACCATTGTAGCTCTTGGTGCCTCTTGCGAGCTGGAAGCCCTTCACGGATGGCTCGTTCATGATGCGCGGGCCAAAGCACTCGGGGCCAGGAGGACCCGTGCTCTCAAGCCGCGCCGACAAGCTGAGACGGTCCAACTGGTGCCTTGCATCTCCAGGCGCCAACACACGCTCACCAACACGGTCATGAATGTCATAACCAGCCATCTCCATAGCCGAGTAGCCATCATCATACCTATCCACCTGCATTGCTGCGGGCTGCTCCACCGGGTTGGCGACTGGTGCCACTGGGCGCGGCTGCTGCCTCTGCCGAGTAGGCTGAGCTGCAGGCTGCCGAGAAGTACCCGGACGCGCGGCTTCTCGGACACGGCTTTGAGCTTGATGGGCTTGAGAGCCTGCTCTTGCAGCGTTGTGTTCCTGCCCGGGCCGCTGCGGCACAGCAACCTGTTTCGCGGCAGCGGCCGGGTCATACACCTGCATTTGCCTATCTCTACCCGAGCGCCCGCTGCGGCTCTTCTCGCGGCTAGGATGCGGAGATGAGGCTTGATCGTTAGATCTTGCCGCATGCGAGTGAACCACCTGCGAAGCTCCAGCTCCCGGGTTGGCCTTCCGGAACTCCTCGTTCTGCCTGGCGGCCTCCAGCACCAACTCGTTGAGCCTCTCCTGCTGCCTGAGACGCGCCTCTCCATCTAGGCGCGGCAACTCGGCAGCCACGGCCTGCGCAGCCCTGAGCGTCTTGGCGGGTGTGCTGTACCTTGGCCTTGTGAAGGTGTTCGCGGTGGCGGACTGCGCGGGCTCCTCCGCAACTGTCGCCATCTCGGCACCCAGGTTGCGCCGCGTAGCGCCTACTCTGCTGGGCCTCCTGGCGACTGGCGTGAAGCCATGGGCCTTGTTGTACTCGAGCTGGTCCAGGCTCAGCTCCAACCTGATCTTCTCCAACTCCGCCTGCTCGGCGAGCAGCTCCTGGCGTTGCCGCTCGAGCTGCTCCCTTGCGGCTAGGAGCTCGACGTCGGTGGGCGTGGGCATGCCGGTTCGCGCTGCAGACGCGGGGATGACCGTAGACGTGGAAGGCGGCAAGTTGCTCTCCTTCTCGTAGGGCCGGTGGTTCCTGCCACCAGCAGGCGGGTCGTCAACCTCCTCGACTACGGCCGCAGCGCCAGTGGCAGCTGCGCCAGCGTTCGCCGCCAAGCCCGTCACCATCACCTCAGCGCAGCATGCAGAGCTGCATGCAGGCCTTCCGCGAGCAGCAACCACCGCGGGAGGATCCTCCGCGTCATGCACCAGCTCGGGGTAGGCGCTGTTGGCGACGGTGGCGACGTAGACGGGATGCGAGCCGAAGGAGATCACCGAGCCGCCCTCCGGCATGGCCATGCCGCCGAAACAGCCGGCGTTGTCGGTGACGAAGTCGAAGGAGCCGAATCTGTGGACAAGGCCACAAACTACGCGCTCCGCCGAAGAAGATCCCGTCCGAACAGAAACTCCAGCCAGCGCCGCTGGTTGCCCCACGGTGGGCGCCAACTGTCGTGGTGGTGTCACGGCAGATGCCATGGGATGGCTAAAGATGTGGGGACGATGGACGCTGGAGGTGTCCGGGGAGGGATCACGCGACGAGTAGCCGCGTGAGGTAAGATCCACACAACACAAACAACACGATTTACCCAGGTTCAGGGCCCTCGTGAGGAGGTAAAACCCCTACTCCTGCCTTTCTCTATGTATTATGATGTCTCTCCGAGTAGCCACAGTACAAATGGTAACGCTACCGAGTAGCCTTTCTCTCCTCTCCGAGTAGGGCTAGGTCAAGAACTTAGGGTTTCTAGGGTTTCCTATGAACCTAGGAGAGCATGGAATGAGATCGTGTCCCGCGCAGGAGGCGGCGGGGCACCTTATATACACGGTGCCCAGCCGGATACGTCCAAATCTAAACAAGTGTCGACATAGTGTACACACCGTCCTTTCTCCGAGTACCCGCTGACAGCTTTGGTCGTTGATCTTGGCTGCTTCTGTAAAGTCGTTGGGCAAAACTAGGGGACAGACTGGTATCACTGTACCTAGGCACAGAGTAGGCCCCCCTTATCCTGCCACGGCCTGCTTCCATGCTGTCACTGTCAGGCAGGCCGTCCCCACGTGAACAGTAGTTCGAATGCTGCCAAGTACGGACCCAGGATACGCGGGATCCTGTGTCAGAACGGCTCCTTTGACTTTCTGCCCGAGTAGGTTCCCGCCAATTCTACTCGGGCCAACCTTCTACTCGTCAGGGTAGAACTTGATTGATATCTCCTTCTGGTCATCTTGAGGTGATACCGAGTAGCAGTCGACCGGGTAGCGAGTACCTGGTAGTCGGCTACTCGACCGAACCTCTCTTCTGTAAGCGGCCTTGACCACCTGTCTTTACCCTACTCGGGGGTAACCCCCCGACATCCCCGGCTATAAATAGCCGCCTCGGGGTCTCCGGATACCCTTCCGCTTTATCTCCCTCCTCTAGCCCCCTAGCGCCATAGCCAGAACGAGAGCCAGAGCTCGAGCAAGCGAGCAGAGTGCAATTTCTTTCGCCTTCCCCGGAGAAACCATTGGAGGATCCGGCTTACGGCTGTGCAGCCCGAGAATGGTTGACGGAGAATCTCCCCGCGCTGCGGACGCGACCAACGCCGCATTGGATATCGAGACAATCATCAACGACCTCGACCCACAGTTGGACTCCCCCGTCCGCGCCGCCGAAAGCACGTCTGAAGGAAACTCCAGCGACTCGGCTCGCGGGGATCTACCTCCCGCGGCCGAGAACGCGCCGTTGTCGTCTACCGCGGCACCTCCTCCTCCCATCACCGAGTCCGCGGAGGGAACCACCACTCTCGGCGGCGAAGGGATCGCTGCCTTCGGCGCTGCCGGAGCTGAGGAAGACACAGAGGAGAACTCCGAGAATTGGAGCCACTGCAATGTGGTTCCAACCCTTCTCCCGACAATGGAGAAGGAAGGGTTCTTTCTCAAGGACAAATGGCGGTACGAAGAGGACGACTCCGAGCCACAGCCAAAAGCCGGAGAAAGGGTTCTCCTTGCCTCTCATGTCAACGGAGGTATGGGTTTCCCACCTTCCGCCTTTTTTATGCAAGTCCTTGACCACTACAACATCCAACCACACAACCTTCCTCCAAATTCCATTCTCTATCTTGCCAGGTTACAAGCCCTTTTTGAAGGATACTTAGGAACAGAACCTAGATTAGACTTCTGGCAATATTGTTTTGGAGTCAAGCGCAACACTTATGAGGGCGCTCTCCCCACCTGTGGGACCATCTCCTTCACCCTTCGTAGGTTTAGGGAAGACTGGTTCCCAAAAATTAAAACCTCAGAATCCGTCAAATTCTGGACGGGTTCCTTCTTTTACCATGAAGATGTCCCGTTTCCTGGAAAGGAGACGGGAATTCCTCCTTTCGCTAATTCCGCGGCTACCCCCAAGATAACTGGGCGGTAGACGCGGTCCAGACTCTGCCACCAGATCTGATGAGGATCAAGCGGCGTATCGCCAAGCTTGTATCCGCCACTCCTCCTCTCACCGGCACAGACACAGTTTTGTGCTGGCTCGGAAGGTGTATTCAGCCATTAGCCTATCGCAGAAAATGGCTAATGTGCGAATACTCGGACCCGGAGGACGCGATGAGGACGGCGGACAAAGCGTTCTCGAAGAAGGACTTCAAGAAGCAGTTGAATCAACTGGTCTCTACTCGAGACCAGTATGAAGAAAGCCGGAAAATGTATCATGCTGGGAAACCAGCTCCAAAGGTAGAATTTTTTCCCTTTAGGCAATTTCTCGATTTTTCTCTTTCTCGGATGTTTTGTCTTACCCGGACCTTGTCTTTTTTGACAGATTGCGACTCTTCCTGACTCGGAGTTTGCCTCTGGCGCTGAGTTGGACGCTCCACGTGACAACTTTGTAGGCGGTCAGAAGCGCAAGAATCCTTCCTCCACTCAGGAGGTCATCGACCTTGACGGCGTCGCCGTCGCAACATCCAGGGTAGAAATCCTGGGTTTTTCCTATGCTTTTTATTGCATGCTTTTTGTTTCTTGGATTCTTATTTATCGTAATTTCTTTCTTTCCTCTCCAGCCTTGCTCCTACCACCTTGAAGCCAAAAATCCGGAAGAAACATAAGGCGGTGGTTAGGAGAGGAGCGCAGCCGTCTCCTGCTGCAGCTCCCGACAGTCCTGTTGCCACAGGAGATGAGAAGTTGGCTGCAAGGGAGTGAGAGTACCCCTTGCAGTCTAGCCAGCCCGTTGCGTCCGAGTCGGACGCGAGGGAAAGGGCAGAGCCAGAAACGGGAGGCCCTTCTCGTATTCCAGAGGAGGAGCCAATCCCGACGTTTGATAAAGATTTCAAGGTAAAAGAAGAGACCTTTGACAAACACTGGTATATCCATCCGTGGTTGACAAAGTACTTCTCTCCAGCTCCCTTAATTCGTCCTTGGCCGCAAGGCGGACTTATTGTTAGGAATAACTTCGTGTTTTCGCCTAGGCAGGTCATCCAAGACGGCCTTTGCCACGTCGGGATTCTTTTTGCTGACTATGCAAAAGAGTTTAACGAAAACCTGGCAAAATCTGACAAAAATGAGCCAGGTAATATCTCTAACCCCCAAGCATTTGCCAAATGTGTTCTTTTTTGACTTAATGCTTTTATCATTGACCTTGCTTGTTTTTTGACATAAGCGATGCGTCTCTTTTCCATGTTTCAACAAACTGCCGAAAATATCAACATGGAAGTTTCTAACAAACTTACCATCAAGAATAAGGAGGTGAAAACTCTCCTTAACATTCTTGAAGAGAAAGATTTGGAGCTGGCCTCCGTTCAGCGTAAGCTGGAAGAATCAGCAGGTAAGTTTTTTCAGTCTTTCACATCGTTTTTTCTGTGAAGATTTTTTCTAAGTCCATTTCCGAGTTTTAATCTCTTCAATTTCCTTGCTTTTCAGCTTCTTTGGCGAAAGCCAAGCAAATAGCTGAAGATGCCGGCAATACCAAGAACCTCCGAAGGGAGAACGTGGAACTTCACAAGATCAACGTGAAGCTCCAAAAAGATCTAGAGGCCAGCCAGCTAGCTATCGGTATTGCCGAGTCCAAGGCTTCTAGCTAGGCCGAGAAGGACAAGGGCACCATCCAGGACTTAGAGAATGCCCTAAATCAACGCCTTGAAGAAGGTGTTGAAATGGACAGGATTCTCAGTAAGTTTATAACACTTTTACCGAACTTTTTATTTATACCTTTTGTTGGTATTTTTTCTTTTTCCTCCTCAATTTTTGCCTAAATTTCCTTTGTTGGTTTAAACATAGGGAAACCCCTTGCTTACCCGGATTGATTGAATCCGGGCTTTCGGGAGAGTCTTCGCCGCTCTGAAGTCCGCGGGGATGTTACTTATCAATAAGTACATTCCCGACAAAGCAGGAGAACTCTCACAAGTTAGCAAACTCCCGGAGGCGATCGAGGAGGTGGCGAACCGGAAAGAGTCCTGGTTTCGCTCCGCGGATCACCGCGGTGCGCGCATGGCCCTTGGGCTCATGCGTACGCACTATACCACCGTCAAGTCTTGGCGCGTGGCGACCGGTATCCCTCAAGGATACACGGACACTCAGCGATCCAGCATCTTCGAATCTGCCAAAGGCCATGCTACCAAGATAGCACAGATGGTGAACATCTCCACCTTCTACCCCGAGGAGGAAGTTCCGACAACTTCTGAGGATTCCAGCAGCGAGGATAAGGACTCGGATCCCGAAGAGGCCGCTTGAATCCTGGGCAGATGGCAGGCAAAAAATAGAAGCATTACTATTCTCTCAATGTAATATCATTGTAATGCTATCTATGATTTGTATAAACAAGTACCCCGCTTTTGCAGTAAAGTTTTCTGTCTTTGCAAGATTTTCGGGTTTTCAATTCCTTTGCCTTCTAAATTCTCTGGTTTACATGTTTTGACTATCCTTAGTGTTGAAATGGCTCAATAGTACTTAATCTTCATGCCAAGTGACTGGGGTTAACCTATCAAACGAAACCCGAAAACATGGATTATACCAAGGCATTTTTACTTACTAATTTCAGTGACCCAACACATAAAGAATCAGATAATACTTAGGAAAAAGTAAGGAATTTTTGAAAATGTATGAAACTCAGGCACGCATGCACAATCTGGGTTTCCTTAAGCCTCCTTAGGCTGAAAAGCATTCAGTTATATAACTCCGAGCATGCAGGCACAATTCGAGTTAACATTGAGTATTTTGAAAGATCATTGGGAAATAAATAAAGACAGACTTATGCTTTGTAAAAATAAACAGACACAACAGTAATGCATAAATTCCGACAACTTTATTTCATGATCTCAAAGATGTTTACATAGAAATTGAACTAATTAGTGTAGAAGGGACGTAACTGCTGGATGCTCCAGGGTCTCTTCATTTCTCCTAGTTCGACATCTATCTTTCTCTTTCTTTTGCGATTCAGACGTTTGGGATCATCTTCCATATCCCGAATATCTACAAGATAATAAGATCCATTTTTCATAGCCTTGCTAATGACAAATTGTCCATCCCAAACTGGGGCTAATTTGTGCTTCCTTTCCTACACCAACCTTAGCACTAGGTCACCTTCTTTGAAAGAACGATGTCTGATTTTCCGACTATGGTATCGTCGTAATCCTTGCTGATAAATGGCGGATCTTTGAAGCACAAGATCTTGTTCTTCTTCTAAAAGATTGACGGCATCCTGTCGTGCGTTTTTGGCATCCAAGCCATCGTAATCCTGCACTCTTGGGCTATCATGGAGCATGTCCGTTGGAAGCACTGCTTTTGCGGCATAAACCAGGAAAAACGGTGTTTGCCATGTTGATCTATTTGGCGTTGTTCGAATACTCCAAAGCACGGAAGGCACTTCTTCTACCCATGCTCCAGCTGCTCTGTGAAGAGGAGATTCGAGTCTTGGGCGTATTCCTTGCAGGATTGAGCCCATTAGATTGTGGGCCACAGATGCAAGGTCTAGGCGTATTCCCATTTGTCGGCAATATTTTGCCAACTCTCTAATCGAGAAATTTGTCCTATTGTCCGTGATTATGCTATGTGGAACACCGTATCTCATGACGACGTCAATGATGAAATTTCTTGCAGTTACACCGTCAAGTTTCTTGATGGGTTTTGCCTCCACCCACTTGGTATACTTATCTACTACAACGAGTAGATGTGTAAGTCCGCCTGTTGCAGTTTTGAATGGTCCCATCATATCTAGCCCCCAGACCGCGAACGACCATGTTATAAGGATAGTTTTGAGTGCTTGAGCTGGCATATTCGTCTGCTTAGCGTAATACTGGCATCCGGCATATGTGTTTACTATGTGTTTGGCATTTGTCTTGGTTGTGAGCCAGAAAAACCCTGCACGGAATGCTTTTTTGACTATGTTTTTTGATTGAGCATGATGTCCGCAATCTCCTGCGTGGATTTCTTGCAAGATTTCTCGGCCTTCCTCTGGCGAAATGCATCGCTGAAAAATTCCGATAGTGTTGTGTTTATACAGGCAACCATTCATTATCGTTTATCCTTTGCTTCGGCGTTGTATCTGCCTTTGCAAGACCTCGTCTGCTCCATCCAGGAACTTCTGGTCAACTAAGAAGTTTAAGTATGGAATTGTCCAATCCGGGTTAACGAGCAGGACTTCAATTGACTCGGTAACGAGAGGATAATCAACATCTCCACCTTTGATCGATGGTTCGTGCAAGTGTTGGACAAACACACCAGGTGGTAGGGTTTTCACTCTTTCCGATCCCATGCGGGCTAATGGATTCGTGTTCCAATTTTCGTCCCTTTTGATATGAAGTACTTCAAATCCTAGGAAGCAAATGGCAAACTCGTCCACAGTTCTCCGATATTCGGCCATAATGGGGTTTTTAGCGACCCATGTTTGGTTTAGCTGATGTTGTACCAAATCCGAGTCACCATAGCAGAGTATGCATTTGACGCCTATTTCTTTTGCAATATGCAAGCCATGAAGCAAGGCTTCGTATTTTTGCCACATTGTTGCTGGCGTTGAAGTGTAATTGTAATACATACTCCATAATGTCACCTTTTGGAGATTTAAGCACTACACCAGCTCCGGCGCCTTCCTTCATCTTGGAGCCGTCAAAATGCATGATCCAGTATTCCGACTCCAGCATTGGTGTGTTCTCCAGTGCTTCTGTCCAAACGGCGACAAAATCTGCCAACACCTGGGATTTAATTGATGTCCTGGGTTGGTACTTAATGTCGAACGCAGCTAGCTCAATGCCCCATTTAGCAACTCGTCCGGTTGCATCCGCATTGTTGATAATATCCCCTAGTGGAGCTTTTCTTACCACTGTTATGGAATGTTCTTGGAAATAATGGCGGAGTTTTTGAGATGCAAAAAACACGCCATATGCCAGCTTTTGATAATGTGGGTACCTTTGTTTTGACTCGGAGAATACTTCGCTAACATGGTACACTTGATGCTGATCTGGCATACTTTGTTCATCTTTCCGCCTTTCCACATTTATCACTATGCTGATAAACCTGTTTGTTGCTGTAAGATACAGTAACATGGGTTCTTCGTCTTTTGGGGATGCCAAAATCGGAGCTTTCATCAAGGTTTCTTTCAGCAGGGTTAGTGATTTGTCCGCCTCTTCTGTCGATTCAAATTTGTCGGATTTCTTCAACAATTTGTATAATGGCAGAGTTTTGTCTCCTAGACGGATTATAAACCTACTGACTGCGGCTGCAGAACGTGTCAATTTTTGTACACCTTTTAAGCACGTAGGCTATGTGATGTTCAAGATTTCCTTGATCTTTTCCAGGTTTACTTCTATTCCTCTATGAGAAACGATAAAACCCAGAAGCTTTCCTGAGGGAACCCCGAATACACACTTCAATGGATTCAACTTTATTTTGTAAGTGCGAAAATTTTCGAAGGTTTCTCGTATATCTTCAAGGAGTGTATCCTTTTTCTTGGAAACTACGGCAATGCCATCCACGTAAACATGGACATTTTTGCCGATTTGACTATGCAAACAACGTTGCGTGCAATGCTGGTAGGTAGCACCCGCGTTCTTTAGGCCAAAAGGCATGGTTATGTAATAGTACGTTCCATACGGGGTTATGAAGAAAGTTTTGATTTGATCTTCCTCCTTCATACGTATTTGATGGTACCCGGAATAAGCATCCAAAAAGCATAAAAGCTCAGATCCAGCAGTGGCATCTATTATTTGATCGATTCGCGGTAACACGAACCTATCTTTTGGACACAATTTGTTCAAGCTGGTGTAATCTATACACATCCTAAGAACAATACTGTCTTTCTTTGGGACTAATACTGGCTTCGCAGACCAGTCAGTATGTATAACTTCCCGGATAAAATCAGCTGCTAAAAGCCGGATAATTTCCTTGCCTATACCCTTCCGTCTTCTTCCATCAAAACGACGGAGACCTTGTTTGACGGGTTTTGAACCTGGAATCACTTTCAATTGATGCTCAGCAAGTTCCCTGGGTACTCCCGGCATGTCCGCAGGACACCAGGCAAAAATATCTCAGTTCTCACGGAGAAACTTGATGAGCGCGTCTTCCCATTTGTCGGTCATCTCAGTTCCCACTACGACAAATTTTGTCGGATCTTTGGGATCTAGGATAACCTGTCTTGTGTTTTCCGATTCCTTGAAGCTATCTGCCAGCTTCCGACTTTCTTTTCCTGACGGCATTTCCATCGGCGAAACTTCTTTGGCTAGTTCTTTCAATTCCACCCTTGCGATGACTTGCTTAGCGCAAAGGGCGTTTCCTTTCTCCGGCTCGTTCGCCAATTTGTAATCTCCAGCTATGATAATTACTCCGCCTTTCGGCCCTGGCATCTTTAGATTCTAGGGACTGTAGATATAACATGATCTTGCCATGAACTTGGCGAAAGCTGGACATCCGAGTATTGCATGGCATACACTTTCGAACGGCACCACCTCGAATGAGATTTTTTCCTGGCGGAAATGTTCTCTACTTCCGAAGGTTACATCTAGGGATATTTCTCCTAGGGACTGTGCTTTCCTGCCAGGAACAATACCATGAAACTGTACATTACTGTGCCTAAGCTGAGTCTCGGAAATATGTAGTTGTTTCAATGTACTCAGGTACATGATGTTAATACTAGATCCTCCATCCATCAGCACTCTTTTGAGCCTAGTGTTTTGAACAATAGAACTTATGACCAAAGCATGCGTGTCGGGTTCTGGGATGTTTTCGGGATGATCTGACTGATCCCGGGTAATTGGAATATTGGAATACTTCAAGTACTTTGGTGTTGGTGGAACAACCGCGTTAATTTCTCGAAGTGTCCTTTTTTCCTGCTTTGCTGAGGGAGTTGCCAGGAAAGTTAGGTTGCATTCTCCATCAACTCTCGGGAATTTTGGCTCGCCTTTTTGCTGTTGTTCCTGGATTTTTTTTCATCATTGTCTGATTGACTGTCTTCTTTCTCAGCTTCTGGCTTTTGCTTGTTGAACTTTCTTTTGGAATTCTTTCCTTTATTCCCGGATCCTGCAGTGCCCTTCATATGTTTGTTGAGGCGACACTGCGCATTTGTATGGGTAGGCTTCCCAAATTGCGAATGGTGTACATAGTTTTCCGACTTTATCTTTTCCCACTCTTCCTTAGAGTAGGAGATAGGTTATGTGCTTCTTCCTTCCATTTGCCGCCAGTATCCTTTCCAAAGGTTAAGTTTACTTCCTTGAGTTTTGTCTGTGCTTCTGGAGTAGCCTTCTTTTCACAACGAGGTGTCTTTTTTGCCTGAACCAAAGCATCTATATTTCCACCTCTCGCTCTGATGTCATATTCGGCCTCTACGTGCTCATTGGTTGTGGTAAGCATAGATCCGAGATCTTTGTGCTCTTTTGAACCAACCATGAATGATACGAGGCCGGGTTTTAATCCATTGATGAAAGCATGCATTTCTTGTACATCACTTACTCCAGAGCAACTATTTTTTATTGTTGTCCATCTTGATATAAAGTCGACATACGACTCGTCTTCAAACTGGACGCAGCGATTTAGCTGGTTGATGCTCTTAGGGCGTTTGTACGTACCCCGGAAATGCTGAGCGAATACTCTAGCCATATCATCCCAGCTATCTACGATTCTTGACGGAAGCCCGTTGATCCAATCTCTGGCTCCATCTAGCAACATTAGGGGGAGAAATTTCACTGCTTCCAGGTCTGTCCCTTTGTTGATCTGACCGGCAGTATAGTAATCTAAGAGCCATATATTCGGGTTTGTACTTCCGGTGTACTTTTGGTAAGTTGGACCAACTTTGGCAAAGCCAGAATGTAGGGTTATTCTTCGGATCCTGTCAGTGAAATACTTAGGTCCAAAGTATAAATTATCTCTTTCCGCCCTATCGACGTGTGCGGAATATCTGTCGGCTGAATGGACGGAGGGGGATCTGCTCCTTTCTAGCCCATTGTTGCGCGAATGCGCTCTTCCGGGGTTATCCCTATTTCGTCTGTTATCGTGTCCTTTGGAATAAGGCGGAGTTCTACTCCTTGGACTTTTTTGTTCCTAGGAGGAGTCCGGGATCTCTCACGCCTATGAGGATTTTCATATTTTCTGGCTTTTTCAGCTGGGCGTCTCGAAGGCGGCATCATTTTTCCGTCTTTCCGGTTTTGTTCCTCCCGATCCTTATGGTCACGGGGTTTATTTCCGCCTTTCGGCATATGGGATCCCGTTCTGGACGCTTCATCCCTATTATCCGGGATTTTCTTGTCCTTCTTAGGATCTCCCTTCTTTTCCTTAAAATCGCCTGAATCTTCAGGTTTGCCAGGTCCAGGTGCTCCAGCGGCACAAGTGGCAGTTTTGCATAGGGCCGAGTCGTCGTGCAACTTCCCTGATCTTGCATGTCCTCGATGTTGATGTTGCAATTCTTTACCCAAGAAAGCATACACTCCCTGGAGCTTTTCGTCTTTGTAGTACAGATCGTCGATAAGGATGGCGAACGCGGCTTCCGCGTTTTCAGCTGTGGTTTTGTAGATTCGTTCGCCCTTGGCATTTATGCCATCAACCTGTCTTTGCCAAGAATGGTTTTGCAGCCGTTCCTTTGCTGGCAGCACATCCGGCCTTGCAATTCCGGGTAATCTCGTGGGTTTTTATCTCGGACATATTCCATCTGTCGAATTGTTCAATTTCCTCCTGCTTTGCTTTTACAGTAGCTTGGGCTTTGGGGAGATTTTCTTGATAGCGGAATAGTTGTTGCTGTTGTCGCATAATGGCTTGTCTTCTGGCTTCCAGCACTTCCGGTGGCTCGTACGGTCCTACCGGGGTTTTGATCAGATCGATCTCGTCCTGTTCCGTCATTTGGGGAACATGGATTTCTTTCTTTTTCTTCTCCACGGGTGTGACTCCGCTTGCTCCTCCTGCTTCCAGGTTTTGGTTAGCATTATCTGCCAATTTTTTCTTCTGGAGTTTGTACTGGAGTTTCTTGGCATTCTTCTTTTTCTTCTTGGAAGAGGGAGGTTTTTTCCCATGTTCTTCTTCTGTCAATTCCTTGACATTAGGATAGATGGGACTGGTCTCGCCGTCCTCTCTTTCCTCATCTGGTGGAGGTGTTCTGGGGTCTTTATCTTCCCCGGCATCCGAGTTTTCAGTCGGTTTTGCCATAAGTACTTCATGGAAGCTCCCCTGCATATATTTGACCTTTCTTTCAAAAGCGTCTTCATCTTCTGAATCTATATCTTCAGATCCAGGTTCCGACTCCAATTTTTCCTCAATGGCAGCTAGTACGGAATCGGCTTCCGAGTTCGTCGTTTCATTAACGGGTGTCGGATCTTCCACTTGTTCTGTGGGATTGTTGTTTTCTGCTTCTTCCGCGGGATTGCTTACTTCCGTGTTTTCAGCGACCTCAGACTGCACCATGCCAATGAAGTGAGATCTGATTACGGGCATCTCCGAAGAGGCAGCAAATTCAGGGATTTGGCGATTTGAGCAGAATTCGGTATCATAGTTTTCTTCAACTGGGTATAGGGAGGGTGGGATAAATTTGCTTCCACCACAGAATCCCATTGCTTCTGCAGTTAATCCGATAAAGATGTTTGCAGATCCAATCGGTAAAACGCAGGCACTTACTAGATGATTCCGTGCTGGAATGTACGATCCATTGTCGAGGAAGCGCCCGACGTCGTTGTCAAATTCCAGGCTTCCGACAGTTATGATACTGCCGATTCCGCAGAGTATCCCTGATCGGAACATGACGCCCGACGTCGCTGGCCCCACGGTGGGCGCCAACTGTTGAGACATCGTAGTAGAGTTCATAGACGGGGGTGCCATGAGACTACGGGTAGAGACGTGGGGGACGTGGTAGTACGATAACCAGAAACAACAAATTTACCCAGGTTCGGTACGGCGCGACTAGGCGACGTTCCTACTCCTGCAATCTCACTAAATCAGAGCTGAACCCTGAAGTATATAAAGTACAATGTGAGTAGGGTTTCGCTAACTTGACGAGGATCAACTTCTTGGCGAGTAGGCTTCTAGCTAATTGTCTCTATCTTTCGTCTTTCCCGTCCGGCTTTATATAGATAGCCGGGTTAGGGCTTACAGAAAAGAAACCTAGAAGACTACGGAAAGTATCTAACTTGGAAAGGAAGGAATTCGTCTTCTACTCCAAGCCACACCACTTTGGGCCGTGGTCTGGGTTCTTCTAGAATCCGGCTTCTGTGCGTCAGCTTACTGGGCCGCCCAATGGACTGTGGTCCATTACCAAAAGGCCACCATGGTAATCCGGCTCTTTAGGACAATTCCGGATATACCCCTAATCGGTATATATCCGACACCCGACCCCGCTTCGTCTCCACGCCGGCCCTAGGCCGGGCCAGCTCCAGGCCGGGGTGGGAAGGGGGCGCCGGCCCCAGACCGGGTGCCAGCCGGCCCCACGGTGGCTCGAGGCCGGGGTGGGAACGTGGTGCTGTCCTGGCCGGCCCCCTAGGCCGACGTGGACTGCAGTGAGGGGGTCTCCCCCTCCCAACGACCGTTTTCTCCCTCTCCGGTATAAAAGGAGCTCATCCTCTACCTTTAGAAAGCGTCAAACAAACTCACTCTCTCCACCATTGGTGACCACACTCAAGCTCAAGCATCCCCCCAAATCCCCAACCAAAGCTAGTGATACTTTGGGATTTGGTGGAGACATCACCGATCTACAACTCCACCAAGCCGATTAGAAATCACCCCACTCATCCCTTAGGGATCTTATAGTTCTTAGTTCATCGGAGCCAAGAACTTTGTTGCTCTTAGCTCATCAGAGCTTGGAGCCTTGTTGAGATCTCTTGTGCTCTTGGATCTTGTTTCTCGGAGTCTTGGTGGCTTTCGGGATTTGGTGAGGACCCTACAAAGTTGTGGAGTGTGCCTCATCCTTGTAAAGGTTCTAGTTGTCAACCTCAATGGAAACATAGTGATTCGAGCCTCTCCACATCGGTGGAAGGAATCGAAGGAGATACGGTGTGCCATTTGAGGGCTACTCGGTGTTCCACATTGGTGGCACCGCACCGCTCCAACGGAGATTAGCTTCCATTGGGAAGTGAACTTTGGGATACATATATGTGTCATTGTGTTCGGTTATCCCTCAACTTACCTTTACTTGTTGCTACTAGCTTAGTTATATATTCACCTTGTGTTAGTTTTACTCGCTAGACATATAGGATTGTTCACCTAGTTGCATAATCTAGACAATCTATATTTGAGCACTATCTTGTTAAATCGAAAAAGAAGCTAAAATTTGTAGTTAACCTATTCACCCCCCCTCTAGTTAACCTCTCGATCTTTCAGTTGGGTCACTTCTTCAGGGTATTTTGCGATGCATCTCATTACTATACATGTATCATCTTGCCAGTGTTTTATGTAGTCCTTACTGGGACTACCTTGCTATTTTTAGATCTCAGGATTTCCACGCAACCCTCGAACCCGAAGGACATGGATTATATTTATTTCTATCTCAAAGAACTATTTGCATAACCCTATTGTACTACCACCTTATTCTTAAAAGAATGCATGATCCTATTTTTATAATAATATGACTAATTGAATGACTACCCGAGTGGTAGTGTTGTATTTTGGTGGGCGGATGGAACCATGGTAAGAAGAATCGGTCATTGGAAGGTTCCATCTGCATGGGAAAGTATTGAAAGGACAATGTTGTCGGCTAGAGGGGGTGAATAGGCGATTAACACTTTTCCGGTTAAGGCTTGATAAATGCGGAAATAAACTAGGTTTTTAAATTAACAAGCACACAACCTAAATATTCTAGGCTCAACTAAGTGTACCAACAACTTATGCTAAGCAAGACAAGTAACAAGGTGGTAGCAATATATATGACTTCAAGCACGAAGGCTATCACAATGTAAATTGCATAAGTAATTAGCTCGGGTATAGAAATAATCGAGGCACACGGAGACAATGATGTATTACCGAGTTCCTCCTTTTGAGGGGAGTGCGTCTCGTTGGAGGGGTGTGATCTTGCCACAATATGCCTACTCAACACCACAAAGGCCTCACCCTATTCTCCGATGAACCTCGCCACAAAGGTCTAGTTCACCTTTCACTATTGGCAACATTCGACCGAGGCACACATCCACGACTTAATTGGAGGCTCTTGATGTCACAACAATCTTGGGGAACACATCAACAACTCAGTTGGAGTCTCCCAAGAACACCACAAGCCGTTTAGGGTCCAATACCCTAGAGTAAGAAGTCCACAAACTTTCACTTCCACGAATCCTCGTGGAGAGAGCAAACTGATGCAACCAATGTGAAGGCAAGAACACAAGTGCTCAAATCCTTCACTCTCAAATTCCAACAAAGCAAAAAATTGCTTATGGGAAAATAAGAGAGGAAGAACAAAGGAGGATAAACACCAAGAACTACAAGATCTAGATTCACTAAGTTCACCTCACTAAGAGGAGAGATAGACTGGTGGAAACATAGATCTAGATCTCCTCTATATTATCCCTCAAAGATATGCAAGAATCATAGGAGGGATTGAGAGAGGGGCAAGATTTCCAAGGTCAAAAATGGTGTAGAGAGGGGGGATTCGTGCTTGGGCAGATTATATCTTTGGGGAAGAAAGGGGCCTTATATAGGTCCCCAAGAAAAAGAGCCGTTGCAGGAAAAATCACACCGGAAAATCCGGCCTGAAGACCGAAAACTCCTAACTGAAGATAGAATGTGACACCACTTGGAGCAACCCCCCGGAGGTTTCCTGAGGCTGGAGACTCCGGTCCTAAGGACGGAGACTCCGGGGGCCGGAGATTCCTCCCTACCCGAAAACTTGAGAAACACCAACACGAAAAATGCCATAACTTTTGCATGCGGACTCTGTTTTTGATGTTCTTTGGCTCGTTGAAATCGCAACAAAGAGAAATACAAGAATATGAAGAGAAACATCATATTAGAATAATGGAACTTAAAACCAAATGGGTAAAAGTTTAAGCTCACAATAAAGACCAACCGGTAAAACCTCCAACACCGAAAACGCAACAAGTTTTTCTTACGATATCCATTTTCGGTAAACCTTGGCTTTTCATGAAGATCACAAAAAGCACCAAAACCTGACAAGGAGATATCCAAAGAAGAACCAAAAAAGATGATATGCCAAGTATGCAAAGGTTTTAGCTCTCCACAAGGATTCGATCAAGTTACTCATTTGGGATCCCCTCTTGATAGTACGACTATTGATCCTACAGCCCGGTCTCCCATGTGACTGGTAAAATAGAAAACCTATCAAGATCATACTTTTTCCTTGATCATTCCACTTGAGCTAGATGATGACGATCTTGTCTCTCTCAAGTTGGAACATCTTTCTTGATTTTGCGTTGCTCGGGGAAGACACATAGATTGCTCCCCCATACGCCACTATGAGAGAGGATCTCTTAAGTCCATCTTCACTTGTCCATAAACTCCAAAAGGGGTAGCAAGATTCAAGGTATGTGATCTCATCGAGATGCTCCTCTTGAACTTGCACATCACAACCTTGATGACGATCACCACTTGACATCATCCACTATGGACTATATGAGATGTTCCTTTTGATGCAAGCCAATAGAAAGATACCTAACCACACATAGAAATTCCACACAGACAGATCATGGGTTAATTCACAAATCTATATTGACAATTTCTTACCATACCACGAGATACATAATCCCACTTGGTACATCGTGTAGCTTTGTGTGTTGATCACAAGCTTGATCAACCTTGTATATTTTCTTCTTTATTCATTTGATGATGTATTGAAGATAATCATAAAAGTCCTCATAAGCCTTTTCTTCAAGACATACTTGCAATATGCACAACTCTATACAAGACTATTCTTCATATAAATCCTTGAATATTACAATGGTCATCATGAAAGCTTCTAGAGTCCAACACATGAACTCCACTAATTTCCCATGGACAAGATCTATAATGATATCTCAATGCAAACATTAGTCCATAAGGATTGTCATTAATTACCAAAACCACACATGGGGGCACCATGCACTTTAAAGTATTACCTAGGAAATAACAACAAATGCCGTCAGAATTCTTGCGCCGTAAATACCGCGTTGACCATAGGTCTTGTATGGGGCGAGTAAGCCAGTTGTGATATTTTCCTGTTCACATGTCAACGGGCTGCCAGAGCCGTACGCTGTAGGTCTTGCGAGACTACATGCACATGGGTGGGATTCCTTAATTCCCACGGACTCTAGGGTCTATGATGGTCTGTCCAGGGAGTCTAGATATCTATCGTGAGGGGTAGAATTAGGGTAAACCTGCGTGGCAGAAATGGGTGGGCATGTGTTGTGCGGAGAAGCATGGTTTGGTTTGGATCAACAACCGGGTCCCACACCTGAGTGAGAGTGGATAGGAATATACACCTGGTTGTGCAACATGGTCTTGATCGCCTATGGGTAAAGTAACGCACCTCTGCAGAGTGTAAAATAATGTGACATGTTAGGCCATGTCCTGGGAAGGAGCTGTGAACGTTGCAGGAAAGAAACTTCATGAAGTTCTAACTCCTGTGAAGATTTGGCGGGCATAGTTTTCAATATTAAAAACAACCTTTTGGAGAAAGATTTGCAAAACCCTTACATTAGCTTATGACTCTTTTGAGTCTAAATATATAGTTAGTGCATCAAACTACCCTCTGTATATGATGAACTTGTTGAGTAACATTCGTTACTCATACGTTCCCGTTTAACCCACTGCTTAGAGTCAAAGCCATTAAGAAGATGTCGGATAGCCATCGCGAGGATGAGGATATCTTCATCGTGAAGCCAAAGCTACCCCATGAAGCAAGCGAGGAGTCCATTCCAGGACTTAGTTTTTTAGAAGCCATAGATTAGGGTTGTGTTCAGCCGTAGTGGATTAGAATCTGAGCTAGAGTTGTTCTCCAGTTTAGAGTACGGTTTGCTTCTTCTGATGTTTCATTTGCATGACTTCTTTGATTCATCAAGGAGATTCTAGAT
Source organism: Alopecurus myosuroides (assembly GCA_028641055.1). Classification (NCBI taxonomy): domain Eukaryota; kingdom Viridiplantae; phylum Streptophyta; class Magnoliopsida; order Poales; family Poaceae; genus Alopecurus; species Alopecurus myosuroides. Next base: position 207,133,377 of record CM054058.1, on the reverse strand, counting down.
ACTTTGTAATGAATATGTTTTTATCCTATAGCTTTGCTTGGACCTGCTATGTTTCTGTTGTACCACTCTGAGGGATGTAATATTCACTGATAAGTCCTTCTGTGAGTATTATGTCAACGACTTCTACACTACACATGCAGTGGTGTGCTGGGTCACCGCATTTATCCGCGCGATCCTTATTTTTCTGGCGGGTTTACGGGTCGAGACAGTTTTTATAGCCAAAACGGACACCTTACCGATGGGACGACCCGTATCCCATTTACAGGGTCTGCCAAATCGACGCGGCCGCCCCCTTTTTATAGCGGTTCCTCTCGCAGATAAAGGTCACAATCCATTATCAGAAGCGGGTGGTGCTGCGGTACACGGCCCAGGGGCAGCCGGTGCCGCCGGCCTCCCTCTGTCATGATACGGGGGAGTTTGACGTGCACGACGGCCTCCGGCACGGAGCTGCATCTACTCGGGGAGTTAATCCCACGCGGGGAGCTCTACCGGCGAGGGTAGATCCGCCCGCCATTCGTCGCTGCAACCGCGACGGCTCGAGATCGAGACCACATTCGATTCATACGACCCGACAGCGTTCGAGGGTGCCATTGGGCCTGAGGATTTCGTCTCGAAAGACATCTTCGAGCACGTCTCCAACGCCATCTGCCAGCATAGGGAGTGGGAGGAGCGCGACATGGAGAAGAGGCGCCGCCTCGACGATGTCTACAACGATGTCCTCTTCAAGCAGGGCATCGCGGACTCGGTGCAGCAGCAGAAGAAGGCGGCAGAGTGGGCCACCGAGCAGAAGAAGCAGGACGCGCTCTACGTCGACCTCGACCCTGAGGACTAGAAGGTCGCCGTCATTAAGGGTGCCGCCGCTCCCGTAGGGCTCCAGTAAAGAACCATTGACCCCAAATTTTCGACATAGATAGGGAGGGCGGCGCCATTTTAGCTATTTACTTTTTTAATATCTGTGTAATCGGTGATGAACTCGCTGTATCGATGACGAACTCGCCGTAATTTAGGTTTGAATTCTCCCATGAAAGTTTTAATTTTTATTTTACATTTCTGGATGTGCTTTATGTTCTGCGCGACGCGTTTTTTCTCAAAACTATCATGAAAAATCGACCCTTGTCCTAGTTATAAAGGCTCGCGGAATAAGGGGTCTGCTAGAGATGCTCTAAGATGTTTCAGTTCGCCAGGTTGTTAAGCAGTTATGGCACCTTCACCCAAATCCCTAGTTGTTTGATAGGAGCACAACCGTTACCGTGCTTAGAATCAATGAAATTAGATTTGTTATAAAACCCAATATCTTCTTATTGGTAGGTGGTATACAACTACCGCTATCCCTATTGTTTTCATACATGGAGTATCCTATTGTTTTCATATATGGAGTATTGGCTTTGTCGTAGAGCTAGCTAAAGATACATGACTAGTGATTACTTCAATCCATAACCCTATGGAATAACAAACGCAAGGGCAGAGGGGCCTGGATCCGGAACCATGTAATAATTCATAAGAACCCAAATTGGATAGAGGGTTGTCCCTTTGTGACTCCCCGTCGAGTGTGCCCCTTGCGGTGTTCTGGGCATGGCTGGGCTCTAGGCACGCCATCCTCCGGGGTCTTGGAACTTCGAGCTTTGTCGGGTTGTAATGGTATGTTGATCTTGGAGCTGTTAGGTAGGTTTGTGTTGTCACCTCTACGGCTAGGTAGATCTCTGTTCTTTCCAAGTTTGTTTGAAGAGCATAACGGATGCGTAAAATAAAGCTTTCCTCTAGCTTCGACAACATGTGTGGCGTTAGATCCAATGATTGAATTGGGTGGATTTGTGTGCCTCTTCCCCTTGGGAAGTGGTCTTGGTCATTATCCGGTCGCTCATCCTTGTGACCATGGTGTCGATCCATCTTCCTTGCCTCAAGTGGTGGACAAGGTGCAGTGGTGTCGTGAGGTCCTCGCTCACTCAACTACTTGCTCTTCCAGACTTCGCCGGATTTTGCGGGGTCTTCGGCTTCGATTTCGGCTAGCCCTCTCCTTATGTGAGATGGTGGACTCTGTCTTGATTCACATCTTGGAGGGCTTCTATGAATTGCTCATTAGAGCTTCATCAGAGATGGAGCTGGCGAGTGAGCCCCGTCCAGTGGTGCTTGCATCCTTTCGGACCACGTGTGGTAGCTGACATTGTACAATTGGGAGGGGCATTTGGAGTGTATGGGATCCTAGGCCTCAAATGTAATTTTGTTTTATTTTAGGGGTCTTCATGTAAGGTGTGTTGCATTGTGCTTTGTTTTCCTTAAGCTTTAGTGATATGAGGTCTATGACAAAAAGAAAAATCGTAAACCGGGATCTTAAACTTTGAATAGAACGATAGAAAGTTACGAACGCTACGCCTCACGCAGCCCAGATGATGACCGGGTACAATGCAACCGGATTATAAGATTGTGGAACATTTTGGTATGTACAATATTGTATTTGGATGTTGATTTGGCACAATGCAACTGGATGGTCTTGACGAAGTTGAAATGCAGAATGTTTGTGAAACACTGTGATACCCAAAAATTCGCTTTAATATTTTTCATGTTTGGGAACTAGCACGCACTTAACGTGATATGAAAACTGCACTTGAATTATAGCTGGCATCGCTTGGTACTAACTAAGGATCGGTTCTCGTCACCGAAGGAAACACATGCAACCATCACATATGGAGCATGAATATCACACTTAGACTAAACCCGTCTATGGCCCGTTAAGCAAGTCCTTAGCAGTAGAAAATTCAACACATGGACCCCCCCCCCATTAGAGGCTCTGGTACATAAATATATCACTATTTTCGATGGCAACAGAAGGTTTGGGACACAATAGTTAGAGATTTAAATAATCTCACCAAAGATGACAAAAACACAACTTCAAGAAGATAATGTGGTGGGTTTGAATTTTACAACCTTAGAGCATCCACAATGGGACGCTTATGCACAGACGATATGGATTAAATCCCGACTGTTTTGGCTAATTCTCGGTAGTTTTCTATCATCTGATGCAAAAGTAAAACTCCGGTGCTAAAAAATCAATGCAAAATTTGCCTACCTGACTGCCGGCTTACATGCATGGCCTAACTGCTCAGCAAGCGTCTGTATTAGCGCTTAGGCACCGTGGATGCTCTTAGGAGAAACACTCGTTGTTTGATTGCAAGCTTCTTTCTTTAACTCCCTCTCTTCTTCTTCTTTTGTATCTTGGTTTTCTCTTTCTTCTTCAACTTCTCTGGATGGAAGATTCAACATTCATCATCATCTCTTCACTCGCGTGCAAAGTTTAATACCTACTATAGGCCATAGCTCTAATGTGCGATATGCGCATATGTTTGTGTTGCTTAAAAAGTGTCATATTGCTCATCTCCTAGCAGCCCACAGGCAGAGGATATCCCAATAATTCTGGTTGTTAGAAAATATTACTTCCACCATCCACGAAAAAAGTGTACTCCTAGCTTTTTTGGAGAGTCAAATTATTTCAAATTTTGACCGTATTTAGACAAAAGTAGACCAATATTTATAAAATCAAATATTTATATGATGAAAATATATTTTATTACGTTTGCATAGATGTTGGTACACTATTAATGGAAGTCGAAGTTGATTTGGAGATGCGCTTATGGAAATCGGGGGGGGGGGGGTAAAGCTACGCATTGTTCTCTGCGTGCTGTTGCGTGTTTATATAGGACCAACTGGTCTAGGGTTTGATACATGGTGGGTTTTACACATGGGCTACGACGGCACCATGACAGAGAGAAGAGACACCGATATGGGCTTTATAACTTAGCCTATTCGGGTTACAATAATGATGGATCTCTAATACCCTCCCTTAATCAAAACTTGTACAAGTTTAGATTACGTTTGAACATCTCCAAGTCCTTAGCTGGCAATGGTTTGGTGAAGCCATCTGCTACCTGATCTTTAGATGAAATAAACTTGATATCCAATAATTTCTGAGCTACTCTTTCTCTAACAAAATGAAAGTCAATTTCTATATGTTTTGTCCTTGCATGAAAAACAGGATTAGCTGAAAGATAAGTAGCTCCCATGTTGTCACACCATAAACATGGTTTCTCCTTCAGTTTAATACCAAGTTCTTTGAGAATAGTTTCAACCCATATTACCTCAGCTGTTGCATTTGCCAAAGATTTATATTCTGCTTCTGTACTTGATCTAGACACTGTTGCTTGCTTCCTAGCACTCCAAGAAATCAAGTTTGGTCCAAAGAATACTGCAAATCCTCCAGTGGACTTTCTGTCATCTATACATCCTGCCCAGTCTGCATCAGAGAAAGCACTAACCAGAGTAGACATAGATTTTCTGAAAGAAATACCAGTAGTAATAGTGTCCTTGATGTAACGAAGAATCCTCTTAACTGCTGTCCAATGAACTGTAGTTGGTGCATGCAGAAATTGACACACCTTATTAACTGAGAAACATATATCAGGTCTGGTGAGAGTTAAATATTGTAATCCACCTACAATACTCCTATATCTTGTGGCATCCTCGGGCCCAAGAGGATCACCTTCATGAAGAGACAATGGTTCTGAAGCAGAAAGTGGTGTGGAGAAAGTTTTACAATGATACATCCCCACTTTGGCTAACAACTCGGCTGCATATTTTTCTTGAGTGAGAACAAGACCATTATGAACTTTCCTGACCTCAATTCCCAAAAAGAAATGCAAATCTCCTAGATCCTTAATGGCAAAATGTTGATTAAGATCTTTAACCAATGTGGAAATAGCATGTGATGATGATCTAGTAACTATGATGTCATCCACATAAATGAGAACATATATAGTAACAGCTGACTGATTATAAATAAATAATGAGGTATCTCCTTGCGATGGAGTAAACCCCAACTCTTGGAGTTTGTTGCTCAACTTGGAATACCATGCACGTGGGGCTTGCTTGAGACCATATAGAGCTTTATCAAGTTTGCATATGTGATGAGGGAGAAGAGTACTTTCATACCCAGGAGGTTGCTTCATATAAACTTCCTCTTCCAGAACACCATGCAAAAACGCGTTCTTGACATCGAGCTGACGTAGACTCCAACCTTGAGAAACAGATATAGACAAAACAAGACGAATAGTAGTTGCTTTGACTACAGGACTAAATGTATCCTCATAATCTATACCAAATCTTTGCCTAAATCCTTTAGCTACAAGACGAGCTTTGTACCTTTCAATACTTCCATCAGGATTTTTCTTAATACGAAACACCCATTTGCAATCAATAGTATTTTTGTTACCAAGAGATGGAGGCACCAAATGCCATGTTTTGTTACTCATAAGGGCCTCATACTCCTCATCCATAGCTTGGCGCCACTCAGGAGTTTCCAATGCTTCTGTTAAATTTGCTGGTTCTCCTGCAGTACACACGGAAAGATTATACCGAATAGTGCCATCTGTCCATATTTTTGGTTTAACAATACCCTTTTGTAGCCTTGTTCTACGCACAGGAATATCTGCAGCAGAAATAGCCACAGAAGATCCCTGTCGCAGCACGGGAGCCAGCGCTGACGCCAGCTGCACAGGGGATCCCTGTGATCCTGCATGCGGTGCAGGAAGGGAGCTGGGCGATGCAGACGATCCCGCTGGCGCCAGCCCAGAGGCAGGCGTTGTCGGGTGGTCGGGGCAGATGGGCGCACTGGGCGCCAGAGTCGATGCAGAGGGGCGTGTGGCGCCCTGGGGTTGGTGCGCGCCGGCTGCCGCGGTGGAGGGCAGACGCGCAGCGGGCCCTGCAGAATCAGCAGCGGGATGCCCGCTCGCAGACGCGCAGAGCTCCTCGGATCGGCCGCGAATCTCCTCGGATCGCGTGTCAGATACGAGATCTGCATGGGGATCGCTGTTGTCGCGTTGTGCAGCCAGGTGTTTTGCTGTTTCTGCTCCTTTTGAGCTCATTTCTTCACCGTTTTCAGTAAGATTTTCGCCAATAAGCTGCAAATTATCAGACGCACTTACAGGTATAGTATTGTTAGTCATAAGATCATCCATAATTGACCCCTCATAATTGGATGTGAGATGTTTAGGAAGCAACAAAATTTCTTGCCGTAGGAGAGCACCAGCATTTGGGTTTAAGGAGGCAAATGGAAAGATGTTTTCATCAAACACTACATCACGGGAAATATATACTCGACCAGTGGAGATGTCTAAGCATTTTACACCCTTGTGACGTGTGCTATACCCAAGAAAAGCACATTGCTTTGAGCGAAAAGAAAGCTTGTGTGAATTATAAGGGCGCAAATTTGGCCAACATGCACATCCAAAAATTCTAAGAGAATTATAATCAGGTGGAGATCCTAGAAGACGCTCTGTAGGTGTGAAATTATCGATGACTTTGCTAGGCATGAGATTTATGAGATAGGTGGCAGTGAGAAAGGCTTCATCCCAAAACTTAAGAGGCATAGATGCATGAGCAAGCAAGGACAAACCAACCTCAACTATATGACGATGTTTACGTTCTGCTGATCCATTTTGTTGATGTGCATGTGGACAAGAAACATGATGACTTATTCCAAGTTTTTGAAAGAATGGGTGGAGTTTCTCATACTCACCACCCCAGTCAGTTTGCATAGTTATAATCTTCCTATCAAACTTTCTTTCAACAAAGTGCATGAAGTTATGAAAAACATCAAACACATCAGATTTCTTTTTGAGAAGATAAATCCATGTAAACTTGCTATAATCATCGATAAAACTTACATAATAATTATGACGTCCTACAGAAGTAGAAGCAGGACCCCAAACATCTGAGAAAACTTGTTGTAATGGAAAAATAGACACACTAGTGGAAATAGGATATGGTAGTTGATGGCTCTTGGCTCTTTGACATGAATCACAAATAGACTCAACACTAGATGACTTCTCATAAGGAAGACTAAATTTATTTAGAATGTATTTCACAACTAGATTTGATGGATGCCCTAACCTATGATGCCACCTTTCTGCTGAAGGTTTGGTGGCAACACACACTTGCTTGGAATTGGAAAATGATGAAGACACAATTGGATAAAGACCTCCTTGGCACTCCCCTCTAAGAAGAATTTTCCCCGTTGCGTGGTCCTTTATAAAAAAATGCCACGGGTGAAACTCAAGAAAAACATCATTATCAAGAGCAAGTTTATGAACTGAAAGGAGGTTTTTAGTTGTGCTAGGAACATGAAGAATATTGTTTAGATGAATCTGACAATTTGGGGTGTCAATATATGAATGACCAATATGACTAATACTCATACCTTCTCCATTCGCAGTTTGAATGGAATCCTTGCCGGGATACTTGTTCTGAAGCATTAGGTTCTGAAGATTGCCGGTGATGTGGTCGGTGGCGCCGCTGTCAGGATACCAGTTGGTATCAATGCCATATGCACAAGCTGCATTGGCACTCTTCTCAGGAGCTGCATTGGGTGGTGGGGGTGGTGGTCCTCGTTTCTTGTCGACGGAGTAGCGCCACCAACACTCGTTTGCGGGGTGCCCATGTTTTTTACATATCTGACAATATATGTCCTGAAATTTGGATGGGGGTGGGCGATCACCACCTTGCCAGCCGCGGTCACCTCGCTCACCGCGGTCACCGCCACCACGGTCCCCGCCTTGCCACCCACCAGGTTGCTGCCATCCGCCACCAGGATGCTGCCAGCCACCACGGCCACCACCGCCTAGTTGTTGCCATCCTCCACGGTCACCACCATTGTACCAGGGAGCACGGTCACCACCTCCTGGTTGTTGCCATCCTCCACGGTCACCACCATTGTACCAGGGAGCACGGTCACCGCTGCCTTGCCACGGGGCGCGGTCACCGCCATCTTGCCATCCTCCCCAGGGTCGGTCATCGCGGCGCCACGAACCGCCGTTTACATCTGCTTGTGGTGGGCGGCCATAGCCACTGCCACCACCACCGTAGTCGTGTGGTGGGCGGCCGTAGCCACCACCACCACCATAGGCACCGTTAGGGCAATCACCGCCGCCGCCACCACCATACGCGCCGATCGGGGCACCACCTCCATACGCGCCACTGCCTTCGGGTTTCTTCGGTTTGTAGTTGCCGCCACCACCTCTGTTAGCAATGTTTGCCGACGAGGTGAATTCTTTTGCCCCACCGCCTGTGAGCATCGCTTGACGCACATCGTGAGCCGCTAGGAGACCTTGGAGATCGTTCACGGTACACCTTTCCATAGCGTTAACTGCGGAGACAAGCCCATTGTAGTCTTCATCTAGTCCGTTGAGAATGAACTCAACTAACTCTTCATCATCAACATCACGGCCTGCGGCGATGAGCTCCACGGCGAATCCTCTCATCTTCGCTATGTACTGATCGGCAGTGAGATCAAGTTTCTTGGTATTCGTCAGACCTCCTCGAAGGGTGGTCCGATTTGCCTTGGATCTGGAGGCGAAGAGGGACTCAACCAAGGCCCATACCTCATGAGCATGTTCCAGGCCAATAGTTTGCGACAGGATGTCCGTGGACAGTGAACCGAGCAAGTAGCTCAGCACACGTTGATCGCGCTCGATCCAGACTTCAAAAGCAGGATTTTCGACTGTGTCTTCCTTGCCTTCCTTCATCAGTTTGATTGTTTCCGATGGTTTGGCCTCCTTCCCATCAACTAGGCCAAGCATGCGTGCTCCTCGAAGCGCTGGTATGACTTGTGCCTTCCACAGCAGATGATTAGCCCTCGTGAGCTTCTCGGACGGAGGTTGCCCAAGTCCCTGCGCCGTGGAGTTTGAAGAGGACATGGTGATTGGTTTCGGGTGGTCTTGCGGATGGTGATCGATCTCAATGGTACTAGGTTCTGTAGATGGGTTTTGGTTTGTGGGATTGGATGATGCGGTTGGTGTTTGCTGGTTCTAGGTTTGTGGGATCGGATGATCAGTATTGGGTTTTGGTTCTTGGTGATGGTAGATTGGATCTGTTGTTGCGATGGGATTTTGCTCGATGTCAGAGAAGAGCCGGCTCTGATACCATGTGGAAATCGGGGGGGGGGGTAAAGCTACGCATTGTTCTCTGCGTGCTGTTGCGTGTTTATATAGGACCAACTGGTCTAGGGTTTGATACATGGTGGGTTTTACACATGGGCTACGACGGCACCATGACAGAGAGAAGAGACACCGATATGGGCTTTATAACTTAGCCTATTCGGGTTACAATAATGATGGATCTCTAATAGCGCTAAGCCTCATAGTTCTCACATATTCTGCAGACTCTTGTGCTAAATAATGGTGTGAAAGAAACGTAGGCGCCGCTCTTGGACTTCTTTCCTACATGTGCCAATAATCCACAAGAGATATGTATTCGATGACCAGCGGCAAGAACATATTCTGGCCTACTATCAGAGCTTGGAATCTGTGTAGAACGATTTCTGGACATTCGGGGATGGAAGGGCTCCCAGAAGGTAGTTTTTTGCCATTTTGTGGCGTCTACTTGCCCACTAGCGAAGGTGAAAGGGCTCCCAGAGGCAGCATCTCTCGTTACATACTTACAAGAAAAGACATCCTCTTTTAGGACACGAGGTACATGACCCCCATTGACACTAGTGACAATTATACAAGTCACTGGGCGGCAGCATTTGCTGAATTTGGCGCATCATCTACCCTCTGCTCCACGCCTTGGTTTTCTTTTCAAACAGCATTTGAACCGCAACTTGCTGAAGCAAGCACGGTTCCCATTTTGAATTTGTTCCTCCCTTGGGTCGTTGCAAAAATTTCTGTGCTCGCCATGGCAGCAAACTACGCGAAGGTTTTGAAGCCAATGGTCCCTAACACAGATCAGAGATGGACAAGACCAGAACCAAGACATGTGAAGTTGAATGTTGATGCGTCTTACATTGAGGATTCATGTGCTGGTGCGACTGGTGCTGTCCTTCGGGATTACCAAGGCAATTTCATTGCTGCTTGTTGTCGTTATATCCCTCACACTTCCTCACCTTCCATGACAGAGGCCTTGGCCATGAAGAATGGCTTAGATCTGGTAAATCCCATGGGGTGCAACTCAATTATAACAGAATCTGATTCATTAGAGACTATTGATGCTTGCTCAGGTAACACGTGGTGGAATGAATCAGCAGCCGTTTTTGCAGATATAGTGGATCTTTGTGCGAGTATTAACTCTGTGGAATTCAAGCATATTCCAAGGGAAGCAAACAAGGCAGCTCATGACATAGGTTTTGTTTTAACCAAAAAATCGATTGTACTTGGGACGATGGTTAAAGCGGCAGATTTCTTACGCACTCTTTTCCTTCCAGGGTACCTTGCGGGACTGGAAGATTTTTAATGAGCCGCCTGTTGTCTTAATATATTTTAAAATCTCAAAAAAAAAAAGCACGGTCCCCATTTCCAAATGCCTAATTACCAGGAAACAACATCCATGTCGCAACTCGTCGTCTTTTTTCTTTTTCTTTTTTTTAATCCTGCTCTGATCTCATTAGCCAGCCAGTCCTAACTCCCCGGTATGGCATTGATTCAAATCCCAACTGTGCCACATCATCTATCCTCGGTGGCAAACAGGAGATTTCTCGTTCACAAGCCAATGAGTGTCTCGATACTAGTACTCCCTCCGATCCATTAAAAGTGTCGTAGGAAATGAACCTACGACGTACATGTCCATGGATATAGGAGCGACACTTTTAGCATATCGGAGGTAGTACTTAAGACTGTAAACGTGTGGTGACCCAGCACACCACTACATGTGTAGTGCGCAAGTCGATGACATAATACTCATAGAAGGACTTATCCGTGAATATTACATCCCTCGGAGTAGTACAACAGAAACAAAGCAGGTCCAAGCAAAACTATAGGATACAAACTTCATTACAAAATCTTGAGAACTCCTTGATGAATCAAAGAATATCTCAAACAACTGAAACATCAGAAGAAGAAATTCGCAGCTCCAAACTGGAGAATAACTCTAGCTCAGAACATAATCTACTACGGCTGATGTCAGCCCTAATCTATGGCTTGTAACAGCTAAATCCAAGAGTGGTCTCCACCTAAACCTTGATAGCATCTCCTCCACCAGCGTTGTTGATGATGATGCTTTACTGGCTAAGTAATAGATCACTCCACCTAGCTTCATGAGGCAGCGATGGCTTCACGATGACAGCTTCCGTAGGGCTTCAACTCTAAGCAGGGTGGTCAAACGGGAACGAATGAGTAACGAGTGTTACTCAGCAAGTTCATGATATATAGTGGGTAGTTTGATGCACTAACTACAGCTTTAGACTCGAAAGAGTCATAAGCTAATGCAATGTTTTGTAAAACTTTCTTCAAGAGGTTGCTTTTAATTCCGAAAACTATGCCCGCCAGACCATCACAGGACTAGAACTTCATGGAGTTGCCTTTCCTATAGCGTTCGCAGTTCCTTCCCGGAACAGGGGGTAACATGCCACATCCTTTTACACTCTGCAGAGGTGCGTTACTTTACCCATGGGCGACCAAGACCATGTTGCACAACCAGGCTCGAGATCCTGTCCACGCCCACTCAGGTGTGGGGCCCGGTTGTTGGTCCAAGCCAAACCATGCTTCTCCGCACAAAGCATACCCACCCATTTCCACCAGCAGGTTGAACCCCTGATTCTACCCCTCATGATGGATATCTAGGCGCCCCTGGCAGACCATCATAGACCCCAGAGTCCGCGGAAATTAAGGGATTCCACCCATGTGCATGTAGTCTCGCAAGACCTACATCGTACGTCTCTGGCATCCCGTTGACATGCGAACGAGAGAAGATCACATCTGACTTACTCCCCCCATAGAAGACCCATGGTTAACGCGGTATTTACGGCGCAAGAATCCTGACGACGGTTGTTATTAAATCCTAGGTAATACTTTCCAATGCAGATGGAACCTTCCTTTGACCTATTCATCTTACCATGATCCCATCCGCCCACCAAACAGAACACTACCACTCGGGTAGTCATTCAATTAGTCATATTATTATAAAAATTGGATCATGCATTCTTTTTGGGAATAGGTGGTAATACAATAGGGTTTTTGCAAATAGTTCGTTATGAAATATTGCAAAGGATATGAGCAAGTGATGAACTTGCCTGAGATTGAAATAACAATAATAAACCATGTCTTCGGGTTCGAGAGTCGCGTAGAAAATCCCGACATCTGAAAGATAGCAAAGTAGTCCTGGTAAGGACTACAGAAAACAATGGCAAGATGATACATGCATAGTAATGAGATGCATCGTGAATTACCCTGGAAAACATCCCCAGCTTACAAGTGTAAGCTATGTTTGATACGATAACTTAGTCAGACAGGTTTTAAGTGAGTTTTTTCATTACTTGTGGTGATGTGGTTATTACTTCTTTTAGACTTACATGGGTTTCACTTTTACTTAACAAACACTAGTTATCATGTTTAGATAGAAGTGTTATTACATGATTAAACGAGAAGACAATAACATATGGAAAACAACTATTGAAAAGATAATACACATGTTTGCTTTTATGTTCAAAAGTGTAGAGCTAATGGCAAAGAGTTGAATTGAAAATGATGAACTAATATCACTAACTCTATCATCACATACTTGTTAATGACTTGTGATGATAGGTTTAGTAGGTGTGAAAACACTAGGTTTTGATTAATAAGGAAAATAACGTTCTCGTAGTTATTTCTGGTTGTAATGGAATATTATTGAATTCCATTATACCTTTAGAAACAAGTTTATAGTTAAACAAAATGTTTTATGCTTTCCATATTCTAATTTGAAATGCTTTTCTCTTTAATTTGGTATATCATTTGAATTATTCCAAAAATATTCGAATAAGTTATTAATTTATTAATTTTAAATGTATTAAATGGCTAGGCAAAAAGTTGCACACATGAAAACTTGATCAAATGGCATTGAAAACATCATATATGAATTGCATTTGTCATTTCGAGTATTTTGGTATGTAACTTGTATTTTTCTGATTTTATGAATTATTTATTATTTTCTCTATTTTAAATGATTTAATTTAATTAAAGAAAATGTTTAATTTTTAAACTTTATCAAACATTTTTGTAAAGTTGATAAACATTTGGATTATATTTTTCTAAACATTTCTATATTTTTTTTCATATTTATCTGATAAACAAAATAATAGATATTGATTTAATTAGTTTTAATTATTTTCTTCCCTGTTTTAAATTGACAGGTGGGCCCCACCTGTCAGTTTGAATTTTAAATCAAAAATAAAACTAAAAATAAAAATAAAATCCTCCCGCGTCATGCTGATGTCACGGTGACATCAGCACGGGTGTCAACTCCCTCTGATCGAGTGCAATTGCGTGATTCACAAAAATTGGTGCAATCTGTGGGGTTAATAGGCTCATGGAGATCCCCACGAACACGTAGGTGGTGGCGCTTCCACCAAATGGTCACCGGAGTAACTCCGGCGACCACCGGCGCGGCGGCGAGTGACGGTGTACGGTGTCTGTGGCGAATTAATCGACCAAAATACGAATCAAAGGCATCCAGAGATGCAGCAGCTCACCCTGATCGCGGTTATGAGGTCGATGAAGCAAGGCGACACCGGAATCGGTGGCGTGCCAATTTCCATGGTGGCTGGAGTTGAAGAAGGCGGCCCGATTCGTGCTAGCAAGACCGTCCCGGCACCCGTGGTTCCATAGTGAGATAAAGGAGATCCCGGCGGTTCTCACGGTGCTCACGGCTTGCTCGGGGATAGCCGGAGTCGATGGCAGCGTCCGGCGATAGTGAGCTCGGTTAGGGTTTGGGTTTTGTCCTCTGCAAAGAGGGGCAGCGAGAGGGATTACGAGCAAGTGAGGGAGGGAGAGGGCAAGTTGGAGGCTTCTCCTCTCTTCTTATCCGTGCGGAAAGGCAGCAAGCAGGACGTGGCCGGCCGAGTCGACGGCGGCGGCACGGCTCTGCCTTCTGAAGAAAGAAATAACATTTTTTGGAAACCCCTTGAAGGTTTTTACAAATTACAACAAAGTCCTTCTAGTTACTAAACTGTTAGTAAATCAATGTTTTCAGGGCCTTTTTATGAACATAAAAATTATTAAAAATCAGTTTTGAATTCCTTATCAAATTTCCAATCTCACCATGTTTTCCTTTTTCAATTTTGAGCAAGATTTAAATTTTATACTTAGGGTGCTCCTTTGAGGGTTTTTTTTGTTATTCTCCCTCCATTTCAACTTCAGATGAATTTTAATCTTTTTTTCATACATGCTATCATATGAATATGACATAACAATCATGTTATTTAAATAATGGTGCATAATTTTAGTTATTATTCTTTTGGAAAATCATTTGGTAAACTACTCAGTAATGTTTCTATGCACTTTCATGAAAATCACCCAATAGGGTATTTTATCCCTTTTCAAACCAAATGATTTTAATGGGTGAAGGGACTTGTTTTTATTTTATGTAACTTTGTTATTCTCACAAATGAAACTCTTGATAATTTTGGTTGACATTTTACTTGGGTGTGTGTGTAATCCATGTTTGTTGTTTTCAGAACTAGATCAAATGGAAACATGTGTGGCTTGGGAATCTCATTTGTTTGTTTTCCACATAAGTTCCACTATGGATGTTATCCCATGTTTGTTTTAGAAAGAGGTGACCATTTGCATGGTTATGTGTAGATGTTTTTATGTTGTTATCTGTTAGTCTTATGTATGAAAATGATCTGGAAAACAGGGTATTAAGCTTGTTACCATTAACCACCACATATCAAGACATGTGGATGCAATGGCTGGTTATTATTTTCTCTCTTGATAATTGTTTCCATTAAAGTGATTATCATGTATTCCGTATCTTTGATGAGCTTGACAATGAGTAGAGATTGTAGGTCTGTGATATTACCTAATGGTACCCTGGATAATTTCTTTGCTGGGCTTCCTTACTAAATCAGTGTTGCTCCTTGTTGACTTTTGTTGTTTGATGTACTTGTCTCTAGTTGTCACTTATCTTCAGACATTGCCTTGGTCCTTTGCAAGTAGTATCATCCCTTGGACTACCTAAGTGTTTTCTCTTCCTTATCTTGGTTTCCTTCTTATTTAGAACTTGAATGTGTTGCTCAAGTTATAATGTGGTTTATTATTTCCCCTTGTTATTCTATTCCTTTTATGGATCATGGTTTTATATATAACACAATGTAGGTGTATTTTATAACATCAATTTGCCCTATGCATATAAGAAGAATTTGTTGACAAGTTTTCAAGGCTTGCCCTCAAATTACTTTTCATATACAATTGGCTGATAAGTACAAGGTTATCAAACCTTCTGTTTATTTGTATATGACACTCAATTGTTAGAGCCTACAAAAGTGATTTGTTAACAATGTTGCAAACTTGTTACCGAACTACTTCTATATAACACCAACATTGGAATATCACATATTTTCTAGATAGTTTAATAAGAATTGATCTTGGTGTATGATTTTCCAAATTCTCCAGGATAGATTAAGTTAGCACTTGTAAGACAACCTAAAGAATTCTTCTGAAGATCTTCTTGTGGTAGTTCCTCCTTTCTTGTGGGTTGCTTCTCTTGCAGAATGACTTAGAGAAGATTGGGAAATAACCAGATAGAAATGATCTAGATAAAGTAATAAGATCTAGGTTAAGAGTTAGTTCAACTTTTATTCTTCTTTCATATACTCCCTCCGATCCATATTAATAGGTGTTGAAGTGGATGTATTTAGACATGTTTTATTGCTAGATACATCCACTTCACCACCTATTAATATGGAACGGAGGGAGTACTTCTTATTTTGTTTCCCATCCAATATGTATTTGTTTCATTATGATTGGTTTTACTTAGCTATTAATTCAATTCCACAATAGAGGTTATACTTGTTATTATTCATTGGTTGTATCCAGAGATACTTTAGTTGTTGAATGTTGATTTGGGTAGAAATGTGAAATGTTTGTGGAATAATGACTTAAGATAGTAAGTTGATCAAATGGTTCATTGATGTGATGAGATCTCACATGCTCACTTGTATGAGATGATTAAAACAATGGCATGTGAAAGTTATTGGGTTTAATGACTTATGTCACAGTTGTTAGTTGTTTTTCTCGGGTGGCATGATTTTACTTTATATTCTTCTTTATGTCATCTTTATCATGCATAGTGCAGACATAGAGGTTTGGGAAGATCATATGTATGATCAAGGTTTAACATTAGTTTAAGAAGATTTATATCTTCTTTGAGATACTTCTTTTATGATTGATGAGATATATACATATTCGAGAAATAAGTTAATACAATTATTAAGTCATTTCCCACTTGTGGGTTTTAAGTTAACACTTGTTTGTATCTTTTGTGTTCTATTAAAACTTTGTTATTTATTTATGAAGGTGCACTTAACAATTATGAGATAATTTATTAAGGTGTTGTGTGAATGGTTGATAACTTAGAGAGTTGTTGTTTTATAGAAGATAACATCTCTATTGATGAGATGGTGCAATTGGCACTACCATATTGTGGAAGTATTATCAACAGCTATGTGATTTGGATACTCACCCCTCTTTGAGTTCTAGATACCTAGAGAATTATCCCAAGCCACTTATAGACTTAAGGTTAGGCTTGTTGAGAGTTTGTGTTGGTAATAACCAACTATGGTTTATCTTATCAGATGATTTGGTTTCTTAAGATACTTATAAAGATCACTCCAAATATACTCTTGACTAGATGAACTAGACCTATTTCATCATGTCAAGTGAAACATTGGTCACTTTGATTCGTTTAAACTTTCGCGCCAAAATTTCCCGTATTTTTAGATGCATGCTTTGCAAATGCACATATTATATCTAGACCCTTATCACCTCCCAAACACTAGGATATTACAAAACGTTTGACAGCAAAATATTTTAAGATAGGATCTGGCTCTAACAGTGCATACAAGAACAACTACGGGAAGTTTAAACAGCAATCTTTGTGCTAGATTTCCATGTCAAAGTAACCGGACCGAGTGTCGTTCTTAGTTTCCGGACATGACACACCGGACATGACACACCGACATAGGGTCATTCGTAAACCATCTTACTCATCACCTAATGTAGCTGGCCCCAATGAACACCTAGCGACCAAAGAATTCTTCAGGAACATGAAACTTCAGACCGATGGCCTATATAAAAAAATAACGAAACGTCAGAAATGACAAAGCAAACAATTTATAGCCAGTTAAACTTCACCGGTTATTATTAACAATGGATTAGCGTAGCAAACAAAACAAAACTTGAAAGAAAAGCAAGACATTTTTTTATGGAACAAATAATATAAGGTAGCGAGGCAAGGTTACGCCACAGAGAAGTACATAAACCAGACTGGGAGGAGCTGAGATAACCCAGTTTTCTCGTGGACAGGATTAAATTATTCCATTTTAGATGGAACCGGCATTCAAACTCAAATGAAGTTCAACTATAGTATTTCATTGGTGATTGGCAAAATGGTTAGCAAAATGGGTAACTGAGATTTTCTTGTATCACCCTGACATGCTGCCTCAGCTAGCAAGTACTTCCTCGGTTCACTTTTATAAGACGTTTTGGCAGGCTTAATTGGATTGCCAAAACGTCTTGTAAAAGGGAATGGAGGGAGTAGTATCTTAAAACCATGCAAGGAAAATACCGCATGGGGTAGTAAAAAAAGGTAATGGAACTAGAAACACCATTACTAAAGGCAATTCTAAACATAGTTCAATTAATCAATCTTGCACCTGCCCCCAGGGCCATGCCCAGCAAATTGCAAGCGCACTGAGTTCGTTATGATGGGCTTTTTACTATCATGAAAGGATGTTTTAAGTAGGTGATTCACATGGACTCATCAAATTTCAGAGTAAATCCTTCACAATTTGGCTTACAAATACCGAACTCACAAGTTCTCCTAACACAGAAAGATGGGCTGAGAACTCCTGGTTATAATCAGGGCCTCATGTGTTCTAAGGCTAGCTTAGCAAATTCTGAAAGCAGCAACCATGCTTAATTTGATGTTTCCTATTAGAAGCTTTAAGATCTGTATCCTATCTAACTGTTAACTATTGTCATTTCTCCTAACCGCATCTCCTTAAGTGATTGCATAGCTAACAGTTGGATTGATGCTACTTGCAAAGCTATTCGATGAATCAGTTGAAAAGAAAAGTCGTGACAATAACTTCCAAATGGATGCAACAAGTTTAAATGCTGCTATATGGTGCTCTCGTCTTAGGTTCTAAGTAAATATATGTTTCTAAACCAGGTCGTTGGTATTTCTATAAATGACAAGTACAACTTTAAGGGGCATTTCGAGTTGCTGAATGTTTTAATCGAACAAAGAAATGCTAGTGCACTGTAGCTCAAGGGATAGATGCTCTGCCACACCTTAGCAAATTCTATATCTGCGGCACTATGATCGTTTTCTCTCCCAGCAGCATCACCAACATAGAACGATCTGAAAAAAAGCAAGGAAAATCTCAGAAGCGGAGCTGGTAGTGTGACCAAACCCAGGGGGGAAAGGTGAGGGCTGAGTTCTTCCATCATACTAAACTAACCCAACACTAGTTATTGCATAACAGCACAACTCATGTTTAAGCTTGATCGACCCTGATATAAGATATGCACACAACACAATGCTGTGAGTGCCTTATACTTTGTGTGGACTTAGCAGCAAACCCAGAACCACAGGTGCTATTATGGGAGCTCCATGTGCCCATCACTCAGCCAAAATATAGGATAAGTGGTCACTCTTACACATATAACAACAGCAGTTCCATATATATCACAAGAGGGTCTTGTGAGTGCTCTTGACAGATATATAAGCAAGCCAGCCATAGGGGCATTGCTCGAAAAAGCAATGGCCATGAATGAAAGCATGTCATAAATCACACACAGTTCAAAAACTGCAAAAACAAACATAGAAATGAACCATGTGTATCTGTCTAAGTGTGCATGTCACCAACCACACATGCAAGGAGATAATAAAACTATATTGACAAAAAATAAGTTCACGCTTAAGCCCGTTATGAAACTAATCAATTCGAAATGGTGAATCTAAAAGCAAAGTCTAGAATAGAATGATTACTGATCCATGTCGATGTCAATTCCAGAATTGAAATGCTCTGCCATCAACCACCACATTCCTGAATTTGGTTTACGAAATTGATCATCTGGATTGCCTTTTCCTTTCCCTATACCACATGCAATGAAAACCTGCAGGAAAACACAAGTCACGTGTTTCTAACTAGCACAAGCTACTAGGTGATGTTCAGTAAGAAGTTGCAAGATACGATGTTATGCATGTCATGAACAGTAGCATACTGAAAAAATAATATAGGTGATCAGTTAATAGGCTAATAGCTAAATTTCATTTTAATTATGAGACAAACAAAATAAGTGATGTCTTGTGAATATTCAAAGAAGATAAAAAAAAACTTAACAGACGCTTATTAACACAAATATTAGAGAAAAGAAGACAGGTTCACAAAATACCTGAATAGGGACTTTAACACACTCAATAAAGTTGTCAAGACGTCCAACTTTCGAGTCAACAGCTTGCTGCCGCTTATTCTTCCAGCGCTCAATGTTTGACTCGTTGGTGAATATGACCTGACAACACCACACATGATTTTGTATAAACATGTTCACTGTAGTTATCTTGAAACGAAGTGCACAGATACAAGAGAAAAGTATAGTGATGAGAACAAAACAACAGCACAACTAACCAGCTTGTAACCATCGTTGTACAGGCTTTGCAACTTGTCAGGAATTGATTTATGCTGTAGAGACCACTTGTCTGCACCAGTGCTGCATTTGCAATAGGTCAAAAAGTTATTTACCGTCTTACAAGCATATCAACAGCATGCAAAGGAGAAGCATTCAAATCAGAAAATCCATCTGTAATATATCATAATCCCAGGAGGGCAATATCACACAAGTGGTCACTTAATGATTATACTCAAGGCCAAGCATAATTATTTTCACAGCACAAACTCTAGGTGATCTAGATACCAAATATATTTCCTTAAGATATGATTAATTGAAACATTTGTTTGCAAAAAAGGATACTGCTTAGGTCAAGGACACCAAGGCAGAAGGATGGTGAAGATGAAAATTTAAGATTTCCTAGAGTTCAACACCAAGATTAGCGGAAGATGGTGAATGATGAAAAGTTTAGATTTCCTAGAGCTCAAGACCAAGATTAGCATATTATAGTCTACATGTTCTAACCAAAACCAGGCGGTGAGCCCCCTAAGTACAGCCCACGTAATGCATGCATGAACTAAAGAAATCTAATTAATGTTTCATAGATTAATAGGCCTTCCAATTATAGCAGGATGTAGAACATGATGGCTCACAGCTTACATATACGTGAAATTATACGAGATTGCCCAACCAGACCAAAATTGTCAATAGAACTGAACTGTAATGCAAATCTTTCCTTTAGCAAGTCAATTAAAATGTGCCCTACTATAAACGATGAATAACGGATACATTACCAAAAGAAGAAGCATGTCAAACACTCATCTCAAATGATAGAACTTAATATATTTTAAAGAAGGGAATAATATAATACATCTTCACTGAGGTTTTGGCAAGGCACCCGTCGAAATCGAATGCAGCAATCTTAGCTGAAGCACGAATGCCATCATCCTGAACATTAGAATTGAAAAATGTTATTTTCTGACAATTTTACAAGATTGTATATTACAAAGGTACTAGAATGACATAGATTATACAAGTATAGAATAATTCTTGAGGGTTGTTACTCTTTTTGCTCAACAGACCTGCTCACGGAAAATAACTGTCTCGAAAACTTTCCAATGAGTGGGAAGGATGGCATCCTGCATCAGCAGACAAGAAGGAGAACACAGTAATTCAGTATAATAAAATATTTATCAACAGCCCAAAGGTCGAAACGCTGGAGTGAGAACTGCTATGAATTAGAGGACCTTGTATGTTTTCTTGATATGAGAAGCTGAAAAGGGTATTACTGTAGCAACTCCTTTGTTTCCTGGGGATGACTGTTATGAAAAAAAAAACATTAGAAATCAAAGAAACAACCATGCAATTCAGCTCTGAGATGACGTTAAGAAATAAAAAGGAGATGGATACAGCAAAAAGAGTTACTCGGCTGTTCTTTCAACATTTCCCCACTTCATAACCTTGGTGACGTATTTGATTTAGTGGAGGGTAGGATCCGTTTAGAAAATGTATAAAGATACAAAGGCATGTACTATAGTCATTCCTTAGGAAGCACTCTCAGAATAAAAGCGTCTGCATTCACTACCTCACAGACATGATATAAGAACATAAATTTGCTAATAAAATGCAACTTATAATTGCTACCTCTAGCCTATTCATACAACTCATCAAAATGTTACTCAGTAAGGAAGGTTCAAGCAAGACTTAGAACTATAAGTGTCAAACAACTGATGCCTCTAAATATTATGATGGACAAGTAGAGGGATATGTAAGTACACGAGACATTTACCTCTACACATGGTGAGTTAAACTGAAGCATTCCGAACTAAACAAACCATCATACAAGAAATGACATGTCAAACCAACTAAAGAAAGATCGTAAGTGTGCCAATTATTAATGTGCAGAAATGTCAAAGTACTAACAGTGCCACTTTGTTCAAACTAGCTCTATTAGTGGCCAAACTGTTAACCTCCTGATTATGTACATACCAACAAATAAAAAAAATCAAACAATTACAATTAAGTAAAACCCAAACTTCTTAAGAATAAAATCCGTCAAAGTTCTCTAGAGTAAATATTGGGCACAATAAAATGCACTTGCCTTTTCTGCCACCTCCACTTCAGGCAAAGATATAGGGGAATTTGCTTTGGTCGAACTAGGCACTTCCAGTAGACCGACTGCAGCCTGGTCTCTCTTATTGTTCTGAAAATGAGTAAATTTTATGAACATGCACATACTTGTACAAAACTATTGCAAAATATGGAATTTAGTAGTCAGAAATATTCAGCATACATAGCAGAAATACCACCTAGCAGGATAGGTATTTCAAAAAGTGGGGAATGTGTTACCTTCTCTAGCTCCTGTAACTCCTCGCGATCGGCATCCTGAAGGCCCACAAAACATCTGAGCCCCCGAAGGAAAACACAAAAGGAGCACTAAGTATGAACCGAAATGAAGCCTCACAGAGCCCAAACCTTAATGGAGTCAAACCCCTTAAGCTTTTCAACAGGACCCAGCGGAAGTGACGACGTGGGGAAGCAGGCAACGTGGTACCACTTGGTGCTGTCGAAGCCACGGGGGTCATGGACTGCAACTCCAAGGCGAAGCGCGCCTTTCTCGATACTTACGTTGCAGCCCTTGCAGGTGGAACGCGCAGACTTGGCGTATTCAACAGAGACAGTTCCCATTTCTGCCACCCCTGCTTCAGGCAAAGATAGATCTGTCTTTGCTTTCTTCGGACTTGGCACTTCCATTGGACTGACTGCAGTCTGATCTCTCTTGTTATTCTGAAAATAGTGGATTGCTCAATTTCATGGAACTGTAAATAATCTTACAGGGCAAAACTACATTTTATGGGGAAATAAGCTAAATCTCGTATCCCTTTGCTCATCATAAAATGTATCGATTCTATTGGAAACTACCCAAACGTTCCACCTAAAAATTCCGCAACATCATTCTACATTACTCAAAATCTTGCCATCTAGTAGGCAGTAATATTCATCACAAGGAGCAGAAACCACACAAGAACAGGCATTTCAACGAGTGAGGAATGGGTTACCTTCTTAAGCTCTCGCAGCTCCTCACGATCATCGTCCTGCGCACCTCCCAAAAACCCGGAGTTTAGCCCCAAAGGACAAAACAAAACACTGAAACAGAACAGAACGAAATACGGATGTAACAAAAAAAAACACCCAAACCCCTCAAACCTTGATGGAGTCGAACCCCTGGACCTTCTCGACGGGGCCAAGCGGGTGCGAGGAGGCGGGGAAGCAGGCGACGTGGTACCACTTGGTGCTGTCGTAGCCACGGGGGTCGCGGGCAGAGGCGCCGAGGCGGAGCGCGCCCTTGGCGATGGCCGCGCTGCAGCCCTTGCAGGAGGAGCGGCCGGACTTGGCGTACTCGACGGAAACGGTCGCCTTGGCGGCGGACGCCGCCGGCGAGGCCGACATTGTGGCGCGGACGATGCGAACGGCAGCGGGGAGGAAGAGGAGGCTGGGGTTTCGGGAGAAGAGGGAGGAGAGGAGCATACGATGGGGGAATGGACTGGAGAAGAGGTGGGGTGGGGATGGGACGGTGGCTAGGGTTTTGTGCAGGCGGTCGGCGCTGGAATCACGCCGCGTGGGGAGGCAAGGGCGGGAAGAAAGAGGAAGGTGGGGGCAGCGAGCCGTGATGTATTGGCCGGTCAGGGCGTGTTCTCCCGTGCTGCCGGGCCGGGATGTACTGAAACCACAATCATAGGAGTAATAGGAAATTCGTATAGTGGGTTAGTGACTGTATGCGACTGCTCAACAATGAACAGTTTGAGCTAAAAAAAATCAACAAACAGCGGAGCCTCTCTTTTAGCACGACCCGTAGCGGAACCTGGGCTTGGTCTTATGCTAGTGGCGGATCTAGAAGCTGTGAGTGTCCCCTTGTGGGATTTTTAACTAAGAGAGTCGCTGGATAGAAACAAGCTCGTACCTCAAAACCAGTGACCAGAGACTACCGACGGGGCGGCGTGGAAACAGCGAGGAGGCGATGTCCCGGCGAAGAAGAACGGGGAACGGCGATGGAGGCGAGGGTCAGTGTTGGGAACCGGAGGGAATGGCAGCGAGAGGCAGGGAAGAGGTACGCCGGTGGGAGCAAGAACGACGAGGGGCCGGTGAACGGCGATGGCGGCGACGCGCGAGAGGCGGATTTGTTTGCGGCCAGAGGGGGGGGCGTCGGCGGTGAGAGGCGGGCGGCACGATGCGGCGGACGGGCGGGGCGAGGCGCCGCCGAATAGTCGTTCAGCCGGTCGGCCAGAGAGACGCACGTAGTACAGGGTAACCCTTGGTTCGATCGGATCGAACCTAAAGGACCTAACGGGCTTTTGGGTTATCCATTTGGTCCATTGGGTGCTATTTTAGGTTAGGTTAACCTAACCATTGGTTAGGTGGGAACCAAGTCCCAAATTTGCTGCCGGCTGCCGCCGCGTTTGTCAGTGTCACAGGTTGAGGGAGCTGGCCCAATAAGAGCATCTCGAGTCTCGCCCCAAAGGCCGCCCCCAAGGCCTTCCCGTCCAGACGGCCTCGAGCGCGTCCACTCGCGTCCCACATTGGGACTTCCCGTCCGGACGCATCCTTGTTCCCGTCCGATAAACCCAGCCCAATTCCGCCTCCCAGCGCTCCCGTGGGGCGCCGGACGAGTTGCTCCGCGGCGCGGGCCCGTCCTGCCAGCGACACAAACCACCCATTTCCGCCACGTTCGCCTGCGCTCGCCCATGTGCGCCCCGCATGCACCGCCTCGCTCTCTGTTGTCTCCCTCTGTCTCGCAGCGCCGCCGCTCTCTCGTCCACAGGCGCCGCTCCCAAATCGTCCCCTTTCGGCGCCGCTCACCGGCCCTTCTCCCGCCGCGCCTCCGCCCCACCGGCGCCACCTCAGGCGCCCCCTCCGGCGAGCAGAGGTAACCACCTCGCCCCCAAGGTGTTCGGCGATTTGCCCGGTTGGGCGTCGGCCGTTGCTTTTGTCATATTTTGAACCCATTTTCATTTCTACAGATGGACAGCAACGATGAGATGATGGTGAACTTTCTCTTGGAGGAAGAAACCGATATCGACGACGAGGAAGATGAAGATTTACTTGTTTGGCACAACTCCTCGCCGATGATGAAGCCAATAGCGAACCAAAGCAAGGAGGGTCCAAGTTTGGGAGGAGAAAAACGAAACCGAGGATGAGAATGCAGGGTCACTTCATGCTTTTCGCCGACTATTTTGCCGATGAGCCAAGATTCGATGCAAAGAATTTTCGATGGAGATTTCGGATGAGCCGAAGGTTGTTCAACACATTGGTGCAGCATGTGAGGGAGCACGACCCATGGTTCAAGATGAAGAAAGACGCAGTGGGAATGGTAGGTTTCTCCTTAATTCAGAAGTGCACTGCTGCTATGAGAATGCTTGCATATGGCGCCCCTGCAGATGGCCAGGGCGACTATCTCCGCATTTTCTGAGTCGTCGGCTATCAAAACCATGTACAGGTTCTGCATTGCGATAGTGGAAGTGTTTGGTCTAAACTACTTGAGATGACCAAATAAGGAGGAAACTGCTCGGATCTTGGCAACAAATAAAGCAAGAGGTTTTTCTGGTATACTTGAAAGTATTGATTGCATGCACTGGAGCTGGAAGAACTGTCTATTTGGATGACAAGGATTGTAAAAAGGGGATCATCAAGGAGTTTGAAGCGTGGTCCTTGAGGCAGTGGCAGATCACGAGACTTGGATTTGGCATGTGTTCTTCGGCATGACAGGATCTCACAATGACATCAATGTGTTGCAACGTTCCCCTGTGTTCGCGAAACTTGTTGAAGGCCATGCTCTGTCAGTGAACTATGTTGTCAATGGCCACGAGTACAACAAGGGGTACTACCTAGCGGATGGTATCTATCCAAGATGGTCAACATGTGTGAAGACAATTTCCAATCCTCTAGGCAACAAGAAATCCTGATTTGCCTCGGTACAAGAGAGTATAAGAAAGGATGTCGAGCGTGCATTTGGAGTGCTCCAGCAGAGGTTTGCCATTGTGCGGTATCCTGCTCTCACTTGGTCGGCCGAGCAGATGTGAGAGATCATGAATTCTTGTGTGATCATGCACAACATGATCATTGAGGATGAGTGTGACAATCCAGTGCATGATCATCTTCCATATGAATTTCAGAGTCCTCTCGCCAATGTGGATCATGATATGCCAGCGGATTGGACCGAGTACATCGCTATGCATATGGAGATCCAAGATGGGGCCACTCATGATCAGCTCCAAGATGATCTAGTGAAGCATTTGTGGGCTCGCAAAGGATTAGCGGCGGCATAGTGCACTTCCAATTTATTTTTAATTGTATGAACATTTTATTTTTATTTGTAGTCATTCGTGAACTATATATGTAATAATTTATACCTAGAACCAAGTATTTTTTTAAGTATTTTTTAGACTCTAAAATAACGAAAATAGGCAAAATATTGCTTTGGGGGTTTTGGTTGGGGTGCCGAGTGGGGGACGGGGAGCCCCCGTGGGCGCGGCACCGTCCGTACGAGCCCCCAAAGGGTCGCCCCGGGCGCCGATCCAGACGCCCATTGGGGGGCGCGACTGGAGATGCTCTAAGAGCATCTCCGGTCACGCCCCACAAACGCGCCCCAAGGCTCTTTCCCGTCTGGATGACTCCCAACCTGCGTCCACTCGCGCCCCCCAAAGGCCCTTCCGTTCGGACGACCCCTTGTTCCCGTCCGGAACCCTAAGAAAACCCCGCCGTGTAGGGGCTCCCGTGGGGGCGCCGGACGAGACTTGCATGCAACCATAGCCATACAAATGAAAGATTCATTTTCTCTCTCGTGCTTTTTCTCACAAGCACGGCGTGCATGCGGCTCTCTCTCCTCACTTTCCCTTTCCAAAATATCTACATGCATGTCTCTATTTACAACTTGCCATTGTATGGGGCAGTGAGTGGGAGAGAGATGCCCCCAAAGATGTTGTTTTGTCCGGACGAGCCTCCAAAGTGCCTCTTTGAGCGCCGATCCGGATGACAATGCGAGGGCGCGAGTAGAGATGCTCTAAGGGCTTGTTGGCTATGAGGGGAGAAAAAACCAGGGAACCGTACCCTGTGGCCTCGATTGGCAGAGTAGTTTTAACCGGTTTTCCTGTATATTATCCCAACCCAATTTAAATACACACAGAACACGCGCCGATAGTATTGGATGTTTTATTTTAGATACCAGGCATTATAATGCACTGGTTTAACTTAATAAAGCAACCAGTTTCACAATGTTAGCACAACTGTTGAAGGCATACAACTTAGCCGAAGGTACCACAAACACCAAACAACGGGGCCGGCCTTCCCCAAACAGACCGGAAGACCACAAACACACGCACACCTAGGGCGTCGTCGGCCGCGACAAAAGAGAAGAGTAGACCGCTTTCGGCCAGGCGGTAAGCAAGAGGAGATGCTCCTTATCTTGGTCCTTTGAGAGGTTTGCCCAAGCTGCAAGAACATAAGCATTTAAAAGATTACATCAGCCGGCTGTCTCGAAAACACCGATTCTATGAAAATCCTATTGCATGTACACCAAAGGGACCAACAAAGCGCGGCAAACAGCACCCAGCTGATGCGGCGTTGTTACCCGAGAAGAGAAAGTTGGATGGCAAAGAATTACGGGAAGTTAGCAGGGCACCACCAACAGCGCAGCAGAGACCTGACGACACTCCAACCTAGTTTTGCAAGCGCGCACGAGAAGAACATATAGGCCACGTCTTCATCTTCAGCACAAACCGCACATTTACCGTCGGCGGCCCCATGTCTCGTTTTCAGATGCATACGAGAGGGGAGCCTACCGAGAGCAACCTGCCAAGTAAATATTTTGATCTTAAGGGGCACCCTAGCCGCCCACAGATCATCGCAATGAGCCACTAACGCCCCCGAGGTCAGTGCCCGATACATAGAAGACACCAAGAATTTACCCAAGCTCTCAAGGGACCAAGTTACAACAGCGTGGCCCTCCAGGGGCAAACTCGGCTAGTTCCTCCATGAGCGCCTGCCATTGTGCCAAGCCAACCTGGTCAAACGAGATACTGGGATTGCTACAAATCGCCCGCGCCACCGAGATACTGGGATTGCTACAAATCGCGAAGAGGCGAGGAAACCTATCTTGGGGGGGGGGGGGTCCCCTGACCACCAATCCGGCCAGAAAGGGGTGTGAACCCCCTTTTCACCTCGTGTATGGCGTCTAATTTCAACATGTGCTTGATTTTTGAAGGCTTCGCCAGAACTGCGACCCCCCGTGGGTCGTGTCCGCGAAGATGTTCTCAGACTCATGGTACTTAGCTCTAATCAGGGTCTTCCAAATGGCACCCTCGCTCTAGTACAACTTCCACACCCACTTGAGCATTAGTGCATGGTTCATAAGTTTTGTATTGTTAAGGCCGAGCCTCCCCCCCCATCCCGCATTCTATGGGGCAGCACAGCGCCGACAAGTTAACCATGTGGAACTTATGCTTAGGGTTGGCCCCTTCCCAAAAAACCGGGCTCTGATGGAATCAAACTTCTCGTGCACCCCGTCTTGGAGGATAAAAAAGCCCATAGAAAAATTTGGCAGCGCATCCAAACAAGCATTAGATAGTATGAGCCTCCCCCCGAGGAAAGCAAGTGCCCCATCCAAACCTCCACTTTCTCCGCCAACTTGTTGACTATAAAATTCCATTGCTCGATAGCGAGCTTCCGGTCCGTGATGGTGAAAGTTCATTTCAGTTTTCCCGTTGTCTTGTGTGTTAGTTAACAATACTAAGTACATTATTTATCGAGGTGTTGAGTGTACAGGTGTTGTACTTAACATCCGCATCGATCACCAAAAAGATTGGTGACGATTGGTCATTGAGATTTGGGACAGAGAGAAGCCGGATTATTCTAACCAGATTATTCCGGGCAACTGGATATTCCGGTTAGGATGGTCTCAGCCCAGTTCGGGACAGAGATGAGCCGTAATATTTGAACCGGATTATTCAGGTGAAACCGGATATTCCGGTTGTGGCAGTTTTGACTCAAAATCGGCTAAGGACTGAAGCTTCAAGTCATAGAATCCAACCGGATTATTTGAACCGGATTATTTCGTATCAACCGGAATATCCGGTTCAGGTGTCAAAGCGAGACAGAAGCGAGCCGGATTATTGGTACCGGATTATTCACTCCCAACTGAATAATCCGATTGAAGTCAATGCAGTCGATTCAGATCCAGAGAAAGAAGCAAACCGGATATTTCGGTACAAGTTTTCCTGCTCAAACGGCTAGATTTGAGGAGGGGTATAAATACCCCTCCTCTTCCTCCTTGAGATCTAGTTCATCCATTACATTGAATAGCATTTATTGAGCTCACCAAATCCTCAATTACTCACAATCCCTCCCACCAAACTTGTTGATCTTTGGAGGATTGAAGGAGAAGTCCCTGATCTACATCTTCACCGAGCCGTTCTTCATTTACCCCTCATTCACTTGAGGGATTTGAGTCTAGGGTTTCCATTTGTGAAGAACCTAGACCTCTTGCTACACTTGGTGTTTCTTGGTGTTGGGAGCCCCCAATTTGGTTGTGGGTGTGTGCCCCAACCTTGTTTGTAAAGGATTCGATTCCCGCCTCAAAAGGGATCAATAGTGGAAGGTGGACTAGGTCTTTGCAGCTGGGTTCATCGGAGAATAGGGTGAGGCCTTTGTGGCTTTGAGTAGGCCTTTGTGGCGAAGCTCACACCCCTCCAACGAGACATACTCCCTTAACAAGGAGGAACTCGGGATTACATCGTGTCTCCGTGTGCTTCATATCGGTTACCTCGTTCCCTTCCCTTTTACTTGTGCTTGTATTGTGTTTGTGCTTGTTCTTGTCATATAGGTAAATTCACCGTAGTTGCATTATCTAGAGAATTTACCTTTATGTCAAGCCTAATCTTGAAGAAAAAATAAAATTGGTCATAGCACCTATTCACCCCCCCTCTAAGTGCCCTTACTATCTGTTCAATTGCTATTAGAGCCTCGGCTCTTTTATCGGGCTTAACCGCCTAAGAGTTTAGTATGGCCGAAGTTCCGTATGACGTCGGTTCCGTGGAGAGTGTCTCGATGGATGATCTCAATGAGTTGAAAAATTCATTGACCTCATCCATGGAGATCAAAATCGATGAATTGCGAACACTCATGTTGAAATTCATGAAAGCCAAGGAACCGGAAACATCCACTACATCCCCTATGGTTGAACCACCGGAGGGTCCAAGATTGGGGAAGATGGTGAACCACTTAAAGATGTTTCCGCTAAGAACTCCACCGATAAGGGTACGGAAGGAAAAGGAGAATTCCACGTTGTCGGGGGAATGGTCCCCGAGTACCTTGATGACGCGGGAAAAGAAGCATGGAGCCTACGTTCTGTATCTTCACAACACCAAGTGCACAGGCTAACTGTCGAGCCTCTACCCACCATCCAGACGGAGGCGAATGCCCTGCTTGCCGACTAGGCAGCCGACAGGTAGAGGCAACCGGACTAACCAGCCAAGCGTTGCCGCCATCCGGTGCTCTCCAAGGTCAACCCGTACGATGAAGCATGGCGAACATGCCAACTCCTAGGCTCACGAGGGCCACAGTACCTCCCTACGCGGCGCAGTACACCTACTCTTCGGCCGCTCGGGGTACTACGGCATGGGATGGGCCGTACCCGCGTACGGTCCATGATATATCAACTCAGGCTAGCCGGTACCTGCCTACTCCGCCCGGTACTCGCCGGATGGGCTCGGGTACCTGGCGTACGACTCGGGTACGGAAGCATGGGCAGTCGGGCAGCCGGGAGTGGCTGCCGGGTACTCCAAGATGGGCAAGACGTTGCTGGCGTAAAGTGCGTGGTACGACACCAACCGGGCTCGAGGGCCAAAGGACGAGGGCGTTTGTCCCGGGAATCTCCCCGGCTGGTCTTGTACTTGCCGGGCCCAGTTGTAAGCCGGCCAGCCCGACAGTATATAAGGGCTGGCCAGGCCTCAGTAGCAGGGGACCGAGCCCTTTTTCTTCCACCTTCGAGAGACTGAAATCTGAGAGAATAATCCTGTAACCTGTACACCAGTAGAAAGAAGAGAGAAGCAGGAGTAGGGGTTTTACCCCAACGAGAGGGCCCTGAACCTGGATACATCGTGTGTCTACACGCTTGCTATCCAATCCCATGCCAACGCCACCGTTTGCTAGCCTGTCCCCTCTTTAAACACCTCTAGGATCTCCCTTTTGGTGTTGTCGTGATCGATACCACGACAGTTGGCGCCCACCGTGGGCAGATGGCAGCGTCTGGGTCTGAGTTCTGCGTGGGACCACCTTCATCCGCGAGAGGGGGTCGCGTCGTCACCGGCCTAGTCGTGACCTTTGGCACCATCGACTGCGTGATCAACAACGCTGGGGCCATCGAGGACCCGACTCTCCCGGACAACGACTCTGTTGTTCAGTTCGGCGAGCATCGCGTCTTCGTCGCCGTCTTCCCCGAGTTCCCCGCCAAGGTGCATGCCTGCACCGACCGCCTCTGCAAGGAGGTGATCAACGAAGAAGACAGCGGGCCGGGACCATGTAGAGTGCATGGTCACTCATCACCCGAGCAACGATCCAGAGACCAGCCGGAACGCTGCTCCGCTCGGTTCCGTCCAAGACGTCCTCGAGAACCTCGCCACGCCCGTTAGCTCGGACATAGATCACGGGGAAGTGGCCGCAGCACTCGAGCTGATGCGCCAGCGTCTCCTCGACAGCGCCAAGAACATGGCCTATACCCAGCGCCGGGTGGAGTCCCAAGTACGTGAGTTCAATGTGGTGCACAATTTCACTCCCGTTCCGGCTGAGCCCAGACGGATGGGAGCGGTGCGCCAACGCAGGGGCAACCTCGTGCACGAGTTGGGGATCACGGCCGATCCGAGCGTCCCGCCCGGCTTCCGCCAGCCGGTATATAGTACCCCGGCTAAGAACACGAGGGCCGCAGAAGCTGCTGCGGCTGAGCTACCCGGACTCCAGGGCGACGACCTGCTACGTCAGCAGCGCCGCCTACAAGACCTCCTCATCGCCGCCAACAAACAGCAGGCGATGCAGAGTCGCCAAGCCACGTCCAAAACACCTAGCCAGGCGCCAGCGGTCAAGCCATGGGATGCCGCCTAGCCGGACGCGTAGGACCCCGAACACCCGGCAGCCGGAGCCACCTATGCCGGCCGGCAGGCGTCTTCACCAAACCCAGGCAGCGTGCCGCCACGCGGCGATGAAAGCGTAAACTCCGGCTACCAGTCGAGGTGCTACACCGAACCGGCTGCGGGAGGCAGCCGGCACCGCGGCAACGACAACCAATAGCCGGGCTATTACGCCCCGCAGCTGGCTCCCTCGGCAGGTCGCTACTACCAACCGCCTCCCCCGGGAGGCTATCAACAGGCTACTCGAGGTGGACACTTGCCCGACATAGGTGAGTATCAGCCGGCGCGTGCTGCCTCTCACGCCGGCTACCGGCAGGCGGAGCCGGGAGGCCGGATCCCCCTCACCAACGTCCGCGACCATCTGGGCGCCTTCGGCCCAGCAACCAGCATTGATGCCCGGCAACGCATCAACACCCTGGAAGCCTCCAGGATCCTCGAGGAGGAAGACATGGCCGGCCACCAGTGCTTGGGGCCGCGGATCACGACGGAGCCTTTACCTCGGGGGTTCCAGCTTCCAAGGGACACGCCCAAGTACGACGGAACGACCAAGCCGGAAGACTGGCTGGTCGACTACGTCACCCGAGTCGGCATCACTGGCGGCAACCGGAGAGTGGCGGTGTGCTACGTGTCGCTCATGATGAAGGACGCGGCGCGCACGTGGGTTAACAGCCTGCCCGCCGCGAGCATCCACTGCTGGCTAGACTTCGAGAAGGTCTTCCTCACCAACTTCGCCAGCACCTACAAGCGGCCCGGTCAGCCACGGCACTTGGCCAACTGCGTCCAGCGCAAGGGCGAGAAGGATCGTGACTACTTGACCAGATGGTCTAACCTACGAAACACGTGCGAGGGGGTGTAGGAGCACCAATCCATCACCTACTTCATCCACGGGTGCCTCGATGGCACCATGTTGAAGCACAAGCTGTTGCGGAGCCCAAATCGATGGAGCACCTCATGCTCGTTGCGTACAAGTACGCCACGACAGACTCTGCCATGAAGATCCGGATCCGGCTAGACGCCAACGGCACATTGATCGCCAGCGAGACGGAGAAAGCAGACGGAGCCGACCTGAGCCACCCGTCTGGCAGGCCAGACGGCCGCGACAGGCGCAGCCGTCCCTACCAGGACAACCGCGTCACCAGAAAGCGGAGCGGAGCCATGGCCGAGGAGCGGTATGGCGCGGCGCAAGCCGTGAACGTCGCAGAGGCGGAACGCCCGGTTCCGGCTGGAGAGGGGCGATACCCTCGCCCCCGACAAGACGACGGCCCGTGGCAGGACCGGCCCAAGTACACGCTGGAGGACATGCTGCGCCAGCCGTGCAAATACCACTCCGCCCCTCGCAAGCCAGCCACACACACAACAGTCGAGTGCAGTTGGACCAGCCGTCTGGCGAAAGGCGAAGGATTGCCGCCTCGGGGAGCCCCTCCACCACCCCCGCCACCAGCCGGTGCGCCGGCCAACGCTGCCGCCAACAACAACAACAACCGCCCCGAGCGACCAACCCCGCGTCCGGCTGATGTAGCCGAAGGGTCGCGCGACACCTTCCCGCGTAATCACGCGACATACGTCATCAACGTCATCGAGCACTTCGACAAATACAGCGAGCATCGCTGATACGCCGAGGTGAACGCTACCGCGCCGCCAACTCGCCAGCCGATGGACTGGTCCATGGCCTGCGTGACTTTTGGCCCGGCTGATCACACGGACGTACTACCGTCCCCGGGCTCGTACGCCCTCCTCCTCGACACCATCATCGTCACCGACAAGACAGCCTGCACCTTCTCCCGGGTATTAATCGACGGGGGAAGCAACATCAACATCCTGTACAAGGATACGGCTGACAAGCTGAACATCACCGAGCACCAGCTCGAACCAAGCCGGACGGCCTTCCATGGCATCATCCCCGGCCTCAGCTGCGTTCCTCTCGGAACGGTCCGGCTGGACAATGTATTCGGCGACATCACCAACTACCGCCGGAAGACCATCACCTTCGAGGTGGTGGACCACAGTAGCTCGTATCACGCCATCCTAGGGCGCCCGGCCCTCACCAAACTCATGGCGGTGCCGCATTATAGCTACCTCAATATGAAGATGCCGGGGCCGTTCGGCACCATCACAGCCATAGGCGACTACCGGCTGTCCATCGATTGCGCCGCAGTCGGCTCGCGCATGGCGCAAGCCCTCATGGTGGCACAAGAGCTGAAAGAGATCAAGCGGCAAATAGCAGCCGAGCAGCCGGAAATCCTAGATGGGAAGAGGCCCATGGGCGAGGCACAGTTCCAAGCCGCCCGGGACACCAAGCAGATCCCGCTGAACCCCGGCCACCCAGACGGCAAATTCCTAACCTTAGGGGGAGCCCTCAACCAGAAATAGGAAGACGAGCTCACCGGCTTCCTCCGTGAGAATCAGGACATCTTCGCATGGGAACCAAGAGACATGCCAGGTGTACCGAGGGAGCTGGCTGAGCATTCTCTCCACATAAAGCCGGACGCGAAACCGGTCAGGCAACCCCTCCGAAGATTCGGAGAGGAACGAAGACGAGCCATCGGCGAAGAAATCGCCCGGCTGCTAGCAGCCGGCTTCATCACCGAGGTCTACCACCCGGACTGGCTGGCAAACCCAGTCCTGGTCCTAAAGAAGAACGGCACATGGCGAATGTGCATCGACTACACCGGGCTCAACAAGGCATGCCCGAAGGACCCATTCGCACTGCCCCAGATCGATCAGGTCATCGACTCCACCGCCGGCTGCGACCTGCTGTCTTTCCTGGACGCGTACTCCGGGTACAACCAGATCCCGCTGAACCCGAACGACCAAATCCGGACAGCGTTCATCACCCCATACGGGGCATACTGCTACATCACCATGCCCTTCGGGCTCAAGAACGTCGACGCCACCTACCAAAAGTGCATGCAGTAGTGCATGCATGAGCAAATCGGCCGCAACGTACACGCTTACGTAGACGACATCGTCGTCAAGACAAAGGAGAAATCTACTCTCCTCGACGACCTCAGGAAAACCTTTGTAAACCTGAGGCGGCACAAGATGAAGCTCAATCCCACCAAGTGCGTCTTCGGCGTACCAGCCGGACAGCTCCTCGATTTTCTCGTGTCAGAACGAGTAATCAAGGCAAACCCGGAAAAGATCTCCGCCATCGAGAGGACAAAGCGGCCAACCGCACTGCGAGACGTGCACAAATTTGCCGGCTGCCTGGCGTCGCTCAGCCGGTTCATTAGCCGGCTCAGCGAAAAGGCCCTATCCCTATACGGCCTCCTAAAGAAGGCGGACAAGTTCAAATGGACCCACGAGGCGGACGCCGCGTTCCACGAACTCAAGCGGACGCTCACCCAAGCTCCCGTCCTGGCTCCGCCTACGCCAAACGAGCCCATGCTGCTAGACATCGCCGCCGCCAACCGCGTCGTCAGCGCCGTCCTGGTGGTCGAACGCCCGGAAGAAGGAAAGGACCATCCGGTCCAGCGACCGGTATACTACCTCAGCGAGGTATTGTCGCAGTCCAAGCAGAACTACCCACATTACCAGAAGCTGGCGTACGGCGTGTACTTCGCCGCCAAAAAACTGCGCCACTACTTCCAAGAGCACCCCATCATGGTGGTGTGCATGGCGCCGCTTGGCGAGATCATCGGCAACAAGGACGCCACCGGTTGTGTCGCCAAATGGGTCGTCGACCTCGCCGCGCACAAGGTTCTCTACCAACCCCGCACAGCCGTCAAGTCGCAGGCCTTGGCAGACTTCATCGTCGACTGGGCGGAAACCCAGTACCCCCCCCGGTTCTCGACTCCGCCTACTGGCGGATGCACTTCGACGGCTCCAAGATGCGCGGGGGCTTGGGAGCCGGGATCGTGATCACCTCGCCCAAGGGCGACAACCTGGAGTACACCCTCCAGATACACTTCAAGGCCTCGAACAACGT
Source organism: Alopecurus myosuroides (assembly GCA_028641055.1). Taxonomy (NCBI): domain Eukaryota; kingdom Viridiplantae; phylum Streptophyta; class Magnoliopsida; order Poales; family Poaceae; genus Alopecurus; species Alopecurus myosuroides. Next base: position 207,097,645 of record CM054058.1, on the reverse strand, counting down.
CGCCGAGTATGAAGCACTCGTCCACGGCCTCCGGCTGGCCAAGGAAATGAACATTCGATGCATCATGTGCTTCGGCGACTCCGACCTCGTCGTACAGCAAACCTCCGGCAACTGGGACGCCAAGGACGACAACATGGCCGCCTACCGCTTCTTCGTGCAGCAATTGTGCGCCTGTTTCGAAGGATGCGAGTTCCAACACGTGCCACGGGCACTCAACGAGACAGCCGACATGCTCGCCAAGCTTGCCTCTACCAGGCAAACGATACCGCCTGGTGTCTCCCTCGAGCACCTCCACAAGCCGTCAATCACCCCTTCACCACGCTCCGACTGTAACATCCCTGTTTTGCTACAATAGGGTTTGTTGTGTTGTGATCATGTCATTCATGCATGAAAGAATTTTGAAACAATTTAAATTTTGAATTTAAATGAAACTTGCCCAAAAACCACTTAAAGTGATCACCCAAAATTTGTTATAAAAACATTTTCAATTTTGAAAAGCAAACACATGGTGTTGTTGGAAATTTCATAAGCTTTCCAAATCTTATTTTTGCCAAATTTTATGTTTGCAAAAAGACCCTCAAAACTTGATTTCTGTTCTGTTTTATAATGGAAAAAGGACCAGTCAGCATTTTCCCAAAATTTCAGGGGGTTATTGTAATTCCCTTTTCTTCTCTTTCTTCTTCCTTTGGACAGAAAGCACAAGCACCTGCGTGGCCGAGCTCCCATGGCCGTTTGACACCTCCTGCTGCTTCCCGTGCGGATAGGGGTCGAGGGAGACGTCCCCATCTCGCCTCCCTCCTCACAAGCCCCACTCCTTTTCTCTGTAGCACGAACGAGCAGGAAACCGCATCAGAACCCTAACCCTACCGGCGCCATCCGCCGCTCAACGCCGGTGATAGGTCCGTCCCCGTGCCCCTCCGAGCATCTCGCCGGAACCTCCATCCTCCCCTCGTCCTCCTAGAGCTCGCACGGCATCTGGACGGCCGGGAGGACCTCAATTTCACCGCCTCCATCCGCCACGGCCGCCGCCGTCTCTTCCTCGCCGCCGGCGATTGCCGCCATCCCTCGCGTCCCCGACCACGGCATCGCATTCAGGGTGAGCTGCTGAGCACGGGAGTGCTCTTCCCTTCCTTCCTCCCCCTCCGTTTCTTCCCATCGTCGTTTTCCATGTCCGGCCGCCGCATACCTCACCGCCGGCGGCTCTCCGGCGACAATTAGGTCGCCCCGCCGCCACCAATTGGTTCATCGTGCACCCCTCCTCCGAATGCCCACAACCACGTGCCCCAATTCGTGCCCTGTCGAGCGATTGCTCGCCGACAGTAGCTTTCCGGCCATGGCTGACGTCACAATGACGTCATCCAGACGTCATAATCTGTTTCCCTAGTTCAGCAGAAAAATGTTTAATATATTCCAGAAAACAATAAACTTTGTAAAATTAATATCTCCTGATATTTTAATCAGAAAAATAAACTAAAAATATGGAAATGTTTAGAAAATTAAACTCTTTCCAAATATGTCATTTTCAATGATGTTTGAGAAAGTTGATTTTTGAACATTATTTGAATTTGTTTAATTCATTTAAAAATGAAAAAAAATAAGTTTTTATTCAATAAAATTAGAAAATTAAAAGTTATATACCTTTTTGCTCAAAATGACAAATGCAACCCAGTTATGATGTTTTCAAACCCATTTGAGCAATAAAAATTGCACTCACTTCTAAGATCGCCCGAAACCCCCTCGAGGGTCCATTTCGGGGCTAATTTCAACATAATTGGATGTTTGCCAAATGAACCCTAGCAACCCAAAGAACATGTTTAGGGCTTAGTTCAGTGCATTAACTTGCTCATGCATACATATTGCGCATTGCATCGATGCCATGTTTTATTGTTGTTTCTCTTTCGGTGTTTTGCTTCTGATCGGTAGAACGCGACCCCGAAGAGAAGATCGACAACGCCATGGCGAATACTTGATCCTAACCGACAAGTCAAGCACTTATTCCTGAAGACTTTCTCTGGTTTTCTTAAAGCAAGGCAAGCATAACCTCTTATCTGCCCATATATGATTGGGAAAGACTTTTGATTCTCGTACAAATGCATTCGATTCCAATGTATCTTGAGTCAATAGATAGAGTTATCCTATTTATTTGCATGACCCAGATATCACGATTCAATGCTCCTAGCAGACATAGGAGTTGTTTGTGTGTATCGCCAGAGCCTCATATATGCCATGCTTAGTCATACATGTCTGTTGATCTCTGCTCCATCCGGTTGATGAATCAGAGCCGCGAACGAATCTAGTATGATAGCATGTTGTGGAAAGTTAAGAGATGTTTGATTAACATGATCTAAAGGTGTGGATGACGAGACCACAGAGGGTCTGTGGTGGTTGTCTCGTTCATGCCCCTAGGAGCGAGTTCTCGTCTTCGAGCCAAGACTGAGCGTGCATCCACACGAGGGATTGGATTCCCCTCGGTCTCAACTTGCCTAGTTTGTTCCATGAGTTGCCTAGTTCGGGCTTTCCATTTGGATTTGCGGGGATAACAAAACGTTTTCAAAACTAGGACGTGGCGATGTATCGGCGCTCTGCGGGTAGGTAACCGTCGAGCATTGCGCACAACGATAGAGACCCGACAGGAGATGGCCACTCCCTATTGGCGGTCCATCTCTACTCGGAGCGACTCATGGAATAGGCGAAGCAAGGGAAAGGTCGTGGTCGACCTCCATCTGCCGGCACTTCCCGGAATAGTGCTAATGATCTGGCATTAAGAGTTGGTTGGTACGTGTGGTTAAAGTTGTACACCCCTGCAGGGTTAAATCTTTTCGAAAAGCCGTGTCCGCGGTTAAGGACGACTTGGTGACGGATTCTGTGATCATAGACAACTTAAACGGAATGATTAAAACTTGTTGATAATGAATGAAGGATGCCTCCTCGGAGATGCCGAGAGGGGTTACCTTGTAGCATGAGTTACCGGAACAACTTGAGGTGGTGATCTTTGAAGCACGAGGTGCTGAATTTGTTGGTGGATGAAAAAGATGATGATATCGGTAGTTGAGTAGCTTTCCCATCTGTTTTCAAAATACTCCATGAGACGTGCTATTCCTTCCTCAACTTGAAAAACCAAGATGGCTTTACGCAAAATAACCTTCATAACTCTTTCTAAAAGAAGCAGATATATAATAGGTTAACTAAGTCTTGTTGAGTACCTCCCGTACTCATGTTTGCTTCAACTTGGTTCAGGTGAAGTTCCTCAGTTCGGTGGTGTTTCGACGTGGACATCGACGAGTAGTTTGGGGTTCCCAGGTAGCAGCCTGGAATCTATGGGCTGGGACGTCGCCTTATGTTGCGGCCTCTTAGGCCTTTTTGGTTCTTGTTGGTTAGCAACATAATTTGCCTTCTGTTGTCTGATGTAATGTTGGGTCGTGTGACCTCTGCTTGTAAGCTATGCTCTAGTATCACCTGCTAATAAAGTTTCTTTGTCTAGAGTGTTGCTTTGATCGGTTGTTGGTTTCGAGCTCATTGTTATACAGTTTTGGCTATGCCTGCATAGTTGTCGCAGTCGAGGGGTTGTGGAGCCGATGATCCATGTCCAAGCCCGCCTGTCGATGTGATCGGCCTGGGGCGAGGTAACCCCAGTAACCCTCGATTGTTGTTGCACTTTCTGGACACATAGCATCTCTGTATAGCTTTGGTCCCGTTTCCTTCAGTTTCATTCGATTCGTGGACGCTTTGGTATGCATAGTTGGTTATGACTAGCATGGATACAAGGAGTAGTAGACTGGGGATCCGGACTACGTGCCGATGAATCCAGTCTGCCTGCCGTTGTTTGTTGCGGCCGGGGCTGGTAACCCTGAAGCCCTTGTGAATCCATGTCTAGGAGCACATAACAGTATGTATATCTCTGGGTCCGGGGTCGTGACAAGTAGTGGTATCAGAGCAGGACTGCCTGTAGGAAAACCTTATTGCTTGGTCGATGTTGAGTCTAGTGTTTTTGAAAAACTACATTGAAAACACAAATGAGTTGTCAAAAACCTTCTTAGGATTCTTTTTACTCCTTATCTGGTATCGCTCTAAGTCTGGGTCCCCTTACCTGTTTTGATTTGAAAAGGTTTTGCTACCTCTTCTATTCATTCAAAACCTAGGTGCCTTCTTTGGCAATGACGTTTCTACCCTAGTTGACCTAGTGTTAAAGTTTCTAGAGTCGTGTGTGTTCCATATTCCGTTATCTCTCGTTTCAAATGGGAGATTTTCTTTCCATCCTAATACCTCAGAGTTGTGTGGATTCCACCTTCTTCCATGTTCTAAGTCTCAAAATCCTGAACCTCGAGATTTCCTCTCCATCTCGAATGTACCCGTTATCCTCTGCTCAAGTTCTTCCGGAGCTATGTTTGTCTTCTCAAAGATACTCCGTGATTGCTATTCGTAGTGTCCTTCAAGGCACTAGGATAGTAGTTATTCCTTTCTCAATGTTTTCAATCTTGGACTTGAACCGAAGGTCCCGGAATGTGCTGAATTGCGGTGAGTTGAGTCATGTGGTTTCATAACCATGTGATGCTCACGCTATCAATACAGGATGCTGACCTTTAACCCAAGTTCTGGTTCTTTGGATCCTGAGGAATCTGTTTTACCTCGGGATGGCTAGGTGATTTCAACCCTCCTAGCCATAGGCTCTCTCTAGGGATCAAAATGATCACAACAAGAGTGTTCTTGATGAATCCCATATCCTTGTTCTTGACTCTACTATACCAATTATTTTTCATGGGTTTTACAAATGACTATGACCCTGTGCATCATCTTGATCTTAGGATCTCCTCTGAGCATGATTCCCCCTTTAGTTGCTCTCAAATTCCCATCTGTTGTTCGGACACCAAGTTGCATATGTGTGTTGGATTCTTGCAATGCATTTGCTCTTGTTTTCCGTCAGAACATTCCTCCTTGGAATGTAAGGAGAAACAAACTCCAGTACCTCGTTCATCTCCAGGACCAGGTCAAAGTTTTGTAATCCACAGAATAAAGAAGTTTCATTAGCTTCTGTTCTGTTCTACCTCACGGTATCACCCTCCTTTATATCAAGAGGTCGTGTTAAGTTTCACGGCCTTAATGATGAAGTGATGCTCTTCCACATCTTCACTCACCCTTCCTCCAAGCCTGGAATGCTTGAGAATGATGGGTATGTTCATCGACATGTATATCAGATATTCCTAGCAATTCTGATTGTTTTGAAAAGTCTAAGAAACATTTGTATCCTTCTTAGCACTACTGTACACCCAGCCTCTTTTTAAAGTTGGTTGTGTTACCAAATCCGTTCATTCCGGTGCACATTTTTGGTCAAAGAGTTAGGTTCATACTGAAGCTCTTAATACCATTTCAGTTGCTCTGAAAAGCAAGCCTCCTTTCGAACTCCGAGACATACCGGTAGCTTGTGATATTCTGGTTGTCTTTCTAGAAGTGTCACCGGGTGGTTATCTAACCGTGATGTCTAAACAATGGGTAATTTGAATTACTCTTTTCTCCAATAAAACTTGTTGGATACCCTGGACTAGTGGGTGGAGCTTAAACAACAACTTGGAGAGTTGAAAGACAAAAGCTCCGCCTAACTTGATCCTTTCTGAAGGGATGTCTAGTTTCCTTTCTGTTGAAGCAGGATAGTATCTCCTTAATGGACATGCTATCTTTCTAACCTTGATTTGATTTGGGTTATCGTCAAATCAAGAAAAGGTCCAAGGACTATCTTTATGGTGTTTTCTCCTAGGTACACCTTAATGTCCTTTGGTCAGACCAATATTATGCTTTGTTCATGTATCATATGAATCCCTCTTCTTGGAGTATTTTGATAAAGGTGTTGTTAAGCCCATCTACGACATTTTTATTTTCTCCAAGTTGCGAGAGGTTCATGTTGAACAATTGGCATTAATGTTGGAAACTTTCAAGAACCATCTTTGTGTCATCACGAAGTTGGGTTCCAGATGTTCGAAGTGACTTTCTCTGGTCCATGTGCTTATGGTGAAAGTTGTCGCCATGGATTCGAGAAAAAAAATTCTTGTTCCTTCAGGAATAATCCCAAGTAGGTCATGCATGTGTGGACTGTTCTTGATATGGTAGGTTGTTACCTCCATTCCTTGAGGAAGTTGTACATCCACACTAGGCCACTGACCGATCGTTCGTTGAAAGAGAAGAAGTCCAAGAACTTCGTTATCTTTGTAATTGTTCTCCCATCAAGGACTCCGATGTGTTTCTTTGCAAGAAATTCATGTAGGTGCAGCTGTTCCTAGTAAGTTGCTAATACACGAGTTCTGCGATCTCGCTCATCTTCTTGAGTGTGGCATCGTAGTCCAGATCTTGAGAATCCAGTAATGTATCTCAATTGTAACCGGTGCAATTCCGCTGATCAAACATACCGAGCCTAACTTATCAACCCGCTAAGCAGAGCTGAATCTTAAGCAGCAACGAAGGTTGGTGCTTCCCCAAGAGAATTGAATTAGGTCTGTTCAGAATCCGGCATGGTTGATGTTGTGGTTGACACAATTAGCCGGAAGGCCTAATGTCACATCTCTCTTTGAATCGATAAGAACAACCACTCTCCGTGAGAATTCTTGTTTGGCTTATTCTAACAAGTTTCTCTCCCCGTTCTTCCAAATCGGAGTTTTTCTTTCACTTGATGACCTATAAAAGGTTCGTCATGAGCCTGCTATCGGTTTCCATAACATCAGGAGAACTTGGAAGTTGTATTATCCAGTGTCTCTTCGTCAACCCTGCAAACCTTTCTTTTAGTGGAAACAAGTTCATCAGGAGAACATCTCTTGGTGTTCTGTAACCACCTTTGATCAGTTCCCTTTTCAAGTTGTTTGTACTTGAAGTTATGTTCATCTGACACATTGTGTGAATTTGTTAGTCACTCCAGCCATGGGATCCTAACTCTGTGGTAAACGTATTGCTACGTCAAATCCACAATAGGAAGGAGATTCCCTATTCCTTCTGGTGTTTCAATCAACGTTGGTAACCAGCCTTATGGTGTGACCAATAATTCCTACCTAATTACGGTGTTCCAACATCCTTTGGTTACTCATCTTATGCCGTGAAATAACATCCCGATCCCTAATAAGGATTTCAAGAAAGTTGTTACGGAATGGTCAAAAGTTCCTTCATCTTCCGTGTCCACTCCGAAGAGTGAACATGATCCTGTATCAAATTCTCTCCGACGCACGATTACAGTGTTTTCTCGTGTTTTCCCTCGTCCAAGGATATCACTCCATGATATTCAAGACAATCCTTTCCATCTTGGTTATCTGTTTGAAGAAACCTCGGTTTCACAAGTTGTCCAACCTTTCGTTTCCAAAAGGATTTAAAGTCTTGTGCAAAGCTCATATTCTAAATCCTTTCATGAACCATCATCCATAAACTTGAAACCTTCTCTTTTTCCCTCCATTATCTTGATGTGTTTCATGCATGATAACTCAACAGTTCTTTACGAACATTCCTGTCATGAGTTGTCCATGAGATACTCGGTCTTCGTGAAGATCAATTCCTAAGAGTTTTCCTCTTACCTAAGGTGTAACCAATCAACACTTCATGATGCTACGGATCAACCTCCTCGAGAAAAGAACCGTAAGGTTCAAGAAGATCGTTCAAAACCGGTGTTCCTTCTTTCTTCTCCTTCGGGAATCTCGGGACGAGATTCTTGTAAGGGGGGTAGATTTGTAACATCCCTGTTTTGCTACAATAGGGTTTGTTGTGTTGTGATCATGTCATTCATGCATGAAAGAATTTTGAAACAATTTAAATTTTGAATTTAAATGAAACTTGCCCAAAAACCACTTAAAGTGATCACCCAAAATTTGTTATAAAAACATTTTCAATTTTGAAAAGCAAACACATGGTGTTGTTGGAAATTTCATAAGCTTTCCAAATCTTATTTTTGCCAAATTTTATGTTTGCAAAAAGACCCTCAAAACTTGATTTCTGTTCTGTTTTATAATGGAAAAGGACCAGTCAGCATTTTCCCAAAATTTCAGGGGGTTATTGTAATTCCCTTTTCTTCTCTTTCTTCTTCCTTTGGACAGAAAGCACAAGCACCTGCGTGGCCGAGCTCCCATGGCCGTTTGACACCTCCTGCTGCTTCCCGTGCGGATAGGGGTCGAGGGAGACGTCCCCATCTCGCCTCCCTCCTCACAAGCCCCACTCCTTTTCTCTGTAGCACGAACGAGCAGGAAACCGCATCAGAACCCTAACCCTACCGGCGCCATCCGCCGCTCAACGCCGGTGATAGGTCCGTCCCCGTGCCCCTCCGAGCATCTCGCCGGAACCTCCATCCTTCCCTCGTCCTCCTAGAGCTCGCACGGCATCCGGACGGCCGGGAGGACCTCAATTTCACCGCCTCCATCCGCCACGGCCGCCGCCGTCTCTTCCTCGCCGCCGGCGATTGCCGCCATCCCTCGCGTCCCCGACCACGGCATCGCATTCAGGGTGAGCTGCTGAGCACGGGAGTGCTCTTCCCTTCCTTCCTCCCCCTCCGTTTCTTCCCATCGTCGTTTTCCATGTCCGGCCGCCGCATACCTCACCGCCGGCGGCTCTCCGGCGACAATTAGGTCGCCCCGCCGCCACCAATTGGTTCATCGTGCACCCCTCCTCCGAATGCCCACAACCACGTGCCCCAATTCGTGCCCTGTCGAGCGATTGCTCGCCGACAGTAGCTTTCCGGCCATGGCTGACGTCACAATGACGTCATCCAGACGTCATAATCTGTTTCCCTAGTTCAGCAGAAAAATGTTTAATATATTCCAGAAAACAATAAACTTTGTAAAATTAATATCTCCTGATATTTTAATCAGAAAAATAAACTAAAAATATGGAAATGTTTAGAAAATTAAACTCTTTCCAAATATGTCATTTTCAATCATGTTTGAGAAAGTTGATTTTTGAACATTATTTGAATTTGTTTAATTCATTTAAAAATGAAAAAAATAAGTTTTTATTCAATAAAATTAGAAAATTAAAAGTTATATACCTTTTTGCTCAAAATGACAAATGCAACCCAGTTATGATGTTTTCAAACCCATTTGAGCAATAAAAATTGCACTCACTTCTAAGATCGCCCGAAACCCCCTCGAGGGTCCATTTCGGGGCTAATTTCAACATAATTGGATGTTTGCCAAATGAACCCTAGCAACCCAAAGAACATGTTTAGGGCTTCGTTCAGTGCATTAACTTGCTCATGCATACATATTGCGCATTGCATCGATGCCATGTTTTATTGTTGTTTCTCTTTCGGTGTTTTGCTTCTGATCGGTAGAACGCGACCCCGAAGAGAAGATCGACAACGCCATGGCGAATACTTGATCCTAACCGACAAGTCAAGCACTTATTCCTGAAGACTTTCTCTGGTTTTCTTGAAGCAAGGCAAGCATAACCTCTTATCTGCCCATATATGATTTGGAAAGACTTTTGATTCTCGTACAAATGCATTCGATTCCAATGTATCTTGAGTCAATAGATAGAGTTATCCTATTTATTTGCATGACCCAGATATCACGATTCAATGCTCCTAGCAGACATAGGAGTTGTTTGTGTGTATCGCCAGAGCCTCATATATGCCATGCTTAGTCATACATGTCTGTTGATCTATGCTCCATCCGGTTGATGAATCAGAGCCGCGAACGAATCTAGTATGATAGCATGTTGTGGAAAGTTAAGAGATGTTTGATTAACATGATCTAAAGGTGTGGATGACGAGACCACAGAGGGTCTGTGGTGGTTGTCTCGTTCATGCCCCTAGGAGCGAGTTCTCGTCTTCGAGCCAAGACTGAGCGTGCATCCACACGAGGGATTGGATTCCCCTCGGTCTCAACTTGCCTAGTTTGTTCCATGAGTTGCCTAGTTCGGGCTTTCCATTTGGATTTGCGGGGATAACAAAACGTTTTCAAAACTAGGACGTGGCGATGTATCGGCGCTCTGCGGGTAGGTAACCGTCGAGCATTGCGCACAACGATAGAGACCCGACAGGAGATGACCACTCCCTATTGGCGGTCCATCTCTACTCGGAGCGACTCATGGAATAGGCGAAGCAAGGGAAAGGTCGTGGTCGACCTCCATCTGCCGGCACTTCCCGGAATAGTGCTAATGATCTGGCATTAAGAGTTGGTTGGTACGTGTGGTTAAAGTTGTACACCCCTGCAGGGTTAAATCTTTTCGAAAAGCCGTGTCCGCGGTTAAGGACGACTTGGTGACGGATTCTGTGATCATAGACAACTTAAACGGAATGATTAAAACTTGTTGATAATGAATGAAGGATGCCTCCTCGGAGATGCCGAGAGGGGTTACCTTGTAGCATGAGTTACCGGAACAACTTGAGGTGGTGATCTTTGAAGCACGAGGTGCTGAATTTGTTGGTGGATGAAAAAGATGATGATATCGGTAGTTGAGTAGCTTTCCCATCTGTTTTCAAAATACTCCATGAGACGTGCTATTCCTTCCTCAACTTGAAAAACCAAGATGGCTTTACGCAAAATAACCTTCATAACTCTTTCTAAAAGAAGCAGATATATAATAGGTTAACTAAGTCTTGTTGAGTACCTCCCGTACTCATGTTTGCTTCAACTTGGTTCAGGTGAAGTTCCTCAGTTCGGTGGTGTTTCGACGTGGACATCGACGAGTAGTTTGGGGTTCCCAGGTAGCAGCCTGGAATCTATGGGCTGGGACGTCGCCTTATGTTGCGGCCTCTTAGGCCTTTTTGGTTCTTGTTGGTTAGCAACATAATTTGCCTTCTGTTGTCTGATGTAATGTTGGGTCGTGTGACCTCTGCTTGTAAGCTATGCTCTAGTATCACCTGCTAATAAAGTTTCTTTGTCTAGAGTGTTGCTTTGATCGGTTGTTGGTTTCGAGCTCATTGTTATACAGTTTTGGCTATGCCTGCATAGTTGTCGCAGTCGAGGGGTTGTGGAGCCGATGATCCATGTCCAAGCCCGCCTGTCGATGTGATCGGCCTGGGGCGAGGTAACCCCAGTAACCCTCGATTGTTGTTGCACTTTCTGGACACATAGCATCTCTGTATAGCTTTGGTCCCGTTTCCTTCAGTTTCATTCGATTCGTGGACGCTTTGGTATGCATAGTTGGTTATGACTAGCATGGATACAAGGAGTAGTAGACTGGGGATCCGGACTACGTGCCGATGAATCCAGTCTGCCTGCCGTTGTTTGTTGCGGCCGGGGCTGGTAACCCTGAAGCCCTTGTGAATCCATGTCTAGGAGCACATAACAGTATGTATATCTCTGGGTCCGGGGTCGTGACACCGACTCTATCGTCCTAACGGCTGACCCAGCCGGCCCGGCGGACCCGGAGCTAGCCGGCTCCGCGACACAGCCATCCGGCTCCAAGACGACTCCACCCCAGCTCCTGACAATCACCAACCAGCCGGACCCGGGGGCTCGCCTGCCCAGCCCGGGTGCCCTCCAGCCGGACCCGGGGGCTCCTCTGCCCAGCCCAGATGCTCTTCGAATGGACCCAGGGGCTCGCCTGCTCAGTCCGGGCGCTCTCTAACCCGGGTCCACCATGAAGAGGAAGCACGACTAGAGGTGCTGCGACACGATGCGTTCGACAAGTACCAAACACCCGGATGGGCGCAACCCTACGTCGACTTCCTCGCACAAGACAAGCTCCCCCCGGACGAGGTGCTCGCCCGGCATATCCAACGCCGCGCAAAGGCGTTCACCATCATCAACTACCGCCTACACAAGCGGAGCGCGGGCGGCATCTATCTACACTGCGTCGAGCCAGAGACAGGCGTCCACCTCCTTGAAGAAATACACAAGGGGGAGTACGGCCACCACGCGTCGTCCCGAGCGATGTGCTCAAAGGACATTCACTACGGCTTCTACTGGTGAAAGATCATCGTCCGTTTTGGTAATTATATGACAACACAACTATTTGATCTAATGTGTGTTCAATAGATGGAAATGCCCAGGTTTAAACAGGTTCACTTATTCTATGGGGCAAGTGATCATTTTATATGAAAAGTGCAAGGAGAAAGGAATGCAGGAAAGTGCAATGTGCAGGAGCGGAGGCTCCGGTGAATCCACCGGAGGCTCCGCCCAGGCTCCAGTGGGGGTCCGGTGGGGGCTCCGCCAAAACCCCTCTCTGGAGCAAACGAGCGGACCCAGGAGCGGAAGTTCCGGTGGATCTCCGGTGGGCGGAACCTCCGCCAATTCCACCGGAGGCTCCGCCATCCTCCAACACATGTGATGCACGCAAAAGGGATCCGTTGCGCCTCCGGTGGAAGCTCCGCTTAAATGCCCTTCTGTTTGAGAAGAGCGGAGGTTCCACCGGAGCTTCTGGTGGACATCCGGTGCCCTCCCTTTACCTAGTGTAAATGGCCTCCGGTGGGGGATCCGGTGGAGGCTCCGCCAAACTGTTGTTCTGTTTGAGCAGAGCGGAGGTTCCAACGGAGCCTCCGGTGAGCCTCCGGTGCGCGGAACCTCCGCAGAACCCACCGGACCCTCCGCCCCGTATTCCAGCACATGTGAGCTGGTGCGCTGCGCAACTGTGAAGTGGACTGAAGACCACCGGAGCCTCCGGTGCCCCTGGACTGCAAACGGTCACTTAAATGCAAAGGGGTATAAATACCCCTTCCACTACCTCTTAAATGCTAAGCTTTTCCCATTCTCTCTCCTAGCCATTAATGAAAGCTTCAACCACCTAGATCTCCCACTCCGTCCACCCAAACACTCCCAAACTTGGTGGAGATCTAGAGGAGACCTAGATCCACACTTCCACCAAAGGAATCTCAAATCCATCCACCACAACCTAGTAGATCTAGAATCCTACTTGAGGCCTAGAAACCTTAGTAGATCTCGTGCTTGTAGTTTCCACCTTGTTGCAAGAAGCTACGGATTGCTTGAGAGCCTCCATCCATCTTGTGGAGTGACCTCAAGTCCTTGTAAAGGTTTGGTCAACGCCTTCAAGTCGACCTCATAGTGGAAACGAGCATCTCCCTCACCGGAGAAGCTCAAGGAGAACAAGGTGTGCACAACCGTGCTATTGAGGAGCGCCTAGGTGGCTCCCCACCTCTCCAACGTAGACGTACTTCTCTTTGAGAAGGAACTACGGTGAATCATATCCTTGTCTCCTTGTTTACACTTGTTGTTTGCTTTACTACCTTACGCTTTACTTCCGTTGCGCATATTTTTTTGTCCACATAGGTTGCTCACCTAGTTGCACATCTAGAGAACCTTACTTTATCTTGCTAAGCCCCACTAAAAGGAAAAGAAAAAAAAATTGGTAGTCAACATATTCACCCCCCCTCTAGTTGACCATAGTGCACTTTCAATTGGTATCAGAGCCTCGGCTCTTACTAAGGGCTTAACCGCCCAAGAGTACAATGGTCGATGAAAATGCCCCCGGAAGTTCTAGTGCGGAAATCTCCAAAATGGCCGACACTATATCTAACCTACAAGATACGGTTGGAGTTCTCCAAACCGAACTATCTAAGGTTAGCTCTAGTGTTAGCTCGGAGGTGTCTAGCATAAAGAAAATGATGGAGGCACTGATGGGGAAAACCAAGGAGTCCACGGAACCACCCCTCACCACCAACGATGTTAGCTCGGACGAATAATCCATTCCGGATATCGACGAGATGGAAGCTAACATCGCTTTAGCTAAGGCGAAAGCCAAAGCAAAAGCCGATAAAAAGGCTAAGAGTGATGGGAGCTCCGAGGGCTCCAAGTCTCAATCGGCTAACGGTTCGGGGTCTCAATCTAAAGTTCCACCACCTCCCAATTACGACTCTATCCACCCTATTGCCACTATGCCACACATTGTTAATGTTGGAGTTCCTCCCATGCTTAACACTAACGAGTTTTCTTCTTGGAAGTTCGATATGGAGTCTCACATTTCAGGATCTTGCACCACATTGTGGAGAAGCCTCCCCAAGGCAAAGTCATTTGGAAGCTATGAAACGGATCTTTCGATATCTAGTTCATACCCCAAACTTCGGTCTTTGGTACCCCAAGGGTTCAAGCTTTCAGCTCATTGGATACTCGGATGCGGATTATGCGGGAGAGAAGACGGATAGGAAGTCCACATCCGGGGGTTGTCAATTCCTTGGCCGTTCCTTGGTATGTTGGTCTTCTAAGAAGCAAAATTGCATTGCTCTCTCCACCACCGAGGCCGAGTATATCTCCGCGGCAAGTTGTTGTGCCCAATTGCTTTGGATGTGGCAAACCTTGAAGGATTATGGTATTCATTTTGACAAGGTGCCTCTTCTTTGTGACAATGAGAGTGCTATCAAGATCGCCTACAACCCGGTTCTTCATTCAAAGACAAAGCACATTGAGATCCGTCATCATTTCATTCGGGATCATGTTGAGAAAGGTGATATTGATCTCTCATATGTCTCCACGACGGATCAACTTGCCGATATCTTCACGAAGGCCCTTGATGAACCAAGATTTCGAGCTTTGAGGAATGAACTAAATGTCATAGATTCCTCCAACTTCACTTGAAACCTTGCATATCTACCCTCATTATGCATGCTATTAGGCTTAGATGTAGGCATGGACATAGGGGGAGCGCTACTCAACTCATGAATATGCACTCCTCCTATTATGCGAAAAATAAATCATCATTGCATATCTAGTCATTTGTGACTTATTGTGCTTAATTGTGAGTAGTAATTTTGGACCCAAGATATATCTTCGTGGTGCCAAGTTACACACTCAAACATGGTGGCTTCGGCCACCGACTTTTGGTATGTTTTGGATCTTTCACGCTTATCATATCTCCGTCTTGACAACTCGTACGGGTTCGGTCTTCTATCTTTTTGTTTCTTTTTGCGGACCCCTTCGAGTAATGTCTCTCGTATATCAGTGACGATTTTCCAACCCAAGCCTCCTTTGCCCAAACCAATGCTTCCATCGAAATGTTCGTGTTTTTCCAATCTTGGCGTGCTAAAATTCAGCTGGGCGGAGGCTCCGGTAAATCCACCGGAGGCTCCGCTGGAAGGAGCGGAGGCTCCGGTGAATCCACCGGAGGCTCCGCTGGTCCTGTCCACCGGAACACCCTCCGCTGGCCCACAGTGGCTCAGCGGGCCAAAACTTAACTGTTTTTGGGGACAGGGAGCGGAGGCTCCGGTGCGAACCACCGGAGGCTCCGCTGGTGGGAGCGGAGGCTCCGGTGAATCCACCGCAGGCTCCGCCGGCGGAATTTTTTTGTGGATAAGTGATGGGCGTGCGGGGGTAAGTGAGATCCAATCTCACTTTCCCCCACCCGCCCCCATCTTCCTCCTCACGAACCGCCGCCGCCCCCAAGCTTTTCGCCACCGGATTTGGGTGCTCCACCGCGGGGAGGCCTTCTCCTCGCCTTGGGACGCTCCGGGAACCTTCCATCCCTCCTTTTTCACCATGGACGACGCGGGTACGTGCTCTCTCTCTCTCCCATCTAGTTGATGGATGGGATGCATAGGAGTTCATGTTCTTTGCCTCTAGATTTGTGGATTTGGAGTTTTAGGAGTGGAGATTCTCAAGTACAAACCCTAGCAACATAGATAATGCGTGTTAGGCTTGAATCGTTGCGGTTGTTGGGAGGATCGTTTGCCCTAACCCTAGATTATTCAACCCTAACACCATGTGTATCTAGGTTTCTTGGTTTTGTGCGTGCCTTACCGACTCGAGCATTACTTTTTGTTCATGATCTTCTTGCTCTCTCTCTTAGATGCTTCCGGTTCCAAGGGAAAAGGGCAACGGTACAAGACCACCGGCCGCCGCAAGCCTCAACCCGTGGATGAGATTCAAGCAGAACTTGACAGCTCTCAAGGCAAGCGCAAGCGTTTCCCGGCTCCCGAGAAGACTTTGCCCAAGAGGAACACTGCACCAACCGCCTCCAAGATGTCCGAGGCTATGTTCTTGAAGGAAAGGCGTGAGAACCCGTATGTGGTTGCCCATGATCGTTTGATGCCCCAATTCCGGGGTAAGGATCCACGCTTTCACACCGTCTTCCAAGGGCAAATTTATAGTGAGATTTTGATGAGGAAGCCGAAGGAAAATGTCGTCCCTCAACACGCCATTAGTATTGGGCACATGGAAAGGAATCACAAGTACTTTGGGGAGGCTCTTGAGCTCATTCAAAAATTTGGTCTTGGTCCCATTATTACTCTTCAACAAGATTTCGACGAAGAGCTCGTTTGTCAGTTTCTAGCCACGGTTCATCTATCCAATGAGACCAACCTTAATATGATTTGGATGACTAATGGTAGACAACTTGACATCACATGGAAAGATGTTGGTATCATTCTTGGTGGCTACCCGGATTTTGGTCCTTTTGCTAAGGGAGAAGAGTTTGCTAATGGATGGTTCCTAGTTCATGCCATTAACACCGCGTCACTTCCCAAGGATGGACTTACTCCTCTCTATCATTGGAAGAAGTACGCCGTTGGGTTCGTGAAGGGTCTCTATCCCACATATGACATCATGTTGCGCATCTATCGCGAGACCATCAACCCAAAGGCGGGCAATGTGGATGAGATTCAAGGTTTCTTGAAGAATCTAATGCTCCTTACTCATCAACACCGGATGGATGACACTCCTCGCAAGCTTGATGTGCTTGATTATATTTGGAATGAGTTGTGGCATGCCATTGTCAACCGCAAGAATGCTTGTTTTGGGCCATTCATCATGAAGATAATCCTACACGTATGGAATAAAAAGTTTCCGAATGAACCTCTTGATGATGAGCATTGGATCTCTCACACGGAAAAGAGACTTCTCATGAAAGATCACATGGAACCCGTTGTGCATCCCACTCCCGCCATTCGCAAGCACAAGGCTAGGCCTCGCATCATTGTTGATGAGGAAGAAGACGAGGGTCCATCTCAACCTCCTCCCTCTAGCTATGCTTTAAAATGGATGGCAAGAGCTCTCAAGAAAGTGTTTCGTTTGAACAAGAAGATAGAGCAATATCAATGGGAAGAACACTATGATAAGGAACTCAAGAACCGCAACAAAGCTCAAGCTTCTCGTCAACGTCTTCGTGAGGAAGGCCTCTCCATTGAATCCCCGGTTCTTGATAGCATCACCAATTGGGACGATTGGCAAGCAAAGGACTCCAAGGGCAAGCTTATTGAGTGGTCCGAGGAAGAAGGAGACGAAGCCACTAGCTCTCACCGCCGTGATCCCTCCCCGGCTCCGGAAGCCTCCTCCTCCTCCGATTGATCTGGGACGTTTGCATCTTGGTCTCTCTCTTTTTGGTATCTTGATGCCAAAGGGGGAGAGATTTATATTAGGAACGGGCATTTGAATGGGTCTCCCTCAAGCTTCGTTATTTGCATCTTTTATTTTGCTTGAGGGAGTTTGGTTTCTTCTTGGATCATTTGGAACTTCGGTTTATTTACATTATTCCTATCTATCGTGAACATCGTCATATTATGTTTGTGTGAACCTCGTATGTCATATTATGTTTGTGTGAACCTCGTATGATGTTATTTATGTGTTATATGTGTACTGTGATATTGTTGTCATGTTATTCTTATATATCATGCCTAAATGCTCTCAGTATGAAAGGAGCATACCTTTAGGGGGAGCCCCGTTCATATTGTGTTTGTAACCATACAAATAGTTATGTTGTCATCAATTACCAAAAAGGGGGAGAATGAAAGATCATCGTCCGTTTTGGTAATTATATGACAACACAACTATTTGATCTAATGTGTGTTCAATAGATGGAAATGCCCAGGTTTAAACAGGTTCACTTATTCTATGGGGCAAGTGATCATTTTATATGAAAAGTGCAAGGAGAAAGGAATCCAGGAAAGTGCAATGTGCAGGAGCGGAGGCTCCGGTGAATCCACCGGAGGCTCCGCCCAGGCTCCGGTGGGGGTCCGGTGGGGGCTCCGCCAAAACCCCTCTCTGGAGCAAACGAGCGGACCCAGGAGCGGAAGTTCCGGTGGAGCTCCGGTGGGCGGAACCTCCGCCAATTCCACCGGAGGCTCCGCCATCCTCCAACACATGTGCTGCACGCAAAAGGGATCCGTTGCGCCTCCGGTGGAAGCTCCGCTTAAATGCCCTTCTGTTTGAGAAGAGCAGAGGTTCCACCGGAGCTTCCGGTGGACATCCGGTGCCCTCCCTTTACCTACTGTAAATGGCCTCCGGTGGGGGATCCGGTGGAGGCTCCGCCAAACTGCTGTTCTGTTTGAGCAGAGCGGAGGTTCCACCGGAGCCTCCGGTGAGCCTCCGGTGGGCGGAACCTCCGCAGAACCCATCGGACCCTCCGCCCCGTATTCCAGCACATGTGAGATGGTGCGCTGCGCAGCTGTGAAGTGGACTGAAGACCACCGGAGCCTCCGGTGAAACCACCGGAGCCTCCGGTGCCCCTGGACTGCAAACGGTCACTTAAATGCAAGGGGTATAAATACCCCTTCCCCTACCTCTTAAATGCTAAGCTTTTCCCATTCTCTCTCCTAGCCATTAATGAAAGCTTCAACCACCTAGATCTCCCACTCCGTCCACCCAAACACTCCCAAACTTGGTGGAGAGCTAGAGGAGACCTAGATCCACACTTCCACCAAAGGAATCTCAAATCCATCCACCACAACCTAGTAGATCTAGAATCCTACTTGAGGCCTAGAAACCTTAGTAGATCTCGTGCTTGTAGTTTCCACCTTGTTGCAAGAAGCTACGGATTGCTTGAGAGCCTCCATCCATCTTGTGGAGTGACCTCAAGTCCTTGTAAAGGTTTGGTCAACGCCTTCAAGTCGACCTCATAGTGGAAACGAGCATCTCCCTCACCGGAGAAGCTCAAGGAGAACAAGGTGTGCACAACCGTGCTATTGAGGAGCGCCTAGGTGGCTCCCCACCTCTCCAACGTAGACGTACTTCTCTTTGAGAAGGAACTATGGTGAATCATATCCTTGTATCCTTGTTTACACTTGTTGTTTGCTTTACTACCTTACGCTTTACTTCCGTTGCGCATATTGTTTTGTCCACATAGGTTGCTCACCTAGTTGCACATCTAGAGAACCTTACTTTATCTTGCTAAGCCCCACTAAAAGGAAAAGAAAAGAAAAATTGGTAGTCAACCTATTCACCCCCCCTCTAGTTGAACATAGTGCACTTTCAACTGGCCAACCATAACATCCGACGCCGAGAAGATGATCAATACCTGCAATAGCTGCCAGCGTTTCAGAACGCAAAAGCAAACACCAAGCACGGCGCTCAGGACCATCCCCATCACATGGCCGTTCGCCGTATGGGACTGGACATGGTGGGACCATTCAAGACAGCCCGAAGAGGCATGACTCACCTGCTAGTCGTCGTAGACAAGTTCACAAAGTGGATCGAGGCGAAGCCGATCAAGAAGCTGGATGGCCAAACCTTTGTCACCTTCTTCAAGGACATCATCTACCGCTACGGCTGCCCACACAGCATCATCACCGACAACGGTACAAACTTCGCCAAGGGCGTCTTCGCGCAGTTCTGTGGGGACAAAGGGATCCGGCTGGACCTGGCGTCTGTAGTGCACCCCTAGTCGAACGGCCAGTGGAGAGGGCAAACGGCCTGATCCTAGCCGGCATCAAGCCCCGGCTGGTCGACCCGCTCGAGCGAGCACCCGACTGCTGGATTGAAGAACTCCCCTCCGTCCTATGGAGCCTGAGGACGACGCCTAACCGGTCCACCGGTTACACGCCCTTCTTCCTCGCATACGGCGCAGAAGCCATCCTCCCGGATGATATATAGTTCGACTCACCCAGAGCCATCATGTATACCGAGAAGGACGCAAGGCGGGCAAACCAGGACAGGGTGGACCTGCTCGAGGAAGCACGCGACCTGGCCCTGTCCAGATCCGCCGTCTACCAACAAGACCTTCGCCGGTATCTGATGCATGTAAAATGCATACATGAACTTTGCATGTTATTACTTGTTTTTCCTACATATTAGCAACTTATATTCATGTTTTATAATGATTTGGGGGATTTTCTGAACAATCCCCCTTCTTTTGGTTCTAACCCTGTTTTTCCAGAAAACGTACTTTTTAGTGTTTCAGACTTTCCGGGAGCTTCGGGACTCCAAAAAGGGCAAGGCCAAAGAGCACGGTTCAGAATTTTCGAGACGAAGACCATGGGCCAAAGTAGAGGGCCAAAAGGCCAACCAGGTGGCAAAGAGGACCCTCCATGCGGCCAGATTCCTTGGCCGCGTGAGAGGCCCCCTTTTTGCCCCCGTGGCTCCGATGTCGTCGATCTTTCTTCTCTCGAGTGTCTCGTGACCTAAAAACGACTATATAAAGGGTCCCCTGGCCTTTTCGAGGAGGAGGCGGCGCCGAGAGACGAAACCACGAAACAGAGAGACAGAAGGCTGCCGCCGGAGAAGATCGGAGGGGGGAAACGCCGCCGGGATCACCCCCGGAGGGCTCCACCCCCCTCCGGCGTGTTCATCATCAACATCTACAGCAAGATCAGCTCCATCTCTCCACTGTAATCTCTTGGCAAACACGATGTATGATGCAATACTATATTCCCTTGATGTATTGTGTCTCCCCGTCTATGTTTGAGTAGTGAATTGTTCTTGGCAATGGTGAAATAGTTCGTTGATTGGTTGCATACAAGTTTGTTATCTTCTATGATTGTCTTTATGTACAATATATGAGTGCACGCATATGTTGGGGAATGCATGTAAGGTGATCACCGGTAGGATAATGGAGTGGTGGTGACTTGGGAGTGACAGTAACCTGAGACCGAGCCACAAAGTTAAGTTATTGGGGGATATATATAGGGGACCTTAGAACGTAAGGCTATGGTGGGACTTTATGTCTTAATCAATCTTGTGCAGTCATTTGCTTGGCCACATGATCCATCATAAGGGTTTGTAGATCATTTACTTGACTATACCTATTCATGACTCCTTCCTAGAAGAAACAACTAAGCCTAAAACATGTGCTTCACTAATTGTGACAACCACACGAACAAAACACCTATTGCTAGAACACTTGCTCGCTTGAGATACTTGAGATATTTGCTGCTTGCTACTTGTGAAAGTTGCTTTAGGATTACTTGCATTTTAAACTTGCTTAACTAGTTACTAGACAGACCACACTCCACGTCACTTGCTTTTAATTAGTTAGTTCCTTTTAGTCAAACTTATTGCTTTGCATAAACAGCCATATAAGAGGGTTATAGGGCTTTAGAGAATAGATATCTTACCTTCAGCTCCTCGTGGGTTCGACACTCAGATACTCATCGAAAGGTACTACAATTGATCTCCTGCACTTGGGAGTCATCAAGCACTTTTCTGGCGCCGTTGCCGGGGAGTATTGTGCTAAGCTTTTATTCTTGTTTGTATTGCATACTAACATATAAACCTAAAACACAAAAAAAAAAAAAAATGGAAAACAACCAAACAATTTTAGAACTGTATAATATCTACCTTGAATTAGGACATGAAGTGTTTGAGGAGAAATTGAAAAAATTATTTGCACAACAATCATATTTGTGGTAGTACTAATTCTTTGAACACCTTTATTGCTAAGGAAAACCTTGAGCTTGGGGAAGTTTGTCTTGATGAATATGATATTTTTAGTCCCCCTACTATTGAGGATAAAAATGATATACTTGCTGATTCTATGGAAAGTTTTAAGCTTGGGGAAGTTGGTTTTGATGAGAATGATATTTCTAGTTCCCCAAGCTTGGAGGAGAAAACTCACTTTGATGATACTATGCCTCCTATATATGATGATTGCAATGAAAATTATGAATGTTTAACTCCCACTATCACTAATGAGGATTTTACTTATGTGGAGAGTAGTGATTCTTTTATGCATGTGGCTCATGATAAGAATGTTTTATGTGGTATTCATATTGTTGAATCTATTCATGATGCTACTGAAAATTATTATGAGAGAGGGAAACATGGTTACACATATTTCAACAATATTAAGTTTCCCCTCTTTATGCTGAAAGTATTGAAGTTGCACTTGATCTACCTTTCTATGCTTGTTATTATGTGCTTCTTTTATTTGTTTCATTACAAAATGCCAATGCATAGGAAATGGGTTAGACTTAAAAATAAATTGTTTAATATTTTTTGGTGTGTTCCTTATGCTTTAAGTTCCTATTCGGTTTGAGAACACATTTATGTCTTTACAACATGTAAAATGCCTTTACCTACTGTTATGTATCATTTAGTTTAAGATTTTCATTTTATAAAAAAATTGGGAAAGTAAATGAGAAGGATGAGTAATGGAGAAGTTGGGGTCGACCTTGAACATGTGTTGTTCATGCCAATGAAACCATTGCAAAGTCTCTATCATTAAAACTTTTTCCAAAGCTAAAAACAATAAAAATATTAGTTCACTACTGTAACATCACATTTCTGTCTTATTTCTCATCTTAAATGGCAAGAATAATCTTATATGAGAGATAGGATTAAACAATAGTAATTAGCTGTCAAGAAAACAGATTCCTGAACTTCATTGCGAAAAATGTTTAAAATCACAGAAGTGGAATTTTGACCTGGTAATTTACGACAGAAATATTTAGTTATCACTACATATTTCATTAGTTTAAGTTTTCTGATTTGAGCAACTTAAGTGCCTCTAAAAATTCACTCTTTACGGGCTGTTCAGTTTTTGGCAGATTATGTCTTTATTTTGCATTGCTCTCATTACTTGTGTTTTGTGTGGTTATTTTGATCAAGGAGCAATGCACAACTGTAGTAACAGTAGTTAATATTTAGAATCAACTCATGATGTGTCTTTGCTGTACCTATGTGGATTTTATTTATGGAGGCACTAACCCCTCTAATCAAGTTTTATGTTGAGATTTGTGTAAGAAGAATTTTTCAGGAGGAAGAGTTGAGTGAGATGAACAAAGATCAAGAGGGACAACAATTCAAGCCTGGGGATGTACCCCTGGGCTCACCCTACATGTATCAAATAAGTACAAGAATCCAAGCTTGGGGATTCCGAGCCACCTCACTCCAACCATCATGATGTTAAGTAAGTAAAGCCTAGCTATATGGCTATAAAGAAAGCGCTTTACGGGAGGCAACCCGGTTGTTTTTGTTTGGATTTTCCTAGTGTCCTCTTGCTGTCTCAAGATATTAGTTTTTTTTGTTTTAATTCTGGAGTTTTCAATAAAGAGTCAAGTCAAACCCATTTGGACTTATAAGTTGCTATCCTAGTGCATGAAATTTCTGTTTCAGCACGAGTCTGCTCACCGTATGATTTTACCTTTTTTATTGGTATGTCTGATTGAGCTAATTTTTTAGTATGTTCTGCAACTTTTCGTCCTCTGTAATCAAAAAAATTGGCTTAATTTTTTTACGAGTCTAGCTTAGGGAAAAACGTTCGTTTTTCTGCTGTTGCTTTTCTGGACAGATTCTGCCTTCTTTTGTTTTATGCACTCTTTGGGCTTGGGAATCGAATTTCCATGATTATTTCAAGAAAGAGAGTGAACATACAACATAATGAACCTTATTTTCTATCTACTGGAGCATTTGATTTGGAATTTTTCACAGCAAGCATGTGATATGTTTGTCTTTGCTAATCTCACCCCACAAAAAAAGAATGGGAGAAACATGTTTTGTGAAGTTTTTTTCACAGGGAATAGAGGAGCTGCGCCTCAAGACATCCAAGAATGGTGAAAGCCATAAGCTTGGGGATGTGATGAAAACCCCACTGGAGCTACACTCTTTTGGTTAGCACACGTCTACTTTCTGTTTTTCTAAGCAAAGCATTTATCGTAGAGACTTGAAGCGTCTAGTTTTTTTTTTTTTTTTTTTGATAAGACCACACCCATCATTTTATATGAGATTGAGCTACTGGAGTTTGGGGTTGGAATGTATTGGATGCTAGTATTATGACTTGGAATAGGGATGCCATGGTTGATTTGAAGAGCTACATATGTTTGCATGATTTATAGGCTTTTTATGTGTAGAAATTTGCAATAATGTTGTCTTGAGCTATCTCTTATTCATATCCTTGATGTTAATTGCTGGTTTATTTAGTTTGTCATGAAATGAGTAGTTATATGGACATATGCATGCATAGTAGCTGGTCAACTATCTCCCTCTTGCTAGCCAAAAATTTAAAAATTCCAACAAGTAAAAACTTGTTTCCAACACTCCTTAGCCAAGTATTTCCATTGAGTCCACCATATCTTCCCATTAGCTTCATTGCTATTCCGAGTATGTTCACCATGTTATTGTGTTATTTATGTTCTAAATTAAGATATTCACTTTATTAATTGTCATGGGTTTAACTTGGGATAGGACTCTCACGAACTTTTGAAGGCACACTTTACTTTTTATGCATCTAATAAACATGACCCAATAATGGGAGCCACAAGTTCTGCGTTTGACAAGTGTGTGGTTGGGAGCTAGCTATAAACGTGTATCACCGGAAAGCTTTCAACATTGCACAAAAATTTACATTTGGTTGATCTCATGTACTTTTGTTTTTGGACTCCTGCCATGCCGAAATGAAATAGAGGAATAGTAAGTTTTGATGAGTAAGTATCTATATGACTAGAGAAACGCATTGGGCCGCTAACCCAAGCCATGCTTTATCATGGTGGAAATTTACTTACAGCTTGAGTGACTTACAACACATCCTACAATAAAATAAGAAGCTATGCATAATAGTGAATGAAAATAAAAAGGATGATGAGTCTACTCCGTTTG
Source organism: Alopecurus myosuroides (assembly GCA_028641055.1). Lineage (NCBI taxonomy): Eukaryota > Viridiplantae > Streptophyta > Magnoliopsida > Poales > Poaceae > Alopecurus > Alopecurus myosuroides. Next base: position 207,072,995 of record CM054058.1, on the reverse strand, counting down.
TTTGTCTTGTCATTGTGACCTGGGCTTGTTTCCATGTCATGGGGCAAGAGGTACCTCTTTGCGGTTCTCTATGATGTCATTAATACTTATTATGATTGTACAAAGCTTATTAGGAATCTTAAGTTGAGTAATCATGGAGTAGGTTTTCACACTCACGGGGCATGAGGCTTTCAACCACACCTTGTCAATCACATTACTTCAACATTCACAACTTAAGATGCTAGTGATAAAGGGGCAATCAGAGTCTAGATCAATGGATACCACATTTCAATTAGTAATTTTAGTTGAATAATTTAGAGGCTAAATAAGACTTGATCATGTTTTACCTCTACTCAATTTTCTCCACAGTGTCCACCATATTTTCTATTTTCCATTATGCTATTCTTTGACCAATATAGGATTTTATTTTTCATTTTTTGTATGCATTTGGTCCATAGTGCTTTTATTTCATTATACACTTTGTGAACTTTCATGAAGCATCTTTGCTTGCATATTTGATATTTCTTATAACATGAATTGTGTGTTGCTACTCATCTATGAATCATTTGATTATATGTAGCATGAATAATCTTCTTTGATATTCCATGATTGTTTTAAAATGCAAAGTCCATGTTAGTTTTATCACCTTCATACTCGAGGACGAGTATGGGTTAAGCTTGGGGATGTTGATGCATGTAAAATGCATACATTAACTTTGCATGTTATTACTTGTTTTTCCTACATATTAGCAACTTATATTCATGTTTTATAATGATTTGGGGGATTTTCTGAACAACCCCCCTTCTTTTGGTTCTAACCCTGTTTTTCCAGAAAACGTACTTTTTAGTGTTTCAGACTTTCCGGGAGATTCGGGACTCCAAAAAGGGCAAGGCCAAAGAGCACGGTTCAGAATTTTCGAGACAAAGACCATGGGCCAAAGTAGAGGGCCAAAAGGCCAACCAGGTGGCAAAGAGGACCCTCCATGCGGCCAGATTCCTTGGCCGCATGAGAGGCCCCCCTTTTGCCCCCGTGGCTCCGATGCCGTCGATCTTTCTTCTCTCGAGTGTCTCGTGACCTAAAAACGACTATATAAAGGGTCCCCTGGCCTTTTCGAGGAGGAGGCGGCGCCGAGAGACGAAACCACGAAACAGAGAGACAGAAGGCTGCCGTCGGAGAAGATCGGAGGGGGGAAACACCGCCGGGATCACCCCCGGAGGGCTCCACCCCCCTCTGGCGTGTTCATCATCAACATCTACAGCAAGATCAGCTCCATCTCTCCACTGTAATCTCTTGGCAAACACGATGTATGATGCAATACTATATTCCCTTGATGTATTGTGTCTCCCCGTCTATGTTTGAGTAGTGAATTGTTCTTGGCAATGGTGAAATAGTTCGTTGATTGGTTGCATACAAGTTTGTTATCTTCTATGATTGTCTTTATGTACAATATATGAGTGCACGCATATGTTGGGGAATGCATGTAAGGTTATCACCGGTAGGATAATGGAGTGGTGGTGACTTGGGAGTGACAGTAACCTGAGACCGAGCCACAAAGTTAAGTTATTGGGGGATATATATAGGGGACCTTAGAACGTAAGGCTATGGTGGGACTTTATGTCTTAATCAATCTTGTGCAGTCATTTACTTGGCCACATGATGCATCATAAGGGGTTGTAGATCATTTACTTGACTATACCTATTCATGGCTCCTTCCTAGAAGAAACAACTAAGACTAAAACATGTGCTTCACTAATTGTGACAACCACACGAACGAAACACCTATTGCTAGAACACTTGCTCTCTTGAGATACTTGAGATATTTGCTGCTTGCTACTTGTGAAACTTGCTTAGAAACTTGCTTTAGGATTACTTGCATTTTAAACTTGCTTCACTAGTTACTAGACAAACCACACTCCACGTCACTTGCTTTTAATTAGTTAGTTCCTTTTAGTCAAACTTATTGCTTTGCATAAACAGCCATATAAGAGGGTTATAGGGCTTTAGAGTATAGATAGCTTACCTTCAGCTCCTCGTGGGTTCGACACTCAAATACTTATCGAAAGGTACTACAATTGATCTCCTGCACTTGGGAGTCATCAGTATCATAGCCGGAGGATCTGGCCACTCGCCTTCCGGGAAGGCGACCTCGTACTGCGGCTGATCCAGGACACGAAGGGCCTCCACAAGCTATCCTCCCCCTGGGAGGGCCCCTTCGTCGTCAGCCGGGCATTGAGCAACAACGCCTACTACCTCATCGACGTGCGCGAGCCGCGCAAGGACAAAGCAGACACCTCCTATGACGAGCGCGAGCGCCCGTGGAACGGAGCGCCCGTGATCTTTCACGCCTAAGTGTAACACCCTGTACCCCCAGTTATCACTAAAATCAGGCAACACCCTCGAGCTGAACGCTTCCGAGGCCCGTCCTTTGCGACATATCTGCTACACTCACATCACTAACCGGCAAAAGCCACCGGCTCACGCCTTAGAAATTAGTCGAATGAGTAGCGTACCCGGCGCCGAAAGCTAACTCTCGGATCCGGCTGCAGACCGCAACCCGGCAGTTCAGCCGACCAGAGCATAAGCCAAACAGCCGGAACACGAAAAAACGACTAAGGACCGAGACAAAGGCGGTCGCCCAGCGACACAGCGAAAACTTCGCCCGAGTTCGACCACGCGGCCGTTCGCCACTGTGCCCCCGATAAGACGGCCCCCTCTTCGGTTCCAGCTGCAGACCGCAACCCGGCTGACACATTGGCAAGAGTGGGTACCATACGGCAAGGGGCTCACACGCTAAACCCTGCCTGCCGAACTAGCGCGAGTTTTTCCCTAAGATAAAACGACTAAAATTAAAAGTTGCCCATCAACTTTCCGTTTTGATGCACTAATGATTTGACAGTCTAAAGTTGTTGACAGAATAGAAGCTACCCAGCTACAAGGCGCAGTCGGCCAACTTTTTCCCTAACCATGTTTTTGAGATCAGGCTCGCCTGGCTAGGGCAGACGGCCCCGATCTCGAGGGCTATACCAGATGGGCGGGCTAGAACGCCACCACCCGGGTAAGGAAAAAGATGGCAAAACAAGCAACAAGCAATAAGAAGAGAAAATCACTCAACACTTATGAAGCAAAATATCCAAAGTACTACAGTTCCACCCGACATCCCGGGGACAAACGTCACAAGCCAAAGACGATAAACAACAATTACTCCCGGCATCCCAGGGACTCAGTCGGCTCTTGGAACCCCTTCACCAGCAGTCGGCGCCGTCGCGGAAGGAGCAGGAGGCACACCCGCGGCCGGATCCTCGACTCGGGCCCCAGCCGCGCCATCGGCAGGCGCCTCCTGCTGCGCGGTTGCATCTTCCTCTGGCTCCTCGGGAAAGAAGGAGTCCAAGTCCACGTAGCCACGCAGCCGGCTGCCGGCTTGGCGAACACCTGGAAGAATGCAGAGCGCCTCGAAGCTCGTCCCCTGGCGGAAGCCGCGGGTCATGCGCTTGAGGACCGCCTCGTCGAAGCCGCGGGGTGAACCATGACATGATCATGGTTAGAGCCATCTCGGCACCCGACCGCGCCGCCGACTCCCCAAGGCGGTCGACGACCTCGGGCACCTCCTGCAGGCGTGACGCCAAGTCTGCCATGCTGTCCGTCATCACCTCGTCGTCCCAAACCGTCGAGAAGACGGCCTGCCCGACTTCCTGCAACGCTTTCGCCTCCTTGCCAAGGGCGGCCACCCGATCCTCCGAGGTGGGCTCCCAGCTGGTCACCGCTTCAGAGTCCACGGCCACCTTGAGGTCAAGTGCGCGGCCGCGGCGAAGGACGTCGTCCACCTCCGAGTAGTAACCTGCACGCGAAAGCGACACTCGGGTGGGAAGGCCCACGCCGCTCACAACTGATGGGAAAGAAGCAAAATACCGGTGTTGGAGAGGCTGCACCGCGTCCTCCCTGTCCTTCTTCGCCTTTTCTAGCTCAGCCTCGAGCAGCTGGAAGGCCTCCCACTGGCTGGTCATGGCGGCAGCGTGATCCAGCTGGGCAGTCGCGAGGGCGGTGGCCAGGCGCGCCACCTCGGCTCGGTGGGTGTCCGACTGCTCGGCGCGACGACGGAGGTCGGTGGTGGCCTCAGAGTGCTGCTTGTCGCGCTAGTCCAGCATCCGGGCCGCCTGGGCAGCCCGGATGGAGTTCTTCACCGCCTCCTTCAGCGCGGTCATCTCCTCTGCGGAGCAAAGGGAAGCAAGCGCGTCAACACTATCCGGTGAAAACAAATGAACCGACCGAGGGAGGGAACTTACTCATGACGTGCTGGCCGGCAGACCTAATGCGCCCCTCCTGGCGGTAGGCGTCCTGAGGCAAAAACAAGAGAATGAGCATGCCGCACGGGCACCCGCCAAAATCAAGACAAACGAAGGAACACGTACCTGCATCAGCCCATTGGTGACCTTGTTGGCCTCCACCGCCAACGCCAGATCCCTGGCCAAGGCTGCCGCCTCCAAGTCCCTCTTCAGGGACCGCCCGACATCGAGCGGTTTGATCGGGCCCGGATGGTCCCGGCAGCCGACGGCTGGATCGCTGGCGTCTCCGAGCCGAAGCGGAGGGCAAGGGGAAGGCCCCTGTCGGCGCCATGAAATAAGGCGGCATGCCCAAGCCCCAGTACGCACCGGCCGAGGTCGTCACCACCGCCAGCGTGGTGCAAGAGGACGTCAGAGGGAGCGCGGAGCTCGGAGCAGCCGGGATGGAACCGGCAAGCGGCACCGTGGCCATGGTGGGCGCCGGCGCAACGGTCCGCGCCTCGATCACCGCCGTCGGCTGCGGGGTAGCTTCCGGCTGCGGCTAGCTAGCCGAGGCCGCCGCCCCAGTGACCGCCTGACCCGCGGCTGCGTCCAGAGCCGCCACGGTCGGAGGATCGACCTCCCGAACCGGCGAGGGAGCCGGAGTCGGCATCGGGCTGGAAGAGACTGCGTCCCTGCAATGAAGAAGAAACAGACCGCTAAGTACGAAAACACGCCTTACAGAAGAAGGAACAACAAAGACAAAAAGCTTACCCCGACACGACGGGAGGTGGGCCCCTCCTCAGTCCCCGGCCGCCCCCAGCCGGAGGCGCCGCGCCGCGTTCGCGCTTGGCCTTCGGCTCCTCCTCCGCCGCCTGCCGGCTGCTCGAGCCGGTACCACGGTGCCGCTTGGTCGGAGCTGGCGAAGAAGCCGGCGGATCGTCGTCAGAACCCTCGTCGAGATCAATGACTTCATCGTCCGGTCCGGGGTGCTTACCATCACTGGTTGGCGCTGACTGATCCTCCGCCTCTCCCGCAGCGCCCACCACCGGTTGCGCTGGGAGTTGTAGCGGCGGCAGATCCGAGAGAAATTGCGGGCCGTTGGGCCCGTCCTCCGTGAGATGGATCATGAAGAGATGGAACCCATCAAAAAATAGCAAGAACCAGCCGGAAGAGGAGACGAAGAGAACCAGCCGGAAGAGGAGACGAAGAGAACCAGCCGGAAGGAGACAAAGAGAACCAGCCGGAAGAGGAGACGAAGAGAACCAGCCGGGCAACAAAGATTATTACCTGGGGAGGGCGACACTGGCGATTGTACGACTGCAAGCCGTATTCCCAGTGCTCGCTCACTACCTCCTTGGGCGCCAGGGCGCGCATCTGATTCTGCAGCGACGCCCAGTCGGCGTCCGCCCGATCTAGCCGGTTGGGGTCATCCGGCCCGGAGGTGAAGCACATCTCCGGTGGCGAAGGGGCATCAATCAAGGCGCCATCCACGCGAGCATCAGGTCCCGGCTGGTCAGCCCGCTGCTGACGAGCTCTTGGATCCGGGCCACCATCTCCTCACACTCCCGCGTGTTCCCACGGGACATGTCCGTCCAGTTGGTGGAGCTGGGCAGCCGGTCGACGAAGGGCTCGAGTCGAATCTGGTCGCCCCCCTGCAGATCTTCGACGTAGAAATGCGTCTGCTGTCACATCCGCGCCGACTGGACCAGGGGCAGCCGGGGCAGATGGGTACCCTGCCGGGCCACGATGATCGCGCAACCGCATTTCACCATCGGCCCCCGTGCCACCTCGGTTCCTCCCTTGAGGAAGAACCGGCGGACGAACAGATCCAAACTGGGCCAGATGCCCAGGTAGTTCTCGCACATGCTTACAAAGTAAGCCAGGTACGTCGTCACGTTGGGCCCCAGATGGTGGATCTGAAGCCCGAAGTGGGAGAGGAAGGCGATGATGAAGGCACTTACCCGGGGCACGAGGCCGCGGTCGAGATGGGAGAGGAAGAACACTCGCTCGTTCGGTTGCGGGCGCGGTGAGAGCTCGAACTCCGGCGGTGCGCTCAACACCGTCCGGAGCCTCTCGTGGAGCTCGGTCTCCTCCGTCCTGATGCAGCTCGTCACTGCCACCGTCGACGACGGGCCGAAGAAGCCCATGCCCCGGTAGTGGCGAAGGTCCCTCCGCGTCACGCAAGAGCCCGCCCAGGAGCCCTTCTTCAACGCCTCGTCGGCGACAGTAATCGCTCTCCTCGAGTCGGCCATGTCCTTGCCGGGGGTGTGGGGGAAGTTGAAGATAGAACGCAGCGGCGGCGCAGCGAGCAGCGAGAAGCACACGAGAGAGGGAGAAGCGTTCGAGAATGCAGAAGTGGTAGAGAAGACCGCGAACGGGCCCTTCGCCTCTACTTATAGCGGCCTGGGGCCGGCAGATGTGCGGCACGTTGTGGTAACCGCTGCCCACGATCGCGCCAAGTGGTGCGAGAAACGAGGAGTCGCGTGTAGTGCGCCTCAAAAGATCCGTAACGGCTCTTCAAGCCACAGAAGACCCCAGCGCGAGAAACGAAGCAACGGCATCGACTTGACTGCGGCCGCAGGCCCACGCGACCCTTCGCGTCATCATCAACGTCACCCAGGCGAACCATGACGTCACCACCAGCCGACCCCGAGGAGACGCCTACTCATCGTACGCCTCACCGGCTAGGGGAGCCGCAAAAGCCAGAAGAACAGACGGGAGCCTCACACCCGGTGCACCGGCTCCTTAACTCCCACCTGTTCGGGGGCTAGTGTCGGGGGAATGGTCCCCGGGTACCTTGATGACGCGGGAAAAAGAAGCCTGGAGCCTACGTTCTGTATCTTCACAACACCAAGTGCACAGGCTAACGGTCGAGCCTCTACCCACCATCCAGACGGAGGCGAATGCCCGCTTGCTGATTGGGAAGCCGACAGGTAGAGGCAACCGGACTAACCAGCCAAGCGTTGCCGCCATCCAGCTGCTCTCCAAGGTTAACCCGTACGATGAAGCATGGCGAACACGCCAACTCCTAGGCTCACGAGGGCCACAGTACCGCCCTACGCGGCGCAGTACACCTACTCCCCGGCTGCTCGGGGTACTCCAGCATGGGCTGGCCCGTCCCCGCGTACGGTCCACGATATATCAACTCAGGCTAGCCGGTACCTGCCTACTCCGCCCAGTACTCGTCGGATGGGCTCGGGGTACCCGGCGTACGGCTCGAGTATGGAAGCATGGGCAGTCGGGCAGCCGGGAGTGGCTGCCGGGTACTCCAAGATGGGCAAGGCGCTGCCGGCGTACGGTGCGCGGTACGGCACCAACCGGGCTCGAGGGCCAAAGGACGAGGGTGTTTGTCCCGGGAATATCCCTGGTTGGTCTTGTACTTGCCGGGCCCAGCTGTAAGTCGGCCAGCCCAACGGTATATAAGGGCTGGCCAGGCCTCAGTAGCAGGGGACCGAGCCCTTTTTCTTCCACCTTCAAGAGACTGAAAGCTCAGAGAATAATCATGTAACCTGTACATCAGTAGAAAGAAGAGAGAAGCAGGAGTAGGGTTTTTACCTCAACGAGAGGGCCCTGAACCTGGATAGATCGTGTGTCTACACGCTTGCTATCCAATCCCACGCCAACGCCACCGTTCGCTAGCATGTCCCCTCTTTAAACACCTCTAGGATCTCCCTTTTGGTGATGTTGTGATCGATACCACGACACACGCCGTCGAAGGACGCTATTCTCCCGATCCTCCCGTCCCACATCCTCATATAATTCCTAGAGGAGATCCTCCTAAAATTGATGCACATTCTTTCGTTGAATGGAAATATTTTATGGAAACTCACTTGAACTCTTCTTGTATAGAACTTTGGAGGGTCACTCGAGATGAATACAAGCCACATGACCCCAAGAACTTGACAAGAAGAGAAGTCGTAGATTGTCAACTCAACTACACCGCCTTGTCTATTCTTCAACAAGCCGTGGGTCCTAATCACATGCCTCATCTTCAACAATATTCCACCGTCAAGGAAACATGGGACGCTCTTTTCGTCATGTTTATGGGTAATGAGAGTGTGCAAAGGAATAGGTATGATGCCTTAAGCAATGATGCCGAAGGGTTATATATGCATGATGGTGAAAACCATGAAGACATGTACCGAAGGCTCAAGACTCTTGCCACCGCATTCCACAATGATGGTGCCAAGTATATTGATGATGCTTGGATTAAAAGGAAGTACATGATTGCTCTCATGCCTTTCGAGCCCCCGGACTTGAAGAGCATTCAAGGAGGACATGACTTTTCTTCTTTGAACTCAACTCAAGTGATGCAAGAAGTGTGCTCCTATCAAGTGCAGACCAAGAATGCTCTTGACAACCGTGCTAGAGCCCTAGGAATGCACAAAGGGGCATCGGTTGCTTTGCAGGCCAAGGTTGTGTCAAGGGAGGTTGAGTATGAAGAAGATTTCTTTGAGGACTTGGCTCCATTGAAGGATCAAGAATATGACCCATGCTCAAAGATGTCATTGCTCTTACCGTGCAAAAGTTTTGGAAGAATCCATCCAAGGTCAAGGCATATGTTGAGGAGAATACCAAGTCTCGCTATGGCAACGAAGGGACCCAAAGAGTGAGGTATTGCTTCAATTGTCAAGATAAGCACCATTTTATTGGGGAGTGCGCCTATGAAAATAGAGAACTCCATAGTGGCAATCTCATTCGCATGGACAAGTCCAAGGTTGCTTACAAGAAACCTCACTTCAAGAAGAAATCTTTCAACAAGAAGTCCCCCACCAAGTTTGTGTTGGTGACTCAAGAGGAGTATGATTCCGGAAGTGATGAAGAATAAGAAACCACAAGTGAAGTGGACGCTCTTGCCATTGCTTCAACTCCATCAACTTCATCTCTCTTTGAATCCCCCAATGAGAATCATGCTCACCCAAATGCCAAGTGCTTAATGGCTAAGCCCTCGGAGGTATCACCTTCTCCCAACTCTAAGACCCCAAATGAATTGGAAAACCATGCTAGTCTTAGAGTAGAAGATGAAATTATCTCTTTGGAATGCTTTATGTCTAACGTGCAAGGAGAGACAAAGAAGTACTTTGATCATCTCATGAGCCAATTGGGAGAGGCCCATGAAGCTCTTGAGAAGAAAGGTGAGATTGAAAGAAGGGATGCGGATGAGATAACATCTCTCTCCATGACTCTTGAGGAAGAGCATGATGGTAGAGTTTCTCTTGAAGAGGAACTTGAATCAATTGAAGAGTCACATAATGAACTTGTTTCTAATATCACTAAGTAACGTGAGATTGCAATTTCTGAATATAAAAAGGCTAAAAAGGATAAGGTTGAGTTTGGGGTTGGTCATGATAAACTAACCGAGGAGTTTGAAAAGCTCACCAAGTCTCACAAGGCCTTGGAGAGTCAACACTCTACCCTCAAGGAGTTACGTGAACAAATTCAAACTCAACTTAATCAATGTAAGACCTCTAGCACCTCTAGTTCTTCTTGTGATCATGCAAATATTATTGTGTAAGATTCTAGGTTGAAGGATGAGCTATCAAGGCTCAAGGGCAAGAGCCCTCAAGTTGAGAAGGTTGTGGCCTCTAGCCCACAAGTGGTTGCCTATAGACCACAAGTAAGTTCTCCAAGGCAACAAGTGGGCAACCAAGGTCTTGGATATGTTTCCAAGAAGAAGAACAAGAAGAAGAAGATCAAGAAGAAGGCCAACAATGGTGCTTCGGGTGGTATTGTCATTAGGGACAACACTACTCGTAGAAATCTCACACAAGCTAACAATGTTGCTTAGAGTGGTGGTGTCATGAGGGACAACACTACTCGTAGAATTTCCGCGGTAACTAACAATCCACACCATTTCTTATATGTTGATTATTATGGTGTTGTGCAAGCTAAATATGTTGGTCCTATCGAAGGTTACATTGACTGTACCATTTGGGTTCCAAAGACCCTTGTTGCTAACATGAAGGGACCCTCCTCGGGGTCCTAACTCTAGTCAATGATCTCTTGCAGGACTATGTTTCCGGTGGGTCTAAATGGATAATTGATAGTGGATGCACTATTCATATGACCGGAAGCAAAGACCTTGTGACGGAGTTGCGCCCAAATGATATTGATGCAACCATCACTTATGGAGACAAGTCCAAGTCTAAGGTATCGGGGTTTGGCAAGGTTGTGATTGCTCGTGATATCACTATCGTGGACGTCAGGCTTGTTGAATCCCTTGGTTACAATTTACTTTCAGTTCGTGCTTTAGGGAGGATGGGTTTCTCCGTCTTCTTTGATCCTGATATTGTGGTCCTTTTGAGGAGAAAGACTCTTGACGTCGCATACGTGGGACATGTTGAAAATGAGTTGTTCGTGGTGGACTTTTCAAAGTCTACCAACTCTCAAACAATGTGTATTTTCGGAAAGGCATATGTGGGGTTGTGGCATCGCCGATTATCCCATGTCAACATGAGAACTTTGCAAAGTCTTCACAAAGGTGGCCTTATCCTCGGACTAAAAGAAAATGTTTCATTTTCCAAAGATCGCGTTTGTAGGTCGTGTGTTCAAGGAAATATGCAAGATGCCTCCCACAAGGCCAATACTATTATCTCATCAAAGAGGATCTTGGAGCTTCTCCGTGTTGATCTCTTTGGTGCCGTGCCTGAGGCAAGTCTTGGAGGCAAGAAGTATTTCTTGCTGACTGTCGATGACTACTCAAGATACACTTGGGTTTATTTCTTCAAGTGCAAGAGTGAGACTCAACAAACTATCATCGACTTCGCCAACCAAGTGCAACATCAACACGGTGTCCATATCATGGTCGTTAGGAGTGACAATGGCTCCGAGTTCAAGAACTACACTTTGAATGAATTCCTTAGTGATGAGGGTATTCGCCATCAATATTCCGCCACCTACACCCCTCAACAAAATGGTGTAGCCGAGCAGAAGAACAGAACACATTGAATGAACTCTATTGATCTCTTTGGCGCCCTGACACCTCCGCTGCATCAACCCTCAGAGATTGCTTGTCCTCCTACTGATCGATTCAAAATTGGTTTCTTTTCTGAGGGAAAACTTGTTGCTACACTCTTCACAACCTTTCTCTTGGGGTTTACCAACGAGGGCGTCAAATACACGCCATCAGTCTCACCATCAGCACTTTTTGTAGTTATAGCTTCTACCCACTTAGTAACATAATCAACATCAACAAGAATATGAGTGTAACCATTCGAATGAGGAAAAGGACCCATAAAGTCAAATCCCCAACAATCAAAAGGTTCAATAACAAGAGAATAACTCATAGGCATTTCATTACGTCTAGAAATATTACCAACTCTTTGACATTCATCACAAGATAAAATAAATTTACGTGCATCTTTAAAGAGAGTAGGCCAATAGAAACCTGATTGTAGAACCTTCTGCGCGGTTCTATCTCCAGCATGATGTCCTCCATAAGCACTACCATGTCACTTTTTCAACATTTCACGTTGTTCATGATCTGGAACACATCTTCTCATAATATCATCTACTCCTTCTTTATATAAATTTGGGTCATCCCAAAAATAATGCCTCAAATCATAGAAGAATTTTCTTCTTTGTTGAGCTGTAAATGTTGGAGGAAAATACTTTGAAACAATAAAGTTATCATAATCAGCATACCATGGACTATCCTAGGATTTTACCTTTATTGCAGCCAATTGTTCATTTGGAAAACTATCATTAACAGGAATAGGGTCAAAAGCAATGTTTTCCAATCTAGACAAGTTATCAGCAACATGATTTTCAACACCCTTCCTATCGACAATATGCAAATCAAACTCTTGTAAAAGCAGCACCCATCTAATAAGCCTAGGCTTAGCATCTTTGTTTCCATAAGGTATCTAATAGCATCATGATCAGTATGAATAGTAACTTTTGAGTGAACAATATAAGGTCTAAAATTATCACATGCAAAGACTATAGCTAAGAACTCTTTTTTAGTAGTAGCATAATTCTTTTGAACATCATGAAGAGTCTTACTATCATAATGAATAATATTCATCTTCTTATCTATTCGTTGTCCAAGAACATCACCTACAGCAAAATCACTAGCATCACACATAATTTCAAAAGGTAAACTCCAATCAGGTGGTTGAACAATAGGAGCAGTAATTAAAGCCTTTTTAAAAGTTTCAAAATCTTCCTTACAATCATCATAAATAACAAAAGGTACATATTTTTGAAGAAGATTAGTAAGAGGCTTTGATATTTTAGAGTAATATTTAATAAACCTCCTATAAAAAACAACATGACCAAGAACACTACGAATACCTTTAACATCCCTGGGACAGGGCATTTTCTCTATGGCTTCCACTTTAGCTCTATCAACTTCAATACCTCTTTCAGAAATTTTATGTCCAAGAACAATTCCTTCATTCACCATAAAGTGACATTTCTCCCAGTTAAGAACAAGATTAGTTTTCTCACATCTCTGCAAAACTTTATCAAGGTTGTGCAAGCAATTATCAAAAGAAGTTCCATAGACGGAGAAATCGTCCATGAATACTTCCACAATCTTTTCACAAAAAACATGAAAAATAGCAGACATGCATCTTTGAAACGTAGCAGGAGCATTACACAAACCAAAAGGCATACGTCTATAAGCATAAGTACCATAAGGGCAATTAAAGGTTTTTTCTCTCTTGATCTTGCTTCCTAACAGCAATTTGAGAAAACCCAGAATAACCATCAAGAAAGCAAAAATGAGTTTTCTTAGACAACCTCTCTAACATTTGATCAATAAAAGGCAAAGGATAATGATCTTTCTTAATAACTTCGTTAACTTTACTAAAAATCAATGCACATCCTATAACCAACTACTACTCTTTGAGGAATAAACTCGTTATTTTCATTAGGCATAACAGTCATTCCTCCCTTCTTAGGGACACAATGCACATGGCTCACCCATCTACTTTGAGCAATAGGAAAAATAATACCAGCATCAAGAAGTTTTAACACCTCATTTCTTACCACTTCCTTCATCTTAGGAATTAAACGGCGTTGATGTTAAACTACTGGCTTTGCATGAGGTTCAATATTAATAACATGCTTACATATAGAGGGAGAGACCCCTTCAAATCATCAAGAGTATATCCAATAGCTCCATGGTGTTTATTCAATATTCCCAATAACATTTCCTCTTCTTCACCTGAAAGTTTAGCACTAATAATAACATGATATATTTTCTTATCATCAATATAAACAGGATCCTCCTTGGGTGGTAATGTGGTACCCAAGTCTTCCACAGGTAAATTATGTTTTAGTTCACCGGTTGACGAAGAAGAATATCTTTAATCTCATTTCTATCTTCCATAAAGACCTCACTTTCACGGTCCTCCATATATTGTTGCAAAGCAATGTTAGGAGCAAGAGCAATAGAGGCAAGCTGTTTAACTCTAAAATTCTCATTAGGCAATTCAGATTCATTAGGTGTTGTAGAAAATTTGGAGAAATTGAACTCATAAGATTTTCCATCAAATTTAGTCAATATCTTCTCCCTCTTACAATCTATAATAGCACCAAAAGTGTTCAAGAAAGGTCTACCAAAAGTAACAGGACAAGTTTTACTAGCAGCCTTACCAAGTACTAGAAAATCAGTGGGATATTTATTTTTACCACATAAAACTTCCACAACTCTAACGATACCAATCAGAAAGACAGTTTCCCTATTAGCAAGCTGAATAACCACATCAATATCTTCAAGATCACAAGAACCAATTTCATGCATAATTTCTTTATAAAGCTCATAAGTAATAGCACTAGAACTAGCACCAATGTCACACAAACCATAATAGCAATGATCACCAATCTTAACAGAAAGCACATGAACACTAGTTTTCTTAGGTCTATTTGGATGTGAGACAATATTAGAAGCATCCTCACAAAAGGCAATATGTTCCTCCTCTACATTTCCACAGATAAGATCTTTCACTATTGCTACAGCAGGTTCAACAGTTGTTTGTTCATCATGTTCAATAGATTTCTTAATGCTCTTATTAACCACACTAGCTACAATAGAGTGTTCTTTCACCATTTTTCGGCAGTTCGAACCATTCAGCGGCTCTTCCTTTCAGCGATAAAGAGAATAATTTCCTTTTAACTTGATCCATTGTAATACCCGCACACCTGAATAACTCACATAATTCATGTATAAAGAGCAAATGATCACCGGGATGGACAGTTCCATCACCATAATAGCAGTTATCCATAACACGTCCAACAATTTTCATAGGTATTTTATAAGGATCTAATTCAACAGATAATGGGTCACCTACTACCCTAGAAGTAATGGTAGAAGTACCCCTAAATAGAGAACCAAAATTATTCTCCATAATGAAATAAAACAACAGACAGAAAAAAAAACAGTACTAACAATAAAAGTTTCTCTTACCAATTCCACTTACCAATAGAGCTTCACTCCCTGGCAACGGTGCCATAAAATAGTCTTGATGACCCACAAGTATAGGGGGTGTATCGTAGTACTTTCGATAAATAAGAGTGTCAAACCCAATGAGGAGCATAAGGTGTTGACAAGCAGGTTGGATGGAGAACTCACTATAAACACTAGCAAATGGGTTTTTGGTGGTTTTTGATATAGCAGATAAATGCGAGTAAATAAAATGCAGTAAATAATATTGCAGCGAGTGGCCCAATCCTTTTGGGAGCAAAGGACAAGCCAGTTGTTCTACTTATGATTACCAAACGTTCTCGAGGACACATGGGAATTTTGTCAAGTGCTTTCGCTTCATACGGGTTATTAATATTTATTGATTCGTGAAGTGTTGTGTGAGTGAACCTATGATAATGCACCGCCCAACTAGGACTAATACATACTTGTGATTATACCCCTCGTAAGCGTCCTCAAATACAGTATAATAATTAAGATAAATCTAACCACAGCCTTAAAACTCCGGGATCCTACACTCTCTTGTGCATTGGTTTCCTAACGGGGGTTTAGGTTTCTATCACTCCGGCAACCCCACAATTAGTAGACAAATACACAATGCATCCTCCTAGGCTCATGAAGGTGAAGTATCATGTAGTCGACATTCACATGACACCACTAGAGGAATAGCACCAAAACTTAAATACCGAACCATGAGATATTACTTCAACATAATTCAACTACCAACATCATGACTTCTCCCATGTCCTCAAGAACTGAACGAACTACTCACAAGACATCATATGGATCATAATCAGAGGTGATATAATGGATAATAACAATCTAGTCATAAAGTGTAAACACCGATAAATCTCACAAGTATCAACTACTAACAAGTAATCCACATCGGGAGAGAGATCTAGTGAAGAGCAACGATAAAGACCCCTAATTATTACAACGGGGTGAAGGTGGATGATGAGGGTGATGGTGCTGGTGGTGATGATGACAACGATGACGATCTTGATGATGCCCAGAGTGATGACGGTGACGACAACGATGATTCCCCCTCTCCGGGGAGGAATTTCCCCGACAGATTTCTCCCTCCCGGAGAGCTTTTCTCTCTCTGTTGTTTTCCTCCCCAAGGCGACAGCGGAATAGTTCTTCGACGATGTTCTGGGGCTTAGGGTTCCCTCGGGGTAAAGTAAGCGAAAGGGTTCACCCAAGAGTGGGCCAGGGGGCTAGACCACCCCTAGGCGCGGCCAAGGGGGCGCCGCCTGGTGGTGTGGGCCCCAGGTGCCCCCCCGGGTGCCCTTCTGGCTGACTTCCTCCTCGGGACTTCTAAGACTCCTCCGGTATCCCCCTCTTCTTCTAATCATCTGAAATAGAGTATCTCGACGGTGCTTTTCCATCAGATTTCTGATCCCGGTGTTTATTCTCCAAAAATTATGAAACATGCAAACTAAGATAAAATAACATAAGTGATGCATCATAACATGAAATATATCGATCAATAACATAAAATAACAATATAAAATAGTGATGCAAAATGGACGTATAAGTTAGTTGTATCCAAAACTCACAAGTTTAGAGGAAAACAACAACAAAAGTGTTTGGAAAAGTAGATACGTTTTGGACGTATCAGTATGCAAGATTTAAAATCAACTAAAATTGCTTGGACGTATGATATTGAGCTCACTCCTCAATTGCTTGAATCTCTTCTCATCAAGAGGCTTTGTGAGGATGTCGGCGAGTTGATCTTTGGTGTTGACATAGGAAAGTGAGATATCTCCATTGGCCACATGATCACGGATAAAATGATACCGAATCTCAATGTGTTTGGTCTTGCCATGAAGTACCGGATTATGAACAATCTTTAAAGCACTCTCCTTGTCGCATAAAAGGGACATTATATTAATCTCAATTCCACAATCCTTAAGACATTGCCTCATCCATAATGGTTGAGAGCAACAACTTGCGGCGGAAATATACTCCGCTTCCATGGAGAAGGTGGCAATAAAATTTTGCTTCTTGGAAGATCAACACACAAGTTACCTACCAAAGAATTGGCAAGCACTCGAGGTTGATTTTCTATCCACCATGTCACCTCCCCAATCCGCATCCGAATATCCCACAAGATCAAAACTTGTATTTGATGGATACCAAAGACCATGAGTGGGAGTGTCAACCAAGTACCTGAGAATCCTATTGACCGCAATCATATGGATTTCCTTGGAGTTAGATTGAAATATTGCACACAAACCCACACTAAACATAATATCCGGTCTCGATGCACAAATATAAAGCAAAGAGTTAATCATAGAACGATAGCGTTTTGGGTCAACCGGTATACCTTCGTGATCACTTTTTAAGGTTTACGATTGTTGACATGGGAAAACCCAATGGTTTAGCAACGATCATATCAAATTTCTTGAGCATGTCTTGAATATATTTTTCTTGACAAATGAAGGTTCCTTCATAATAGCTTGATCTCAAAACCGAGAAAGAACTTAAATCCCCCCATCATAGACATTTCAAACTCACTTGTCATTAGCTTAGCAAATTGTTCTACAAAAGCCACATTAGATGATCCAAATATAATATCATCAACATATACTTGGCACACAGAGAAATTTTGATCTACACTTTTGGTAAAGAGTGTGGGATCAATTAGCCCAAGTACGAAACCATGATCTACTAAGAACTCCTTTAGGTGATCTTACCAAGCACGTGGGGCTTGTATGAGGCCATATAAAGCCTTATGGAGTAAGTATACATGGTTAGGATAGTTGGGATCTTCAAAACCCGAAGGTTGTTTAACATATACCAACTCATTTAGTGGACCATTTAGAAATGCACTTTTAACATCCATTTGGTGCAATACGAAGTTATGAATAGTGGCAAATTCAAGTAATATACGAATGAATTCAAGTCTAGCTACGAGAGAGAAAGTTTCACCGTAGTCAAGTCCTCCGACTTGAGAATAGCCTTGAGCAACCAAACTAGCCTTCTTGCGAATCACTTTCCCATGAGAATCTTGCTTGTTCTTGAACACCCATTTTGTTCCTATGAAATTATGATTCTTGGGTCTTTCCACTAGAGACCATACTTTGTTTCTTTCAAAATTATGGAGCTCTTTATGCATAGCTTGAACCCAATATTCATCTTAAAGAGCATCATACAATTTGATAAGTTCAACATGAGAGACATATGAGTGAAGACCACAAAAAATAGGTACTTGACCACGAGTGGATACACTTCTTCGCAAGACACCAATAACATTCTTTTGATAATGTGACTTTTGGTTCAATATTGCGGCTTGAATAGATTTCCTACGGATGAGTGCATCATCGGGATTCTCATTTGGAGGAACATATTCACCGTCTCATTCATCAAGGCCATGATCCACCCAGAGTGGAGTTCTTGGTGAGGAGCCACCAATATTGTGACCACCATTATCATTAGGTGGATCTTGGTCACTTTCTTGATGAGTGGTATCAAGTTGAAGGTCTTGTTCGTGTTCTTGGTCTACCATTTGATTAATGGTTGAAGTAGAGGGCTCCACTTGCGTAGAGCTTGTCCCATCCTCATGAGACACAAGGTGTCCCTCAATGGTATAAGAGGACCTATACCCATTCTTCCTATGGCTATGGAGGAAGGTTCATCACCTACATCATCACAATCAATTTGCTCCACTTGGGAGCCATTATCCTCATGAAACTCCACATTCATAAATTCTTCAACACACCCAGTGGATATGTTGTAGCCTCTATAAGTATGAGAGTTCGCGGCATAACCAACAAATATGCCTTTAAAAGTTCTAGGATCAAACTTAGACAATCTAGTGCATTTAATTATAACTTGACATTTACACCCAAACACTCGAATATACTTGAGGTTGGGTTTGTTACCGGTTAGGAGTTCATATGGAGTCATACCAATCATCGGATGAAGAAAGAGTCGATTAGATAGATGACAAGCGGCGTTGATGGCTTCGTCCCAAAAGTTATATGGGGATTTGAACTCGACCATCATAGTTCTTGCCATGTCAATAAGTGTGTGATTCTTTGTCTCCTCTACACAATTTTTTTCAGGGGTGTACGCGGTGGAATATTGATGTCGTATCCCCTCATCATTAAAAAATTCATCCATGGTGTAGTTCTTGAACTCAGACCCATTATCACTCCTAATTGCCAAGATCTTGGTGTCATATTGACGTTGCACTTCCGTGGCCCAAGAGATGACCTTTTCTTGAGTTTCACTCTTCTTCTTGATATAGAATACCCAAGTGTATCATGTATAATCATAAACAATAACAAAAGCAATACTTCTTCCCACCAAGACTATCATATGTGGGAGGCCCAAATAGATCTAGATGAATAAGCTCAAAGGGCCTCTTTGTGGAGATGATTGATTTCTTGGGATGGTTCTCTCGTGCATCTTTCCGGCAACACAAGAGCTATAAGGGAGATCTTTGAAAAAATCACACTTGTTAGTTGAAAGTAATGTATGGGCACCTAGAGGGGGGTGAATAGGTGCTACGACCAATTTTAATTTTTCTTAAAGTTTATGCTTGACACAAAGGTAAATTCTCGAGATAGTGCAACTAAGGTGAATTTACCTATATGGCAAGGCTAGCAATTAATGCAACTAGGACAACACTTAATACGACAAGTACTATAATAAATGCAACAAGTACGAGTAAGTAAAAGGTAAGGGAACGCGATAACCGATGGAAGCACGCGGAGACACGATGTATTCCCGAGTTCCTCCTTGTTAAGGGAGCACGTCTCGTTGGAGGGGTGTGAGCTCGCCACGAAGGCCTACTCAACGCCACGAAGGCCTCACCCTATTCTCCGATGAACTTCACCACAAAGGGCTAGTTCACCTTCCACTATTGAACCCCTTTGAGGCGGGGATCGAGTCCTTTACAAACAAGCTTGGGGCACACACCCACAACCAAATTGGGGGCTCCCAACACTCACATATAACCAAGAGTAGCAATAAGCCTAGGTTCTCCATAAGAGGAAACCCTAGGCAAAGATCCCTCAAACAAAAGAGAGGGGAAATGAAATCCGGTTGGTGAAGACGTAGATCGGGGTCTTCTCCTTCAATCCTCCAAAGATCAAGGCTTTTGGGTGGAGGGATTGGGAGATCTAGCAAGGTGGGGGAGCTCCAACAATGATGACTTTAATTCTGGACGAGCTAACCCAAGATGGGTGGAGGGGAGGGGGTATTTATACCCCTCATAAAGTCTTGGAGCCGTTGGAGATTTTCTGCCAAATTCACACCGGAGACTCCGGTGTAAAGGCCAGAGACTCCGGTATGAATTTTTCGCACAACCACCAGGCCGGAGACTCCGGACAGTCTCCGGTGTGTCTCCGGACTGGATGCAGCAGACGACACCAGGTGAGCACCTCTTGGAAAAACTTCAGTAAGCTCCAGTGCGGAGACTCCGGTCTTGGTGTTGCGGTTAGAGCTGGAGAGTGTCTGGGGTCGAGCGGAACCAACAGCACCCAGTCACACCGGAGGCTCCGGACAGTCTCCGGTAAGACTCCGGACTAAGTACCTCAGGCGACACCAAAAAATCCTTAGCAGTTTCTTCAGAGGCAGCTCCCACACCGGAGACTCCGGACAATCTCCGGTAAGTCTCTGGTATGGATGCAGTGGGCGACACCAGAAAATCCAGAGACAAAGCCCTAGATAAATTTTTCACACCGGAGACTCCAGTCTGAAAGTCCGGATACTCCGGCCTGGAGAAAACTCCAGCAGACAGAATTTCAGGTGTTTTGCCCCTTTTTGCAACACCACACCACCATATCAAATATGTTGTTTATGCCCTGAAATACATCAACACACTTAAGGATACATGTGTTGTTAACAAACAACAAAACAAGATGATTTAAGCGCGTTTGCACTTTCAATAGTCCTTCCATGTGCTCACCCTTCACAAGAGTTTGTAAATTTCTCATACCAATGTGACCTAAGAGGTGATGTCAAAGCCACCCCACGTCGGATTTAGCCACTAGACATGTGGAAATATGTGTAGTTTTTTTCGAGAAATCCACTATATACATAACGTTTTCCACAAATCCAACAAAGGCTACTTTAAGAAAAATTGTGTGAAGGAAAAGCACGTGATGGCGCCCAAATACACATGTAAAGTTGCATTCACAAGGTTGCAAGATGGAAAGGAGATTATAGCCAAGGGACTCAACAAGGAGGACTTTCTCGATGCATGAATCCGGAGAAATTACCACCTTTCCATGTACCAATACCTTAAGTTTTGAACCATCACCAATAGTTACTTGTGCGAATTTGATGAGTTTATGCTTTAAGTCTTCGAACACTTCCTTGCTTCCGGTAATATGTGTGGAACAACCGCTATCAATCATCCATGATGTTCCCCCGGAAGGACATACCTACAATGAATCAATTTCTTGTCTTAGGTACCCATTTTGGATGGGTCCTTCTTGTTAGTCACAAGTGTCTTTGGAACCCAAATAGCATACTTGTAATCAGCACCATATGAAGTGCCAACATATTTTGCATATACATGACCATCACTAGATTTAAGAAGCACATAAGATGGGTTGTATTTTCCCGCAAAGTTGTTGTGAGTAGTAGTATCCCTAGGGAAAATACATTTAGCAATAATATCAAATTCCACTTCATAATTATCCAACTCTCCCTCCTTCACAAAAACAATAGCGTCAGTGGAGGGAGTTGACTTCTTCGTGTAGGTCTTATCGGATGAGATCCCAAACCCAATGCATTCCTTCCCAATAACTCTCTTTTGACTACTCAAAAGATCGTTGAGGTTCTTTTTCCTTGGATGCAAGTGGCAAGGACTTTGTTGAGTTGGTCCTTCAACCTATTGTTCTCCCCAATGAGAGTTTCCTTGACACATAAAGGGTTAGTGGCACAAGAATTTGCATTTATATCTTTTTACCCTTTGAAAGTCTTGAGATCATTTGAGAGTGTTCTATGATCAATTTTAAGCTTATAAAAAGCCTTAATGATCTCATTGTAACCTTTGTTAGTTTCGTCATTTAAAGCCATGAATTCCGTTACCTTAGCGAAAGCATGTTCACGATCAAATTTTACTTTAGCTATGTCAATTGCAAAGGTATCTTCAATGCTTTCTCCAAAGCAATGTGACTCATCTAGAGATTTCTCAAGCTCCTCAATTTTACTAGCATCATCACGAGTAAAGCTTTCAAGTAACATGATTCTCTCTTTATGTTCATTAATGAGGCCATGTGCCTCACTTAATTGATCCATGAGAGAGTCAAAGATAGTTTTAGTTTCACCTTCTAGTTTCTTCACAGAGTTTGTTAGAGGATCATGAACATTGTCCACTTCCTCACCACAATTTAATAGAGATGGAGTAGAGGAACTTGCAATTTTTGAGTGTAGGGGTCACCTTTGAGGATATACCCTTGGCCATGAAGCACTTGTGACTTGAGGGACCCTTCTTTTCATTAGGGTTGGAGAAGAGTGACGTGGGGGAGAATCCTGGACCTATCGGGTGAGGCTACCTGGTCCAAGGCCCAAGACTCGAGCCCAGAGGAAGGTGCCACCTACAGTTCTAGAAGGCCCAACAGGAGCCCACCCGCAAAGACTTGCGGGTCAAGAAGGATTGTAACCGACCTAAAGCTAGGGTTTGTAACCCCCCCCCCTGTCGCACCCGGACTTCTAGAGGATACTCACCGTACGAACTGAACAGTATTTTGATTGGATTACGGGGCTTACCGGCACCCGCAGCTCTTACGAGTAGGCCAACACTTATGTGTGACAACCAATCTTTTACTATTCACCGTCGATGTAAACTATCCCGTAGAAATCAGGACACTACCATTGACGTACTTCATACCATACACACATGGTACGTCAACGGCTTTGAACAAGATGATAACATAACATATCTCTAAGACACAAAAGACTGAAATAAGTTGCAACTGGCCCTCACTAGGGCAGAGAATAGCAAATACAATCATCCAGAGGACACATGTCCCAACATAACATCATTACAACTCAGCGGAAGCATTCAAAGGGTCTGAGTACAGACAAATCCAAATAGGCTTAAGAAGCCGGGAATGAAAAGAAAACGGAGCCCATCCACGATGTCTCGGATCCTGCCCGGGTCCGCTAACTACTCGTCAGCAGCCTCGTCAAACTCCACGTAGTAGCCGTCACCTGGATCCTCGTAAGCGTAGTCTGCGGAAACCACAGCCCCAAAGGGGTCAGTACATAAACGTACTGGCAAGCAAGACTCACAGTTCACCAAAGTGTAGCCCGTCAACACCAAGCACAGATGCCTTGGGATCAACGGAAGAAAAGGGTATAAAAGATGCTGCAACTGGCTGCACTAACCAACTACAGAACATACTACAACTTCCGGTGTAACAGAAAGAGATAAGATAGCGTATCGTAACCAACTATAGCTAACCACCAAACAAACCCATCCTGGATCTCGCCCCTTATCCAAAGAAGCAATCCGAGGATAACTCACACAGTTGAATTAATGATGGATCAAGTTGTTGTGTCAATAAGCCTATTACTAGTCAAGTTATCATTAGTTAGGTGTAAGTTGTTCTGAGTACTTGTTAGCCAGTACTTTCACCAAGTCAACCATAACCGCGGAAAACACGGCTTCTCGAGAAGATTTATCCCTGCAGGGGTGCACCAATTTGGCCGTACACGTAAGAATAACCCGCCAGATGGGAAGGCCTTTCCCACCAAGCGGGGCACTCAACACAACTCAACTCTTCTTCGCATCAAGCCCAAAGCACCACGTGCTGTGCGTGCGCGGCTAATCGAGCCCCACGAAGAAAAGGGGACCCTCATAGCACTGGAAGACCACGCCGCCCTAAATGCCGACTACAAAAGTTCCACCCTGGCCTCGGGTTCGTACCTGCATATGCGTGCATCAAATGGAAAGCCCGAACTAAGTGTGGTGATTTGGACGAGATGCGAATCGAATCAAATTGAGGGGGGGCGCCCATACACGCTTCCCACATGCGGATAGTGCGCTCATCATGGATCAGTAGACAAGACCCTTTTCCTATTAGGGTCGACACTAGCAGGCCTCAAAACCACGCCGGGCCTCCTGCCGGTGCCTTATCAGCAAATTATTATTACCTCAAATTAACAGGTTGTTGTTTAACATCGAGCCCCAGAATATAACAGAATATAATAACAGAAAGTAACGGATAACAGACTCGAGCAAAACAACCCTAAGCATGCTAGTAACACACGGGCCCAAGCAACGGGGTTTTAGGACTGGAGGTGTGGCAATATCAGGGTTTAGGGTATCATGTGATAGGTTCGTAACAGAAGCAACGATACATAGGGCTAGCAAATATAGACAACGGAAAGTATCGGTAACCAATGTTGAAAGGAACACAATGGTTCATGTGAGTGATAACTTGCCTGCAAACCCAGTAGCCGGGTACTGAGCTAGATCCTCAGAAGGGGTGTCGTAAAGATCGTCGGTATCAACGTCGTCGTCTATCCGAGAAGAAGCAAACAAACAATACAGGAAGAATTAAACAATCAATATCATGGCATAGTGCACAATCATAGGATGATGCATGTCAAGTTAATGGATGCATCAAAATAAACTAATTGATATGATAGCACAATTTAAATGGACACATATGCAATTTTGAGTTGCATATGAAAAGCCCATGGATTTTGGTTAGATTATTTGTTTTCCAACTAATCAACAGGTGCTAGTGGGTTAGTATGATGCATGCAAAAGGGAAACAACAAAATAACAACATTAGAACCAATTTGAAATGAGGTTTAGCAATTTAGAATTTTATTATTAATTTAGGGAATTTTTGGGTGCCTTAAAGGTGACACACAAGTATTTGTTGTGTTCAACCATTTAAATTGTTCAAAACAAATAACTAAATTCATATTTGAAAAGATCATGAAATTTTGGGTGGATTACATGTTTCAAATATTGAAAAAGGCATTAGGATGTATTTATTATGACTTAAGCAAAATTAAACAAGTTTTAAATGAATTTAAAACAAGCATGAATTTTATTTGAATTTTATTTGCTTAAAACATAAATTCAAACTCATATTTGAAAAGTTTATACTTTGGTGGTTTGAAAACATATTTTGCATGTTCAAAATATTATATATTGAGCAAGTTATGATTTTATCAAATTTAAATGAATTAAACAAGTATTAAATTATTTAGGCAATTTAAATTATTCAAACCATGAAACAAAATTTATATTTGAAAAGGTTATTCAAAATAGCATGGAAAACATATTTTAGTTGCATTTATTGGATTAAGAATGAATTAGTTATGAAATTTAGAAATTTGCATTTGAATTATTTGAATTCAAATTTGAATTGCATTTTGAAAATTCAAAACAGTACACAAATAGCATAGTTGGATAGACAATTAAATTTAGAACAATAAACATATATACCTTTTATTTATTGGAGTTATAGATTAAAAGTTATTAAAGTTTTGCTTTTAGGGATTAATTCTGTTATTTAAAGGAATTAGGAAAATAAAAACAGAACGTGTTAAACTTTTATTACAGCACTGTGGTTTTAGCCACAGTCACTGCCCCGTGGGGCCTAGCCAGCGTGGCGCTGCGCGCGTGCTTGCGTGGCCACCAGTGCCACTGACTGGTGGACCATGCTTGTCAGCAACGCAGAGCAAAAGGGGTGGAATTAATCGCGGCGCGAGGGATTCGATCCCTGCACCTCGCGGGCGCGCGCACGGAACTGAACCACTGCGCTGCTTCGCTGCGTTTGACAGTAAACGCGAAACAGAGAGGATATATTTCATATCTGAGTTAACTGAACCCAACTGACGCGCCACGACTGAATCTTTGACAGAAACATCGCCGTTGCTCGCCGGCGGGGAAGCACGGTGGCCGTGCTCGCGCTGGTGGTGCGTGCGTGTGCTGGACGGACGTGTGCGCGTGTGCAGAAGGGTAACAGAGAGGGAAGGCGACGGTGGATGCTCACCACCGTTGTAGAGGTGGCAGAGGTGTGCTGACGACGGCGTGACGACGCAGCTGCGGCGGTGTCGTGGACGGCGGCGACGTCCTGGTGGCTCCCCGTGGCTGCTCCGGTGTCCAAAAGGAAGAGGAGACGGTGGCGAGTCGATCCCAGCGAACAGACCGCGACGAGGGGCTCTGCAACGAAGACGACGACCACGGGTTCAGAGAAAATGGCGCCACGGTGGTCGGAGAGGGCGATGATCGCGGCGTCAAAACAGAAGCTCACCGGGGCTGAGAAGGTGTTGACGAGGGAGAGGAGAGAACAGCGGATCGTTTCCCGTAGCTAGGAAGGACGGTGACGGGCCATGGCGACGGTGGCGTGGACTGATTCAGACGACGATCTCCGGCGGGGTGGATACAGAGGAGGGGAACGTCGACGAGAGAGAAGCAATTGGCGGCGGCGGAGAGGGGGAATAGCGACCTAGGGTTAGGGTAGGTGGCGCGGAGCCCTAGGGGGCTAAATAGGGGCAGAGGAGCAACGGATCGCCGTCGGGTGGCGTTTCTTTCGCGGTGGCACCGGCGGATGAACGCCGTACAGGTTGATGACGAAGGAATAGACGAAAAAAAAAACGAATCGTTTTTCTCTGCGGGATAACGGGCTGGGCTTGCGCGCGAGGAGAGGGAAAAAAGCAGTGGGCTGGGCGCAGCCCACTCTCTCTGCTGGCGCCAACGTTTGAAATTTTTAATTTTTCTTTCTCCCTTTTTTTTTGCTGAAAAGTAATTGGAAGCAAATGATGGGTTTTAGGTTAGAGAAAAATTTGGAAAAATTAGAGGAAGTTCCTTAGGCCAAATGCAAACAGTTGTTAACTTTTATTTTCAAAAGTTTGAATATTTGCTTGCTGTTTGAATTTAAACCAAATTTGGGGAATTTTGAATATTACATGATCATTAATAAAAACCAACTTTTAAATAGGGTAACCCCTATGTTAAATTATAAACCATTGATCAAAATTGTGTTATAATTTGCATGGATTCAATTGGTTGCTGTTTGATGCTTGAATTTGGAATTTTAAATGTGTTTGGAAATTAAATGATTGGTTTAAAACCATCATTTTCACAAGTGATCACTATGGAAAAACATGAAACCAATTGGTTGTTATTATTTGTGATTTTTATTTAAAATGTTGTAACAGAGCAAGTATGAAACCAATGTTTGAATAAGGTTTGAATTTGAGTTGTGAAAACAGTGGAAAACAATTGCAACAATTAAGAAACAAATGCAAACAACATGGAAACAAATATGATGACATGATGCAATACTTTAACAAACATGCAACAAACATTCTAAGGGGATGATTTTCATACTTGGGATGTTACAAAACGCCCCCCTTGAAGGAATCGCGCCCCGAGATTCCTACTGAGAAAGGAAAAGGTCCGGATACTTCTTGCGAAGATCCTCTTCGGTCTCCCATGTTGCTTCTTTATCGGAATGATGCGACCTCTGCACTTTCAAGAACTTTGTGCTCTTGTTGCGAGTCTTACGCTCGGTCTCATCGAGAATACGAACAGGGTGCTCCTCATAAGATAGATCATCTTGCAGTTCAATGGAATCATGATCAACCGCACGATCTGGATCTTTGAAACACTTCTTGAGCTGTGACACGTGGAACACATCGTGCACCTTGGATAGCTTTTCTGGAAGTTCAAGACGATAAGCATTTTCTGCACGCCTTGAGAGAATGTTGAAAGGACCAATGTATCTTGGTGCAAGCTCTCCTTTCACACCAAAACGATGAGTGCCTCTGAGGGGAGTTACACGGAGATATGCCTTGTCACCAGGTGCATAGATCATATCCCTGTGCTTGTTGTCATAGTAGCTCTTCTGACGAGACTGAGCAATCTTGAGATTGTCACGAATGATACGAACTTTCTCCTCGGCTTCCTTAACAATGTCAGGGCCTAAGAGTGAACGTTCACCAGCTCCAGACCAATTGATTGGACTCCTGCATCTGCGGCCATAGAGTGCTTCAAATGGTGCCATGCCTAGGCTTGCCTGGTAGCTGTTGTTGTAGGAGAATTCAGCATATGGAAGGCAATCCTCCCATTTCATGCCAAAGGAGATACCACATGCTCTGAGCATATCCTCGAGAATCTGATTGACTCTTTCGACTTGCCCCTGAGACTGAGGGTGATAAGCTGTGCTGAACAGAAGTTTGGTGCCCAATGCTTCTTGAAAACTCTTCCAGAAATGAGAAGTGAATATGCTTCCACGGTCTGAGCTTATTTCCAATGGAACACCATGTAGAGGAACGATCTTTGCTGTGTAGAGCTCTGCTAACTGGCTAGCTGAGATAGTTTCCTTGACAGCAAAGAAGTGAGCTACTTTAGTGAGACGATCAATAACAACGAAGATTGCATCGTTGCCCTTCTTGGACTTTGGAAAACCAGTGACGAAGTCCATTTCAATCATGTCCCACTTCCACTCAGGAATTTTCAGAGGTTGGAGTAGACCTGCTGTTTTCTGATGGACTGCCTTAACACGTTGACAAACGTCGCATTCAGAAACGTATTGAGCAATTTCACGTTTCATGCCAGGCCACCAATACAGAGTCTTGAGATCCTGGTACATCTTTGTACTTCCAGGGTGGATGGAGAGAGGAGTTTCATGAGCCTCCTTGAGAATGATATCTTTGAGACTTTGAACTTGGGGAACTGCAATGCGTCCTTCAAAGAACACAGTTCCTTTATCATCAACTGAGAAAGACTTGAATATCTCCTTGCCTTCCTTGATGTGCTCAACCATCTTCTTGATTTCAGTATCACGAAGTTGTTCAGAACGAATCTTGTCCTCGAGAGTTGGACTGGCTGTCAAGCTAGCAAGGTAGCCTTGAGGAACAAGACCAAGGTTCAGCTTTTGGAATTCTTCATGAAGTGGAGGTTGGCTTTCCATGATCATGAGATTATTGCAATAGGACTTGCGACTGAGAGCATCGGCCATAACATTAGCCTTGCCTGGAGTGTAAGAAATGGTGAGATCAAAGTCTTTAATATTTTCAATCCATCTCCTTTGCCTGAGGTTTAGATCTGGCTGAGTGAAGATGTATTTCAGACTCTTATGATCGGAAAAGATTTCAGTTTTGTTACCCAACAAGTATTGTCTCCATTTCTTGAGGGCAAACACAACTGCTGCAAGTTCAAGATCATGTGTGGGATAGTTTTGCTCATGTGGGTTCAACTGACGTGAAGCATAAGCCACAACTTGACGTTCTTGCATAAGAACTGCACCTAGACCTTGGAGAGATGCATCGCAGAATATCTGGAAAGGTTTGGTAGTATCTGGGCCAACCAGAACTGGGGTGGAAGTGAGTTTAGTCTTCAGGAGATTGAAACTCTCATCACATTGTGGAGTCCAAACGAACTTCTTGTCCTTCTTTGTGAGATCAGTGAGAGGTTTGGCAATCTTGGAAAAGTTTTGGACGAAACGACGGCAATAGCTAGCCAAGCCTAGAAAGCTTCTAACTTGCTTCACCGTCTTAGGAGGTTTCCAATCAACAATTGCCTTAACCTTTTCCGGGTCAATGGCTATGCCTTTGGCAGAGATGACATGACCAAGGTAAGCAACTTATGGAATCCAGAACTCACATTTGGAGAACTTGGCATATAGACGATGCTCGCGAAGTTTCATGAGAGTGAGACGAAGATGTTCTCCATGCTCTTCCTCGGATTTTGAGTAGACTAGAATATCATCGAGATATACCACAACGAACTTGTCGAGGTATTCATGGAAGACAGAATTCATGAGTCTTGAGAATGTCGCCGGTGCATTGGTGAGACCAAAGGACATGACGGTGTATTCATATAGACCGTACCGAGTGATGAAAGCTGTTTTTGGAATATCTTCCTTTCTGATCTTTATTTGATGGTAACCCATCCTCAAGTCCAACTTTGAGAATATTGAGGCTCCAGCAAGTTGATCAAAAAGATCATCGATACGAGGAATTGGGTACTTGTTCTTGATAGTTTTCTCGTTGAGAGGACGATAGTCAACCACGAGTATTTTTGTTTGATCCTTCTTGGCAACAAACAGAGTTGGGCAACCCCAAGCGGAGGAACTAGGCTGAATGTAACCTTTCTCCATGTACATATCGATTTGCTCCTTCAACAATTTCAGTTCAGGAGGAGCTATCTTGTATGGATGCTTAGAGATTGGAGCAGTACCTGGTTCAAGCTCGATCACGAACTCAACTGCTCTGTCCGGAGGCATCCCTGGCAACTCTTCTGGAAAGACGTCAGGGAATTCACAAACCACCGAACATTTTCAAGCAGAGGTAGAGGTTTAGCATCCAGGGTGTACAGCTGAACAGAACTTGATTCACTTGGAGAATAGACTATCTGGCCGGAAGGGTGGAACAGAGTTATTGACTTCTTAGCACAATCAATCGTAGCTTTATTGGCCTTCAACCAATCCATGCCAAGGATGACATCAATGTCAGAATTGCCAAGCAGAATGAGGGAAGCAAGGAATATGTGACCTCCAATCAAGATCTGATTCTCGTGACTGATCTTGGAAGTTTGCATAGTTGCTCCAGGGGAGTTTACTACTAGCGGGGAACCCAAACCAACAAAAGGTAGCTTAATTGCTGTCGCAAAGATCTTTGACACGAAAGAATGCGATGCTCCGGTATCAAACAACACTTTAGCTGGGTTAGAGTTTACGGGGAATGTACCGAGAACGACGTCAGCAGCTTCCTCAGCTTTGTCGGCCTTGATATGATTCACCCTCGCGGTCCTCCCGACAGGCCTGTTGTTGGAGTTGAAGGCTTTAGCCGGGGGAGCACGAACCATTGCCTGGTTGGTGTTGGGGCGAGGAGGTGGTGGAGGTAGCTGCCTCTGAGTGCACTTATCAGCATAGTGTCCAGTCTGCTTGCATTTGAAGCAAGTGACGACACGAGGTGCATCTGGCCTTGGTTGCCCCATTGAGAACCTCTGAGCCTGCATCTGAGCTGGGTTGGGTGGGCGGGGACCAAAGCCTGGAGAAGCTTGGGCATATGGAGCCCTAGTGACAGCACTGTTTGGCACCCAGATGCGGCGCTTCTGCGGAGGGGTGGTCATGTTGGAGGAGGAACCACCCTCACGCGAGTGCTTGCGCGACTCTTCGAACGCCTTGCGCCCATTCTCCTCATTGAGCGCGGTGTTCACGAGCTCCTCGAAGTCCTTGCACTTGATGTTGGTGAGAGCGTACTTCAGTTCCGGGTTAAAACCTCGGCGGAACCTTGCCATCTTTTTGGCCTCAGTGGACACCTCATCACCAGCATAACGAGCGAGGCGATTGAACTCATTCTGGTAGCCAATGACGTCCAGCTTGCCCTGCTTAAGAGAGCAGAACTCTTCACGCATCCTTTCCATGAGACCATCTGGGATGTGGTGCTTCAGGAAGGCATCCTTGAAACAACCCCAGGTGATAGGGTATCCAGCTCTCATGGTCTGGTAGTTCTCCCACCAGGTAGCTGCCTGACCCTTCAGTAGGTAGGTGGCATACTTGACTTTATCCTCCTCAGCAACGTGAGCAATGTCAAGAGCCCTGGCCATCTCCCTGATCCAGTCATCAGCATCCAGAGGCTCACGTGTTGCCACGAAAGCTCTCGGCCCCAGACTCAGAAACTCCTTGATGCTGACTCGCGGAGCATTCTGGTTGTTGTGCTGGTTAGCCTGGATCTGGGCCATCTGAGTCACGACCTGAGTCATCTGAGTCAACAGCTCCGTGAGCGGAGGTGGTTCAGGCGGGTTGCTCCTTGTCGGCGGCATCCTGAATAGACATGCATTTTAGCACAACAACAGAAAAGGATAGACTTGGTAACCGAAAGAGAGATTATTCCGACGCATGAATAGATAACCAACAGGTACATCATCACATGTTCAAATACATCAGAATATCCAACAGACCAATACATGGTTCGAAAGCCAAAGGATAACTAAACATAGCTATGAATGGATACATCGGTACTCCCATGCTCATCACGCAGGACGGCGGTGAGTAGTACGACGAGAGATACGGTGAGGAGGAATCCCACGGAAGTAGGTAGAACGACGATCCACGTAGAGCGGGACTGCTCTGAGAGGGACTCTCGGTGTGGTGAAGTAGAAAGCGTCGTCTCCCTGTGCTCCAAAGCGTGGAATCCCAGTGTAACCAGCTCCGAGGTTGAGGAGTGGACCTCTGATCGGCTCGTAACCTCCAGCATCTGGCAAACTACGTCCCACTGTCTGATGGAAACGTGCAAAGCGCTCATCTCCAACAAAGTCTGTGGTGTACGTAGCCAGACGAGTCAAAGCAAGATAGAGCTGCTCCCTGACTGAGGCCAACTCCTGAGAAAGTGTGGTGGCAACAGCGTCACTGTGTCTCACAAACTGAGCGGTGGTGTGCAGCCTGGTGTTATCATGCTCGTAGACATCCAGGTTGTCGTAGAGGGTGAAGTGAGCTCCCGCTGACGTGATGTAACCACGGGGGATGTGGCGATAGATAGAATCGTCAAACCCCCAGTAGTCAGCACGGAGGACGGTGAGACTCACGTAAGCTGCCTGCTGCACGGCCATATCCACTGTGGAACCTACTGCCTCGTAGCGGTGGACAACGCTCATGCCATCATCTGACAGAATGTAGACGATAGCCTGGTAGTAGGTCTGGTCAAACTCTCGCTGCTGCTCGTAGACCTGGTACTCTGGTGCCCAATGGAACCCCAGATAAGTGACCATGTCTCTCAGCATCTCCGGATAACCGGCAGTGCTCTCACAGCGAGTCATCCGAACCACCTGCGGGAAGAACCTGAGATCCATCTGCAGATGATTTGGGACGTTTTGATTAGACGCCGGTAGAAGAACTGAAGTGGAAAGCAACAACAAGGTTCAACGGACGAAAAGGATGTTGAGAAGAACAGGATATCGAAGCAACAACGGGAAACACGAGACCAAAACTCCTGAGGTACTACGGAAAAACCCATCCGGGCTTCTAAAGGATCAATATCTACTGCTTAAGGGATAGAGGATTTGCTTCCGGGGCTTACACGCCTCCGTTCTCAATCATGAGTAGGCAACATGATAAATCATGTTACAACCACCTCCATTCCTATGGTCTAGTAGATATAACTATCCTTGAGAAATCAGGATACGTGAAATCCTAACTTGAAAGTTTAGGTGAGAAGGGAAAACAACGTTGCACTTTCTTACCAGAAAAGGGTGGGTGGATGGGGAAAGAAGAAAAATGGCAGAATTCCTACTCTCACGTTTCATTTTTCCTATATAGCTACAAAATAGTTTCTAGACTCAACTGCGACCAGTAAAATGGATCCTACAGGCAGACAGGCTCTGATACCATTTGTCGCACCCGGACTTCTAGAGGATACTCACCGTACGAACTGAACAGTATTTTGATTGGATTACGGGGCTTACCGGCACCCGCGTCTCTTACGAGTAGGCCAACACCTATGTGTGACAACCCATCGCTACTGTTCACCGTCGATGTAAACTATCCCGTAGAAATCAGGACACTACCATTGACGTACTTCATACCATACACACATGGTACGTCAACGGCTTTGAACAAAGGATAACACAACATGCCTCTAAGACACAAAAGATTGAAATAAGTTGCAAATGGCCCTCACTAGGGCAGAGATAGCAAATACAATCATCCAGAGGACACATGTCCCAACATAACATCATTACATCTCAGCGGAAGCATTCAAAGGGGGTCTGAGTACAGACAAATCCAAATAGGCTTAAGAAGCCGGGAATGAAAAGAAAACGGAGCCCATCCAAGATGTCTCGGATCCTGCCCGGGTCCGCTAACTACTCGTCAGCAGCCTCGTCAAACTCCACGTAGTAGCCGTCACCTGGATCCTCGTAAGCGTAGTCTGCGGAAACCACAGCCCCAAAGGGGTCAGTACATAAACGTACTGGCAAGCAAGACTCACAGTTCACCAAAATGTAACCCGTCAACACCAGGCACAGATGCCTTGGGATCAACGGAAGGAAAGGGTATAAAAGGTGCTGCAACTGACTGCACTAACCAACTACAGAACATACTACAACTTCCGGTGTAACAGAAAGAGATAAGATAGCGTATCGTAACCAACTATAGCTAACCACCAATCAAACCCATCCTGGATCTCGCCCCTTATCCAAAGAAGCAATCCGAGGATAACTCACACAGTTGAATTAATGATGGATCAAGTTGTTGTGTCAATAAGTCTATTACTAGTCAAGTTTACCATTAGTTAGGTGTAAGTTGTTCTGAGTACTTGTTAGCCAGTACTTTCACCAAGTCAACCATAACCGCGGAAAACACGGCTTCTCGAGAAGATTTATCCCTGCAGGGGTGCACCAATTTGGCCGTACACGTAAGAATAACCCGCCAGATGGGAAGGCCTTTCCCACCAAGCGGGGCACTCAACACAACTCAACTCTGCTTCGCATCAAGCCCAAAGCACCACGTGCTGTGCGTGCGCGGCTAATCGAGCCCCCCGAAGAAAAGGAGGACCCTCATAGCACTGGAAGACCACGCCGTCCTAAATGCCGACTATAAAAAAATTCCACCCTGGCCTCGGGTTCGTACCTGCATATGCGTGCATCAAATGGAAAGCCCGAACTAAGTGTGGTGATTTGGACGAGATGCGAATCGAATCAAATTGAGGGGGGCGCCCATACACGCTTCCCACATGCGGATAGTGCGCTCATCATGGATCAGTAGACAAGACCCTTTTCCTATTAGGGTCGACACTAGCAGGCCTCAAAACCACGCCGGGCCTCCTGCCGGTGCCTTATCAGCAAATTATTATTACCTCAAATTAACAGGTTGTTGTTTAACATCGAGCCCCAAAATATAACAGAAATATAATAACAGAAAGTAACTGATAACAGACTCGAGCAAAACAACCCTAAGCATGCTAGTAAGACACGGGCCCAAGCAACGGGGTTTTAGGACTGGAGCTGTGGCAATATCCGGGTTTAGGGTATCATGTGATAGGTTCGTAACAGAAGCCACGATACATAGGGCTAGCAAAAATAGACAACGGAAAGTATCGGTAACCAATGTTGAAAGGAACACAATGGTTCATGTGAGTGATAACTTGCCTGCAAACCCAGTAGCCGGGTACTGAGCTAGATCCTCAGAAGGGGTGTGGTAAAGATCGTCGGTATCAACGTCGTCGTCTATCCGAGAAGAAGCAAACAAACAATACAGGAAAAAAAATAAGCAATCAATATCATGGCAGAGTGCACAATCATAGGATGATGCATGTCAAGTTAATGGATGCATCAAAACAACCTAATTGATATGATAACACAACTTAGATGGACACATATGCAATTTTGAGTTGCATATGAGAAGCCCATGGATTTTGGTTAGATTATTTGTTTTCCAACAAATCAACAGGTGCTAGTGGTTTAGTATGATGCATGCATGAGGAAAACAACAAAATAACAACATTAGAACCAATTTGAAATGAGGTTTAGCAATTTAGAATTTTATTTATTAATTTAGGGAATTTTTTTGGTGCCTTAAAGGTGACACACAAGTATTTGTTGTTTTCAACCATTTAAATTGTTCAAAACAAATAACTAATTTCATATTGGAAAGATCATGAAATTTTGGGTGGATTACATGTTTCAAATATTGAAAAAGGCATTAGGATGAATTTATTAGGACTTAAACAAAATTAAACAAGTTTTAAATGAATTTAAACAAGCATGAATTTTATTTGAATTTTTATTTGCTCAAAACATAATTTCAAACTCATATTTGAAAGTGTATACTTTGGTGGTTTGAAAACATATTTTGCATGTCCAAAAATATTTTATATTGAGCAAGTTATGATTTTATCAAATTTAAATGAATGAAACAAGTATTAAATTATTTAGGCAATTTAAGTTATTCAAACCATGAAACAAAATTTATATTTGAAAAGGTTATTCAAAATAGCATGGAAAACATATTTTATTTGCATTTATTGGATTAAGAATGAATTAGTTATTGAATTTAGAAATTTGCATTTGAATTATTTGAATTCAAATTTGAATTGCATTTTGAAAATTCAAAACAGTACACAAGTGGCATAGATGGATAGACAATTAAATTTAGAACAATAAACATATTTAACTTTTATTTTTTAGAGTTATATATTAAAAGTTATTAACCAATTAAAATTTAGGACTAATCTGTAATTAAAAGGTTCTATTTTTGAAAACAGAAAAACGCAGAAACTTTTGTTACGCACAGCTAGCCAGCCCAAGCCACTGCAGCGTGGGCCTGGGGGGCCAGCGTGGCGTGCGACGCGCGCGTGGCAGACACGGTGGCTTACAGGTGGGCCCTGCCAGTTTTCGCTGCGGGAGAAAAAAAGGTGGTTTTTATCTGCGGCCGCGGGGGATCGATCCCACGACCGCGCGCAAGGAACAGAACAGCGCAACCACTGCGCTGGTTTCAGTCGTTTGACAGTAAACGTGAAACAGAGAGGACATGTTTCAGATCTGGGTTAACTGAACCCAACTGACGCGCCACGACTGAATCTTTGACAGAACATCGACGTCGCTCGCCGGCGGGGAAGCAGCACGGCCGTGCTCGCGCTGGTGGTGCGTGCGTGTGCTGGACGGACGTGTGCGCGTGTGCAGAAGGGTAACAGAGAGGGAAGGCGACGGTGGATGCTCACCACCGTTGTAGAGGTGGCAGAGGTGTGCTGACGACGGGGTGACGACGCATCTGCGGCGGTGTCGTGGACGGCGGCGACGTCCTGGTGGCTCCCCGTGGCTGCTCCTGTGTCCAAAAGGAAGAGGAGACGGTGGCGAGTCGATCCCAGCGAACAGACCGCGACAAGGGGCTCTGCAACGAAGACGACGACCACGGGTTCATAGAAAATGGCGCCACGGTGGTCGGAGAGGGCGATGATCGCGGCGTCAAAACAGAAGCTCACCGGGGCTGAGAAGGTGTTGACGAGGGAGAGGAGAGAATAGCGGATCGTTTCCCGTGAACAGCTAGGGAGGAGACGAACGAGGAGCGGGGGTGGCCATCGGGGTTCAGAGGTGGGCTTTTCCGGCGAGGTGGCAGTGGAGGGGAACGTCGACGAGAGAGAAGCAATTGGCGGCGGCGGAGAGGGGGAATAGCGACCTAGGGTTAGGGTAGGTGGCGTGGAGCCCTAGGGGGCTAAATAGGGGCAGAGGAGCAACGGATCGCCGTCGGGTGGCGTTTCTGTCGCGGTGGCACCGGCGGATGAACGCCGTACAGGTTGATGACGAAGGAATAGACAAAAAAAAACGAATCGTTTTTCTCTGCGGGATAACGGGCTGGGCTTGCGCGCGAGGAGAGGGAAAAAAGCAGTGGGCTGGGCGCAGCCCACTCTCTCTGCTGGCGCCAACGTTTGAAATTTTTAATTTTTCTTTCTCCCTTTTTTTTTTGCTGAAAAGTAATTGGAAGCAAATGATGGGTTTTAGGTTAGAGAAAAATTTGGAAAAATTAGAGGAAGTTCCTTAGGCCAAATGCAAACAGTTGTTAACTTTTATTTTCAAAAGTTTGAATATTTGCTTGCTGTTTGAATTTAAACCAAATTTGGGGAATTTTGAATATTACATGATCATTAATAAAAACCAACTTTTAAATAGGGTAACCCCTATGTTAAATTATAAACCATTGATCAAAATTGTGTTATAATTTGCATGGATTCAATTGGTTGCTGTTTGATGCTTGAAATTGGAATTTTAAATGTGTTTGGAAATTAAATGATTGGTTTAAAACCATCATTTTCACAAGTGATCACTATGGCAAAAACATGAAACCAATTGGTTGTTATTACTTGTGATTTTTATTTAAAATGTTGTAACAGAGCAAGTATGAAACCAATGTTTGAATAAGGTTTGAATTTGAGTTGTGAAAACAGTGGAAAACAATTGCAACAATTAAGAAACAAATGCAAACAACATGGAAACAATATGATGACATGATGCAATACTTAAATAAACATGCAACAAACATTCTAAGGGGATGATTTTCATACTTGGGATGCTACACCCCCCGGGGACGGTTTGAGACCTAGCCACCTATATAAGGCCAAAAGAACCACCGGGGAGGAGGGCCAATCAACTTCTCACCACCAAAGCCTTGAGCTCGAGACCGTACTCTCAACTTGAGCACCCCACATTGTAACCGATCTACTCATAATACATATCGAAAGAGCAGGAGTAAGGGTTTTACCTCTACGAGGGCCTCGAACCTCGGTAAATCGTGCCCCCTGTTAGCCGACAATCGTCACCAGCGTCCATACGTTCTCCTAATCGAAACCCTACCGGATCATCCGAGGGACCTGTTGAGATGACTAATGGACAATTGGCGCCGTCTGTGGGAACGGCGGGCGCTGAATCTACGGCGTCTTCGGCCTCATCATCACCAACCTTCGGCTGGAGCCCCGGAACCTCGACTCTAGCGGAACCAATCCGCTTCGGGTCGATCATCGTCGCGCCCGGCATTCAGCGGATTGGAGAAGAGCGTCAGCCTGACGTTCGGGAGCCTCCACTTCCACGCCAACAAGGCGGGGATCTTGCACTTCCCCGAGCAGATCAATCTTGGCGAATCGGACTCCGAGTCTATCTCAAGCCCGACAACCCTCGATTCGCCACCTGACAACACTGGTCGCGACCTAGCGCTCAGTGGTGGATCCATCCGCCCCAGCGTCCGCAAATTCCACACTATCGCGGCTGAAGAACCCTCTCGGGTCGCCACAAGCTGTCAAATCACGCCTAGGACCAACGAGCCATATCTGGCCCAGGTCTGCATGGCAGGGCCAACCGATGCACCCGAAGAATTTGAGGAAAGATTGAAGGAGCGAGAACATATCAAAGTCTCGCGTGACGCCTGGGTCAGAGCAAAGCAGGTCGTACACCAAGGCCAGCCACTCGCGGAAGTAGCTCCCCATGAGGATCTGACCGCGTACCACTATCATCTGGTGCGAGCAGGTCGACTGATTAATGAAGCTTGCAAGAATTTGGAAGTACGAAAGAAAGCGGTGGATGAGTCAAGCGCGCGCCGTGCGACCCTCTCCCACACTCGCTTGGTGGGAAACAATCCCTTGAAAAAGAGATACGTCTTGAAGACCGCCGCCATGGATCGCGAATCCCTCAGCGGAATCAGCAAGACACTCGAGACATCCCTCATGCATGTCGACGACGATGGCAACGTACACCCGACGACTCCCGCCGCCGCAGTCTTGGCAGCAGTCACATACCTACAGGAGAACCAACCGGGCGAGAATGACCCCCGCGCAGAGCAATATCGACAAGTCGAGAAGGGGCTAGGCATGGCAGCCGCAAAAATCGCCGCCCAAGCTCGCAGGCACGCGACAACGCAAGAAACTGAAAAGACCCCTCAAAAGAACAAGGAAATACCCCGTCGACGCGGGAGCACGTCGCCTCCAAGGAAGGAATCACCTCGTCGCACCAAGGGAAAGAAACCCGGCGTCGTGGCGATAGTCCGAGTAGCAGCGACGATAGACCGAGAGATCGTGATCGGAGTCCACGGCATCACAACAGCCGCTCGCGACACCGCAGCAGGGAGCCGTGAAAGGAGGATAATCGCGACCGGCTTGAGTACGACGCGCGAAACGACATCACGCAGAACAAAGTCAACAGGGCCCGAGCAATCAGGAACCGCGCACGGTCACTATCCGCATCTTCCGACGAGGAGGCCTGCGGCGCGTTGTGTTTCACCCGCGACATCCGCGAGGCGCCGATGCCCAGAAGATTTAAACTTACGAAGGAAGTCCCGAAGTACGACGGGTCGCTAGAGCCCAAGTCTTGGCTATCAGATTACCTCACAGCAGTAAAATGTCAACGTGGGAATAAGACAATAGCCATGCAGTACCTGAACCTACACCTAGTAGGCGCTGCACGCATCTGGCTCGAAGGAAGACCGCGGGCGTGCTACGGGTCATGGGACGATCTAACATACGACTTCCGCAAAAACTTCCAAGCAACTTCCAAGCGTCTATAGTGGAGCTACGGGTGTGCAAACATAAGAGTGGCGAGTCTACTCGCGAATGTATTCAGCGATGGACCACGCTCAAGAATACAGCAGGAAACATATCCGAAGAAGTCACGGTCGTGGCTTTCACCAAAGGATCCCGACGCGCTGCTTTCCGAGAAGAACTGGGACGAGCTGCGCCCAAAACTATCGGAGAACTGATGGCAATAGCTGATAGATGGGCCAACGGTGAAGATTCCGTGCGCAACGACAAAGCATCCTCTCCCGCGCCTGAGGAAGATCGCCACGGTCGAAAGAAGAAAAGGAGACACTACGACCATGACGATCGAGAAGAATTGGTGGCGGCAAAATTCACTAAAAATCGTGACAACGGGTCTCGTGGAAATCGCGAAAGGAAGCCAAAACCGGGTGACAAAACTCCCGAGGAATACCTTGACGGTTACTGTACGCTACATCTATTCACAGATAAGCGCACAGGGAAGACCAAGACAACTCATATCCTCAAGGACTGCCGAAAGTTTCAGGACATCCACGAGGCCCGCGAAGACGGCGATGATGTCCACCACCCTCTCGCCCGCATAGGAAGGCGCGCTTGTCGAACTCCTCCGTGAGTACTGGGAAATCTTCGTCTGGCAGTGTCGAGACATCGTAGTAGATTTCATAGACAGGGGTGCCATGAGACTACCGATAGAGATGTGGGGGGACGTGATTGTACGATGATCAAGGACACAGGGTTTTACCCAGGTTCAGTACGACGCAGTAATGCGGCGTTCCTACTCCTGCAATCTCACTATTCAGGACTAAAGTCTGGGGATACAGAGTACAATGTGAGGTTCTATTAGCTGCTCGTCAAGGATCAACCTCTCGGCGAGTTAGCCTTTAGCTTCTTGTCTATCTATCTTATCTCCCGTCCGGCTTTATATAATAGCCGGGTTAGGGCATACAGAGAAGGAAACCTAGAAGACTACGGTATGTGCTAACTTGGAAAGCAAGGAATCCGCCTTCTGCTCCAAGCCGTATCACGTGGGCCGTGATCCGGGTTCTTCTAGAATCCGGCTTCCGTGCGTCAGCTTACTGGGCCGCCCAACGGACCATAGCCCACTACCATTTAGGCCAACCTGGTAATCCGGCCCTTTAGACTACCATCTGATATACCCCTAGTTGGTATATATCCGACAGTAGCCCCCAAGAAGAGTTAAGACTCCGATTTGCCGTCTTTCGTCAAGTGTTGCATTCTTTCCGAGAAATATAGGCTCTCTGTCTTGATTCTTCTTTTTATCAGAACAATGTCATAACGCAAAACTCAGATTTCGGAAAATATGGTTTTTCTTCCACGAATCTTCGCAAAGAAGGAACTTCCTATGTCAGCACTTTAATCTTGCTGACGTTAGGGATGTTTGGGTGTCGAGCGGGAAACCCTGAAACGTATCTCTGATAGATTCTCGTGGGAAACGAGGAGATAGCAATAATCACCCGTCATTTCATTTCCCGGAATTTCCGGCGAGTGACACGCGTTGATCATCCAACGGTCAAAAGAGCCGTTAGCACGCATCGCGACGGGTTTCCGGCTATAAATAGCCGTCTTCGTCCTCTCCGGCAAACCTTCTGCTCCCAGCTCTCTTCTCGCCTTCACAGCGCCCAAGCTTACTACGAGCAGAGCGAACCTCTCATCGAACGCACGAACGAGTGCCTTCCAGGACTTCACTGGAGCTCACGATCTTCACCTCGCCGCCAAAAGATGGCATCACTGAACTCCTCTCCGGCCCGCTCCGTCGCGGCGGAGATCGACGAAATTATTAACACCATGGATCCCATGGTGGATTCTCCACTGCGCGCAACCGGCGACGAGCCGGAGAAAACTACCGGCAGCGCAACGAGCGAGGAAATTCCTCTCTCCGCCACCAACCTCGCGGGATCCTCCTCCGCGCCATCCCCGCCACTTGCGCCCGAGACA
This sequence comes from Alopecurus myosuroides, assembly GCA_028641055.1. Taxonomy (NCBI): domain Eukaryota; kingdom Viridiplantae; phylum Streptophyta; class Magnoliopsida; order Poales; family Poaceae; genus Alopecurus; species Alopecurus myosuroides. Next base: position 207,031,403 of record CM054058.1, on the reverse strand, counting down.
GCGGAGGAAAAAATCATCCTCGTCGGAGAGGAGCTCGCGGCCGTGTCCGCCGCCACCGGGGCGGAAGAAGAAGGGGAAACTGCCGGCAATTGGAGCCAGAGCAGTATTCCGCCTTCCCTCCTTCCGACAATGGAGAAGGAGGGGCTGCTGCTGAAGGGAAAATGGCGGAGCCCGGAGGACGAGTCCGAGCCAACGCCAAAGGACGGGGAGCGCGTTCTCCTTACCTCCCACATTGCAAGAGGTATGGGATTTCCCCCATCGGCCTTTTTCCTCCAAGTCTTGAATCATTACAACATTCAACCCCACAATCTGCGTCCCAATTCCATCCTCTACTTAGCCTGATTTCAAGCTCTTTTCGAAGGGTATCTAGGTTTAGCTCCTAGGTTAGATTTCTGGCAGTATTGTTTTGGGGTCAAGCGGAACCCTTCCGAGGGTGCGCTTCCGACTTGCGGGACCATATCCTTTACCCTGCGCAGATTCAGGGAGGTATGGTTCCCCAAGATCAAAACCTAGGAATTTTTCAAATTCTGGACGGGTTCCTTCTTCTACCATCCCGACGTTCCTTTTCCCGGAAAAACCACCGGGGTTCCACCTTTCACCAATACCGCTGCCACTCCCCAAGAAAAGTGGGGAACAGAAGCAGTGCAAACTCTGCCACCAGACCTTCTCAAGATCAAACGGCGCATCACGAAACTCGTCGCCGCCGATCCACCTCTAACCGGAATGGACACAGTCCTATGCTGGCTAAATAGGCGGATTCAGCCTTTGGCTGATCACGGCCCCCGCCTTCTGTGTAATTACACGGGGGACGCGGATGCTATGAGGACGACGAGAAAATCTTTGTCGGCAAAAGATTTGCGGAAACGCGTAAACCAATTGGTTGCCTCGCGCGACCAATATGAAGAAAGCCGGCCAATGTATACAGCGTCTAACCCGGCTCCCAAGGTACACCTTTTACCCCTTTAGTTTGTATTCCTTCCGTTTATCTCGGATTTTGTTTTAACCCGGCTTTTGCCTCTTTGCCAGATCTTTGAACTTCCCGAGTCAAGACGCTGATCTGGATACGTTGCATGCCAACTTTGCTGGCGGGCGCAAGCGCAAGAAGATTTCCTCTTCGCAGGAAATTATTGATCTTGACGGTATTCCCGTCGCCACTTCCAGGTTTGTTCGTCTGGGTTTTTTCGATTTGTCGGAGCATTTTTCTATATTCTCAGAATTTTAACTTTCTGGCATTCTTCTTTTTTAGCTTGGCTCCCACAACTCTGAAGCCCAACAAACTAAAAAGGGTTAAATCTATGGCTAGCAGAGGCCCACACCCTTCTCCTGCTACTGCTCTAGATACCCCAGTAGCAGTTACAGAAGAGTACGATGCTGCCCCCAACGACGAAACCTTGCAGGCCAGCCAGCCTATTGTGCCGGAAACAGACACGAGGGAAAGGGCGGACCTGGAGGTGGGAGGTTTTTCTAGGGAAACTAAGGAGGAACCTATTCCCACCTTCGATAAAGATTTCAAAAATATCACTGAGGGTCTTAGTGCTACCGGGACTTTATTTGCAGAGTTTGCAAAAGAGTTCACGGAAACTTTGTCGGGTTTGCAGCGGATGAGCCAGGTAATATCTCTAGCCCCCAAGCAATAAGTCAAATGCATGATTTTAACTTAATGCTTTCAACTTTATCATGCTTGTTTCTAACTTAAGCGTTCTGGTTCATTTCCGTGTTTCAGCAAACCGCTGAAAGCATTAACATGGAAGTTTTCAACAAACTAACTGTCAAGAATAAGGAGGTTAGAAGCCTTCTCTCTATTCTTGAAGTTAAGGAAGCGGAGCTGGCATCGTCTCAGCATCAGCTGAAGGAAACAACAGGTATTTCTATTCTCCGTGGTTTCACTTTTATGCTTTTTTTTTCTCTAAGTACTTCTCCAAGTTTTCTTAACTCGGGCTTTTTTCCTCGCTTTTCAGCTGCTTTGGCTAAAGCCAAATAGATTGCTGAAGATGCCGGCAGTGCCGAGAACCTCCGCCGGGAGAACCTGGACCTTCATAAGAATCTTATGAAGGTTCATAAAGAACTGGAGGCCAGCCAAGTGGCTGTAGGCATTGCGCAATCCAATGCTTCCAACCAAGCTGAGAAGGACAAAGCAACTATCCGCGATCTGGAGAATGCTTTGACCCTTCGGCTGGAAGAAGGCTCCGAGATGGATAAGTTTCTCGGTAAGTTTTTTGACTTTTACCGGGTTTTCAACCTTTTACAATATTTCCTTGCTTTCTTTATAACTCTTTGGTTATTTGTCTGAAAACAGGAGATGACCCTGCTCTTACTCGCATTGAAAAAATCCGAGCTTTCGGGAAGGTCTTCACCGCTCTCAGGGCTGCGGGCATGCAGCTGATCAACAAGTACCTTCCCGCAAGGACTAGGGAATTCTCGGAAGTTGAGAAACTTTCGGAGGCTATCTTGGAGGGTGGCGTCCGGCATCCCACAAGGATATACGGACACCCAGCAGACCAACATCTTCGACGAGATCAAGGGTCATTCAACCAAGATTGCTTCCATGGTCAACCTCTCCATTGTCTACCCGGAGGAGGCAATCCCAGACACTCCAGAAGAATCCTCCAGCGAAGATGACTCAGATGCTTGAAGGAGAAGTCTGGGTCCTCGGGCAATAGAAAATAGGAGCATTACCGAACTTTATGTTGTAAACATTATTGTAATGCTTCTATCCTTTTGAATGAACAAATACTCCGCCTTTTGCAGTTTAATATTATATAACTACTTTGCAAGTTTTTTCGGGTTATCATTCCTTTATCTTCTAAATTCTCTGGTTTTGCATGCTTTAACTGTCCTTAGTGCTTGAAATGGCTCGATAGCGTTTTAATCTTCACGCCGAGTGACTGGGTATTACCGATCAGTCAAAAACTCGGAAACATGGATCATGCTAAAGGCATTTTTTTGCTTACTAGCTTCAGTGACCCAGCACAAAAACAATCATATAATATTTAGAGAATAACCAAGGAATTTTTTATATGAAACTCAGGCACGCAGGCACAATCTGGGTTTCCTTAAACCCCTTTTAGGCTGGAAATCGTTCAGTTTTTTAACTCCGAGCACGCAGGCACAATTTGGGTTAACATTGAGTATTTTGAAAGATCATTGGGAAATAGAAAAGGCGGAATATGTAAAACATAGAAGTATGAATTCCGACAACTTTATTTCATGATCTCAAAGATGTTTACATAGAAATTGAACTAAGTATAGAAGGGACGTAACTGCTGGATACTCCAGGGCCTCTTTGTCTCTCCTAGTTCATCATCTATCTTTCTCTTTCTTTTGCGATTCGGCTTCTCGGGATCATCTTCCGTATCTCGAATGTCTATAAGATAGTATGATCCATTTTTCATGGCTTTACTGATGACGAATGGTCCTTCCCATACTGGGGCTAGTTTATGCTTTCTTTGCTGCACCAATCTTAGCACTAGGTCACCTTCTTTGAAAGAACGATGCCTGATTTTCCGACTATGGTAACGTCGTAAACCTTGCTGATATATGGCGGATCTTTGAAGCACAAGTTCTCGTTCCTCTTCTAAGAGATCGACGGCATCCTGCCGTGCGCTTTCGACATCTAATTCATCGAAATCCTGCACTCTCGGGCTGTCATGGATCATATCCGTTGGGAGAATTGCTTCCGCACCGTATACTAGGAAAAACGGGGTTTGCCCTGTTGACCTATTTGGCGTCGTTCGAATGCTCCAAAGAACAGAGGATAACTCTTCCACCCATGCTCCAGCTGCTCTATGAAGAGGGGATTCGAGTCTTGGGCGTATTCCTTGCAGGATTGAACTATTCATTCGTTCAACCTGTCCATTGGATTGCAGGTGTGCCACAGATGCGAGATCTAGGCGAATCCCCGTTTGTCGGCAATATTTTGCCAACTCTCCAATAGAGAAATTTGTCCTGTTGTCAGTTATTATGCTATGTGGAACGCCATATCTCATGTTTATGTCAATAATGAAATTTCTGGCAGTTACACCGTCAAGTTTTTTGATGGGTTTGGCCTCCACCCACTTGGTATATTTATCCACTGCGACGAGTAGATGTGTAAGTCCGCCTCTTGCAGTTTTGAATGGTACCATCATATCTAGCCCCCAGACCGCGAACGACCATGTAATAGGGATAGTTTTGAGTGCTTGGGCCGGCATATTTGTCTGCTTGGCGTAATACTGACATCCGGCACATGTGTTTACTATGTGCTCGGCGTCTGTCTTGGCTGTTAGCCAAAAAACCCTGCGCGGAATGATTTTTTGACTATGCTTTTTGATTGAGCATGATGTGCGCAATCTCCTGCATGGATTTCTTGCTGGATTTCTCGTCCTTCTTCTGGCAAAATACACCGCAGAAAAATTCCGATAGTACTGCGTTTATACAGGCAACCATTGATTACCGTGTATCCTTTGCATCGACGCTGTAACTGTCTTTGCAAGACTTCGTCTGCTCCCTCCGGGTACTTCTGATCGACTAAGAAGTTTAAATATGGAATTGTCCATTCCGGGTTAGCGAGCATGACTTCAATTGACTCGGAAACCAGAGGATAGTCGACATCTCCACCTTTTATCGATGGTTCATACAAATGTTGGACAAACACACCTGGTAGTAAATTTTTCACCCTTTCTGATCCCATGCGGGCTAATGCGTCCGCGTTCCAGTTTTCCTCCCTTTTGGCATGGAGTACTTCAAATCACAAGAAGCAGATTGCAAACTCGTCCACCGTTCTCCGATATTCGGCCATGATGGGACTTTTTGCGTCCCAAGTTTGGTTGAGCTGGTGCTGTACCAAATCTGAGTCGCCATAGCATAAGATGCGCTTAACACCTATTTCCTTTGCAATATGCAAGCCATGAAGCAGAGCCTCGTATTCTGCCACGTTATTACTGAGATTGAAGTGTATTTGTAATACATACTCCATTATGTCTTCTTTAGGGGACTTTAGGACTACACCAGCTCCAGCGTCCTCCTTCATCTTGGATCCGTCAAAGTGCATGATCCAGTACTCGGACTCCGGCATTGGTGTTTTTTCCATTGCTTCTGTCCAGTCGGCGACAAAATCTGCCAGAACCTGGGATTTTATTGCCGTCCTGGGTTGATACTTAATGTCGAATGCTGCTAGCTCGATGCCCCATTTGGCTACTCGGCCAGTTGCCTCCGCATTGTTTATTATATCCCCTAGCGGTGCTTTGCATACCACTGTTATGGAATGTCCTTGGAAGTAATGACGAAGTTTCCAAGATGCGAAAAATACGCCATATGCCAGTTTTTGATAGTGTGGGTACCTTTGTTTGGACTCGGAGAAACTTCGCTTACATGGTATACTGGATGCTGATCTGGTATGTTTGTTCGTCTTTCTTCCTTTCCACCACTATCACCGCACTAATAACCCGATTTGTAGCCTTAAGGTACAGTAACATAGGTTCTTCGTCTTTTGGGGATGCCAAAATCAGAGCTTTCATCGAAGTTTCTTTCAACTGGGTTATTGCTGCATCTGCTTCTTCTGTCCACTCGAATTTGTCGGATTTCTTCAACAACTTGTATAGTGGTAGAGCTTTGTCCCCTAGCAGGCTAATGAACCTGCTAACGGCCGCTGCAGAACCCGTCAATCTTTGTACATCTTTTACGCACGTAGGCTTGGAGATGTTTAAGATTGCTTTGATCTTTTCTGGGTTTACTTCTATTCCTCTATAAGATACGATGAAACCCAGAAATTTTCCTGAGGGAACCCCGAATACGCACTTTAATGGATTTAGCTTCATCTTATAAGTGCGCAAATTTTCGAAGGTTTCTCGCAAATCTTCAAGGAGTGTATCTTTCTCCTTGGACACGACAGCAATGTCATCCACGTAAACATGGACATTTTTGCCAATCTGACTATGCAAACATCGTTGCATGCAACGCTGGTAAGTTGCACCGGCGTTCTTCAGGCCAAAAGGCATGGTTATGTAATAGTACGTCCCATATGGGGTTATGAAAGAGGTTTTGATTTGATCTTCTACCTTCATGCGTATTTGATGATACCCGGAATATGCATCCAAAAAACATAAAAGCTCAGAGCCAGCAGTGGCATCTATTATTTGATCGATTCGCGGTAACGCAAATCTATCTTTTGGACACAATTTGTTAAAACCAGTATAATCTATACACATCCTAAGGGCAGTACTGTCTTTCTTCGGGACTAATACTGGGTTTGCTGACCATTCAGTATGTATAACTTCCTGGATAAAATCTGCTGCCAAAAGACGGATAATCTCCTTGCCGATGGCCTTCCGTCTTCTTCCGTCAAATCGACGGAGACCTTGTTTGACGGGTTTAGGTCCTGGAATCACGTTAAGTTGATGTTCAGCAAGTTCCTTCGGTACGCCTGGCATGTCCGCAGGACACCATGCAAAAATGTCCCAGTTCTCACGGAGGAACTTGATGAGCTCACTTTCCTATTTGTCGGTCATCCCAGTTCCTACTACGACAAACTTTGTTAGATCTTTAGGATCTAGGATTACCTGTCTTGTGTTCTCGGAAGCTTTGAAGCTATCTGCTGGCTTCCGACTTTCTTTTCCTGCCGGCATTTCTGTCGGCGATACTTCTTTTGCCAACTCTTTCAATTCTTCCTTTGCTATCACCTTTTCCGCGCAAAGGGCGCTTTCTTTTTCCAGCTCGTTTGCCAGTTTTAAATCTCCCGTTATGGTGATTACTCCTCCTTTTGGTCCTGGCATCTTAAGCTTGCTATAAAGATAACATGATCTTGCCATGAATTTGGCGAAAGCTGGACGTCCGAGTATCGCGTGATACACGCTTTCGAATGGCACAACCTCGAAGGATACTTTTTCCTGACGGAAGTGATCTTTGTCTCCGAAGGTTACATCCAGGGAAATTTCTCCTAGGGATCGTGCTTGTCTGCCAGGGACGATGCCGTGAAAACGTATGTTGCTATGATTGAGCTGGGTCTCCGAGATTCGCAGATGCTTCAGTGTATCCAGGTACATTATGTTAATGCTGGATCCTCCATCCATCAGCACTCTTTTTAGCCTAGTGTTTTGAACAATATGACTTACAATTAGAGCTTGCGTGCCGGGTTCAGGGATATTTCCGGGATGATCAGACTGATCCCAGGTAATTGGTGTATTTGAGTACTTCAAGAATTTCGGGGTTGCAGGGACAACCGCGTTTATTTCTCGAAGCGTTCTCTTTGCCACCTTTGCTGAGGGAGTTGCCAGGAAAGTTAGGTTGCATTCTCCATCAAATCTCGGAAACTTAGGCTCGCCTTTTTGCTGATGTTCCTGGATTTTTTCGTCAGTGTCCGTTTCACTGTCTTCTTTTTCAGCTTCTGGCTTTTGCTTGGAGAATTTCCTCTTGGAGTTCTTCCCTTTGTTTCCGGATCCTGCACTGCCTTTCATATGCTTGTTCAAGCGGCATTGTGCGTTAGTATGGGTGGGTTTCCCAAATTGCGAGTGGTGGACACAGTTTTCCGACTTTATTTTTTCCCACTCTTCTTTGGTGTAATTTATCGGCTCTGTGCTTCTTCCTTTCCACTTGCTCCCATTTTCACTTCCAAAGGCTATATTGACTTCTTTGGGCTTTTGCGTTGCTTCGGGAGTTGCTTTTTTCTCAGTGCGAGGGGTCTTTTTGGCTTGGATCAAAGTGTCGACATTACCGCCTCTCGCTCTGATGTCGTCTTCGGCCGCTGCATGCTCATTGGCGGTTGTAAGCATAGATCCGAGATCTTTGTGCTTTTTGGAACCGATCATGAACGGTACGAGTCCGGTTTTAAGCCATTGACAAAAGCATGCATTGCTTGAACGTCAGTTACTCCAGAGCAACTATTCTTCATTGCAGTCCACCTTGAGATGAAATCCACGTATGGTTCATCCTCAAATTGGGTACAACGGTTTAACTGGTTGATGTTGTTTGGGCGCTTGTAAGTTCCCCTGAAGTGCTGAGTAAATACTCTAGCCATATCACCCCAGCTATCAACAGTCCTTGATGGTAATCCATTGATCCAATCTCTGGCTCCATCCAGTAACATTAGGGGGAGGAATTTTACTGCCTCCAGGTCTGTCCCATTGTTGATCTGAACGGCTGTATAGTAGTCTGAGAGTCAGGTATCCGGGTTTGTGCTGCCGGTGTATTTTTGGTATGTTGGACCAACTTTAGCAAAGCCAGAATGCAGAGTTATTCTTCGGATCCTATCAGTGAAACACTTGGGTCCAAAGTATAAATCGTCTCTTTCCGCTCTGTCTATGTGTGCGGAGTATCTGCCGGCTGAATGGACAGAAGGGGATCTACTCCTTTCTTTTCCATTGTGGTGCGTACGCGCTTTTCCGGGATTGTCTCTGTTTACTCCGTGATCGTGCCCTTTGGGATAAGGTGGAGTTCTACTCCTGTATCTTTCCTTATTCCTGGGGGCGTCCGGGATCTCTCACGCCTGTGAGGCATATCCTGTCTTCCAGCATTTTCTGCGGGGCGTCTCGGAGGCGGCATTGACTTTCCGTCCTTCCGATTTTTCTCTTCCCGATCACGGGGATTAATTCTATCTTTCGGAGATGGGATCCGGTTCTGGACGCTTCATCCCTATTGTCGGGTTTTTTCTTGTCCTTTCTCGGATCTGATTTCTTCTCTTTTGAATTGTTTGAATCTCCGGGTTCTTCAGGTCCAGGTGCTCCAGCGGCGCATGTAGCTGTCTTGCATAGGGCAGAGTCTTCATGTAATTTCCCTGATCGCTCTTGCGCTCGCTGTTGCTGTTGCAACGCTTTTCCTAGGAAAGCGTACACCCCTTGAAGTTTTTCACCATTCGAGTACATATCATTGTTGAGGATGGCGAATGCCTCTTTCGCGTTTTCTGCGGCGGTTTTATATATTGGTTCGCCTCTTGCATCTTTGCCGTTTACCTGCTTTTGCCAAGATAGATTGTGGAACCTTTCTTTTGGCGGCAGTACTTCCGGTTTTGCAATTCCGGGTAACCGTGTAGGTTTAATGCCATATCTATTCTTTCTCTTGTATTCCTCGATTTCTTCTCGCATGAGCTTGATGTCATTCTGGGTTTTTTGGAGGTGTTCTCGAGTTCGAAATAGATGTTGCTGTTGCCTTTGGAAAGCTTGTCTCCGGGCTTCCCGCACTTCAGGGGGCTCATCTGGTCCCACTGGTGTTAGGAGTAATTCCTATTCGTCCTGTTCTGTCATTGGCGGAACAAGGATCTCCTTTGTTTTCTTCTCCGCAAGTTTTACTCCGCTTGCGTCTCCTACTTCCGGACTTTCATTGGCTGGATCAGCCGATTTCTTCTTCCGGAGCTTATACTGGAGCTTTTTAGCAGTTTTGTGTTTCTTCTTGGAAGAGGGAGGTTTCCTGCAGGGTTCTTCCTCTGTCAATTCTTTGACGTCGGGGAATTTTGGAGAGGTTTCTCCTTCTTCTCTCTCTTCCTCTGGCGGAGGCGTTCTAGGGCTTTCCTGACTGTCGGCATCCGTGTTTTCAGCCGGTTTTGCCACCAGTACTTCGTGGAATCCCTCTTGTAAGGATTTGACCTTTCTTTCGAAAGCGTCCTCGTCTTCGTCTTCGGTATCGAAGTGATCCGATCCGGGTTCCGACTCTAATCTCGCCTCGATGGCGGCTAATACAGAGTCAGCTTCCGAGTGCATTGTGATGTCGACGGATGTCGGATCTTCCACCTCTGTTGTGGGAGAGTTGTTTTCTGCCTCTTGCACGGGATTGCTTTCGTCCGTGTTTTCGGCGATCTCGGACTGCACCATGCCGAAAAAGTGCGATTTAGCAGTATATCGACGATCTGAGCAAAATCCGGCATCATAGTCGTCTTCGACTGGGTATAGGGCGGGTGGGATAAATTTGCTCCCACCACAGAATCCCATTGCTTCTGCAGTTAATCCGATAAAGATGTTTGCAGATCCAATCGGTAAAACGCAGGCACTTACCAGGTGATTCCGCGCCGGCATGTACGATCCGTTGTCGAGGAAGCGCCCGACGTCATTGTCGAATTCCAGGCTTCCGACAGTTATTGTACTGCCGATTCCGCCGAGTATCCCCGATCTAAACATAACGCCTCACGTCGCTGGCCCCACGGTGGGCGCCAACTGTCGAGACATCGTAGTAGATTTCATAGACGGGGGTGCCATGAGACTACCGATAGAGACGTTGGGGGACGTGATTGTACGATGATCAAGGACACATGGTTTTACCCAGGTTCGGTACGACGCAGTAATGCGGCGTTCCTACTCCCTATTCAAGACTAAAGCCTGGGGATACAGAGTACAATGTGAGGTTCTATTAGCTGCTCGTCAAGGATCAACCTCTCGGCGAGTTAGCCTTTAGCTTCTTGTCTATCTATCTTATCTCCGGTCCGGCTTTATATAATAGCCGGGTTAGGGCATACAGAGAAGGAAACCTAGAAGACTACGGTATGTGCTAACTTGGAAAGCAAGGAATCCGGCTTCTTCTCCAAGCCGTATCACGTGGGCCGTGATCCGGGTTCTTCTAGAATCCGACTTCCGTGCGTCAGCTTATTGGGCCACCCAATGGACCGTAGCCCACTACCATTTAGGCCACCCTGGTAATCCAGCACTTCAGACTACCATCTGATATACCCCTAGTTGGTATATATCCGACAGGCAGCCTTCAGATATGCCAGGGATACCCAGGGTGTTCGCCGAGCACTCACTCGAAGTATTCAAGGACGCCAAACCTGTCAAGCAAACGACCCGACGATTCTCCGAGCCTAAACAGAAGGCACTCGGAGAAGAGGTGAATAGACTACTCGCTGCAAAATTCATCCGAGAAATCAAAATATCCACCTGGTTAGCAAACCCGGTGCTGGTCCCAAAGAAAAACACTGACATCCTTCGCGTGTGCTTCGATTATACGTCGCTGAACAAACACTGCCCCAAGGATAACTTCCCACAGCCACAGATTGACCAGATCGTGGACTGCACTGCAGGCTGCCAGCGCCTCTCCATCTTGGACGCCTACTCGGGCTATAATCAGATCAGGATGAAAAGGAGGACGAGGAGAAGACAACATTCATTACACCTCACGATGTCTACTGCTACACGACAATGCCCTTCGGGCTAAAAAACGCAGGCGCGACATATCAGCGCTGCATGCAAAAATGTCTCGCCAAGCTCATTGGCAAGAACGTACAAGTGTACGTTGACGACATCGTCATAAAAACTCTAGTGGAGGATCAGGGAAACATTCGATGCTCTCAACGCGTACAGGATCATGCAAAGAACACGCCGGCTAGCACGCCGAGCAGAGTACATCAATACCGGACTGCCTTCGAAGATGCCACACGATGTCATTTCGTCGAACAAGTTGTGAGCGCCTGCGCTGAAAGACAAGATGCGTATGGATTGAGACTGGTTGCTCATGTCGGAGGAAACGACGCCCCTGCGCATGCCCGGAGACGCCTCGTAGTGAGGTCGACGGCGATGTCGACGCACACAGTCGTGGGCTCAGCGAACACAAAGGTTTGGTTGAAGCCGCTGAGCCCTCCATGGCTGGCGTATCCGCCGGGCTCTTTGAAGTCTGGGGACATCCCAGAGCTCACGGAGAACCTAGGCGGGGAGCACGGCGTGGCATCTTGTGGGGTACGGCGAGGAGCTCGTCGAGACGCTGTCGCTGCTGCTCTCTTGCTCCCAGCAAAGGCGAGGCCGTCAGACAAGACTGCCAAATTTGCCGCCGCCAGCTCCCTCTCACGCAGACCGACACGCTCCGTCAAGCGTAGCTCCGACATGCCCTCCGTCTTCGCTTTCGGTGGCATGGCGACGTCGATGAGGCGGAGATGGCGGGAAAGAGGGTGGCGGCAGGAAGGGAATTGGCGGGGACGGTAGGTTGGGCGTGGGATTTGGAGGGCTTCTGTGTGTCTATGATAGGGCAGGCCCGTGCCCGCCGTCTCATCCCACGCTACCGAAGCTGCCCTGGACAGGAATTGGAGGCCGAAACGGCCCATTGGGGAGGCGACTGGGGCCGTTTTGCTCGTTAACGCAAACTGAAGAAAACATTATAACATGTGCCGAACACAAATGCATTTATGAATCCTACAATGAAACAATAATTGTTGAGGAACCCTATACAAGAAATCACTTTTTCCTACCATATGTTTGTGGTAAAGATGTGTAAGCATACTGTACTTCTTGTAATCAAATGAAATCCTATGAATGCCCATGAAAGAAATATAGCAAAATTCACTAGCACAACACTAGATAAAGCACTAAACATTATATATCACAAAGTTCACTAGGCACTAAAAACAATGATAAATTAATAATGCCATAATATTTGTGGCTCCCAGATAGAGTAGCCATGCTGAAAGTTGAAAAATAAATACCAAATAAAGGTCAACAGTTTTCAGCTGGCATGACTCCGCTTCACAAAAGATCAGCACACCGCAGCTATATGTACTACGAAGTATTAACTAGAGACAAGCACAATAACACAGAACCGATCCTTCAAAATGGGAGGTGACAAGTGGAGATCAACACAGATGGCGACTCGCTGCAGGGTATGATCTATGGCTTCTTGTTTTTCAGAGGACCCTTCGGGATCTTCGACAGGTACTTCTCATCGACGATGGCGTAGTACTTCTTCAGTTCGATCATGGCCTTCTCACCAAAAGCATCAACCTTGTCATCATACTTCTCATACAGAACTGGCACTGTGTAGAGCACCAGAAAGACTGCACTCGGAAAATAACGGATGTCAATTTACAACTGGCGTGGACATTTAGTCAGTAGTGATGAGTTAGGTGCTGCAGCACAAGTGACAATTACCTATGTATGACAGTGTCAAAAAGTTGCAGCAGCTCCCAAGAACTGAAAGAACCCAGAGCCCAGCAACCACCTGAGTATACAAAGAACAATCACATGTTCATGAGCAAGGTAAAGAAAGCTCCCGGCATTAAGCATAGCCAAACTGAACATATAACCAACTTACAATGAGGAATTTCTTCAGATCACGACCTTGACCGATCTCTTTCAAAGTAGAGAAGCCCCGGTTGATCTCATATCTCAGCGAGCGCGCAATGTTCACAATCGTGTCCTCTGGAATCTTCACCTCAGGAATGTTGGGAGGAGACCTAAACATTATAAATACAACAGAGTGCCAATCAGCAAATCTGTCCCGTCCAATGACGCACAAGCTGGCAGCACAATCTGACAGCAAAGTTGGATCAATTTCATGTTGGAAGTGAGGAGAAGCTTACTTGTTGATGAAAGTGCAGGCATTGGACCAGAGGAAGAGGGTGGCCAGGGAGAGGATGAGGCAGTGACCCAGTAAGGTGAGTAGGTGGTACTCCATGACCTCGAACAGGAGCCAGATGGCCGTAGCGCCAGCGAGCACCCCTCCGGAGATCTTCTTGTTCCTCCATAGAACAAGATCAGCAGCTGCAGGCGAAAAATAATTGTAAGAAATTCACGTGAGGCCAAACACCCGAATAAGCATCCTAGATCTTCTCCACGATCCCAAGATCGGATGCAGCATATTAGGGTTTTAGAGCCACGACAAGCTACTCCGCCGACTACCCGTCGCTGTCAATTAATCAAGATAAACAGCAAAAGCTTGAGCTCACCGCCTAAGAAAGAACTCTAAACCCTCCGAGCAAAGCATCAGAACACGCTAAGAGTCTAAGACCATGGCTCGTATCGCTCCTAAAGAGCTATGAATGAAGTACTAGTAGTAACGGTTCAAACTAAAGCGAGCGAGTCGAAACAAGATCAGATCGAATCGGATCGGATCTAGTACTACAGCAGAGCAGCGTCACTTCCAAATCTGGACTAGAAACAAAGCTGGGGGGGAGGGGTGGACTTACGCTTTCCGCCGCCGAGGACGGCGTGCACGGGCTGCTCGCGGCCAAAGAGGCGGTAGATCTTGGACTTGACGGCGGCCGCCGACGAGGAGGAGGAGGAGCCCTTCTTCTTGTCGTCGTCCGAGTCCGAGGACGAGGACGAGGAGTCCCCGTCGCCGTGCAGCTTCTCGGAGATCTTGTCCATCATCGACTCCACCACCGACTCGTGCTCCTCCTTGTGCTCCGCCATGCTCCCCCCTTCTCACGCTCTCCTTCCCCGCACGCGAAATTCTTCTCCCACGCCCGAGCTCTTTCGGTTGGATTTTTTTCTCTCCCCCCTTTCTTTGCGGCCACACAAAGATCTCCGGGTACGCGTAGCCAGGCGAGGTCGCTTTATACGGCGCGTGACGCGATCCGGGCCGTCCGTTCGAACGCCGCAGGGAGGGCGAGGATGTGTGCCAAAGCAGTTTGATTGTTTGAACACCGGCTGGCTTTGTCCGCAAGGTGGCAGATGCGTTCTCCGGAAATTGAATTCGCTGCACCCGCTCGCTTGATGGCGAATTAAAACCGCGGGTACGGGTCTGGGCCCAGGGAACAGTGAGAGGTGGGGGTGCGTTTGCGGGTAGGCGGAAGAGGGCTGTCCTTCGGGGTTAAGTTTAAAGACGCGGACAGGGAGGCGTCGTCGTCGCGGGCACGTCCCTGGGGCCCACGAGGGGGAACCAGCCGGTGGAGATCGCGAGGAAGGTGTGAGGGGAATGGGGACGCGTGGCGCGCGACCGACATCCGTCGGCGGAGAGTGGTCGACTGCCGGTTTACCTGAGCCAAAGGTTGGACTTGTCGTCTCGGAAACGTCTAGAGCCCTGACGAGGTGGGACGACTTCCAGTAGCGCATATAACTTGGCCGCGAAGGTGTCACGTGGAATAATTTGCTGGAACAAAAAAAACCATAGAAAAAACGATCTTTTGCAGTACCCGTTTAAATTAATAAATAAATAAAACCTAAATTCAATCGAAATTCTTATGGTATAACCATTAGGAATGGCTAAAATCCATATAACTTTTGGAGGAAAAACAAACCATGAGGTAACTTCACACTTTTTTCTTCTTTGTAGCATCCAAACGAATGTTTTGAATATTTCTTGTGGTTTTGGTTCCCATAGAAATCTAGGATATACTCGATCGGTTATGAATTATAAGCTTGTTTAGCTTTTTCTCGTTTCTAAATCACATGTACTTGGACGCGTTTCAACGTGTAGCTTCACTCATTTCGGCCCGTGTGTAGTCACAACTAAATTATCCCAAACATATTATAATTTGGAACGGGAAGGGTACATAACAACTTAATTTTATGTGTTTTTTATACTCAAAACTATGTTGGTGTGCCGTTGGCGTGACCATCCCGAGCCTAGGCCCCGCCTTCTAAGAAAAAATGCAGTGGATACGACCTAGATTCTCTGCGGTGGAGCTCATAGATGCACTCAATGCCATTATTCATATGTACAACCCTTACATATGACAGTTTTCAGACATCACACTCTATTTACTGTATACGTTTCTCAAACATTTCAGTCTATGTGTAGTCACAACTGAAATATCCCAAACATCTTATAATTTGGAACAAGAAGATTATAATTTGGAACATGAAGAGTATATGACAACTTAAATTTATGTGTTCTTGTGTTGGTGTAGCCTTGGCGTGACCATCCCGGGTCATAGCCCTGCCTTCTAAGAAAAATTGCAGTGGATACAACCCTGATCTCTGCATCGGCCAATCAGTTTTGATTAAGATTACTAGTGTATTTGTTTCGTTCATAGCTAAAATATTAGAGTTACTATATTCATGGGGTGTGTCTATACTCATTGGAAGGAGAATTGGTTGCTATGAGCATCGGTTGTGCCTATGAGGATTGGTTGCTCCTAACGCTAGGAAGCAACCAATTCTTGCGAGTTAGAGGAATATATATGTTTAGGAATAAATTATCTCATCCTGAATGATGTTCGCCCATGCTCTTGTTACCAGTTGGTTATGTTGGAATAATATTTAAACTTGAAATAAACTCACCATATATAACAAGGAATAAGGTTCTGACAACACGTGTAGAAGAAGTGGAATGCGTGAGATGTATTTTTTTCTTCCAAAAAGAGGGCAAAAAAGTCCCAACCTTGGCTTCGAATGATGCACATGTTGTAACATGTAGCCGTCATCATACACCAATTTTAAATGCCCTCTCATTTACGTTTATGTTTCATATGAACATGCCGCGGTGAGATTTTTTTTATTTTGTTTCAACCGTTGTTCTAGTTTCGCCATGTGAATACGGTAACGAAAAGGCCCCGAGTAAACCACACATGTATAATCTTGAATTTAAAGGGGGCTTATGTATTTAGGGTCCTTGAAGTTAAATCACACGTGATGCACGTGTACTGATCTATTCTCGTATACGGGCGTTACCGGTCAGACTCAAAGGGTGTTTGGTTGAGATTAATTTTACCTTTTAGGTTTTGACTTATATAATATTTTAACTTTTGTACCATAATGTCAATATTCAGTCAAACGTCGTCTAAAATACTTGACTTCTATTTGTCAAAATAGGATACATCTATATTTTGACAAACAGAAATCAAATATTTTGGATGGGAGTGAGTATTTAGGCAGTCAAAAGCCCAAGAAAAAAACCCAACCTAACAGCCTCTTAGGCCCACTTACTATGATTTTTCAAACTTGAAGAAAAGAGACATATTGCTCCACGGAAACACTTTACAAGAAAAATAAATTTCTGACGCCTATTTCTCTACATTATTTACTCGGATTTTTTAATAATCTTGAAAAAGTTACCAATCTGAAAAAAGGGAACCAGGGACTTTGGTCAAGGCATATCTAGCGCTCGCACTCGAAATCTATTTTCCCGTAGCATCAGCGAGACAAAGCTCCCAAAGAGAAACCGTCGAACAAAGCAGCACAGAACGGTGAAACTACACAAACACAAACACGAACACGAACTTAAGCCCAAGCCAAACTAGACAAATTGCAAATTTAGAAAATATAGAACTCCGGGAGTCCGTTAAAAAAATAAAGTACAGGCCAGGGAGAGGAACACGAGAGACCAGGTTACTCACAGGGCAACAAGCGGGAGGGCTACTTCATGGAGCTTCTGATCTTCAGTAGAGAAGAACCGAGTGGTTGGACAACGGGAGCAACTGAACATAGTGAGACGGAAGCTGGGATAATGATATAGTCTACTTCTACCAGTAATAAAGCCAAGATTGGAAGCTGGGAATATGCTGCCGGGATGTGCTGATGCTCAGCGGACAGTTGAGAAGAAATATCTGGTTCCTTGAATATTACTATCTATACCTTTAAAAATATTATTGTGCATCAAGGTCGTTGTAGTATAGTGGTAAGTATTCCCGCCTGTCACGCGGGTGACCCGGGTTCGATCCCCGGCAACGGCGATTTTTATTTTGAGGAAGTTCGACATCTGGAGCTTGGCATGAATTGCCAAGCATTCGTGCTATGTAATCCTTTTTTTTTCCCTCACCGGACTCAAAATCCTCCTAGATCCCCCTTTGGCTCTTTCCGCCTGCGATGTCCGTGACGGCGGCGCTCGCCGGTCGGCGACTGCGTGGCCCTGTCTGCTCGGTCGTCGCAGCAGCCAGCATCGGACGACGGAGGCCACGCACTGCGCTTCCTCTGTTCATCCGCCAGCCCGCGCATCCCGTCCTGCCCCTACTAGTCGATGCTTCTTCAAGCCTCGCCAGCCCACGCACGGGGAATCTGGGATTCACGGGTAGGTTGCTTTGGGCTTTGAGCATTTCGATTTCCGATTGTTCTTTTCGTAGTGTGTACCGTGCTGCTCTAGGATTATTCCTCTGCTCACCTAGTCCGGCCAGTTTGCACCTCCGACTATGGTCACAAGCGTGCAAACCAGCGCCGTACTCGATTTATTTATACCGGTCTGGTTCAAAATTTCAGTACGCTCGATTAACTTATACAGTACGTCAGTTGTCGTAGCTCATATTGGTCGCAAATGGAATTAACGTGCGCACTGAACTTCTGTGTCCTTGTTTTCAAAGTTGTAGACCACATGTGCAGAAAGAATGTCTAGTCAGGACTTTTGTCAAATTGTCAAAGGCCATCCAAATTTGCACACATGAGCAAAGGTCACCCAAATCTTGCGGGGATATGATCAGATCCATAAATTAAATGACAGACGCAATGCAGCAATGGAGTTCAAGGTCATTCACTGTGTTTTATTTGACTGGACACTGAATTGCTCTAGCTTTCAGCCCGTATTTATCGGTGCAATAACTTAGTTTTTTTTTTGCAAGGAATAATCTAGTATGGTTTTAATGTACTTCAGCGTTTAACTACTTGTTCACCTGATCAGTAATACTACTGTCTACTGTGCTGGTAGTGGTAAGCATGCTTCGAAGAGTCAGATTTCTGAATGCAAGGAGGTAAGGCAGACGCAATGAAGGTCAAGGTCATTTATGGTGTCATATAGACTAGGAGACACTGAATTGCTCTAGATTTGTCAATGCAGCTGGATAATTAGTATTTATAAGTTCAGTAATCTAGGATTAAAAAAGGTTTAATGTACTTCACCTTACAACACACACAGTGTATTGGTCATGAGGGGTCATGCTAGGAGGAGGAAATTTGCCGGTGTGAGCTCTGAAACAATACACCACTCCTTACAACGCACACAGTGTCATCTCCCTTCAGAATGGAACTGGTGATATGTTAAAAGTAACGCGTATGACAGACATGTGGCCACCGCCACACTAACATTGCAAAACCTGCATTCATGTAAGACATGCATATATACCTAGAAAATTTGCACCAGCGGCTATCTATTATCTGTATCATACTCCAGAGTGCTTCAGTTCAGTAGTTAAGGCAGTTATGGACATGCTGGAGCATGCTGTTCTAAGTTTTAACTATACAGCAGATACAAAGATTTCACTTCAACTCTAAACATATGTTATGCTATTATTATGGTTATTTGTTGCCAGCATTTCGTATGAGGTCTTGCTGCACAAATCGGAGACTACTGAATGAACAAGATACACCCAGTCCTATGGTCAACTCCTGAAGAGCATTCCTGCATCAAAGATCAGATACTCTGCAACCGAGAGCGCTTCTTCTTCAGCACCACATGTCGTGATGACATAATGCTGCAACTCACCAGGTAGCTATAGTAGGGTGGTATCTGAGATTTCCATGCAAGGACTTCAAAACTTTTACGAGGTATAGCTCTGCCACACAAAATATCATTCAATTTTAGCTTGGGAACTTTGTGCTGGGTAGAGCAGACCTGATAACAGCGATGGGCTATAAGGACTTCGGAACTGCCGGTCATCCTCCAGAGGTATATAGGTTGGCCTTTCTGCAAGATATCAAGTGGGTATTCGCCAAACAAAAGTAAATTTTTGACATTGCATTCTCTGATGTGCTTGAGAACCTCGCGCCAAAACAGGACATCTGGATTAGCCCTCAGAATGGTACCAACTATATTTGCATTGCCGAAAGAAGCCTTCAGCTCAGGTGCAATATCCATTGCTATGGAGGAGAGCTCTGAGTAGTCCTTTGGGCCAGCACTTCTCAGTGCAATCGACTTAAAATAGTACCAGTAAGCTTCTTGGGACAAAACATTCAGTTTGAGAGCCTGGGTTGTTCCAAACTGCACGATGCTCTCTGACCTACTCGTAACAATGACTTTACTCCCATGTGTCATATGGCGCAGTAAGGAGCACAACCTTCTCCATATTTCCTTGTCCAAATCCCAATTAGTTCCAGAATAATCAGTAATCTCCCATGTGAAGCACCATTTCTGTACTTAATAACACCACTGTCTTGCAGGGCATTCGTGGTGGCCTTCATACCTTCAAGATCATCTCCACTGAAGAAAACAATCGAGGAGAAGAAACCGCGCACCCTTTCGTCGTAGCAGACATGCTCGACGAGTGTGCTCTTTCCAACTCTTACTGGTCCAACTATGGGAAGAACGCTCAAATTTCCTGTGCCAGGGGGCCCGAACTGCAGCAGAAAGTTCACAATCCTCTCATACTCCGTGTGGCGACCAAACATGCACATGTCTGAAACCAAGTAGCTGCTGCAAGGTTCGCGGCACATCGGAGGATAGCAGTTCAAGAACAACACAAACTCCTCCATGTTAGCGACGGTCATCTCAAGGCTAGATAGCACTTCCCTGAGCTCGCTGTGATCCTTGCCGCCGACCAACATGTTCTTTGGCGTTCTGTCTGAGAGGCAGAAACGCTTGGCGGGATTGAATCTGCAGAGGGTGAAGGAGTCGTCGCTCACCTCATCTTTGGCTGTGGCTTCCCCTTCTCTGTGACCCTGGCCTTTGCACGTGAAGACGTCGAGCATGAAGTAGCCTCTGTACATGCCGTGCGTCAGCGTCTCGAGCTGTCGGAGCATTGCTTGGTTCGTGATGTCCCGTCTCTCGGCCTCCTGGACGATGGCCTGGACTCGCAGCAGCAGAGGGCGCAGCCGTTGCAGGCTCTCTTCCACTCCTCCAGTCTGCAGCCGGCGGTACCTGTCAACGAAGAAGGATACGGATCTGCTGATAATATCGCCAAGAACTGCAGAGACGATCACCTCCATCTGAATCCTTCGGGGGAGAGGGAAGAAGAGGCTTTGTTGTCTGTTCTGTTTTTTGTCAGTGGGCTTTATTAATCTGTAGTATAGGTTTCAGGTCATACGTTGTATCCATGTTTGAGAATGTTGAATAAAGTCCCTACTTTCCCCCCTCAAAAAAGAATAAAGTACACAATATCTTTAGACTCGGCGACTTTGAGGTTTGAACAACAAATATACCAGCAAAAAAACAAGGTTCGAAACGACAAGTCCTAGTAGCGACGAAAATTGTAAAATAGTCAAACTAGTTAATACGCTAGCTGTCGACGTCTGAAAGTAGAAAGAATCGAACCACTCATGAGAATTATTCTCTGTCGAGCACATTTTCAAATAAACCCGTTCAAAAAGTATTATTATACGCTGGTTCTGACGAATCATACTCACTTCATCCTATATTCCTATCAGAGCATCTTCAAGGGTAAGCAAAAAACAAAAAAAATTGGGTAGTGGAAAGAGAATGTATGGGTAAGCAGCAATTTTTCTGCTTTTCCAGCTTACCCATAGTCTGGATACCAAAACTGGATTGTCCATTATTTTTATGCTTCTAGTTCTATTTGTGCAAATGAAACCGAATCACTACTAAAATTAATTCAAATCGCCTAAAGTAAAATCCGAAAATATGAAACAAATAGTGCGTAATTATTGCAACATAACGTTCATCAATCAAACACAAATCTAATGCATCAAATCACAAGGTTTTAAGGAAACCGAAATAGAGAACATATGAACCGGAATACAGACTCAATAATTTTGTTCTCCATTCCACTTCCATCACTCCTCTATGAGATCTTCTTTAAGTTGTCAATGAGAATCTGCATCTCTAATTTCACAGTGAATTTGAAGGAAGTGATTGATGCTGTCATGACGCCTACGAGGATTCACCACCCGCCCCATGAAGTCATAGTGGTGATCAAAATTTAGACCACACTCATTCTCGATGATCATATTGTGCAATTTCACACATGTTGTCATGATCCTCCGAAGAGATTTTTTTGTCCCAAAACCTAGCCGGTCCACGGACAATAGCAAATTGGCTTTC
The DNA here is from genome assembly GCA_028641055.1 of Alopecurus myosuroides. Taxonomy (NCBI): domain Eukaryota; kingdom Viridiplantae; phylum Streptophyta; class Magnoliopsida; order Poales; family Poaceae; genus Alopecurus; species Alopecurus myosuroides. The sequence goes on along the minus strand of CM054058.1, from coordinate 207,009,881 downwards.
AAAATCCCAAATACCCTCTCCACATCCTTCCTAGTGGTTGCTTGAGCTCTATGAAAACGAGATTGTTTGTTACCATGCAGGTTAGGAATTGGCTTGACAAATTGTGCCCACTGTGGGTAAATCCCATTTGGATGACAATATCCCTTGGTGTACTTGTGCCCATTTAACTCAATACTCAACCTCTGGCGCTTCTCCATTGGCTAAGTTTGCAAACAATGGTGATTTGATGAGCACAACATGTCATACAATGATTAGAGGAATCCAAAATAGGAATGCCAAAACCATGTCTCCTAGTCCGCGATAGTCTCAAGTATGATGGTTGGATCTTTGACAAGTCCTATGAATTTCTCATGCCATGCCGCTGGACAATTCTTCCACCTCTAGTGCATGCAATCAACCGAGCCAAGCATCCTTGGAAACCGTCTTGCGGCGTTCAACGCTAAAATCCTCTCCGTGTCTTGAGCATTAGGTGTTCTCAAGTAATGTACCACAAAGCACTTGATAATTGCTCTCGCAAGGCGCCTCAAACTGCGGATAGTCGTGCTCTCACCCATTGCAACATGATCATCGACCAAACCGGCAGGGTTTCATAAGCCATGATCTGTTATGGTTACCTTCCGCAATGTGACGTGACCGATTAAGCCCATGAATTTCCTCCTTTGCACGAAGAAGTTTTCATATTGAGAAACCATGCCACAAACATGTTGGAGCACGTCCATACCCATCTAGAACCACCAGCGGAAGTATCGCTTGGGATACACACGTGGTGTACCGACACTCTAAAGTAGCCCAACATTACTCATTGGTGGTCTTCTTTACTTCTCCTCCGAATCACTCCTCGGCCGATACGAGAACCTCCATGTTTTGGCCGCTTGTTTTGCTGCATGTCAATTATCTGAGAATAGCTAGCTCCTCCTCTCCACCTTGTTCTTCTTCTTCCTCCAGTGACGAGTCGTAGCTCCATTCTATAACAAAAAAATCACATCGAATTCTATAGCAAATAATTTCATATATGTTTGAAACAAAAGGAACAAAAAAATAGCTTGCAGGAAATTCTATAGCACCGGTAGGTCGCGATCGCCGCAATCGACCTCAGCCGAATCGAGGCAGGGTCATAGCGAGAGTGGAGGAGGTGGTGGAAAATGAGCTCCATGCGGCTCTAGAAGCGCGTGTTGGAGATATTTCCAAGAGACAATACTACTCCCTCCGATCCTTAATAAGTGTCGGCAACTTAGTAGAAATTTGTGCGAGTGTATACTACTCTCCTCCGACACTTATTTCGAATCGGAGGGAGTATATTTGTTTCATAATTAATGTTGATGTTCTATGCTATAATTTATATGGTTCTTGAATATGAGATTCACAGGAAAACTGTGAGGGGTATACTTAATGGATATCTCCCGGCATCCAGTTAAACGCCAGACTACCAGGGTGGCCCAAAGGCGGCGAGGCTCGAGGCCTCACTACGTGGCCCAGTAGGCAGATGCACAGGATTGAGGCATCCATACGGAGGGGTGTGGCGTATCTGGCTGTGCTTAGAAGCCGGCCATCGTATCCACTCAGATTAGGTCTATATAAAGTCAGATATGATAAACCCTGAGGGGAAAAGTCTCTAGCCCTACTTACATTGTAATCTATAACTCAGCAAGATCCATCATAGTAGACTTTGCAGGAAGTAAGGAGTTGTCGGCTAGCCTGAACCTGGGTAAATCGTGTGTCTTCCGCCACTAGCAACTTTCCCGTACGCTAGCCCCACGCTTCTACCTCTAGGATATGGCACCCCTTACCACGCATACGTTCCCGATAACTCAAGATTTGGCTCCCACCGTGGGGCCAGTTGCGTCCGGGGTTTCATTTCGAGCGGGGCTCTTAGGCGGCATCGGCGATACAATCGCCATCTCCACTGCCATATTCGATCTGCCATAGTAGGGAGGTATCTGAGATTTCCATGCAAGGACTTCAAAACTATTACGAGGTATAGCTCTTCCACACAAAATATCATTCATTGTTAGCTTGGGAACTTTGTGCTTGGTAGAGCACACCTGATAACAGCGATGGGCTATAAGGACGTCGGAACTGCCCTTCATCCGCCAGAGGTATATAGGTTGGTCTTTCCGCAAGAGATCAATTGGATGTTCGCCAAACATAAGTAAATGCTTGTTACTGAATTCTCTGACGTGCCTGAGAACCTCGCGCCAAAACAGGACATCTGGATTAGCTCTCAGAATGTTACCAATTATGTTTGCATTAATGAAAGAAGCCTTCTGCTCAGCTGCAATATCCATTGCTATGGATGATAGCTCCGGGTAGTCCTCTGTGCCAGCACTTCTCAGCGCAATCGACTTAAAGAAGTACCAGTAAACTTCCTGGGGCAAAGCATTCAGTTTCAGAGCCTGGGTTGTTCCAAACTGCACGATCCTCTGTGACCTACTCGTAACAATGACTTTACTCCCGTGTGCCGTATGGCTCAGTAAGGAGCACAACCTTCTCCATATTTCCTTTTCCAAATCCCCAATTAGTTCCAGAATAATCAGTAACCTCCCATGTGAAGCACCATTTCTATACTTAATAACACCACTGTCTTGCAGATCATTAGCGGTGGCCTTCATACCTTCAAGATCATCTCCACTGAAGAAAACAATGGAGGAGAAGAAACCGCGCACCCTTTCGTCGTAGCAGACATGCTCGACGAGGGTGCTCTTTCCAACTCTTACTGGTCCAACTATGGGAAGAACACTCAAATTGCCTGTGCCGGCGGGACCAAACTGCAGCAGAAAGCTCACAATCCTCTCATACTCTGTGTGGCGACCAAACATGCACATGTCTGAAGCCAAGTAGCTGCTGCAAGGTTCGCGGCACATCGGAGGATAACAGTTCAAGAACAACACAAACTCCTCCATGTCAGCGACAATCATCTCAAGGCTAGATAGCACTTCCCTGAGCTCGATGTGACCCTTGTCGCCGAACAGAATTCTCTTGGGCGTTCTGGCTGAGAGGCAGAGACGCTTGGCGGGATTGGATCTGCAGAGGGCGAAGGAGTCGTCGCTCACCTCATCTTTGACTGTGGCGTCCCCTTCGCCGTTGCCTTTGCACCTGAAGGCGTCGAGCACGAAGTAGCCTCTGTACATGCCGTGCCTCAGTGTCTCAAGCTGGCGGAGCATCGCTTGGTTGGTGATGTCCCGTCTCTCGGCCTCCTCGACGATGGCCTGGACTCGCAGCAGCAGGGCGCGCAGCCGTTGCAGGCTCTCTTCCGCTCGTTCAGTCTGCTGCCGGCGGTACCTGTCAACGAAGAAGGATACGGATCTGCTGACAATATCGCCAAGAAATGCAGAGACGATCACCTCCATCGGGAATCCCCTTCGGGGGTGGAGGGGAAGAAGAGGCTTTGTTATCTGGTCTCTCAAAGTTGGTGCGCTTGGATTAGGAGCTTTTTGTGTGGGGTAGTGTGGCCATAACATTCAACGATGACATTGGCATTGGCACTATTTTCAAACGAAGCAAGGACTCCGTCAGGATGACCTGTTATCCCGCTGTTATTTAACATTGTGGTCGTATTCTACCCAGGAAAAGATTGGAGGGTGGGCATGCTCTCAAAAAAAAAGCACAACCAATAAAAGTTGTCAACTACTCCCTCTGTCCCAATATACAAGGCACGCTAACTTTGTGGTGGTCTTTAGTGGTCAACTTTGACCATAAACATATAAAAAATTATATGGATTGAGAATGTATAAATGGTACCATTAGGTCTTCCGTAATGCATTGTATCTTAGCGCGTTATCCTAGGTAAGAGTACAATCTAAGAAACAACCACCCTAATGCACCGTTTCTTATAGATTGTATCTAACCTAAGTTGCATTTAATGATTTTGGCCTAATACTTATCTATGATTGGGCTAGCAATCATTTTTGCCTATGATCCTGTGCAAGAGTTGTATCTTATATAAGATACAACAACAATCTCTTTCTTCATTAAACAGGGTGCCACATAAGCAAAGTGCCTATGATACCGTGCTAAGATACCCCCATTACGGAAGGCCTTAAACTCGTCTTGTAAAATTCTTTCATTACATATATCTTTATACTATTTATGTGGACATATTATAAGGACAAATCGTGGTCAAAGTTGAACGCCGTTGACCAGCGAAATTAAAGGACACCTTGTATTTTGGGACGGAGGGAGTAACAATATAATAGAAAATCGACTCCTTACATTGTAGATCAATACATATGTCTCACATTGTTCATGATGCTAGTTCAAACACATGAACAAAGTCTTAAGTGATGAAATATAACATAAATAGAAAATCACAACATTATCATTTCAAATTCTACGCTCTCGCATTCTCATGAAAGTTTCATTTATGTCATCTTCACTTACTTTCAAGAACACATCTCGCTCAATAAAAGTCACCAAGCAATGGTTCAATAGCTCATCTCCCATACTATTTCTTAATTTATTTTTTACCATACTCATTGCAGAAAATACTTTTTCAACATTTGTTGAAGCCACCGGTAAAACCAATATCAATTTGAGAAGCAAGTAGACCAAATCATAAACAAGATGCTTTTTTGTTTCAACGAGCATAGCAGAGAGCTCACCAAGATGGTTTACACATTTGAACCTATCATCTTTTCTCATATCAATAATAAAGTTATCAAGTTGGAACTCAAGTATTATAAACTCCACACATGATATGTGATAGTGGTAGAACTGAGCAAGCCGCATTACCTTTTGTGCATCATAAGAAGCAAATGCATTCAATGGATTCAAAGCCGACATGCAAACGAGCAACTCCATATTAACCTCATCAAACCGATTTTCAAGCTCTTGAATCATTTGATCAACAACACCAAGATACACTTCTCTTCTATAACGGACATCATTTGTTTCTAGTTCATAATACCGATGTGATCTTCCATGGGCCACATATTGATCATCCGATGAAGAAACTTCAATGCCATGTGTGTTGCAAAACAATGTCAGTTTTGTGAGAAATATCTCCCATCCATGAGACCTCATGTGTTTCATTTGATTCTTTGCCAATGCAACAAGCCCCATTGCATTAAGAATATCTTTATCCCTCTTTTGCAAGGATATAGACAAGTCATTTGTGTAGCCATGAATAATAATCATCAAGCGAAGATTGAAATCAAAGTCAAATGATTCAAAGGTCGTGGCAACTCCATGTATTCTTGTCCACTTACTCTTTTGTGAAGGATCATTTCCAATCCTTAGGAGCACATCGAGAATTTTGGGATACATAACAACAATGTGGCAAATGGTTTTTAAATGAGAACCCCGCCGAGTATCACCAGGTCTAGATAAACCCATTTCTTGATTCAATCCACTTTCAATTTCACCCATTTCAAGTGCTGTCAAAAAACATTGAGCTCTAACGTCTCGAATCATATCATGACGTTTGCAAGAAACTCCAATAATATTGAACAAGTAAGAAACATGAAAAAAGCACGCACAAATGATTCATTGTCTTTTGCCACGGCAATAAGAACCAATTGAAGTTGATGTGCAAAGGAATGGATACAATAAGCACTTGGTGACTCCTTCATGATCAATGTTTTCAACCCCTTAATCTCTTCTTTCATGTTGGTAGCCCCATCATATACTTGTCCACGAATTTGCGTGGGATTCAAATGATTATCTTTTAGCAAGGAAAGAATTACAACCTTAAGAGACACTGAAGTAGTATCGGAAACATGTAGTACTCCAAGGAACCTCTCACATATTTTTCCCAATTTATCAACATAACGCAAGCAAAGAGCAAGTTGTTCTTTGTGATATATATCACTAGACTCATCGGCAAGAATTGCATAGTGGTCACCACCAAGTTCTTCAATAATTAGTCTTGTAGTTTCTTTAGCACAACATTTAATTATGTCATGTTGTCCCCTCGTGTCAGGGCCACTAGAGGCCATAGCCCACACCTGCGTGTGGGTCCCTGATGCCCCCTCGTGTCGCCTCTTCGCCTACAAATAACCCTTTAACCTAAAAAGTTGGGGGACAGAGAAATTTCCAAGAAAAAGATACATATCCATCGCCATCATGGAAACCCTAATTTGGGGTTATGGAGTCCTTTTCCGACACCCTGTCGAAGGGGAAATCATCGTCGGAGGCATATCACCACCATGATTGCCTCCATGACGATGTGTGAGTAGTTCATTCTTGGACTATTGTTCCACAGAAGTAGCTATATGGTTGTCTCTTCTCCGTGTTCGTCAATACTAAGATCCCGTGAGCTGCCTAATATGACCAAGATTCATCTGTGCAGTTGTTATTAGCTCTTGTGTTTGTTAGGATCCAATGAATTATTATGTTGTGATCATAGTGTGCATGTTCAATATATGATGCTACTTGTTATCATGTATATGTTTTATTTACGTTCTTGCATGGTCTTTTGTTTATATATTTACCCTTGCCAAGTTTATGCGTAAATATCCAAAAGGGAGTATACTCGATAGTGGGTTTATGCCTCATCTGTCTATGGGCACGAGTTACGGAAATGTCTAAGAGCAATGATCGATGCACTTTTTCCACGAAGAAAAAATGGTGTTTATGGTGTTTTGTTGATTATAAATGTTGCTTACATTATGAACTGTATTTAAGGCAATACTTTATTGTTTACAACTTAATTCCTATAGAGGAAAGTGTCAGATATATGCCAAATGGGGGTGTATCCGGCAATTGCCGAAGGTCGGATTACTCGGGTGGCCCATAGGCGCAAACTCAATTGGGCGGCCCAATAATCCGACGCATAGGAAGGAGGATTCTATAAGAACCCGGATTATGGCCCAATAAGTAATCCGGCTTGGAGAAGAAGTCAGACGTCTTGCTTACCAAGAATATGAATACTTTCCTTAGACTCCACGTTTTTCTTCTTGTAAGCCCTAGTCCGGCTGCATATATAAAACCGAACAGGAGTCGCCTCACAGAGAAGACAAACAGAAAACCTAGACTCACATTGTATTTTGTATACTTCAGACTTTAGCCCTGATTAGTGAGATTGCAGGAGTAGGGCTCTGCCATTATTACGACGTATCAAACCTCGGTAAACTTGTGCCCCCACCTACGACAACTTCCCTATGTTTCCACCCACGATCTACTCAAAGGCTTATGGAACCCCCTGCCATGAATCATACTACGAACACTCGACAGTTGGCGCCCACCGTGGGGCCAGCGGCGTCTGGGGTTGCGTTCTGAGCGGGATACTCGGCGGGATCGGTAGTACAATCACAATCGAAAGCCTAAAATTTTACGGAAACGTCGGCCGCTTCATCGACAACGGTTCCTATATGCCGTCACGAAATCACCTGATAAGTGCTTGCGTCCTTCCTATTGGATCTGTTAACGTTTTCATAACTTTGACGGCATAAGCAATGAGTTTCCATGGTGGAAGTAAATTTATCCCACCCACCCTATGCCCAGTAGAAGACGACTTTAACGCCGGATTCAGGACAAATCTTCCTTATTCATACATTGGGGCAAACCAAGATCTATTAGCTACATATCGCCAAAGCATGACTGGGTTTACTGCCTCTTAGGAGATGTCTATTCCCATATCGCACTTCATAGGCATGGTGCAATCAAAGCCTGCTGAAAAGACAGAGAACAAATAGCCCATCAAAAAGGTAGAAGACGATAAACCCACAGAAAAGATGGATGACCCTAAACCCACCAATCAGGCAGAAAGCTCGAAAGCCGAATCAATTATAGCTACTATTGAAGCAAAGTTGGAGTCGGAAACTGGATCTGCATATGTCGATATAGATTCCTATGATGATGGTGATGCTTTCGAAAGAAAGATCAAATCCATGCAGGGAGGTTTCCACGAAATCCTCACGGCTAAACCCGCCGATAAGGCGAATACCGAGGAAAAAGAGGAATCAGATCCCAAAACCCCTCCACCTGAAGATGATACAAACGGGGAGGACAAGGATGATCAAATCCCGAAATTTCCCGCCGTTCAGGAATTGACGAAAGACGAAGACCTAAAGAAGCCCCCATACTCCAAGAAAAAGAAGAAGTCTGCCAAGAAGTTATACGCCAAAGTCTAGAGGAAAACGCTGGACAGATTGGCAAACATAGCCAACCAGAACCAAGAAGTCGGTGGAAGCAGCTACGTAAAGACATCGGAGAAGAAAAAGCAGAAATAGGTTGACACAAATCCGGTCCCCCAGATGTCAGAACAAGATGAAGCCGATCTGCTACAAACCTCGGTTAGAAGGCATGAACCACAGAAGTGCTGGAAGTTAGGAGATAAGCAATAATGCGGCAACAACAACAGCTTTACCGGACTCGCGAAAACCTTGTAAAAGCCTAGGCTCCCGTCAAAGTGCAGCAGGAAGAAATCGAGGAATACAAACGCCGTAATCGCTCAGGAATTAAGCCTACAAGGATCCTCGGAGTAGGAATCCCGGAAGAACAAACAGTCAAAAGACGGCTAGAAAATCAAAACTGGCAAAGTAGCGCAAACGCTAAGGGGGAACACACCTACAAAACTCATGCGGAAAACCCGGAAGCTGCATTCGCCATCCTAAATGACGAGCTTTACTCCGCAGAGGAAAAGCTTTAGGGAGTACATGTTTTCTTAGGAAAACATTACAACAGCAGCAGCGAGGACAAGCGTGTTCCGGTAAATTGTATGAAAATTTGTCTTTATGCAAAACTGCCACAGGCGCAGCCGTAACACCCGATCCAAGCGAGCCTGGAGATTCAAGAAGTTCAAAGGGAAATAATGAAGATCCTAAAAAGGACATGAAAGATCCATGTGATAAGGATGCAACATCCAGAACCGGGTCTAATCCGCTAAATCGCGAGAATAACCCGAAACCCCGAGTCAACAATGATCGGGAAGACAGAAAGCGGAAGGAAGGCAATAGCTCTCTCCGCCAATCTCGTGCGGAGAAATACGGAAACGAAATGCCACCTCCAAGAAGCCTGGCTGATAAAGCCGGAAGGTATGAACACCCTTACAGGCATGAGAGGTCCCGACCCCACCAAGGAATAAGGAGCGGTCCAGAAGCAGAAATCTGCCTCGCCATAGGGATTGGGATGCCTGAAGAAATAGGGATGAACCACGACAGGCAAATTCACGCAACAATGAGGCAAGGAGAAGCAGATCCCCCTCAGTCCACTCCGTTGGAAGGTATTCCCCACATGTGCCTAGAGCGGAAAGGGATGATTTGTATTTCAAACCAAAGTGTTTTACTGATAGAATCCAGAATATTAATCTCCATGATGGCTTTGCCAAAGTCTGGCCAACTTACGAAAAGTATACTTGAAGTACAAACCCAGATACATGGCTCTTGGATTACTATACCGCCATTCAGATCAACAAAGGAACAGATTTGGAAGCAGTAAAGTTCCTGCCTTTGATGTTACTGGACGGGGCACATGACTGGATTAATGGACTACCGTCAAGATCGGTGGATAGCTGGGAGGATATGGCCAGAGTTTTTGCTCAGCACTTCCGAGGCACATATAATCGCCCCAAGAGTATTAACCAGTTAAACCGTTGCATCCAATACGAAAATGAGTCGGATGTCGACTTTATCTCAAGATGGACAGAATAAAAAACAAATGCTCTGGATTGGATTTGGATGAGGCCCAAGCAATGCATGCTTTCGTCAATGATCTTAAACCCGACCTTGTATCGTTCATGGTGGGATCGAAAAAGCATAAAGACCTTGGTTCTATGCTAACAACAGCCAATGAGCATGCAACAACCGAGAATGACATTAGGGAAAGACTCAAGAGGCGGAAAAATAGATACGCTTATACAAGCTAAAAAGTCGTCTCGCCCTGAGAAGAAGGCTGCTCTAGACGCACAAGAAAAGCCCAAAGAGGTAAATATTTCCTTTGGAAAAGAAAGTGCTGAAGCCAAGGAAGTCATAACCTACTCCAAGGAAGAGTGGGATAAAATCATAGGGGAACCTTGCATACACCATGCATAGTTTGGGAAACCAAACCATACAAACCAGCAATGCCGGCTTAATAAGCACATGAAAAGCGGATCTGGAGCTGGGAACAAAGGGAAGAAGTTCAACAAGAAGAAGCCGTAAGCTGAAAAAGACGAAAGCGAGTTCGACACTCACAATCGGATTCGGGAGCAACAGCGGAAAGGCGAACCCAAGTTCCCAAGGGTGGATAAAGAATGCAATCTCACCTTGTTGGCAACGCCGTCAGCCAAAAAGGTGAAGCGGGCATGGAGAGAAATCAATGTTGTAGTACCTCAAGTATGCAAAAAACCCAATAACATCGGATCAGTCTGATCATCCTCGCAATATCCCGGAACCCGACACACACGCCCTGATAGTAAGCCCTATAGTGCAAAATCACAGGCTAAGGAGAGTTCTAATGGACGGAGGAGCGAGCATCAACATAATATACTTGAGAACTTTGAAGAAACTTCACCTATCTCAAACCCAGCTCAGGCATAGCAATGTATGTTTTCACGGCATTGTCCTAGGCAGACAAGCATCTTCCCTAGGAGAAATATCCCTAGAAGTTAACTTCGGAAAGTCGGATCACTTCCGGACCGAAATGATTTTGTTTGATGTAGTACCGTTTGAAAGAGTGTATCACGCAATACTCGGACGACCGTCTTTCCCCAAATTCATGGCTAGGTCATGCTACATCTATAACAAGATTAAGATGCTCGGACCAAAAGGCAGCGTAATCACCGTTGAAGGAGATTTTGCGCTGGCAAAGGATCTAGAGCTGGGAAACTCCCTTTGCGCCGAAAGGATTATCGTGAAGGAGGAGTGATATCCCACAAGTATAGAGGATCGTTTGTAGCCTTTTTGATAAGCAAGAGTTTCGAACCCAACGAGGAGCTAAAGGTAGGATAAGTATTCTCTCAAGTTCTATCAACGACTGATACAACTCTACGCACACTAAACGTTTACTTTACGTAGGAAATAATACTAGAGCAATAATACAGATATGAGATAGCTTTGCAAGATAATAAATACATGAAAGTAAAGTTAGTTTCTGCAGCAATAAAGTACACTAAATGACTATAAACTAACAGTACCATGAGCATGGAAAAGCGGTGGTAATTGTGATGGATTTGTCTATGATCAAATAGTTAAATACAAGATTGATATTCCTCTTTTATGTGGGAGATACAAAGCTAACAAGCTCTCACTATCCAATTATTGAAAGTACTTATGACTGGAACTCTAGCAAACATCCGTAACTACTATAAGATACATTAAGGTAAAAATACCCAACCATAGCATTACGATCAAAAGGTCCTCTTTATCCCATATGCTTTAACACTAGATTGCGGTCATGTTTCTGTCACTCAAGAAGCCCCCCTCTAGCTTTCTCCACATACTACAAACCCTATGATGTGATCCATGCACGCATAAACATATGATGGCACCATAGGACTGTAACAAATTCAATATATAGCTCAAACCATCCATAGAGATTCAACAATCAATTATATGACAAAAGGGATCTACACAAATATGACATAAATGCAATATATCATCTGCAAATAATTTATAATGTCAAACACCATTTTTAAATAGTGCGGTACAGAGGTGTGTGGGAGGATGAACCATTTTATACAAGGATAAATTAGCGATGGAGATAGCGGTGAAGACGGTGGAGAGGACATCGCGGGGCGCAGGGCGGCGCCGACGGTGCCGCAGGGACTCCTTCCCTGCGCCGCCGACATCATGGGGGAGCGCCTCCCCTTAGCCCTCTTCCTTCATGGTCTTGGGAGCCCTCCCCCATGGAAATGGGATCCATGGGGAGGCTAAAACGTGGCTTTGGTGGCTGGAAATTTGTGGTATGGGGTGTCTCCCACGACCTAGGTTTTCTCCCTTTATATAGTCTCACGGATTTTCGTCATCCCATCTAGGGCTGCGGTAAATCGGGCGTATCTCGGCCATCCAGACTCGGAATCAGGCGAATTTTAAGTCTAGCTCGTACGTCGCAAAAATTCCCCACAATTTTGTCTTCTGTGAGATTTCCGTTTGACACCGTCTTCGACCCGTAACGTGGCAATCTTTAAAAAGAGTTTTCAGACAGATTTAAGGAAAGTCCCAATTCGACTCCAACAAGGTTTCCACTTCTATTTTTTGATAATTCCTACACATCAAAGTGTAAAACAAGAACATTGTGCACTTTTACAACTATTAGTAGGTTAGACCAAATAAATCATCAACTTAATATAAAACAATTATCAAAAGAATAAAAGTAGCATGAAACCATAAAAAATTATAGATACGTTTTGGATGTATAAACATCCCAAAGCTTAGTTCCTACTCGTCCTCGAGTAGGTAAAGCGATAAAAACAAAATAATTTTTGAGTTGACATGCTACCAACGTAATCTTGATCATCATATTTGTAAAAGCATTTGTAAACTGAGATCATATCACTCTAAACATAGGCATGATAGATATAATTCTAACAATTAAACTTAGCAACCATGTTGCAACATGAAAAGTAACAGAAATAAAAGATCATGGATAATAACACACTCGAAAGTTATACATTTGTTTCGAGCATAAATAAAACATAGCAAAGTGATATTTTGTTTGTCCTTAAAAGTGGGGCAAAACATAAATGCCAGGACACCTTCAAAGTTCAAGTGGAATGTGGCAGGGGACGTCGTTGTCTGTTTTGTTGCGGAATGTGGCGGTCACTTAGTTTAATCCTAATCCGCAGAATCCTCGGGGGAAGAAGATTGTGCGCCAGTTTAATTTGTCTGGGGAGAGGAGTGTAGCTGATGTGGTGTTGATGAACTCTTTGTTGGTTCCTAGACAGATTTCGTCGAGGACGGAGAGCGGCAATATTCTGTTCGGGAGCTTCGACGGCGTGGCAGGTAGTGTGGGCGCTCGGGTGTCTGTTTCTGCTTAGAGCAGTCTACAGCGGCAGGTGTCACCTGCGCCCGCGCTGGACCGGCCCGCCATGTAGCGTGCGGCGTCGGAGGAGGCGCCGGGTGCTACACCGAGTGTGGATCCGGCATGAAGTACGAGAGGCCAAGGGAAGATTCAAGTGTCACTCTGGATTAGCCGGAGCGCTCGGGTGATCCGGATAGATAAGAAACTGTTCTACTCGGGCACAAAGTCAATGGAGCCATTGAGGTGAATCCCGCGTATCCAGGGGCCATACATGCGTGCGGTTCAACTTACTAGGTGCGTGGTTATCAACATAGAGACGTGGGAGCACTACGGTATAGGAGCTGTCAAGTCCTGTCACTGACAAGGGGGACAAGACATGTCAGCGACCTACCCTAAGAGACTGACAAGGCGGACAAGACATGTCAGCGGCCTACCACGGAGACTTTCGGCGACGTTGTCAGCAGGAACATGGAGGCGTGCGCCGTCCGCACAGTGGAGTTGTCTACTCCGTCCTTTTATTCATAGATTAGTGCTTGGCCACCAGTATATAAGGTGGCCTACCCCCTCCTGCGCGAGGGTCGGTCGCTCGTTCGCTTGGTCAGTGGAGAGTTGTAGCATTTCACTTAGTCACGTACATGTTGAGCTGAGCCCGAGCTACTCGGCAGAGAGAGATACACTGAGAGATTATAGTTCCTGTACTCGGCATAACATAATACAGAGAGATAGGCAGGAGTAGAGGTGTTACCTCCACACGAGGGTCCTGAACCTGGGTAGATTGTGGTGTTTGCAGTGTTTTGTGCGCGCCTGTTGGGCGTGCGATCACTCCCTGGATACCTACAACGTCCATCGGCCCCAACCTTAATCCATCCCATGGCATCTGTCTTTTTACCTCACCACGACAGTCACCCAACTTTACTCCCATAGACTAGACGCAATGAAGTTCAAGATCATTTATAGTGTTCCATATACTAGACACTAAATTGCTCAAGATTGTTCAATGCAATTGGACAGTTGGTATCTATAAGTGGAGTAATCTAGGATTTTAAAAGGTTCAATGTATTCAGCATTGAGCTACTTGTTCACCAGATGAACCATACTATATTGGTCATGAGGGGTCATGCTAGGAGGAGGAAATTTGTCCTTACAAGACACACGGTGTCATCTGCTATCAGAATGGATTTTTTTTTAGAAATGGGAGCCTCTGCCCCGGCCTCTGCATCAAAATGATGCACACAGCCGGTATTTATTAAAAGAGGAAAAATATTCAGAGTTATATCGAGTTACAGTTCACGGATCACTCAAGGTGGCCACAAAGATCAGCCACTCAAAAATAAGCAAAACAAGATTATGCATCTATCCGTCTTGCATTAAGCCACCCACCCCGGCTGTATATAGCCCGAACGACCGCCAGCAGCCGGGCACAGCCCGTATCCATAAGTTCTCGCTGATCGACAAAAAGGAGGAAGGACCATGTCTGTATAGAATAAACCGCCTTGTTCACAACCTGTAAAAAGTGGACATTGTTTCGTTTGTTAAAAACCACATCATTACGGCTGTTCCATATTTCTCAAAGGAACACAACGACCCCAATACGAATGCATGCCTTTGTTTTCCTATCAATACCATTTAGCCAACTACCAAACATATTCGCAATGTTAGTCGGAGGATAAATGCTAAAAGTGAAGTGAACAAGACGCCAAATATCACGAGCAAAAGGACAGGAAATGAACAAATGCTCCACAGACTCATCCGCATCATAAAAAACACATTTTTTTACAACCAAACCAATTTCTTTTTAACAAATTATCTTTGGTTAAAACCACTTTTCTATTAAGAAACCATAAGAAAATTTTAATCTTTAATGGAACCTTCAATTTCTACAAGTATTTTCGCAAAAATCTTGTAGAACCGTGGAGCAATTCTGCATAAAAAGATTTCACCGTGAAGGACCCATCAATTGTTAATTTTCAACGGAACGTATCCGCTCATTAGTGAGAGAGACACTCATTAACCTCTCCACCAACTGCAACCATAAATCTCTTCTATCACCTAAAATAATTCTCCGAAATCGAATATTCAACGGATTGTGTGCTAACACATCAGCCACCGTGATATTCTTGTGCAGAACAATATTAAAAAGTGATGGGTATGATTGTGATAACGGTTCACCACCTGGGATATGTTAAAAGTAACGGTACGCGTAGGGCAGAAATGTGGCCACACTAACATTACAAAACCTGCATTCTCATGTAAGACTTGCATATACCTTGAAGATTTGCGCCGGGGGGCTATCTATTATCAGTATCACACTACAATTTTGCTTCAGTTCAGTAGTTAAGGCAGTCATGAACATGATGGAGCATGCTTCAGTTACAAAGATTTCACTCCAACTCAAAGCATTTGTTGCGCTGTTACGGTATTTGTTGCTAGCATCCAGATTCCGTATCAGGTCTTGCTGCACACACCGGAGACTACTGAATGGGCAACATACAAGTACAATTCTACAAACACCCAGCCCTATGGTCAACTCCAGAAGAGCACACCTGCATCAAGGATCAGATACTCTGCAACCGAGAGCGCTTCTTCTTCATCAGCATATGTTGTGATGACATTATACTGCAACTCATCACGTAGCTATAGTAGGGAGGTATCGGAGATTTCCATGCGAGGGCTTTAAAACTTTCACGAGGTATAGCTCTTCCACACAAAATATCATGCATTTTTAGCTTGGGAACTTCGTGGGTAGAGCACACCTGATAACAGCTGTGGGCTATAAGGACTTCGGAACTGCCCGTCACCCTCCAGTGTTGTACAGGTCGACCTTTCCGCAAGAGATCAAGTGGATGTTCGCCAAACATAAGTAAATGCTTGTTATTGTATTCTCTCAGGTGCTCGAGAACCCTGCGCCAAAACAGGACATCTGGATTAGTTCTCAGAATGGTACCAACTAGGTTTGCATTACCGAACGAAGCCCCCAGCTCAGCTGCAATATCCATTGCTATGGATGATAGCTCCTGGTAGTCCTCTGGGCAAGAACTTCTCAGTGCAATAGACTTAAAATAGTACCAGTAAGCTTCCTGGGGCAAAACATTCAGTTTGAGAGCCTAGGTTGTTCCAAACTGCATAATCCCCTCTGACCTACTGGTAACAATGACTTTACTCCCGTGTGCCATATGGCTCAGTAAGGAGCACAACCTTCTCCATATTTCCTTTTCCAAATCCCCAATTAGTTCCAGAATAACCAGTAACCTCCCATGTGAAGCACCATTTCTGTACTTAATAACACCACTCTCTTGCAGAGAATTCGCGGTGGCCTCCATACCTTCAAGATCATCTCCACTGAAGAAAACAATGGAGGAGAAGAAACCGCGCACCCTTTCGTCGTAGCAGACATGCTCGACGAGGGTGCTCTTTCCCACTCTTACTGGCCCAACTATGGGAAGAACGCTCAAGTTTCCTGTGCCCGGGGGGCCAAGCTGCAGCAGAAAGCTCACAATCCTCTCATACTCCGCGTGGCGACCAAACATGCACATTTCTAAAACCAAGTAGCGGCTGCAAGGTTCGCGGCACATGGGAGGGTAGCACTTCAAGAACAACACAAACTCTTTCATGTCAGCGACAATCATCGCAAGGCTAGATAGCACTTCCCTGAGCTCGCTGTGACCCTTGCCGCCGAACAGCATGCTCTTTGGCGTTCTGGCTGAGAGGCAGAGATGCTTGGCGGGATTGAATCTGCAGAGGGCGAAGGAGTCGTCGCTCACCTCATCTTTGGATGTGGCGTCGCCGTCGCCGTTGCCTTTGCACGTGAAGGCGTCGAGCACGAAGTAGCCTCTGTACATGGCGTGCCTCAGTGTCTCGAGCTGTCGGAGCATCGCTTGGTTGGTGATGTCCCGTCTCTCAGCCTCCTGGACGATGGCCTGGACTCGCAGCAGCAGGGGGCGCAGCCGTTGCAGGCTCTCTTCCGCTGCTCCAGTCTGCTGCCGGCGGTACCTGTCAACGAAGAAGGATACGGATCTGCTGACAATATCGCCAAGAAATGCAGAGACGATCACCTCCATCGGGAATCCCCTTCGGGGGTGGAGGGGAAGAAGAGGCTTTGTTATCTGGTCTCTCAAAGTTGGTGCGCTTGGATTAGGAGCTTTTTGTGTGGGGTAGTGCGGCCATAACAGTCAACGATGACATTGGCATTGGCACTATTTTCAAACGAAGCAAGGACTCCGTCAGGGTGACATGTTACCCCACTGTTATTTAACATTGTGGTCGTATTCTACCCAGGAAAAGATTGGAGGGTGGGCACGCTCCCCAAAAAAGAAGCACAACCAATAAAAGTTGTCAACTAACAATATAATAGAAAATCGACTCCTTACATGGTAGATCAATACATATGTCTCAAATTTTTCATGATGCTAGTTCAAACACATGAACAAAGTCTTACGTGATGAAATATAACATAAATAGAAAATTACAACATTATCATTTGAAATTCTACGCTCTCGCATTCTCATGAAAGTTTCATTTATGTCATCTTCACTTGCTTTCAAGAACACATCTCGCTCAATAAAAGTCACCAAGCAATGGTTCAATAGCTCATCTCCCATACCATTTCTTAATTTATTTTTTACCATACTCATTGCAGAAAATTCGTTTTCAACATTTGTTGAAGCCACCGGTAAAAGCAATATCAATTTGAGAAGCAAGTAGACCAAATCATAAACAAGATGCTTTTTTTGTTTCAACGAGCATAGTAGAGAGCTCACCAAGATGGTTTACACATTTGAACCTATCATCTTTTCTCATATCAATAATAAAGTTATCAAGTTGGAACTCAAGTATTATAAACTCCACACATGATATGTGATAGTGGTAGAACTGAGCAAGCCGCATTAACTTTTGTGCATCATAAGAAGCAAATGCATTCAATGGATTCAAAGCCGACATGCAAATGAGAAACTCCATATTAACCTCATCAAACCGATTTTCAAGCTCTTGAATCATTTGATCAACAACACCAAGATACACTTCTCTTCTATAACAGACATCATTTGTTTCTACTTCATAATACTGATGTGATCTGCCATGGGCCACATATTGATCATCCGGTGAAGAAACTTCAATGCCATGTTTGTTGCAAAACAATGTCAGTTTTGTGAGAAATCTCTCCCATCCATGAGACCTCATATGCTTCATTTGATTCTTTCCCAATGCAACAAGCCCCATGGCATTAAGAATATCTTGATCCCTCCTTTGCAAGGATATAGACAAGTCATTTGTGTAGCCACAAATAACAAGCATCAAGCGAAGATTGAAAACAAAGTCAAATGATTCAAAGGTCGTGGCAACTCCATGTATTCTTGTCCACCTAATCTTTTCTGAAGGATCGTTTCCAATCCTTAGGAGAACTTCGAGAATTTTGGGATACATATCAACAATGTGGCAAATGGTTTTGAAATGAGAACCCCGCCGAGTATCACCAGGTCTAGATAAACCCATTTCTTGATTCAATCCACTTTCAATTTCACCGATTTCAAGTGGTTTCAAAAAATATTGAGCTCTACCGTCTCGAAGCATATCATGACGTTTGCAAGAAACTCCAATAATATTGAACAAGTAAGAAACATGACAAAAAAAAACGCGCACAAATGATTCATTGTCTTTTGCCACGACAATAAGAACCAATTGAAGTTGATGTGCAAAGCAATGGATACAATAAGCACTTGGTGAGTCTTTCATGATCAATGTTTTCAACCCCTTAATCTCTTCTTTCATGTTGGTAGCCCCATCATATACTTGTCCACGAATTTGCGTGGGATTCAAATGATGATATTTTAGCAAGGATAGAATTACAACCTTAAGAGACACTGAAGTAGTATCGGAAACATGTAGTACTCCAAGGAACCTCTCACATATTGTTCCCAATTTATCAACATAACGCAAGCAAAGAGCAAGTTGTTCTTTGTCATATATATCACTAGACTCATCGGCAAGAATTGCGTAGTGGTCACCACCAAGTTCTTCAATAATTAGTCTTGTAGTTTCTTTAGCACAACATTTAATTATGTCATGTTGTCCCCTCGTGTCAGGACCACTAGAGGCCATAGCCCACACCCGCGTGTGGGTCCCTGATGCCCCTGGTGTCGCCTCTTCGCCTACAAATAACCCTTTAACCTAAAAAGTTCGGGGACAGAGAAATTTTCCAAGAAAAGGATACATATCCATCGCCATCACGGAAACCCTAATTTGGGGTTCTGGAGTCCTGTTCCGACACCCTGTCGGAGGGGAAATCATCGTCGGAGGCATCTCACCACCGTGATTGCCTCCATGATGATGTGTGAGTATTTCATTCTTGGACTATTGTTCCATAGAAGTAGCTATATAGTTGTCTCTTCTCCGTGTTCGTCAATACTAAGATCCCGTGAGCTGCCTAATATGACCAAGATTCATCTGTGCAGTTGTTATTAGCTCTTGTGTTTGTTCGGATCCAATGAATTATTATGTTGCGATCATAGTGTGCATGTTCAATATATGATTCTACTTGTTATCATGTATATGTTTTATTTACATTCTTATATGGTCTTTCGTTTATATATTTACCCTTGCCAAGTTTATGCGTAAATATCCAAGATGGAGTATATTCGATAGTGGGTTTATGCCTCATCTGTCTATGGGCACGAGTGACGGAAATGTCTACGAGCAATGATCGATGCACTTTTGCCACGAAGAAAAAAATGGTTTTTATGGTGTTTTGTTGATTATAAATGTTGCTTACATTATGAATTGTATTTAAGACAATAATCTGTTGTTTACAACTTAATTCCTATAGAGGAAAGTGTCGGATATATGCCAAATGGGGGTGTATCCGGCATTGGCCGAAGGCCGGATTACCCGGGTGGCCCATAGGCGCAAACTCAATTGGGCGGCCCAATAATCCGACACATAGGAAGGAGGATTCTAGAAGAACCCGGATTATGGCCCAATAAGTAATTCGGCTTGGAGAAGAAGTCGGACGTCTTGCTTACCAAGAATAGGAATACTTTCCTTAGACTCCATGTTCTTCCTTAGACGCCCGCCGCCGTGCGATTGGTCGCCGCCGGCCATTCCGGTGACCATTTGGTCATCGGTTGGCACCCCTCGGCTCCCCTTGTTCCCCTCCATCTCGTGGTGTAGATCGTTCCCTCAATCGCACACTAATTTGATCGAATTCGAGCTCATCTGTGAAGAACAGGGCACTATGATGTCACAGTGACATCACAGTGACGTCATAAATCCTATTTTTAGAAATCCCAGGAAATTCCAGAAAATAATAAAACTTTGTAATATTAATATCTCCTGATATGTTTATCAGAAAAATAAAATAAAAATATGGTAATGTTCATAAAAATGTAAGGAACCCAAAAATGTCACTTTCATACATGTTTGACACATTTCATTTTTGGACATTATTTAATATTGTTTAATCATTTAAAATAGAAAAATAAGTTTTTAATCAATAAATTTAGAAAATCAAAAGTTATATACCAAAATGCTCAAAATGACAAATGCAACTTGTTTATGATGTTTTTAAACCCATTTGGGATTTTAAAATTGCACCCACTTTCATAATCGTCCGAAACCCCCTCCGGGGTCTATTTCGGGCTAATTCTAATAAAATTGAATAAATGACATACGAACCCTAGCAACCCAACGATCATGCCTAGGGTTTTACTTCAGTGCATTAATCTGCTCATGCATACATATTGCACATTGCATCGATGCCATGTGTTGATTGTTATTCTTCTTTCCGGTGTTGTTTTTCCTCTCGGTAGAACGTGACTCCGAAGAGAAGGCCAGCAATCCAATGACGAATACTTGATCTTAACCGACAAGTCAAGCACTTATTCCTGAAGACTTTATCTGGTTTTCTTATAACTAAGTCAAGCATAACCTCTTATCTGCTCATATATGATTTCAAAGTGATTTGAATCTCGTACTTTGCATTCGGTTCCAAACTATTTGGTGTCAGTAGATAGAGTTCTCCTATATACTGCATAACCTAGATATCCTGATCCACTGCACCTAGCAGCTATAGGCTTGTTTGTGCGCGCTCCGCTAAACCCTGTGAGTCTTTCTTAGCCATGCCTAGTTGATGAATCTGGTCATGCGTGAATCTACTATGTCAGGTGTTTATGATTTGATTTACCTTTGATAACTTGACTAATCACGGCATGGATGTGAGGCCACAATGGGTTGTGGCATTTTGTCCTGTTCATGCCCCTAGGAGCGAGTTCTCGCCTTCGAGCCAAGACTGAGCGTACAGCCACACGTGGGCCGATGAACCCCGCCCGGCTGACTAACTTGTTTAACCTTATCCATGAGCCACGTAGTTTGAGCTTTCCATCTGCGTGTGTGTTGGAAAACGTTTTGGAGAAAACTAGGTCGTGACCGGGACAAGTGATGGACGTACACGGATCTTGTTCCCGACTCACAGAACAGGTGCCGTCAGGAGGTGGCCAACTCCCTGTTGACGGGGTGGCCCTGTTTGGGTTGACTCATGGATATGGTTCGACAAGGTAAAGGCTGGGAATCGACTACCCTCTGCCGGCACTTCCCGGGCTAGTGCTAATCATGTGGCACTAAGAGTCGGTTGGTACGTGTGGGTAAAGTTGTACACCCCTGCAGGGTTAAATCTTTTCGAAAAGCCGTGTCTGCGGTTAAAGACGACTTGGTGACGGATTCTGTGATCATAGACAACTTTAACGGAATGATTAAAACTTGTTGATAACGAATGAAGGATGCCTCCTCGGAGATGCCGAGAGGGGTTACCTTGTAGCATGAGGTAGTGGAACAACTGGAGGAGGTGATCTTTGAAGCACGAGGTGCTGAAATGATTTGGTGGCTTAAAAAATGATGGTATCAGTAGTTGAGTAGCATTCTCATCTGTTTACAAGACGGAGGCGTGCGCCGTCCGCACAGTGGAGTTGTCTACTCCGTCCTTTTATTCATAGATTAGTGCTTGGCCACCAGTATATAAGGTGCCCTATCCCCTCCTGCGCGAGGGTCGTTCGCTCCTTCGCTTGGTCAGTGGAGAGTTGTAGCATTTCACTTAGTCACGTACATGTTGAGCTGAGCCCGAGCTACTCGGCAGAGAGAGATACACTGAGAGATTGTAGTTCCTGTACTCGGCAAAACATAATACAGAGAGATAGGCATGAGTAGAGGTGTTACCTCCACACGAGGGTCCTGAACCTGGGTAGATTGTGGTGTTTGCAGTGTTCTGTGCGCGCCTGTTGGGCGTGTGATCCCTCCCTGGATACCTACAACGTCCATCGGCCCCAACCTTAATCCATCCCATGGCATCTGTATTTTTACCTCACCACGACAGTCACCCAATTTTACTCCCATAGACTAGACGCAATGAAGTTCAAGATCATTTATAGTGTTCCATATACTAGACACTGAATTGCTCAAGATTGTTCAATGCAATTGGACAGTTGGTATCTATAAGTGTATCTATAAGTGGAGTAATCTAGGATTTTAAAAGGTTCAATGTATTCAGCATTGAGCTACTTGTTCACCAGATGAACCATACTATATTGGTCATGAGGGGTCATGCTAGGAGGAGGAAATTTGTCCTTACAAGACACACGGTGTCATCTGCTATCAGAATGGAACTTTTTTTTTTAGAAATAGGAGCCTCTGCCCCGGCCTCTGCATCAAAATGATGCACACAGCCGGTATTTATTAAAAGAGGAAAAATATTCAGAGTTATATCGAGTTACAGTTCACGGATCACTCAAGGTGGCCACAAAAATCAGCCACTCAAAAATAAGCAAAACAAGATTATGCATCTATCCGTCTTGTGTTAAGCCACCCACCCCGGCTGTAGATAGCCCGAACGACCGCCAGCAGCCGGGCACAGCCCGTATCCATAAGTCCTCGCTGATCGACAAAAAGGAGGAAGGACCATGTCTGTATAGAATAAACCGCCTTGTTTACAACCTGCAAAAGGTGGACATTGTTTCGTTTGTTAAAAACCACATCATTACGGCTGTTCCATATTTCCCAAAGGAACGCAACAACCCCAATACGAATGCATGCCTTTGTTTTCCTATCAATACCATTTAGCCAACTACCAAACATATTCGCAATGTTAGTCGGAGGATAAATGCTAAAAGTGAAGTGAACAAGATGCCAAATATCACGAGCAAAAGGACAGGAAATGAACAAATGCTCCACAGACTCATCCGCATCACAAAAAACACATTTTTTTACAACCAATCCAATTTCTTTTTAACAAATTATCTTTGCTTAAAACCACTTTTCTATTAAGGAACCATAAGAAAATTTTAATCTTTAATAGAACTTTCAATTTCCACAAGTATTTTCGCAAAAATCTTGTAGAATCGTGGAGCATTTCTGCATAAAAAGATTTCACCGTGAAGGATCCATCAATTGTTAATTTCCAACGGAACGTATCCGCTCATTAGTGAGAGAGTCACTCATTAACCTCTCCACCAACTGCAACCATAAATCTCTTCTATCACCTAAAATACTTCTCCGAAATCGAATATTCAACGGATTGTGTGATAACACATCAGCCACCGTGATATTCTTGTGCAGAACAATATTAAAAAGTGATGGGTATGATTGTGATAACGGTTCATCACCTGGGATATGTTAAAAGTAACGGTACGCGTAGGGTAGAAATGTGGCCACTCTAACATTACAAAACCTGCATTCTCATGTAAGACTTGCATATACCTAGAAGATTTGCACCGGGGGCTATCTATTATCAGTATCAAACTACAATTTTGCTTCAGTTCAGTAGTTAAGGCAGTCATGAACATGATGGAGCATGCTTCAGTTACAAAGATTTCACTTCAACTCAAAGCATTTGTTACGCTGTTACGATATTTGTTGCTAGCATCCAGATTCAGTATCAGGTCTTGCTGCACACACCGGAGACTACTGAATGGGCAACATACAAGTACAATTCTACAAACACCCAGCCCTATGGTCAACTCCAGAAGAGCACACCTGCATCAAGGATCAGATACTCTGCAACCAAGAGCGCTTCTTCTTCATCAGCATATGTTGTGATGACATTATACTGCAACTCATCACGTAGCTATAGTAGGGAGGTATCGGAGATTTCCATGCGAGGGCTTTAAAACTTTCACGAGGTATAGCTCTTCCACACAAAATATCATGCATTTTTAGCTTGGGAACTTCGTGGGTAGAGCACACCTGATAACAGCTGTGGGCTATAAGGACTTCGGAACTGCCCGTCACCCTCCAGTGTTGTACAGGTCGACCTTTCCGCAAGAGATCAAGTGGATGTTCGCCAAACATAAGTAAATGCTTGTTATTGTATTCTCTCAGGTGCTCGAGAACCCTGCGCCAAAACATGACATCTGGATTAGTTCTCAGAATGGTACCAACTAGGTTTGCATTACCGAACGAAGCCCCCAGCTCAGCTGCAATATCCATTGCTATGGATGATAGCTCCTGGTAGTCCTCTGGGCCAGAACTTCTCAGTGCAATAGACTTAAAATAGTACCAGTAAGCTTCCTGGGGCAAAACATTCAGTTTGAGAGCCTGGGTAGTTCCAAACTGCATAATCCCCTCTGACCTACTGGTAACAATGACTTTACTCCCGTGTGCCATATGGCTCAGTAAGGAGCACAACCTTCTCCATATTTCCTTTTCCAAATCCCCAATTAGTTCCAGAATAACCAGTAACCTCCCATGTGAAGAAGCACCATTTCTGTACTTAATAACACCACTCTCTTGCAGAGAATTCGCGGTGGCCTCCATACCTTCAAGATCATCTCCACTGAAGAAAACAATGGAGGAGAAGAAACCACGCACCCTTTCGTCGTAGCAGACATGCTCGACGAGGGTGCTCTTTCCCACTCTTACTGGCCCAACTATGGGAAGAACGCTCAAGTTTCCTGTGCCCGGGGGGCCAAGCTGCAGCAGAAAGCTCACAATCCTCCCATACTCCGCGTGGCGACCAAACATGCACATTTCTGAAACCAAGTAGCGGCTGCAAGGTTCGCGGCACATGGGAGGGTAGCACTTCAAGAACAACACAAACTCTTTCATGTCAGCGACAATCATCGCAAGGCTAGATAGCACTTCCATGAGCTCGCTGTGACCCTTGCCGCCGAACAGCATGCTCTTTGGCGTTCTGGCTGAGAGGCAGAGACGCTTGGCGGGGTTGAAT
This sequence comes from Alopecurus myosuroides, assembly GCA_028641055.1. Taxonomy (NCBI): domain Eukaryota; kingdom Viridiplantae; phylum Streptophyta; class Magnoliopsida; order Poales; family Poaceae; genus Alopecurus; species Alopecurus myosuroides. Next base: position 206,984,800 of record CM054058.1, on the reverse strand, counting down.
ATGCAGAGGGCGAAGGAGTCGTCGCTCACCTCATCTTTGGCTATGGCGTCACCTTCGCCGTTGCCTTTGCACGTGAAGGCGTCGAGCACGAAGTAGCCTCTGTACATGCCGTGCCTCAGTGTCTCGAGCTGTCGGAGCATCGCTTGGTTGGTGATGTCCCGTCTCTCGGCCTCCTCGACGATGGCCTGGATTCGCAACAGCAGCCGTTGCAGGCTCTCTTCCGCTGCTCCAGTCTGCTGCCGGCGGTACCTGTCAACGAAGAAGGATACGGATCTGCTGACAATATCGCCAAGAAATGCAGAGACGATCACCTCCATCGGGAATCCCCTTTGGGGGTGGAGGGGAAGAAGAGGCTTTGTTATCTGGTCTCTCAAAGTTGGTGCGCTTGGATTAGGAGCTTTTTTGTGTGGGGTAGTGTGGCCATAACAGTCAACGATGACATTGGCATTGGCACTATTTTCAAACGAAGCAAGGACTCCGTCAGGATGACCTGTTATCCCGCTGTTATTTAACATTGTGGTCGTATTCTACCCAGAAAAAGATTGGAGGGTGGGCACGCTCCCAAAAAAAAAGCACAACCAATAAAAGTTGTCAACTAACAATATAATAGAAAATCGACTCCTTACGTTGTAGATCAATACCTATGTCTCACATTGTTCATGATGCTAGTTCAAACACATGAACAAAGTCTTACGTGATGAAATATAACATAAATAGAAAATTAGAACATTATCATTTGAAATTCTACGCTCTCGCATTCTCATGAAAGTTTCATTTATGTCATCTTCACTTACTTTTAAGAACACATCTCGCTCAATAAAACTCACCAAGCAATGGTTCAATAGAAAATTGACTCCTTACGTTGTAGATCAATCAGTGACGGACCTAAGATTTTGCCATTGGGTATGCCGTAATTTTTTTTTTGCCATTTCGATAAAATGTATTCGCTAATTAAATAAATAACTAGTCGTCAACCCGTGCAACTACACGGGCTAGAACGTTCTAGAAGAAAAAAAATATCCCTGAGATTCTTTATCATTTTATTATGCCCAATACATGCAAAAAAATATTCCAGATATATATTGTTGAGTTGAAAACAATTTATTAACATGAGATTTTTATGAATGTTTTGTTATTTTTATGTGGAAATATTCCTTTAGAATCCATCGCAATCCATTTTTGTTAATTTAGGGAAATTTAATAGGACCGTGCTCTAAACTCGTGGAAATCATGGTTACTTAAATACAACATAACAGAAACGACATGCAAGTTATTTTCAATTTCAAATCATTTCTTTACCTCTCTTAACGAATCAAACAGATTTATGCATAAAGAGATACTTCTATGTTAAGTCAGATAAAATGTGTTCTACAATGACTCCTTTGGTGCTTTCACAGCTCTCTAAAAATCACAATATATGAAAAGTTCTGGTCCTATGAATAATCTATTTTAATTAAAATGACCTACTCTAGTAAAAATATATTGTGTCGTTGTGAACATTCTTTTTCATTTATGGATAACAGAATTTGTGGAGTTTCCTTGTTCTTGGTCATCCAGTTTGTTCTCAAAAAAATATTCAATATTCTCTATTTATAATTGTGTGTTTAAGTTAATATCCCAAGGAAAATGCAAAGGTTACATGGACACTACAATAATGGATCAGTTGAACAGTTAGGCGAGTTTTATGGACAATTTTATTTTGTCTGGTCCAATGGTGTATCCGCGTATGTAGTTTTGAACCGTGGCATACTTTAGAGGCCTAAAATAAAGACTTTCATTATTTTGTTATCGAGAACATGAACCACTGATAGAGCTGATGTATCACATCGGACATACCATACCTAAAAAGGCGAACATGCTTTTCATTCATCCTCCAAAAAAAAAATAACCACACTATGTGTCGAAGTCAACCTAAGTTTCAATCAAAAAAATAATTATTAAATCTATTTTATCCATGGATTTGGAGACCCATAGTACCGCTTTGAATCTATTATAAATTAAAAGTACATGACGGGCTACCAGAAAAAAGAGAAATATTCTAGAAAATCCCATAAAAATCAGAAACATCCGGCCATCGATTTAATTATCAAGCTGATTTCAACCCATGGATTATAGGAAAAATATATCCACGTTCAACTTTGAAGAAATTACCCACCAATACCCTCCATAAGTTTTACGTACCCTTTCAATATTGCATCTACTAATAGGTTGTAGACTCCTATACGAGGCTAGGATGTGCCCTAGCGCCGGCGGCATGCCATAGCGCCGCTGCCATGCCATGGCAGCTCCACGTCCTTTCTCCACTCTTTGTTCGGCACCGATCAATAGATGCAATGGACAGAAACAATACAACCTTGCGGGCCTTCAAGACACCTGCTGGCCAGTCCCTCCCAGGTGGATCGCACGAAGCGCAAAGAAGCCAGTCGATTTTGCAGGAGCTAGCAAACTGCTGATTTTCTACCGATGCATGCGGCTTGTCAATTGTATCTGAAGCAAACCTATATGGTGCTACGACGTTACCGATGCAACTTGACTGCCTGGTGACATTGCATATCATTGGCCACTGCGCCGGCAAGATGTCCCGCGCCTTTTCTTCAATCTTTGTTCAGGCGACGATTAATAGATGCAACAAAAAGGAAGACTACAAGCGTCAGACCGAGAAGACACCGATCGGCCCCTCCCAGGCGGCTCACGAAGTACAAAGAAGATCAATTTGCAAGAGATGATTACTGATTTGCTGCTGATGCGTACGGCCCGTCAAAGCTACCAGAAGAAAACCAAGCTAGCTCGATATGTAATGTCATACCCATTGAGAAAAAGGTGCTGCTATGTGCTAACGAAGCAACGATGAACCCGACTGGTGTGGGGAGCTTCAGCTAGCTTCTGTATGCTCGTACTCACTAGACAAGTACGTAATTTATTTTATTTGGATCTAGGCGCGCCGCCGTATTCGAATGAGTGCCCTCAATCCTTCATCGTTTTTCTCCGTCCATACACATCATGGCAATTTGGGATCGTCTCCCAAGTTTTGCCTCATGCATAGGACCTGCAATATAAATCGCACATTCAGACTTTTGGTGTGAAATTTAATACTCTTTGCCGTGTATGCGGTTTTTATGTGTCAGATTTCAGGTTTTGCAACATGCAGACAACAAAGCAAAAGATTAATTAAATGCTTGCCCCATGCACACATAGCCTAGAGGTAGGTACCTACAAACTTGGCATCGTGCCTCTTTTCTTTCCCTTTTGACTGCACAATCTATTTCCAAGTAGAGTAATATAGCTACATTTTCTCTAAAACTTTTAAAAACATGCATACAAATATGTACTGTTAGATTCATATTTTTTTGATAGGTATTGTGGACCGGCAGGCCCAAAACCAGTATCAGCCGCTCAACATACAGAAGACCATCATTAACAATAGGTCATGTGCCCAATAATTGGTTTTCAGGTGGGGTTCATTAATTAGTTAGTAGTTATCGGATAATAGTATATATCATGTGCCGCATGAATCAAGATTTATTATTTGGTTCGATCAGGAATAGGCAGGCCTACCCTAAAAAAACCCGGAATAGACAGGCCTGAGGTGTCGGTGCATAGGACTAGGAAAACTAGCTACCAACAGTTGTGTACGTACGCCTCTATGGACAGTTTATTAATGTTTACGGATTTAATTGGATCTCCTTCTTTTTTTGCCTATGCTACTCACGACTACCTGTTTGATAAAATAAGTATCCACTTTTGTTTTCTTCAAGTGTACTCACAAGAGCTAGATATTGGAAAAGTTAAGTATCCACTTAATTTTTGCTTAACTTGCAAGTATTTTTTTAGGTGGGATTGAATTTGAGATGTTGTATGTGGAGCACAAAAAGATGAATGTGGAACTAAAACCACTAAGGTCTGATTTGAATTAAGAAAAGATGGATATAACATAAATCCCGTCCTCGGTATGTTTTTTGCTAGCTTGAGGATATGAAGAAACCCAATCTAAGTTCTTAAAAAGTTAGAATTGGTCAAACTTAAAAAAAATGGAAGACAAAGGTAGAACTTCAAATTATTTAGAATGGGAGGATATTCAATTCTTTCAGGCTTTTGTTCGATATTTTAACTATTAAAAATAATACTTACCAAGATATATTCTGTTGTTTTAACCTATTGTTGGATAAGATGCTTTATTTTGTCCATAGTTTACCAAAAAGAATAAGGAAGATATTGATGTTTTCTACCATAAGAAAGCAGAAAGGAATTATTCTCACTATGATGTATGATCATCGTTTTACCCTTTTTTTCCATGTATGAAAGTAATTTTAGATTTGCGAGGTGGATAAGATGCTTTATTCCCAATAACTTATCAAAACTCAATCTAGAAAATGTGGGTGCTTCTCTTATATGAGAAAAAGAAAGGAAATATTCTCATTAATACATATTGCTCGATCTAATGGCTTAATAGTATTGTTTTTACCATATGAGTGTGCATTATACATCAAATAAGTTCTACATTTTAATTTGTGGCTCAGCTTATTTAGATATATGTACTATGAATTATCGTTAAATGTACCCACGTTTCTTCTCAATATAAAATTAAACATCTATAATATGTTGCACCTTTCTCGAACACCCTTTACATGATTGTGTCGTAAAATTCACCTATAAATATGTACATATTTTATGACTTCAAATATATTGTATTAAATATGAACAAAATTCAAAACTTCATTACAAAAAACTTTTATGGTGTTGCCCGCGCATTTGCGCGGGCCACTTTGCTAGTTAATTCTAAATCCATATGCTGCGCTATCAGCATTAAGCAATGCAACATGTATACATATGTCCGGCTTGCTTATTGCTGGTTTTCCCGGTTGACAGAGTAGCCTATCGAAAGGCTTATCCAACAATAGACTGCATGTCGTTGATCAAACTAAACTAAACTAATGTTAGTAATGCAAAAAACATGAATGCTATTTAAAGGAATCCAGTTGTTTTCTGCAAGGAACCCACAAACAAAAGACCGCTGCTACACATAAAAATGTAAGTAAGTATACAAAAGGTACATTTAAGGAGTTGTGTTAGTCCAAAAATAAAGTTATATAAGTAATTTAAAAAGTTGCATTTTTTATCCCAATGGTGAGGAGTTGTTTCTGTGACTTGTGCATATTTTTGGTTGCCTACACGGATGCATTGGAGCAGACATTCAGTTACACAAAGATAATCATTTGGCCTGAGCTCTAGTACGTACCTGATGAGAGGGAGACCATTACCACAGCGGCTGCAGAATATAAACTCGATTTGATGCATATACTTTGTTTGCAAAATCAGAAAAAGGAAGCATAACAATGCAACAATACCAGGGGATTGGTCTTGGACTCTTGACACAAATATAATTAATAGAACTCCTGCACTGCTTGCGACCATATATTCTAACAAACAGCTTCGGTTTAAAGAAGGTGATCAATAGTAAGTGTAAGAGTATTTATGTGAAATTCATCGGTTAAACCACCAGTCAAGAGAACTTCACATCATACGCTGGACGGCGGCACCTAATGCAAAGACTTAATTTGTGAAACACTTGACCTATCATAACCTACAGAAATTAGTGCATGTAATGGATGCCATAACCTAATTAACACATGACTTAACTAATTTTTTTATTTAAATGGGAGCATAGCCCCAGCCTCTGCATCGCGAGGATGCACACAGCTGATGCTTTTATATTAAAAAAAATGAAAATCACAATCCAGTGTCTTACAAATCACGCAACATCCAGAATGGAAACCAGTATCAACCACAAGAATTGTATCAGTATCATAAAAAAACTCATTGAATCCTTCTAGTGTGCAGCCAGCCACCCTGGTTGTAGATAGCATGAACGACCGCCATCAATCGAGTTCATCCAGAATCCATAAGACCCCGCTGCTCCAGCAGGAGAAGGAAGGACCACATATGAATCCAGTATGTGGCCTGGTGAGTAATCTGCAAAAAGTGAGCACCTCTAGATTTGTTAAAAGCCATGTCGTTCCTACAATTCCAAAGCGCCCATACAAAAGCACAAGTTCCAATTTGAATTCGAGCTTTAGATTTTTTATCAATACCCTGAAGCCAATTACCAAACATATGTTCAATACTAACTGGTTGAGCTATGCTAAACGTAAAGTGAAGCAACCTCCAAATGTGTTTAACAAAGCTGCAATGTAAAAATAAGTGATCCATTGATTCATCACTATGACAAAACATACATTTTTTTGGCCCAACCCAGTTTCTCTTAATTAGATTATCTTTAGTTAGAATCACTTTGCGTTGTAAAAACCACATGAACACTTTTATTTTAAGTGGAACCTTCAATTTCCACAGGTATTTATGCAGAAAAGGAGTATTGCCATGCATATAATCCAGATACATGGATTTAACCGAAAAATGGCCAGAGACGGAAAGCCCCCAAACAAATTTGTCATTATCATTGTTTAGCTGAATTTCCATCAGACTACGCACCAAACACAGCCATGCAACCCACCTCTCTCCAACCAAGTTTCTACGAAATTGAATATCTAGAGGAGTATGTGATAGCACATCTGATACCAACACGTTCTTACTCCTCACAATGTTATATAGCCCAGTGTATTGAGTAGCCAACGGAGCATTACCTAACCAAGTATCTTCCCAAAAACGAGTTGATAGTCCATTACCTATCTTAAACAACCCTCGTTGGAAGAAATCTTTTTTAACGGACATAAGCCCCTTCCAAAAAGGAGAGTCCATGGGTTTTAGCTCCACTTGAGACAAAGATTTGTCAAACAAATATTTGTTACAAAGTAGTTCTTGCCAAACACCATTTTCATTCAATATTTTAAATAGCCATTTGGACAATAAACTTTTGTTCTTGATTTCAAGCACCTCAATACCTAAGCCACCTTGGTCCTTAGGTCTACAAACAACATTCCACTTGGATAGTCGATATTTTCTTTTATGCGAATCACTCTGCCAAAAGAATCTACTACGGAAGAAATCTAATCGCTTCCTAACCCCAACAGGTATTGGAAAGAAAGATAATAAGAACATGGGTAGGCTGGTTAGGACAGAATTAATCAGAACCAATCTATCCCCATAAGAAAGAATCTTACCAGCCCATGACCCTAACTTACTCTCAAAACGATCTTCCACAGGTTTCCATTCCTTATTCAGAAGTTTACGATAATGAATCGGAATACCAAGGTATTAAACGGCAAAGATCCAATTTCACAACCAAATATAGACCTATAGTCGTCCTCCCTATCAGCAGCATTCCCAAAACCGTAAAGTTCACTCTTATGGAAATTAATTTTTAACCCCGACAATTGTTCAAATAGAGCTAGAATTAATTTCATATTCACTGCCTTATCTAAATCATCTTCTAGAAACAATATTGTATCATCTGCATATTGTAAAATGGATATCCCCCCATCCACCAAATGAGGTATCAAAGATCCTATTTGCCCATCATCTCTGGCGCGTGCAATAAGGATGGCCAACATATCAGCCACAATATTAAATAAAATAGGTGATAGCGGGTCCCCTTGACGTAGACCCTTTAGTGTTTGAAAATAGTGACCAATGTCATCATTTACTCTGACACCCACACTCCCTCCTTGAATGAACTGACTAACCCATCCACACCACTTAGGATCAAATCCCTTCATCCTTAAAGCCTGCTGCAAAAAATCCCATTTTACTTTATCATATGCCTTTTCAAAGTCAATTTTGAAAATGACACCATCTAATTTTTTAGTTTTCAACTCATGAATAGTTTCGTGAAGAATAACCACCCCCTCTAAAATATTACGCCCTGGTATGAAAGCAGACTTAGTGGGCCTTATCACCTTGGTAAATATTTTAAAGCTCACATTAAGTAGACAAATTGGTCTGTATTGTTCAATTCTACACGCATCCTCTTTTTTAGGTAACAATGTAATTACCCCAAAATTCAACTTAAATAGAGGTAACTCGCCACTTTGTAATTGTGTGAACATCGCCATCAAGTCAATCTTGATAACCTCCCAAAAGGTCTGATAGAATTCAGCAGGAAAACCATCTGGACCGGGGGCCTTGTTATGTTCCATCTGAGAAATAGCCTCTGACACCTCCTTTTCAGTAAAATTAGATGTCAAAGCCACATTCTGTTGCATAGAAACTTGGGGCATATCCCAATTAAAGGTTTCGATCATACTAAATGAGTTATTATCAGGTGCTCCAAACAATTTTTTATAGTATTCAGAGATGAACACTTTCAAATTATTCTCTCCTACTATAGTTCCTTCATCTTGTTCTAGTTGGAAAATTATCTTTTTCCTATGCTTGCCATTAGAAATCAAGTGAAATTACCTCGTATTACTCCCCCCCTTCCTGAACGTGTTTAACTTTGGCTCGTTGCGCCCATTTAGATTCTTCCTCACGCCGGAGTCTAGCCAGATACTCATCAGCATCTCTCTTGGCTTTCCTCTCATCAGGTGATAAGACAACAGACTCGGCCTTAATATCCAATTCCTCTATAAGTAACAACAATTTTTCTTTCAATATTTTATATTCTCCACTTATATTTTTCGCCCATCCCCGCAAAAATTGTCTCAAATGACGAATTTTAATCTGCCACCTTTCAACTGGTGACGATCCTCCTAAAGTGTTACTCCATTCTTTAGATACCATGTCCACAAACCCCTCTCTTTTTAACCAAGCAAATTCAAAAGAGAATTTGGCCTCATTACCAATATGAGCACTACCTCCTGAGTCAATAACAAGAGGGGTGTGATCAGACCCTGCCCTGGACAAGGCATGAACAGAAACTAGTGGGAATTTCTGTTCCCAATCAACACTAGCAAGAAATCGATCCAATTTTTCAAGAGTTGGAGTCGGTCTCCTACCTACCCATGTGAATTGTCTACCTGATAACTCTAATTCCTTTAGATCAAGATTCTCAATAATCGCATTGAAAATAAATGGCCAACGAGCATTGAAGTTGTCATTATTCTTCTCTTCTTGTCTACGAATAATATTAAAATCACCTCCTATCAACAGAGGAGTATCAATATTTTCGCACACACGAACTAATTCCGCTAAAAAAGTAGGTTTCATTGCATTCTGAGCAGCCCCATATGCAATAACTAGCGACCAAATAAACCCATCATTACGTAGTTTTAGTTTAAACTTGATACAGAAGTCTCCACAAACAAGATACTGAACCAAAAAACCCTGACTATTGAAGCCCACCAAAATCCCTCCCGATCTTCCTTGAGGTGGTAAACAATACCAAAGGAAATCGACACCACTGGCTAAATGAGCTAAAAAATGAGATGCAAAATCGGAACGCCCCGTTTCAATAACTGCCACAAAATCTAATTTCTTTTCTAGAATAGTTTCCTTGAGAAACAAATGCTTGGCCGGATCCCCAAACCCATCACTGTTCCATATCATGCCTTTCATTTCAAATTACTCTTTAATTTTTCTAATCTAGCGCTTTTTCGTTTCACAGATAAGTCAGTGCTTTTAATCCTTTTCCCTTTTGATTTAATATCCAATAATTGAGGTTCCTGGATCATGCTATCCTGGACAACAATATCCTCTAACTCATCAACAAGGTCCTCCGACAAACTGGATGCCCTATTTATAATACCCATATTCTGCTCATCCCTCTCGGTTTCATCTATATTCCTCTGCAAGAAAGTGATGTTTCGGGTTTTTTCAATACTTTTAATCAGTGAAACGGACCTAGCCTCATCCGAACTAGAATTTCCTAAAGAGACTCCTATACGTGCGGCCCTCTATAAAATAATATCGTCGTTCAAATCAACAAATGAACTTGAAAGGCGTTTAGATGTACCTGTGGCTTGCTCCTCATCACGGCGTTGTGCCATCATCATGGCACGATCCATAGCAGGTAAATCCGCGAGAGGCTGAGCTCTAATCCTGTCACTGGACCGAATACCCGCTGACAGAGGTGACGCAATGCCACCATAGGCAATAATATCTTTGTCCTGACATGAATCCCAATAGAATTAAGCTTCAAACAGCAAAAAGGAGTCAACTCCTCTGTTGGAGAATTAGTCTGATAACCATCCACTGGAATACAGTGAGGCATAGCATTATCAATATTAGATACCTCAAAGTGAACGGACCCAGCGTTGCCCATTGGAACTTCGGTTTGCATGTCTGGAACAGTGGTATGGTTAATCTCTATACGCCCAGATGCCACCAGCTTGCACGGACCAACATCCGTAGTGGACATATTTAATTCTGTACCCACAGCAGCCGGCAGAGAAACAAAGTTAGAACCAGCGCAGATATCTCTGCCGTGGGCTGGATTCTCTGCCGCCGCTGCCACGGCAGGACAAGCCAGCAGAAATTTTTTCCGCGGTAGCGTATCATCTGCCACCGGGTCAGCAGAAGGGATCACATCCCTGTGACGCATAGAAGTAACTCCATAAGCCCAATGATTCGCCTCAGAATTGGGAACATGTGTACAATTAGCCACACTATCTGCAATATAACCCTGCACATCACCACTCTTCATACCACAAACAGAATACCCACATTGGGTATATAACAAAAAGGATTCAACCCAACAGAATTTATACTGAAACCAGAAGAATACCCCGTGTTATTGTCAACGTGTGTAATTACCTCAGCCTTGTTTTGATGACCTGAGTCCAACAGCATTAGCCAACCCACAGCATTCAAAGTAGCCGAGTCGTCTTTAATCTGAAGAGTAGTCTGTGCAGCAGGGTTGTCATTCACCCGCTGCTGCACGCTGTTGAGATTGCCGTGGGCTGAAATGTCAGCTTCACATTGGTCATGAGCCATGTCACACCCAAGCCGTGTATCCTCAATCTTGATGCACGCCTCATCTACAAGGGAGACAGGTGCATCCCCACGGTTCATACCCAATACCTGCAACAGACACCCATGATCAGTGCTTGTCAACGACAATGTATCAGAATAAAAAATAATACCTACAGAAGGTGAAAATGTGTCTAAACTCACTTTACCACCCCCACAATTGGGGACGTTCATTGGTTTAGAGATTGGCATAGAAGTATTAGTGTCCTGTACCGAACAAACAGAGACATTTTTCACAGCCTTAGCCGAGCCAAAAATCTTCCTTTCATATTGTATAATTCTCTAAACTTTCTGCAGCCCATCAAGTTCATTATCATAAGTAACCGTAGGAGAAGAAAATGTGGTCCTGGACTTTGAAGAACAAAACAGCCCCTGCGAGAAAATCACTCCCGAAGTTTTTGTTTGCTTCGAATTAACACCCTGTCCCTCTGTTGTCACCTGAACCTTGTCAGCCACACTAGCTGTCTTAACAAGAGAAGTATCAGAAACCTTTTCAATCTCTGGATTCACTTTCTGTTGATGATCATGATCGTCATGGTGATCATCATCATTATCGAACCCATCATCCACATCCATATCCCCTCCCTCCTCTAACAGAATTGGTTCCACAATAAATTTGATTTGGTAAAAACCATCTTTAATCCACAGTGGCAAGTCTTTTGGAATTTTTGTGTGGTCAACACATCCAATTAGAATTCGCAAGATTTTATGTTTCCTAGTGTATTGCATATCCACTTTAGCAGTCTTTCCAAACAAAGTCCCTAGGCCCCAAAGAGCCAAAAAATCCCCCGTATGACGCTCGGGTATCCCCTCCATACGTACCCAAACGCGAGGGAGCATCCACATTGGCTCAATTCTGGCAAACCAAGCATCGACTTTGAGTTCACAAACACTATTCGGCACCCGAAATCCACCAAACAATTTTAGTCTATCGAGCTCAACTTTAGAGGGAAACATCACCTTGAAAACATTTTGTGCCACCTGAAGAACTTCCCAATTGTAATTCTCCACGGGAACCACACGTCGCAGCTGCCTAGCAATTTGGGGAATTGACATAGATCCCCCAGTCATTGTAACCATAGCAAGCCTCGTGTTCTCTGTCTTTGGCCTATAGGACTCCGTCAAGTCCATGCCAAAAAAAGTGAGGTCATCGTGATAATGTCCGTAAATAAGAACTTGAGGTTTTGGAGCATCCAACAGAGGACACTCCTCGGAACCGTGAGCAGCACTCTCGCAACACACACATAAGGGGGTCTGACAGTCAGCTAACACGTGACCCGAAAACCCACATTGGTAGAATTTAGGCTCAGGTACCTTCACTCTCCTAACCTCATCCCCTTCTTCAGAACTAGGCACAGAAGTGGCCTTGGCAACCAACTGTTGTGCCACCGGAATCAAAGCAGCTGCAGCTTGAGAGACCTGGGCATCGGTAGAGCCATTAACCGACGTGGTATTTGATGCAGCGGCAGGACCAACAAAATTCCGACCAGTTCCACGACCACGCCCTCGACCAATACCTCCCTTGCTATTGAATCTGCCCGGAGCCCTAGCAGGAAACCGAGCCCCTCCTCGCTGAAAACCAGTACCCGCATTGAAACCCCCATAAGGTAGGCCACTGTTAGAACTTCCACCATTGTATCCATCTCGAGAATCAAAATTCTGCCCCCCAAAATTCCCACTCCTATTATCATAGTTCCGCCCAAACACATTGGCATTGTAAGGGCCAGCGCGATTGTCATGATAACCACCATTGTTACCGACGAAACCTCCACGATTTTGCTGTGGTGTCTGGTTCCGAGGCGCAGCCGCCGGCCTGTTTGCATCATTGGCTGCGGCACTAGAACCTCCAACATGAAAGTTCGTCGAGTTGAAGTTGCCTCGACCTCCTCCTCGCCCTGGAGCGCCCCGATCTCCAGCGGCGTAGCCTCCTCCGCGCCCCGCCATCGAGAGCGGCACGGAAGCAGACCAGACGAACCCAAGACGGCGGCGCCTCTGAGAAAACCTAGCGCCCTCAACGATCACCCTGGATTGATTTGATGCGATCCGATCAGATGGCCATGAGGTAATCAACCCTCGGTTCGAGCGCCTCTGACATAAGCCCATAGGCCCGAGTCCACGAGGCCTGATTTTGACAGATGATTCGGTTTGATCAATCAATCCGAAATTAGCGGCGGATCCCATCAGATCCTGTTGTGACAACTCGCATTTCCGCAAATTGCGCCGGCGCCCATGGACCAACGTCCAGCCAGCCTCGTCGTCCTCCGTGGATGCGCACCTCACTGACGGAGGCAGACAGGGGATCTTGAGATGCATACCACCTCGATTGACCGCATTCTTCGCCAAGATTAAGTTTGAATTTGCGAATGGAGAACTTACCTCCTCCGAATTGATCGCCGGCGGTGAACTGTGAAGCGCCACCGCCGCCTCGCGTTGTGCTCTCCTCTTCTCCTCCCGTCGGCGCGCCCTCCTCTCCCTGAGATCTCTGGAACCAGCAGACGAAGGCGTGGAGCACCGCGCCTGCCAATCCAAGCTCCCGGGAGAAACCAGCACGCCGCCGTCGATGTCCTCTCCTGCGTCTTCAACCTCTCCGCTCTCCTCCGACAACGCCCAGAATCGACCCCGTTGTGCGAACTCAGACAGGGCGGAACGGGCTGCCCTCCAAGTACACCTGACGGGGGAGGTTCGAGCGAAGTCAGTATCGTGGCCGCCGGTCGCCGGAGTGGCGATCGTCGGGGTAACCAGGGCGTCAGTGGGATCGCCCACTGAATCGCCTGTCTGGTCGCCTGACATTGCGCTTTGACCAACCCGGCAGTCGGTTTGTGTAGTTCTAGCTTGTGCAGACTACCCAGTGGGGGCCAACAAACAACTGAACCGTACAAAAAGCGCCTAGGAAAGATGATCATGTCAGACTCACTTATGTTCTTGTGGATCGATTTGTTTGCAGCAGGTCTTTTTGAGTACTGGATGCTGGTAGGGTCACAAAAATCCATGAATTCCAATAGTAATGTGGATCCTAATCAACTCTTAGTAATCCCTTCGTCTCGAATTAATTGTCGTGGATTTATCAAACTATGGATATATCTAGACATACTTTACACTAGTGGAAACAACCCCTTTCGTCCAGGGGGCCAGGGGCATCTGTCCCGGTTGCACGAAAATCCGGGACAAGTGCTATGCATTGGTCCCGGTTCGTGTGCCCGAGACAGCAGAAACCACCTGGGGGCATCTGTCCCGGTTCATGGGGAGACAATGGTCCCGGTTCGTGGCACGACCCGGGACCAATCCCTAGCCACAGGCCACGTGGCACGCGCATGGGCATTGGTCCCGGATCATTCTCCAAACCGGGACCAATGTCCCTTCCCCTACAAATGCGGCCTCACAGCCCCATTCCCTTTTTTTTTGCTTGGGGGAGTGAGAGAGAGGTGGGTGTTAGTGTGTATTGTACCGCGTGGCGCGGGAGTCCTGCCGCGTGGCGCGGGAGTTGTGACGCGTGACCACGAATGCGCGGTATAAACTGCCGCGCCTCGAGCGTCTTCTCCTCTCCACGCACCGTCGTGCCACCACCATGCCTCCGAGGAGGAACAACACCACCGGTTTCCGCGGCATCCGAGCACGGCAGAACGGAATGTTCACCGCGAATATCCGCTGCGGGGACGACCGCATCCCCCTCGGCTCCTTTGCAACGGCGGCGGAGGCCGCCCACGCTTGGGACGCGGCGTCCTGGCGCCTCAGCCGCCCGCGGTCGCTGATGAACTTCAATGACTGCCACACCCTCTGGGAAGCGGAGGCCAGGGCGCCGACGCCGCAGATCGTCACTGCCGCCGACCACCGCCACCTCAGGCACCGCGCGTTTCAGGTCCTAGTCGATGCCAGGGACGACCGCGTGGTCCGCGAGTATTACCGGAATAATCCGGGTGAGGAGAGCGCCGACGAGGAGCTATGGCAGACCCGCGCGGCTGAGCGGGCGGAGTGGCGCCTCGAACGCCACCTTGAGTTAGATGCCGCTCGGGAGGCGAGGACGAAGGCGCTGCAAGAGCTCCGTCGGGCCGACCACGCCGGCGAAGTCTGGGCCTCCGACGATCCGAGGTGGGGGCCTATGTCGGACATACCATCATGCACCTCCGACGACGACCATGACGAGGAGTAGCGCGCTAGCGCGTCTATTTTTTGTTGGCTGTTTAATAAAATAATTTGTTGTATTCCAGGAAACAGCGGCGCGCTAGCGCGTCTGTTTTCCTTTTTTCCGTGTGATTCTTCCCGATTGGTTGGATTCAGACGACTAATGGCATTTCGATAGACGTTAAAAAGAGGGGTACATGCATTTCGATAGATAAACAAGGCACAGATGGCAAGATTGGATCTAAATCTAAACGGAGAGCATAGATCTAAATAAACAAGGCAGTACATAATGGCCAGAGTGCATCGATCTACTAACTAGTCATACTCCTGCCTAGGCCTATAATGCTCCGACTCGTAGTCGTCGTAGTCGCCGCCGTCGTCGTCACTATCGTCGGACGGTGCTCTGGACTCCCTCGGAGGATCACGACTCCAGGACTGGGCGTGAGGGTAGCGCAGGCGGGGGTTATCGCCAGCCCTGATGTAGTTCATGACGCTCTGAAGAGTCCATCCGCCGCCCCACCACATCCGACGACCGGCCTCGTTGAAGTTCGAAGGAGGCGGGCCGTTCTCCTCGTACCTGGCGAGCGCACTCTCACGCCGATTAATGAAGAAGGCGTCCCAAGTAGGGCGATAGTCAGGATTCCAACTGGGATTCCTCCGCTGCTCCGGCGTGAGCTCGTGGTAGTAGTGGTTCGTGATGGCCGCCCGACGCGCCACACCTTGAGGAAGAGGAGGGACCGGCACTCCTCCGACGCTCAGCATCCAACCGGCGGGAACGCTGTAGCCGGGCGGGCAGGGGTAGTTCGAGGCGGAAAGAGCCTCCGCCTGGATGAAGGTTAGAGTGGGTACGGTAGAAGCCATGAGAGAGTGGTGAGTTTGTATGTGCTTATGTCAATGGTGTGGCAATGCATACATATATATATAGTGAGAAGAAAACATATCCCTTTAGTCCCGGCCTGTTTTACCAACCGGGACGAAATGGTTCGGGTTTCGTTTGGACCAATCAGATAGAATCACACGGATCGTGTGTTTCTTTCAAGCGCTTGTGAGTCGTTGGATCAGGGGTGTGTTTCTTTCGAGCTGTTGTGAGCCGTTCGATCAGAGCTACGCTGTGTTTCTTTCGAGCGGTTGTTAGCCGTTGGATCTAGCACTTTGTGAGTCAGAGGGTCCTATGTGTATAGCCCACCTTCATACACCGGTCAGTTCATCGACCAAATACAAAACAACAGAATTCGTCAGCATACGATGCCGTTCATTTGGTATGTATATATGCACTTAGCAACCAGAAAAGGATTTGAATATAAATAGTAAAATAGTTAATAGTTTGAATAATTATTTAGGTAAACAGAAAACGGATTTAATTTAGGCAAATTCAAGCAATTTTCATGTTGAAATTTTTTCAAATTAGAAAGTATATAGAAGTTATTCATGTGCATATTCAAACAAATTTCAAATTTTGGCGCTAAAACATTTGGCGCGCCCTGCCAAAAAAAGCATCTGGACGGTGGTCTTTCGTCCCGGTTGCTGCCACCAACCGGGACTAAAGGGGCCTTTCGTCCCGCTTCTTGCCACCACCCGAGACGGATGGCCATGAATATATACACGTCACCATCCCGGATGGCCACAGAATCGCGCCCAGGGACGAACCGATGCCGCCAGGCTGCCCATTTTTTCCGTCGCCGCACTCCGCCGCCGCGCCGCCACTGCCCCCTCGCGCGCCGCCCTACCCCGCCGCCGCACTCCTCCGTCCCGCTGCCCCGCGAGCCGCCCCTCGATCTCGTCGTCGCGCCGCTGCCAGCCCGCTCGCGCCGCCCCTCGAGCCGCCGCTCGCGCCGCGCCCTCGATCCCGTCGCGCCGCCGCCCCTCGATCCCGTCGCGCCGCCGCCCCTTGATCCCGTCGGGCCTCCGCCAGCCCGCGAACGCCGCCCCTCGATCCCGTCGGGCCTCCACTGCTCCCCGCCGCCGCTGCCCCGCGCCGGCCGTCGCCCTAGAGGAGGTAAGGACCTGCCTCCATCTCGCCCTAACTAGGGGTTTTTTCCCCTTTTTTCCTTTTTTTACTTAATTACTGTTTTTGTTTTTAGTTATTTATTAGTGTTAGAAATGTTAGAATCATTAGTTATGAATGTTAGAAATTTTAGATTAGACTTAGGAATTTTAGATTTGTTAGAATTGACATAGAAAATGTTAGAAATGTTAGAAAATTTAACTAAATTAGTGTTAGAAATTTAAGAATGCATGTTAGGAATGTTAGAAAATTTAACCACGTGAGCTATGACGTCTACCCTTATCTATGGATGCGTATTATCATACGTTTAAATATTTCATGAATATGTTGATCTTTTTGTGTATTATCTATAAGCAATTTTGATGAAAATAATTGATCATTAGTTATTATCTATAAGCAATTTTGATGAAATGGATCTCAAACATATAATTACTCTTTTTGTATAGTATGGAGCCAAGAGACGAAGATGCCGAAAACTTGCTCGAGGGTTTCATCCGCGGGGCCGACGTAGATACCGATGTGAGCCAGTGGATGAACAACTCCGGTGAGGGAGATCCGGAGCTCACCTAGGGAGACGACTCCGGTGAGGGAGAAGCCGACGGCTCTGGTGGAGCCGTACAAATTACAAACACCGGCTCCGAGGTGCATATATAGATATGTTAATTAATGAAGCATCCGTTGTCTATATACATATATTAACAGTCTTTATATTTTTAGCCATCCGGTTCAAGGATATCAACCGGAAAAAAGACTAAACGAGGCGCGACAAAGAAGTTAAAGGATACAGAAAGATATAGGATCGATAAGATCACAGCAGACGGCGCACCCGAGCTTCCCGCTGATGTTGCCCAAAAATTTGTGAAGCAATGCGGAGTGCTAGTTAGGGATCACATCCCGATCACTGTTCATGAGTGGAATCAGCCAAAAGATCCGCGGAAACAAGGAATTTTATATGTCAGCAAAATAGCCAAAGAACATCTTTTCTCGAAGATCTTGTCTAATTTCAACTTACCCTTGCCGAAGGTGGACGAGAATGAAGCGGCTGTGAATGAGGCCGGTGTTACTAAAATGAAAAAAGAGATACGAGAAAAGTTCAAGGCGTGGACCCTGAAAAGGATGGCCGAGCAATTCAAAAACTGGAAGAAAAGATTGAACCTTGACTATGTTAAGAAAAACAAGACTCCAGATTTCACTCAAGGGTATGAGAAAATAAAACCCATATGGGCAGATTTCGTGAAGTACAAGCTGTCAGAGAATGAACTGGAAAGGACAAAAACAAATGAGAAAAACGCCACCAAAAAGGTATATCACCATGTTATGGGGCAAGGTGGCTACAAGGGTTCCAGTCCCAAGTGGGAAAAATGGGAGAACGACCTAATTCAGCTGGGGATCACTCCCGAGCCGTTTTTGTGGGTCGAGCGGACAAGGTCATGGTTCTACGGGCATGGGGGCACGTTGGACGCCGAAGGAAAAACAATCTATAACGTAAGGCATAAAGAGAGTCCTCTACCAATGGAGAGGCTGAGAACCGCAATACAGGACGTTAAAGAGGGGAAGTTCGTGCCAGATAGAGAGAACGACGAGCTCACACGCGCCCTCGGGAATAAGGAACACGTAGGGCGTACACGAGCCGTAAAAGGCATTCCTCCGTGGAAAACTGGGTTCGACGACAGCAAAAAGATATACCCCGATAGAAGCCGTCAACGTAGAAAGGACGCGGAGGCAGCTCAAGCAGAGACTCAGGCAAACTGGAGGCGTCAACTTGATGAACAGATAAAGCTGACGCAGGATGTAGCAAAGAAGCAGCAGGACCAAATTAACACACTTAGCCAGCAGATAGTGTCTACCGGCGCATCACACATGGTAGAAGGTGAAGTCGAGGCTACCAACGCTGCACATTCTCATCGCAAAAGCAGCGTTGCATCCACGCAGCTACCGGGTGATGATGCACCGCCGATGATTCACCCGGTGGATGATATCACGGAGATGACAACCTGTGAGCTCCACGTGAAGGTCGTCAATATAACCATCAAGGCGGCGGACGGCTATGCCTTACCAATTGGCAACGAACCAACTCACCATAGTCTTCCGGTTCCACGGGGCTACGCTGTTGTTGGGGTCGATGAAGTTGTCAACGGATTCGAGCGGGTAAAGCTTGATTTTCCTGAAGGTGAAGACAAAGAGTTGACTGAACTCGGAGAAGCCAAGAACTTGACCGTTCTATGGCTAAAGGAATGCATTGTGCTCCCAAATCAGACGGCAAAGCCATCGAATCCTCGCCATTCTCCAGCGTAAAAGTCTCCATCGCGGTCGTCTTTGCCATGCATGCCGTCTCCAGCGCGGTCGCCTACGTCGTGCACGTCTCCACCGCGGTCGCCTACGCCGCTGCGTCAGCCTTCTCCACCCACTAAGTTTCTGCTGAAACGTAAAATATCACCCAAACGTCAACGGTCACCCCTCCCGAAGGTACCAAAGGAGGTACCCAAGTTACCTTACGACTATACTCCCGAGGAAAACCAGAAAATCGCAATGGACAAATACGAGGCGTGGAAATCGAAGCGGAAGGAGAAGAAAAAGGCAGATTTCCCCGAGACCGAAGAAGAGATAGAACGAGCTTGGAAAATGGTGAAGACTCTTCATCAACCCAAGCCGAGTCTGTCATCTGACTATGACCGCTCTATTCTGAAGTCACACCAGGAAATGGTGCGGTCGACGAATAGTAGTAGCGCAAGCGGGAAAAGGGGAAAATCAGTTGCCCAGCTCGGAGAGCAGAAAAAACAATCCACTTCCCCGCTCAAAGTGATTTCCAATACCCAGGTGGGGCCGAGCACTAATATTGCTGACGAGCAAATTGATCCGGAGTTTATAACACTGTACGCAGACAAGGCAGCTGATGCGGGTTTGTCCATTGCTGAGTATATGCAAACAGTAGACTACTTCCCCGAAGCTGAATGTGCGTACAAATACACGTACAGGAAGCCTCTCGTCAAACCCGAGGAGATAAAGGATCTACCAACGAAAATGCGAAGAGTGCATAGTTGGTATATGGAAGCCACTGAGAAATCTCAGGACTGGATATGTCTCAGCGTTAAGGACGAGCACTATGGGTATGGAGATGGATTGGTTATGATTCAATTTGACGAATTGTTTCAGTTATACCAGCAACAGGCCCTCGACAAAGCTGTCCTTAGTGCCTATTGTCTGTAAGTACTTATTTCTCTAGCTCACCTCGTTCATTTGCATATTCATATATATATAGTACACTCATATATTATAATTGCAGAATGAAGATTCTCGAATGCAAAAGAGGTGGAATCTATAATATTGGGTTCATTGATCCAAATATTGTTTATGAAAAGACTCTTCAGATATCTGCCAAGGATACAGAAAATAATATCCTGAGGGCAATAATGTTTCACCAACACCGACGGGAAATACTATTTCCTTACAACTTCGGGTTAGTGTTACCGTGTTGTAAACATTCTGTTTTCCTTACTCGATGTTCACTGTATAATTGATGAGTTCTGCGTGCGCAGCTTCCACTATATTCTGCTAATCTTCGAAATTGACAAAGGAAAAGTAATGGTAATGGAGCCAAAACGTAAACCCCTAGCGATGTGGGCTGAAATGCAGGAAATGATCCAGCGGTAATTTCAATCTTTATTAATTTCAGTATTTATATATGGCACTATATCGACTACTTTGTTTCATTTTCGGATATCAAGTAATTACTAACTCTTTTTATTCTTTTTTTTCTCGGGTAGCGTTTGGAAGAGGTTCATAAAAAAAGCCAGGGGTGAATGGAAATCAAATCTTACATTTGATGTTGTGCAAGTAAGTACTATCTAGATCCGCGAGCATCTCCTTGATTCTAGTGTCGATACCATTATCATGTCTGGTTTATTATTATTTTGATTGAAATCATGTTCTCGTAAAGTGCTTGCAACAAGGAGACGGGAATCACTTGTGTGGATACTACGTTTGCGAGTTCATTCGTCAGACGACATGTCCCAAGGGCAGAAATTTAAAGCAACTTCATGTACGTTAGTCGTCAATTCTTCTTATTACCATCTATTTTAGTTACTTAGTTTCATTAATATATATTGACCACTCTTCTTTATATTAGATCGAACGGCTTCGGGACGGTCTTCTACCAAGGGACCGCATACGAGCAATTCAGGAGGAAATTGCGGGCTTCTTAGATGCAGAGGTCCTAAACGTAAATGGAGAGTACTATAGCCCCGGTTGGAACTGAATTTGATTTTGTAATACACTCCACCCGTCATGTAATATGGTCGATATACTTTGCTTCCGTAATATAACTGTTCCTTATTCTGCTTTATATATGTATTACTTATTCGTTCGTGGGATCCGGAAGCTCCGGGGAGGGTCCACCGAGGCTCCTCTCTTCTCGTGGGATTCGGGAGGTCCGGGGAAGGGCCACCGGGGCAACTCTCTTCTCATGGGATCCGGGAGGTCCGGGGAAGGACCAAATTAACACAAATCATAAAAATTCTGCCGCGGCAGAGAAAAGGGCAAAAGCCCTACCGCGGCAGAAGGGGCAGGCATCCCGGGTCGTATTGAGGACCGGGACTAATAGCCCTGGCGAGGGTCCAGCTAACGAGCCACGTGGTCAGCCCCATTTGTCCCGGTCCTGGCACAACCGGGACCAATGGGGGAGGGGTATTTGTCCCGGATGCCCCATCCCGGTTGCACAACCGGGCCAAATGGGGCTTACGGACCGGGACTAATGCCCATGTTTCCACTAGTGTTAGTATATTAATACATTCATATTTTAATAAATTCATTACGATTAATTTGGGATGGAGGGTGTATAACATCTTTACACCAATGATCAATCAAAGACAGCGATAAGAAATAGTGAAGTTTGTACCGTAGATGCAATTTGATGACATCGCCTGCTAATTTCTTGCATAAGTAGTTCGGTACGTATTACAGGCCTCCATCTAATCGATTGGTTCTGAACATGAAAATTGAAGTTCTTCATGGATAATGTACCTTCCGCCATCAGCTATATAGCCGGCATGCGTGTATCTTGGCTTCTGCAATATTACCGGCGGCCGGGCGGCGTCGTATCGTAGTTTAGAATCATCGTTAGATACACTGGTTTGTTAACCCATTGCCGGCATGCATCCATCTTGATTCCTACAGAAATGAGCAGCCGGCCGCCGGCATCGTAGTTTAGATTCAGCGAGATATGTTTACTAACCTTTGATGCTTCCACGGATGTGAGAAGCTTCAATTGGATTGTATCACGGGGGGCCTATGCGTGCAAGGGTACTACTTATACGTAGGACATTGCCCTATGCATGCCACGCCGCTCCTCTGCAGACACGGGATTGAAGAATATTGAAGCTAGGATGAGGATCTCGGCATGAGAGAAACAGGAGGCTAGATTGTTTAAGGAAAGCCATCGAGGGGATGAGTCGTGCGCGTGGGAGACCGGCGGGGGTGCTATTCTATCCAATGGATATAATTGTTCCTTAATCGCATCAGACGGATGTTATTGTGTTTACTCAAGGATTAACGTGGAGACTTTTACGGTGCCTCCAATTAGTAAATATAAGATTGTAAATTTGTATTGTAAAGAAGCACAAGAACAATGAATGAATAATATGTAAGTGAAAGATTAAGTATCAAAAGTTGCATTACCATACAACTAATTCAAGACCCGTGCTAATAATCTAAATGAAACTTACAGTATTAGTTGTCTGGCCTGTGTCTCCTTAAGCACATGAAAGTATCAATTATATCATCTTCATCCACGTCGAAGAAAATATCCCGCTCAATGTATGTGACTAGACAATCATCCAAGAGACTATCACCCATCTTATTTCTTAACTTTGTTTTCACTAAAGTCATTGCTGAAAACACCCTTTCAACACTTGCCGTCGCCACCGGTAGAACCAATATCAATTTGAGAAGTAAGTAAACCATGTCATACACTTTATCTCTCTTTGTTTCAACAAGTTTAACTGACATGTCAACAAGACTACCTAGATTTTCAAATCTTTCATCTCGTCTCATGTCGTCAATATAATTATCAAGTTGCAGTTCAAGCTTCAACAAATAATTTCCCGGAATATCATTAGGATAGAACTCAGCTAGTCTGCGTACCTTCTTTGCATCAAAAGAAGCAAATGAGTTTGAAGGATTCAAGGCTGACATACAAGGCAATAACTCCATATTAACCTCATCAAATCGATTATCAAGCTCTCGACTAATTTTATCGATGACACCAATATAAACTTCTCTTCTAAAGTGGTCATCATTTGTTTGGTTCCGGGCACGGGCATTCCTTGTTGATTTTCCATAAGGCACATAAATGCCATCCATAGAAAGAACTTCCACACCATGTTTGTCACAAAACAAAGTGACCCTCTCAAGAAACTGAACCCAACCATTAGATCTCAATTGTTGCATTCTCTCCTTTGACCCATTGATAAGTCTAATTGCATTAAGAATATCTTGCTCCCTTCTTTGCAAACACTGAGATAATTCATTTGTATAGCCAAGAATAAGAACCATTAAGTGTGCAAGGAAAACAAACTCAAAGCTCTCAAATGCTCCAAGCACATAATTTATTCTTGTCCAATCATCCTTATATGAAGTATCATCTCCAAGTTCGGTGAGTACATCATGAATTGTGGCAAACATAACAAGAATGTTGTACACAGTTTTGTAGTGAGAGCCCCACCCGGTGTCACCAGGCCTAGGCAAAACCATCTCTTGATTTAAACCAGTCCCAGTTTCAAGTTCACCACAATCAAGTGCTTGTTTGATACTCTCAAGCCTAGCATTTCGAATCATGTCATGACGCTTACATGAAATTCCAACAATATTCAATAAGAGAGACACTTGATCGAAAAAGTGACACAATCAGTATTTCCCTTAGCAACGACAATAAGAACTAGTTGGAGCTGATGTGCAAAACAATGAATATAATAAGCAGAAGGTGACTCTTTCATGATCAATGTTTTCAGTCCTTTAATATCTCCTTTCATGTTTCTTGCCCCATCATAACCTTGACCACAAATTTGACTCATAGTCAGGCCCTGACTAGTAAGTAAAGCTTTAATTGCATCCTTAAGTGATAAAGAGGTAGTATCATCTACATGAACAACTCCAATAAAGTGCTCACATGGCCTTCCTGATTGATCAACATAACGCAAACAAAGAGCTAGTTGTTCTTTATGTGATATATCACTACATTCATCAGCTAAAATTGCATAGGGCTCATCACCAAGTTCTTCAATTATTTTCTTTCCAGTTTCTATGGCACAACATTGAATAATCTGCTTTTGTATCTTTGGGCTAATTAAGATGCAATTACCTGGAGCATTGCTTAACACATACTTATTCACCTCTTCACTATTTCCTGCAAGAAACTCCAAAAGTTCAAGAAGTTGCCTCTATTGCTAGAATCTTCACTTTCATCATGTCCGCGGAATGCCAATCCTTGATGCAAAAGAAACTTGATACATCTAAGTGAATAAGTCAACTTTATCTTGTAAAGACGAAGATCCTCATCAGTCCACTTTTCAATGTGATAATCAATTGCTACCTTGGGATTTGTGAATCCAATATACTTCTCTTGAGCGGCATTATGTGCCTTTGAAGCCATGTGTTTTAAAAGTCCTTTCTCTCCTATATTACAATTGCTCCAACCATCAACAGTAAATGCATCTGACCCAGTACCCTTCTTGAATAAGTAGCATACAAAGCAAAATACAGAATCCTTCTTGATACTATATTCAAGCTACTCATGAGTATTAAGCCATACAAAATTGAACTGACGATATCTGTCTGAAATCTTCTTTTTTGGGAACACATGTGCATAAGGTTTGGATGGACCTTTAGGAATATATGCTCTACAAACTGCATCTTGATCATTAAGATCATAATTTTGAATGGTATGTCTTTCACCTGGATCACGCGGAAGGTTATTGATGTCATAAACCGGTGGCGGTGGGGGTGGCGGCGGGGGCGGTGGGGCGGTGGCGCATTTTTCACAGTTTCTTGAATCAATCTCTCTTGCTCTTGTGTGTGATCTTCCCTCGAATTTCTATCCGGACAAGGATTTGAAGCACCGACGGCCTTTTTTGCCACGTGTCTCTAGAAAAGAGATGCAATGTCTCCATCTCTCTTTATAACTGAAAAAATGAAATAAAAATATGAGTACGACATGGTACATTTTAAAAGATCACATAAGATGACAGAACACAAAATTTATAGACTGAATATCTCATCCACTGATGACCTGTTGTCGTGGAATGCCGCGAGAAACTCTCTTGCTGGACGGTGTCGGTGGTTTGGTTTGCGTTCGTCGGCGAGGCGTCCCTATAATTACAGACAAAAAAATTAACAAATTAAATATAAATCATTCGGCTAGAAAAATCGGTACGTTTAGACGCTACATAGTTAATATGCTAGAATCACACGGACAAAAAATTGCAACGGCTGTCAGCGGAATACCTAGTGCCTGGCCTGGGCGTGGACGTCGGCCGTGGAGTTGAGGCGGGTCGGCGGCCTAGGCGTGGACGTCGGCCGTGGAGTTGCGGTGGGTCGGCGGCAGGGGACAAAACAATTTGGAAGCACCGGCGGCGTGACAAATAGCTAGGGCTAGACGTTGTGTTGGAGAGAAGTCCCGATCGGTCGATCTTTTCTGGCCGAGAAGAGCAACTTCGCGTAAGCGATCGATCGATTAAACTGCTTGTGGTGGTACCTAGTACGTGGACTAGTCATGGATGGGATCGATCGATCCTAGGAAGGCGGGCCGGGCCTAGCGCAACTGCTGTACGTGGTACTAAGCGCTGAAACTGCTCTACGTTTTTTTTCTTTGCCGGGCATACCCTGTAGGTCCGCCACTAAGATCAATACATATGTCTCAAATTGTTCATGATGCTAGTTCAAACACATGAACAAAGTCTTACGTGATGAAATATAACTTAAATAGAAAATTACAACATTATCATTTGAAATTCTTTGCTCTCGCATTCTCATGAAAATTTCATTTATGTCATCTTCACTTACTTTGAAGAACACATCTCGCTCAATAAAAGTCACCAAGGATGGTTCAATAGCTCATCTCCCATACTATTTCTTAATTTATTTTTGACCATACTCATTGCACAAAATACTTTTTCAACATTCGTTGTAGCCACCGGTAAAAGCAATATCAATTTGAGAAACAAGTAGACCAAATCATAAACAAGATGCTTTTTTGTTTCAACAAGCATAGTAGAGAGCTCACCAAGATGATTTACACATTTGAACCTATCATCTTTTCTCATATCAATAATAAAGTTATCAAGTTGGAACTCAAGTCTTATAAACTCCACACATGGTATGTGATAGTGGTAGAATTGAGCAAGCCGCATCACCTTTTGTGCATAATAAGAAGCAAATGCATTCAATGGATTCAAAGCCGACATGCAAACGAGCAACTCCATATTAACCTCATCAAACCGATTTTCAATCTCTTCAATCATTTCATCAACAACACCAAGATACATTTCTCTTCTATAACGGACATCATTTGTTTCTACTTCATAATACCGATGTGATCTTCCATGGGCCACATATTGATCATCCGGTGAAGAAACTTCAATGCCATGTTTGTTGCAAAACAATGTCAGTTTTGTGAGAAATCTCTCCCATCCATGAGACCTCATATTTTTGATTTGATTCTTTGCCAATGCAACAAGCCCCATTGCATTAAGAATATCTTGATCCCTCTTCTGCAAGGATATAGACAAGTCATTTGTGTAGCCACGAATAACAAGCATCAAGCGAAGATTGAAAAGAAAGTAAAATGATTCAAAGGTCGTGGAAACTCCATGTATTATTGTCCACTTACTCTTTTGTGAAGGATCATTTCCAATCCTTAGGAGCACTTCGAGAATTTTGGGATACATATCAACAATGTGGCAAATGGTTTTGAAATGAGAACCCCGCCGAGTATCACCAGGTCTAGATAAACCCATTTCTTGATTCAATCCACTTTCAATTTCACCCATTTCAAGTGCTTTCAAAAAAGATTGAGCTCTAACGTCTCGAAGTATATCATGACGTTTGCAAGAAACTCCAATAGTATTGAACAAGTAAGAAACATGACAAAAAATGCGCACAAATCATTCATTGTCTTTTGCCACGGCAATAAGAACCAATTGAAGTTGATGTGGAAAGAAATGGACATAATAAGCACTTGGTGACTCTTTCGTGATCAATGTTTTCAACCCCTTAATCTCTTCTTTCATGTTGGTAGCCCCATCATATACTTGTCCACGAATTTGCGTGGGATTCAAATGATGATCTTTTAGCAAGGATATAATTACAACCTTAAGAGACACTGAAGCAGTATCAGAAACTTGTAGTACTCCAAGGAACCTCTCACATATTCTTCCCAATTTATCAACATAACGCAAGCAAAGAGCAAGTTGTTCTTTGTGATATATATCACTAGACTCATCGGCAAGAATTGCATAGTGGTCACCACCAAGTTCTTCAATAATTAGTCTTGTAGTTTCTTTAGCACAACATTTAATTATGTCATGTTGTCCCCTCGTGTCAGGACCACTAGAGGCCATAGCCCACACCCGCGTGTGGGTCCCTGATGCCCCCTCGTGTCGCCTCTTCGCCTACAAATAACCCTTTAACCTAAAAATTTCGGGGACAGAGAAATTTTCCAAGAAAAAGATGCATATCCATCGCCATCACGGAAACCCTAATTTGGGGTTCTGGAGTCCTGTTCCGACACCCTGTCGGAGGGGAAATCATCGTCGGAGGCATATAATCACCGTGATTGCCTCCATGACAATGTGTGAGTAGTTCATTCTTGGACTATTGTTCCACATAAGTAGTTACATGGTTGTATCTTCTCTGTGTTCGTCAATACTAAGATCCCGTGAGCTGCCTAATATGACCAAGATTCATCTGTGCAATTGTTATTAGCTCTTGTGTTTGTTAGGATCCAATGAATTATTATGTTGTGATCATAGTGTGCATGTTCAATATATGATGCTACTTGTTCTCATGTATATTTTTTATTTACGTTCTTATATGGTCTTTCGTTTATATATTTACCCTTGCCAAGTTTATGCGTAAATATCCAAGAGGGAGTATACTCGATAGTGGGTTTATGCCTCATCTGTCTATGGGCACGAGTGACGGAAATGTCGAAGAGCAAAGATCGATGCACTTTTCCCACGAAGAAAAAAATGGTGTTTATGGTGTTTTGTTGATTACAAATGTTGCTTACATTATGAACTGTATTTAAGGCAATACTTTGTTGTTTACAACTTAATTCCTATAGAGGAAAGTGTCGTATACATGCCAAATGGGGGTGTATCCGGCATTGGCCGAAGGCCGGATTACCCGGGTGGCCCATAGGCGCAGACACAATTGGGCGGCCCAATAATCTGACGCATAGGAAGGAGGATTCTAGAAGAACCCGGATTATGGCCCAATAAGTAATCCGGCTTGGAGAAGAAGTAGGATGTCTTGCTTACCAAGAATAGGAATACTTTCCTTAGACTCCACGTTCTTCTTAAATTGTTTATACAAAACAGACACTTAGAATATATTACATAATGAATTTTACATTGGAAAAACAATAATGCAGTCTTCCGCCTTATGGCATTCGCAGGGCATGGATCTACTCGTCGCCCTGGTCGTCATCATCATCATCGTCTCTAGAGTAGAGGGAATTTCCTCTTCCGGGTAGAAGGTGGTGGTGGAGACCATCCGAGTGATCTTGGATGCAAAGCCCTTGACGGACTCGAAGATATCTGCCCTTTGGACATTGGTACAACCTTGGGAAAGGCCAGTTGTGATGCGTCAGGTTTTGGCGGAGGGGTAATGCATTTGTGTGAGCCCAAGGGCCATGCGTGCCCCGCCTCGAGCAGCAGATTCCATCCATGATTGGCATTGTGCGATGACCTCGTTGAATGCCACCAGCAGTTGGCCGATGTCGGAATACTGATCTTTTTTATCTGAAAGAAGCTTCCTTACAAGCTTCCTCCCGGACTTCTTCATGTTCTCGACAAATACTCCGAAAGCTCGGATGCGATCAATCCGAGGAGCGGAGTTACCTTCAGCTGGAAAGTATGGAAGAGAAAAAATTAGTATAACTCAAAAAAGAATAGTTAGTTCAAAACTGAAAGAACAACCGAAAAAGATGAAAAGCATATCAAGGATACGCTTGTCGATTTCCGCGATTTCCTCTAGGCGATCGTGAAGGGTGGTCTCCAAGTCACGATTGACGGCGGCATCCTTTTCGCTCTGAGCTTTAAGCCAAGTCTCGACATCCTCCAAGGCTTTGCGGCTTTCAGCTAGCTCCTTTTGGATCTTCATGTTATCCTTGTGAGGTAGAAGGTTCTCTTCACGGAGCTATTGAGTGTTGCCGGCATCCGCAGTAATTTGCTTTGCTTCAACAAGTAAGGCTGAAAAGACGAAAAAATAATTAGCACGAAAGGATTAAAACTCGCAAGGAAAAGGTAAATAAGGAAAAAAATAAAGCATACTTACATGCACTCTACTTAACTTGCTTCCGAAGCTCGGAAAGCTCGGATTCCTTTTCTTCTGTGATTTTGAGGAGCGTTCGCACATCTTTATTTTTCACAGTAAGCTTCTCGAGCACTTCCTTGTTGATATGCTCGGTAGTTTGCTGAGAAAACACTGAAAATAAGATATGTTAAACCCAAAGGAAGAAAACAATATTGAAAAAAGCATTAATATGGAAAGTTTTTCCGGTTAATGCTTGGGGGCTGGGAGTAAACCTGGCTCATCCTTTGGAGGCCTGTATGCATTTCGGAGAATTCCTTACTGTACTCATTGAAGGTAATCCCCAAATGGAAAATGACATCTTGGATGACCTGCCGAGAAGAGAATGTGTAGTTATTCCGGATTATCAAACCTCTTTTCAGCCAAGGACAGATTAGTGGTGCTTTGATGAAACATTTTTTTAGCCCACTCATGCATATAACCATCTTCGTCAAAGCATTCTTCTTGTTTTACCTTGAAGCTTTGGTCAAAATACGGAACGCTTTTGTCAAGGTTGACGAAACACGGCCCTCCTTCTTCCGGTTGTTCCTCCTTTTCCCGCACATCCAGAATGGATGTATCGGGCTGGCTGGGCTGGCTAGAAGGGGGAGATCCTGGTCCTGCAGACGGACATAATGCTCTCCCAATACATCCGCTGTCGGAGTATCAGGGGAGACGGTAGGAGAAGGCTTTGGATCCTAGTGTACAACAACCTTTCGCCTTTTCAGCTTCTTCCCTTTTAGAGGGACGAGAGAGAGATGATACGTCATAAACGTATCCTTAATTTCTGATGTTCCATGCTGTTTTATTATTGTTTCCCACATGTTTTATATACACTTTATGTCATTTTTATCAATTTCCGGACTAACCTATTGACAACATGCCATAGAGCCAGTTCCATGTTTTCTGCAGTTTTTAGTTTCAGAAAAGTTGTTCTGGAAGTATTCTCGGAATTCGAAAATTTGAAGCCCGGAAGTCTTAGAATTCCCGAAGGTTCCACGGAGTCCCGAAGAGACCCGGAGGGGGGCTCAAAGGTCCCACACCATAGGGCGGCGCCCTCACACCCCTTGTCCGCGCCGGCGGGTGGTGTGGGGCCCACAGGCCTCCACCGCCTCTGTCCTTTCGCCTATTTAATCCCCCCGAGACATAAACCCTAGGGGGAGACCACTTTTTCCTGGGAAACAATCGAGGCCGCCGTCACCGCTATCCCGAGACTGGGAGGGTTCTGGACCTCTCCCAGGCACCCTGCCGGAGGGGGAAATCATCACCGGAGGGGTCTACACCACCATACCCTCCTCCGAAGTGATGTGTGAGTAGTTCATCCCTAGACTACAGGTCCATATCAGTAGCTAGATGGTTGTTCTCTCCACTTTGTACCTCATGTTTAGATCTTGTGAGCTTCCTAACATGATCAAGATCATCTTTATGTAATGCTACATGTTGTGTTTTCTGGGATCTAATAAATGTTAAATGCTATGTCTTGTGATTATCAATCTATCATGTTATCTTCATGCTTATGTTATTTATGATCTTGCATGCTCTTCGTTATTAGTAGATGCTCTGGCCAAGTAGATGCTAGTAACTCCAAGAGGGAGTATTTATGCTCGATAGTGGGTTCATGACTCCTTTTCATCTGTGCTCAAGTGACAGAAACGTGACAGATGGAGGATGTGTTGTTGCCTTTAGGGAGAAAAGAACAATGCTTTGTCTAAGGATGATCTTATTGTTTACATTACACACTTTGCTTACTACGATTTTCTGTTGCTTGCAACTTAATACCCAACGTTTGTTTGGATGATATTCGGAGGGTGGATTATTAGTCATAGATGAAGTTGGATAACGGTCTATGTATTTTGTTGTAATGCCCGCATGAATCACATAGTAATCTTTATGTCTTGCATATGCACTATGGTGCAGCCTTCATTTCTGTCAATTGCCCAGCTATAATTTGTTCACCACACATGTTATTTATCTTTCACTGAGAGACATCACTAGTGAACTGTGGACCCCGGTCCTTTTTCCTCATACTGATAAAACACCTACTGCTTTTATACTGCTTTCATTCCGCTCTCATATTGTTCCTATTGTTTTCCCATTGTTTTCCACACCATACGTTTAACCTCTTTGTGTTCAGAAAAACCGGTGAGATTGACAACCTCACTACTTCGTTGGGACAGAGATATTTGATTGTGTTGAGGGTTCCATGTTGCTGCTGAACCGGTAGTGCGCCCTACTAGCTCAGTTGCATCAACCTTCAGAGATTGCTTGTCCTCGTACTGGTCGATTCAACCTTGGTTTCTTTTCTGACGGAAAACTTGCTGCTACACTCTTCACAACCTTTCTCTTCGGGTTTACCAACGAGGGCATTAAGGCCATCAACAAGTTTTCTGGCGCCGTTGCCGGGGAGGAAGAGAATTTCTTCAAGGGGAGTCTCTCACTTCCAATCTCTTTTCTTTGTTTTTGTATTGCTTAGTTTATTTTATTTTGTTTTGTTTGCTTCTCTTTATCAGAAACACAAAAAAATAGTTCTTATTCTAGTTGTTATTTTTGTCTTTTCGATGTTATTTTCCACCATGTTGTTCCCTAAGTTTACCCTGAAATATTTGCCGGTAGGAAGTGGTTCTATACTTGGAAAGGACACTATTAAAGAATTCTTTGATCATGTTAGTAAGCATGATAATCTTGAGGAAAAATCCATAGTAGAACTTGCTCCCAATTAAGAGACTGCTGCAACTTCTTTAGTTCACATGTTAGAAGCTAGGTTTGTTAACCTCCATCCCATACTACAACATATGTTCCTCAACTTGAATAACTTTGAAGATGCTGAGAAAAGAAATTTTATCCTAGAAACTATGCTTAAAGAATTTGGAGATGTTGCTATAGAAGCTAGAAAAGTATTTTATAGTTTCAATATTCTTGGCTCATATGTAGACATTGTTGGTGCTCTAGAAAAAACTTAATCTATTAACAAAAAGGAGGATAAAATACCAATCCCCTTTAAATTGGTAGCACTGCATGAATCCCAAGAGAAGAATTTTGATTGGATTGTTCCTGAGAATTTATTTGATGAAGATAGTAAGCCTAAAAGTTCTCAAAGAGGAGCCTCTGAAACTCACTTATATAAAATACAATGCATTATTAAGGAATTGCCAAATCTTGATTTGAATGCCCCTCCTCTTGAAAATACTTGATTCCACTTTTCTGGGCCTAGCTAAAAGGCGTTAAAGAAAAGCACCTCTTGGGGGATAACCCATGGTTTTATTTTTGCTTTGTTTTTCTCTGTTTTCTTTGATTCAAGGGGTAGTATAATTCTGTAGAAACTCCTTTCTATCTTTCTTTTAATGTTTTAGTAGTGCCAAGTATTACGAGAGTTGGAGTTGGTTTTCGAATTTCTGCGCAGGAAACAGATTTCTGCTGTCCACCGTAAAAAATCGTACGAAATCCTGCAAGATCAGAATGATCTGAAATTTTTTGCGCTTATTCCTCAGCTAATTACGCAACTTTTTTGTTCTTTAAGGTTTTCGATCTGAGCAACTTAAGTGCCTCGAAAAAATTCGTCTTTACAAAAAGTTCTGATTTTGACAGATTCTGTCATTTTTGTTGCATTTGCTCTTTTGCGATGTCAAGTGGATTTCTTTGCTTCACGCAACATCAGTAGCTGTAGCTAATTTTTAAAATTATCAATAGCACTTGTGACATACAGAACCAAAGGATTTTTAATTGTTGCACTAACCCTCTAATGTGAATTACTGTTTGAGTGTGGTGTGAAGGAAGTTTTCAAGGGTCAAGAGAAGAGGTGATATATGTGATCAAGAAGAGTGCAAGGTTAAAGATTTGGGATGCTCCCGTGGTTCATACAAGCATATTTTTAGAATACTCAAGCATGGGCATCCCCTTATTCATCAACTATCTATCAGGTCACTTCTCGTGAAACTATATTTTTATTCGGTCTCATCATATGAAGTTTACTTGGAGCGTCTGTTTGTTTTTATTTTGTTTTATTTCGTTTTCCTTTGTTTTCTTTTGTTTTCCTTGCCGCAATAATATAGTTGGATCCTAGCATTCTTTGTTTGGGACATAGACACGCTCCGCTTTTTCGTTTGAATACTTGCTATGCTAGTATTCTTAGTTTTTCTTCTAGTTGCAGCAAAAATTCTTGTTTAGCTCTTGTTTTCATTGCATCTCTTATTCAGAGATGTTAGTTTTAGTAGTGCTATTTGATTCCACTCATGTTTGATTTCTGTAGAATTTAGAGAGTTTTTGTTAAATCATGTTTTGTATGGTGCTTGTTGGGAAAAGAAACTGCTACTTGAGGTAGAATTTTTAACGGTGCAAGTAGAAGCTTGTATAGACTATGACTAGAATTTTTCATATCATGCTAGATGTTATTTTAGTTTTAAATACTTGTGTTGATTGAGTATCATGATTAGCCTCAAATAGCTGAGAGTGTTTAATGTGCCATTGAAAGAATCATGAGTTGTTCTTGTCATATTGAAGCATAAATTTGTGGTGTTCTCCTTTGAATGTTTTATTTGGTTGACTTGGCGCATGCTCACACCATGTTTATGACTATGAACCAGTCACGAATAGCCTCCATGATCATTTAGTTTTTGAACTTGTGGTACCACTTATGCTTTGATTAATGATGTTTATGTCGCTATGCATGATTATGGCTCTTATACTCTTTTGATTTGTCACTCCTAGTCTTTTGCTAGCCTCCACCTGTACTGAGTATGAGCTCTACTCGTGCATCCAACTCCCAAAAAAACCAAAATTTTCCCATTGTGTCCACCATACCTACCTACATGTGGTATTTAACCTCCACTCCAAAGTAAATTGCTCATATGTTACCTTTAAAACATTCAAAATTACTCCTGTTTTGTGCTCCTGTTTTAGCTCATGAGGACGTAAATAGAGAATCTTTATCTCACTTGTTGATTGGACTTTGACACCCTAGACTAGTGGCTTCATCCGCTTATCCAATGATAGAAGAGCTAGCAGCGGGGTGCCTAGTTAATAACACAAATCCTCTTCACTATTTTTGCCCCTGATTTATCAGTCAAAGCATAATTGTGTAAACAAAAGAGAAAGAGGGATGACCTTCTACCCAGATGCGTCCTTCTATGGGAGCCTCTCTTGTGAAGTCTAGTTGTCTTGTGACGTATTGTATTTTCTGTTTACCATTCGTTGACATAAGCATACACCTCTGTTTAAATATAGACACTCCTCCACGGTATGTGATTGTTGGCAGGCACCCGAGGATTCGGTTAGCCATGGTTTGTGAAAGATGGTCGGGAGGAGTGTCAAGTTTTCATACCTCTGTTTAATAAAATAAAAGCTCCAGCACATGAGTGATCCATGCTTCCCTCTACCAAGGGCCTTTCTTTTACCTTTATGTTGAGTCTCCACCTTCTAACTTTATGCACAAATGAGAGAGCATTTTTGCCATTCTGAGTTTTATGTGCATTTGTCCCAGAAACATTATTAATTGATTCATGATGCGTTATTGCTTGTTCTCTAATTATTTGTTATAGTCTTCCTCATGAACTTTGAAGTCGTCCTGGCATTTATGTTTTGCCCCACTCTTAAGGACTAGCGAAATATCACTTTGACATGTTCTCTCTATACTTGAAACAAACGTATATCTTTCTTTGCATTGTTATTCATGATCTAATATCTGAGTTACTTCTCATGATGCAAGGTGATTGCTATGCTTTATTATTAAAGTTCTATTTATCATGTTTGTGTTTAAGTTCTATGATGTTAGCTTACTTATTCTTTTACATTATTGATGATCAAGTTTATGTTGGTAGCATGTCACCTCAGAAATTATTGTGTATTTATCGTTTACCTACTCGACGACAAGTAGGAACTAAGCTTGGGGATGTTGATACGTCATAAACGTATCCTTAATTTCTGATGTTCCATGTTGTTTTCTTATTGTTTCCCACATGTTTTCTATACACTTTATGTCATTTTTATCGATTTTCCGGACTAACCTATTGACAAGATGCCACAGAGCCAGTTCCCTGTTTTCTGCTGTTTTTAGTTTCAGAAAAGTTGTTCTGGAAATATTCTCGGAATTAGAAAGTTCGAAGCCCGGAAGTCTTAGAATTCCCGAAGGTTCCACGGAGTCCCGAATAGACCCGGAAGGGGGCCTGAGGGGGCCCACACCATAGGGCGGCGCCCCCCCTTGGCCGCCCCGGGGGGTGGTGTGGGGACCCCAGGCCTCCATCGCCTCTGCCCTTTCGCCTATTTAATCCCCCCGAGACATAAACCCTAGGGGGAGACCACTTTTTCCCGAGAAACACCCGAGGCCGCCGTCACCATCATCCCGAGATCGGGAGGGTTCTGGAGCTCTCCTCGGCACCCTGCCGAAGGAGGAAATCATCACCGGAGAGGTCTACACCACCATGCCCTCCTCCGAAGTGATGCGTGAGTAGTTCATCCTTGGACTACGGGTCCATAGAAGTAGCTATATGGTTCTTCTATCCACTTTGTACCTCATGTTTAGATCTTGTGAGCTGCCTAACATGATCAAGATCATCTTTATGTAATGCTACATGTTGTGTTTGCTGGGATCTGATGAATGTTGAATGCTATGTCTTCTGATTATCAGTATATCCTGTTATCTTCATGCTTATGTTATTTATGATCTTTCATGCTCTCCGTTATTAGTAGATGCTCTGGCCAAGTAGATGCTAGTAACTCCAGGAGAGAGTATTTATGCTCGATAGTGGGTTCATGCCTCCTTTTCATATGTGCTCAAGTGACGGAAACGTGGCAGATGGAGGATGTGCTGTTGCCATTAGGGAGAAAACAACAATGCTTTGTCTAAGGATGATGTTATTGTTTACATTACACACTTTGCTTACTACGATTATCTATTGCTTGCAACTTAATAACCAACATTTGTTCGGATGATATTCGGAGGGTGGATTATTAGTCATAGATGAAGTTGGATAACGGTCTATGTATTTTGTTGTAATGCCCGCATGAATCACATAGTAATCTTTATGTCTTGCATATGCACTACGGTGCAGCCTTCATTTCTGTCACCACACATGTTATTTATCTTTCATGGAGAGACACCACTAGGGAATTGTGGACACTGGTCCTTTTTTCTCATACTGATAAAACACCTACTGCTTTTATAGTGCTTTCATACTGCTCTCATACTCTTCCTACTGTTTTCCCACTGTTTTCCACCATACGTTTAACATTTTTGTGTTTAGGAAAACCGGTGAGATTGACAACCTCACTGCTTCGTTGGGACAGAGAGATTTGATTGTGTTGTGTAGGTTCCACATTGCTGCTGAACCGGTATGTGACGCCCCGAGATCGGGCACTATGCAGATTTCGGCATTTCCACCCAAATCCGCATACTAACCGATTTCAGGTTGCCACTTGTGATAACATTACAACAGTTCACGAATAATCCACAACAACAACAGAGGAGATATATACAAGACGACTCAAACGAGTCAAGGATACGACTGATACAATACAAAGATCCAAATAACAGCGGAAGAAACAACATAGCGTCCGACTACGGACAAGATACAAATTGGACTAAGAGTCCTGAAGATAACCGATGGCGTCCAATCCCTGCCCAGGCCAAGCCGGAGGGATTCCCAAGCTAACGTCGTCAGACTTCAAACCTGTTGACTGCAATGTGGAATATGCAGCTACGAAATGGATTCGTGGGTCAGTACTATTAAGTACTGGCAAGTGGATAAACCATACTCACAAGATACCAGCGTAACCAATCATCACAAGATAAAAAATACTTTGGGTAGAACGGAAGGAAGGGATTATTGCAACGAAGCGGCAACGGGCTGCACTAACTAACTACAGAGACGCGCTACAACATCCGGCTAATAGAAAGGGATAAGAGAGCGTATCAGAACCAACTACAACTACTCACCAAACAATACCCATCCAGTGTTACCCCCTACTAAGGAAGCAACCCAAGGAAACTCACACTGTTGATTAAGGTGACATTCATTTTTATGGTGGAGGTGATCTATATTACTAGTCAAGTTATCATCGTTAAGTGTAAGTTGTCTGAGTACTTGTTAGCCAGCACTTTCACCAAGTCATCCATAACCGCGGACAACACGGCTTCTCGAGAAGATTAACCCTGCAGGGATGCACCAATTTGGCCGTACACGTAAGAATGACCCGCCAGATGGAAATGCACTTCCACTAAGAGAGGCACTCAACACAACCCAACTCTTCTTCGCATCAAGCCCAAAGAACCACGTGCTGTGCGTGCACGGCTAATCGAGCCCCCACGAAGAAAAGGGGGGCCCTCATAGCACTCTAAGACCACGCCGCCCTAAATGCTGACTACAAAAGTTCCACCCTGGCGCCAAGGGTTCGCACCTGCATATGCATGCATCAAATGGAAAGCCCGAACTAAGTGTGGCGATTTGGACGAGATGCGAATCAAATCAGAATTGCGGGGGGCGCCCATACACGCTTCCCACATGCGGTTAGTGCGCTCATCATGGATCGGAGTACAAGACCCTTTTCCTAATTAAGTTCGACACTAGCAGACCTCAAAACCACGCAGGGCCTCCTGCCGGTGCCTTATCATCAAATTATTATTACCCAAAACAATAACATGTTGTTGATTAAGTAGAAACCCAACTATCAAACTGAACAGGTGATAAGACGGACAACAAGACTTGAGCGCAAACAACACTAAGCATGCAACTACGACACGAGGGCCAACAAGGTAAACAAACAACAGTTAATAGGAAGTGGAAGGAAGGCTATATCATGGTTGCAAGGTAAACATATGATAGGATCGAGACACAAGCATCGAATCATAAGGCTAGCATAAAAACAACGGAAAGAATCGGTAACAAGTGAGGAAAGGCAACATGGGTAGCAAGTGAGTATACTTGCCTGGAATCCAGTTTGGAGAGGTACATCCGAAGAACTTGTCGGTGCTCACATCATCTCAACGTCCTATCCGCGAAGAAGCAAAGCACTAAAAGAATCAACGGATGCAGAAATTACTTCTACGGCAAAAGATCCATCATGATCCTATTTTATATGCATGACATGCGGGATGCAACGCAAAATTACAACTTAGACAATTTAATCGGACCCGGAGTCCGGACAAATAATTATGGTTTAAATTGTTTATCTAACCATCATATTAAATGTTGTTTAACATGGAAAAACAATAAGTAGGTGAGCTAAACAAGATTAAATGGAATAGGGCAATATTTAGTTAATACCCCAACACATTCCATATGTTGTTATTTAGTTGACAGGCATAACACAGGCTAAAATGCACCATACAAGATGCAAACATGAGCATGGATGGCATATTAATATTCCTTGCATTTTTCTGGTTGGAAAACATATTTTATATGTTGAATTTGGGTTTGAAATGAGCAAGTAATTAAATTGGCAATTTTAAATGCATTAAACAAAGAATTATTGTTTTCAGCAATTTACATTTTTCAAAACAGAATACAAAGTGTATATTTGGAAATTTTATTTAATTTTGCATGGAAAACATATTTTACTTTGTGAAATTGGAGTTAGTATGAATTTGTTATTCAATTTTGAAAACTAGGGATCAATCTGTAATTCCAGGGACCAAAACGTGAAAGAAACAGATTGCAGAGAGGGCCCTGGGAGTTTGTTACTCAGCGCACAGACCACATGGGTCACTGACCAGTGGGGCCAGGCCCTGCTGGCGCCTGCGTGGCAGATGGGCGGGTGCTTGCGTGGCCTCCACTGTCGATGACAGGTGGGGCCCGCGTGCCAGCGTGGAGAAAAGGAAAAAAGAGGGGTTTTAATCCGCGCGGAGGGACGAACCCGGGACCTGGCGCACGCGCGGATGGAACCGAACCACCGGGCTGCTGCCGTGTTTGTGTAAGGTACCAGGTCTGAAGCGATATGAGTATTAAAACTGCGGTGTTCGTTTCTGACGAAACTGAAGCTGTACACCTGCACGGACGTGTGACAGACGGAAGCGTCCGGTGGCAATCTCAGGCAAACGGCGCACGAAGGCGCCGCTCCCAGAGCAAAAGGGAGAAAGGGGAACGAGTCCCAGAGGGTTCCTCACCATGGGGAAGGCTGGGGGCGACTGTAGGTGGTCGGAGGCAGACCGAATCGTCGAGGAAGCAGTGCTGACGACACAGGAGACAGAAGGAGGAAGACGACCGTGTCGGCGGCGTCCTGGGCAGCTACATCTCCCGATCTTCAGTGTGGTGAACGTCGGGGTTGAGGCGATTCCATCCCCGCAGCTATCTTGGCTCGAGGAAGAACATGGCGATGGGGCCTCGAAGAGAAGCTCTGGTGTTCTCTCATGGTACATAAGTTTTCAGTGGAAGAAAATAGACAGAGGAGGACGGGAAGGAGATCTGATGGCGGCGGAAGGGAAAGAAGAAGGGATTTAGGGTTCCAGGGGCTGCCTCGGTAGATATAGGAGGGGAGTTGGTGGAGGG
This sequence comes from Alopecurus myosuroides, assembly GCA_028641055.1. Classification (NCBI taxonomy): domain Eukaryota; kingdom Viridiplantae; phylum Streptophyta; class Magnoliopsida; order Poales; family Poaceae; genus Alopecurus; species Alopecurus myosuroides. The sequence continues at coordinate 206,944,777 of CM054058.1, read as the reverse complement.
GACCATGGAGGTGGATGTGGACAGCGACAGGAGCATCACGCTCTCCTCGTTGCTGTACGGACGAGGAAGGAGAGAGGTTGGTGGGCTGGGCTTGGGTCGTAGGTGGCCTGGCTGGTTGGGCCGTGGGCCTGGCCAGTTCGGCTGCCTCCCCTACCACTTCTTTTTTTTTTGTAGAAAAGAAAAAGAAGAGAAAAGGAGAGCAAGTTTTGGGGATTTTCATTTCACAATTATTTTTAGTGGATTACCCAGCACAAAAGCCCAGGTGCATGACGTTTTGTTTCCAAAAATTCAAATTGCACAACTTATTTGAAATTTGAATTTGAATTCAATTTATTGTTTCTTATAAAACCAATTTTTAAAACCAACCAATTTTAGTATTTCCAATTCAAATATGAATTACAAGGTGAAATGATTTGTTTTGCGATTTTAATTGAACCCATTTGGAACATGTTTGAATTTTTAAATTGGTTTGAAAACAAAGGTGCATATGATGCATGAGGCAATGCATGCAAAAAGAGAACAAGCAATTCTAGTTGGGGGGGGGGGGGGAATCCCCCGGGTGTTACAGCCGACACCACTAACACGGGATTGCGCCCTCGCAATCCGCACAAGGCAAGGGGAAGAGAGGTATCAACTATGGAGTCTTCGTGCTGCGGTTGATTTCCCGGGTCAGTGGGCGGATCTCTTCTTCTCGACACCACTAACAAAAGTTTCTCGACACCACTAACAAGGGAATCTTGCTCGGGTTGATGACGATCTTCTCCCACCAGGAATCTTCCGATGATCGAACCTATTAGGTTAACGGCTCAGAAAACGTCCACCCACGTAGAATTCTAAAACTTTGAAAGATTGAGAAGAAGAGAGACTCCAAAACAAATAAGATGAGAGGAGAAATAGAATAGAGATAAGGAGAAAACAAGAATCCTATTGAGATGTTTCCAAAATAGTTTAGCAGAAATAGTTTTTGACACTCTAGAAACAACGACCATTAGCGAGGTTATCCTACAGGCTTTGCGGACCCGTCGCTTTGATAACCATTCGTATCGAAACAACTTTGGGAATCGGAAACCATGCTCTGATACCATTTGTGACGCCCCGAGATCGGGCACTATGCAGATTTTGGCATTTCCACCCAAATCCGCATACTAACCGATTTCAGGTTGCCACTTGTGATAACATTACAACATTTCACGAATAATCCACAACAACAACAGAGGAGATATATACAAGATGACTCAAACGAGTAAAGGATACGACTGATACAATACAAAGATTCAAATAACAGCGGAAGAAACAACATAGCGTCCGACTACGGACAAGATACAAATTGGACTAAGAGTCCTGAAGATAACCGATGGCGTCCAATCCCTGCCCAGGCCAAGCCGGAGGGATTCCCAAGCTAACGTCGTCAGACTTCAAACCTGTTGACTGCAATGTGGAATATGCAGCCACGAAATGGATTCGTGGGTCAGTACTATTAAGTACTGGCAAGTGGATAACCATACTCACAAGATACCAGCGTAACCAATCATCACAAGATACAAATACTTTGGGTAGAACGGAAGGAAGGGATTATTGCAACGAAGTGGCAGCGGGCTGCACTAACTAACTACAGAGACGCGCTACAACATCCGGCTAATAGAAAGGGATAAGAGAGCATATCAGAACCAACTACAACTACTCACCAAACAATACCCATCCAGTGTTACCCCCTACTAAGGAAGCAACCCAAGGAAACTCACACTGTTGATTAAGGTGACATTCATTTTTATGGTGGAGGTGATCTATATTACTAGTCAAGTTATCATCGTTAAGTGTAAGTTGTCTGAGTACTTGTTAGCCAGCACTTTCACCAAGTCATCCATAACCGCGGACAACACGGCTTCTCGACAAGATTAACCCTGCAGGGATGCACCAATTTGGCCGTACACGTACGAATGACCCGCCAGATGGAAATGCACTTCCACCAAGCGAGGCACTCAACACAACCCAACTCTTCTTCGCATCAAGCCCAAAGAACCACGTGCTGTGCGTGCGCGGCTAATCGAGCCCCCACGAAGAAAAGGGGGACCCTCATAGCACTCTAAGACCACGCCGCCCTAAATGCCGACTACAAAAGTTCCACCCTGGCGCCAAGGGTTCGCACCTGCATATGCATGCATCAAATGGAAATCCCGAACTAAGTGTGGCGATTTGGACGAGATGCGAATCGAACCAGAATTGCGGGGGACGCCCATACACGCTTCCCACATGCGGTTAGTGCGCTCATCATGGATCGGAGGACAAGACCCTTTTCCTAATTAAGTTCGACACTAGCAGGCCTCAAAACCACGCCGGGCCTCCTGCCGGTGCTTTATTATCAAATTATTATTACCCAAAACAATAACATGTTGTTGATTAAGTTGAAACCCAACTATCAAACTGAACAGGTGATAAGACGGACAACAAGACTTGAGCGCAAACAACACTAAGCATGCAACTACGACACGAGGGCCAACAAGGTAAACAAACAACAGTTAATAGGAAGTGGAAGGAAGGCTATATCATGGTTGCAAGGTAAACATATGATAGGATCGAGACACAAGCATCAAATCATAAGGCTAGCATAAAGACAACGGAAAGAATCGGTAACAAGTGAGGAAAGGCAACATGGGTAGCAAGTGAGTATACTTGCTTGGAATCCAGTTTGGAGAGGTACATCCGAAGAACTTGTCGGTGCTTACATCATCTCAACGTCCTATCCGCGAAGAAGCAAAGCACTAAAAGAATCAACGGATGCAGCAATTACTTCTACGGCAAAAGATCCAGCATGATCCTATTTTATATGCATGACATGCGGGATGCAACGCAAAATTACAACTTAGACAATTTAATCGGACCCGAAGTCCGGACAAATAATTATGGTTTCAATTGTTTATCTAACCATCATATTAAATGTTGTTTAACATGGAAAACAATAAGTAGGTGAGCTAAACAAGATTAAATGGAATAGGGCAATATTTAGTTAATACCCCAACACATTCCATATGTTGTTATTTAGTTGACACGCATAACACAGACTAAAATGCACCATACAAGATGCAAACATGAGCATGGATGGCATATTAATATTCCTTGCATTTTTCTAGTTGGAAAACATATTTTATATGTTGAATTTGGGTTTGAAATGAGCAAGTAATTAAATTGGCAATTTTAAATGCATTAAACAAAGAATTATTGTTTTAAGCAATTTACATTATTCAAAACATAAAACAAAGTGTATATTTGGAAAGTTTATTTAATTCTGCATGGAAAACATATTTTACTTTGTGAAATTGGAGTTAGTATGAATTTGTTATTCAATTTTGAAAACCAGGGATCAATCTGTAATTCCAGGGATCAAAACGTGAAAGAAACAGATTGCAGAGAGGGCCCTGGGAGTTTGTTACTCATCGCACATACCACATGGGTCACTGACCAGTGGGGCCAGGCCCTGCTGGCGCCTGCGTGGCAGATGGGCGGGTGCTTGCGTGGCCTCCACTGTCGATGACAGGTGGGGCCCGCGTGCCAGCGTGGAGAAAAGGAAAAAGAGGGGTTTTAATCCGCGCGGAGGGAGATCGAACCCGGGACCTGGCGCACGCGCGGACAGAACTGAACCACCGGGCTGCTGCCGTGTTTGTGTAAGGCACCAGGTCTGAAGCGATATGAGTAGCAAAACTGCGGTGTTCGTTTCTGACGAAACTGAAGCTGTACACCTGCACGGACGTGTGACAGACGGAAGCGTCCGGTGGCAATCTCAGGCAAACGGCGCACGAAGGCGCCGCTCCCAGAGCAAAAGGGAGAAAGGGGAACGAGTCCCAGAGGGTTCCTCACCGTGGGGAAGGCTGGGGGCGACTGTAGGTGGTCGGAGGCGGACCGAATCATCGAGGAAGCAGTGCTGATGACACAGGAGACAGAAGGAGGAACACGACCGTGTCGGCGGCATCCTGGGCAGCTACATCTCCCGATCTTCAGTGTGGTGAACGTCGGTGTTGAGGAGATTCCATCCCCGCAGCTATCTTGGCTCGAGGAAGAACATGGCGATGGGGCCTCGAAGAGAAGCTCTGGTGTTCTCTCATGGTACATAAGTTTTCAGTGGAAGAAAATAGACAGAGGAGGACGGGAAGGAGATCTGATGGCGGCGGAAGGGAAAGAAGAAGGGAGTTAGGGTTCCAGGGGCTGCCTCGGTAGATATAGGAGGGGAGTTGGTGGAGGGGACCATGGAGGTGGATGTGGACAGCGACAGGAGCATCACGCTCTCCTCGTTGCTGTACGGACGAGGAAGGAGAGAGGTTGGTGGGCTGGGCCTGGGTCGTAGGTGGCCTGGCTGGCTGGGCCGCGGGCCTGGCCAGTTCGGATGCCTCCCCTACCACTTCTTTTTTTTTTGTAGAAAAAAAAAGAAGAGAAAAGGAGAGCAAGTTTTGGGGATTTTCATTTCACAATTATTTTTAGTGGATTACCCAGCACAAAAGCCCAGGTGCATGACGTTTTGTTTCCAAAAATTCAAATTGCACAACTTATTTGAAATTTGAATTTGAATTCAATTTATTGTTTCTTATAAAACCAATTTTTAAAACCAACCGATTTTAGTATTTCCAATTCAAATATGAATTACAAGGTGAAATGATTTGTTTTGCAATTTTAATTGAACCCATTTGGAACATGTTTGAATTTTTAAATTGGTTTGAAAACAAAGGTGCATATGATGCATGAGGCAATGCATGCAAAAAGAGAACAAGCAATTCTAGTTGGGGGGGGGGGGATCCCCCGGGTGTTACACGGTACTGCACCATGCCACCTCAGCTGCATCAACCTTCAGAGATTGCGTGTCCTCCTACTGGTCTATTCAACCTTGGTTTCTTTTCTGAGGGAAAACTTGCTGCTACACTCTTCACAACCTTTCTCTTGGGGTTTACCAACGAGGGCATTAAGGCCAACAAGAGACTGAAAAGAATAGAAACGAGACCGAGAATTAACACAAAGAAAATAGTGCAAGGAAAGGGAATGTACGAAAGGTAAAATACCTGGAAGTTGCGACAGCCACGCCATCCAGGTTTGTGATTTATGGAGTAGGAGCAGTCTTCTTCCGCTTCCTACCTCTAGCTATTGTAAACTTGGCTTTCAGAGCCGCCTCTTCCTCTGCAGACACTACTTGATCCTTTGATAGAGTTTCAAGCTGCAAAAGCATAAAAAGCAGTTAGTATGCATTATTTGAGCAAAGTGTAACCTTCCTAAAAAAAGTAAAAAAGTATGAATTACCTTTGAAGGAGGATTTTGTGTGGTGTACATGGCTAAACTCTCAAGATATTGGGTACGAATGGAAACCAGGTGGTTCACCCTCTTCCGGAAAGTTTTGTTGGACATACCAGTCCGGGTTACACGCATGGAGTCATCAGGGCCCTCGTAAGTACATAGGAGATGGCCGAAACAGGGAGAAAGAGGGAGCCACTAGCCACTGCCTCTGCACGTGGGCCTGGGGCCAGCGTGGACGTTGCGCACTGGCGTGGCAGAGGGAGCCACTGCCAGGTGGGGCTAGGCTGTCAGCGCGCGAAGAGAAATAAGAGAGAAAAATGGGTGTGCCCGCGGGGGATCGAACCAGAGATTTGTGGCTCGCGCGCACAGGGTTACTGCCACTGCGGTGGTTTCGATTCGTTTGCTAGGTACAGACGCGCAACACAGGTAAGGTTCAGCTAGGGCGTGTTCTGAATTTAACTGACGACCATCTCTTCCTCGACCTGACAGAGGAGCTCTGACGGGGGAATACTAACCCGGTATGCCAGGCTCCGGGAAGTAACCCGGCCCAAAGGATGGTGCGCAGGATCCGATTAATGATAAAGATGTTTGTGGAGGCCCAAGTTTGTGGGCCTAGTGATCCGGATTAGGGATGTTATAAAGGAAAGTTAGAGTTAGCACGCCGTGTCTGGGTAGGACTCGGGTGTGCCTTGTAGAAAAAGCTAGGGGGTACGGGTGTTATATAAACCGACCCCCGGGTGTAGTTTGAGATCGAGAGATTTGAGAACCTTAGCAATATCGAGTGGTATCGAGTATCCAGTGTAAACCCTAATCGAGTTATTATATCGAGAATAGAGATCCGGCGACTTCGATTGCCGGCTGTCAGACCAAGTTGTATCATGTCTTCCTTCGAGCTTAAACCTCTCCCGAGCGCCTGCGTCGACTTGCCCCAAGATCAGTTACCCCTGGTAACATCTGCCGTGATTATCCCACGACAGTTGGCGCCCACCGTGGGGCCTGCGTCCAAAGGTGTCTACATCACGGGAGAAGCTCGGAAGGGCATGGAGGATCTTGTCATTGGCGAAATCTACATCGACCACGAAGAAGAAAAGTTGGTGGACGATCCCGGCTGGGGGCCAGAACCGGATCACCTCGAGTCCGGATTTATATTGACGGTCGGCCGGATCAATATCTTCGTCGACACGGTACGAACGACTAACTTAAAAGGACAATATCATGTGCATACTACAGGAACTTCTAGCAGGAAAAAAGAGACATTAAAGCAGGCGGCAAATCCGGTTTCATCGGCCGCGCCGGGATACCTTAGATGGGCAGAACAAGAGATAACGTGGAGTAGAAGAGATCACCCGGAAAAGGTGGAGCGTCCAGGAGTCTTGGCGTTGGTGGTCGCTCCACAGGTTAATGGTTACGAGCTGAAGAAGGTCCTGATGGACGGTGGAAGTAGCATCAACATCCTTTACCGGGAGACCTTCTTACGGATGAGTCTCAAAGAGTCCCAGCTGCAGAAAAGTTCAACAATCTTTCACGGGATCGTACCGGGTCACTCGGCGAGCCCCGAGGGAAGGATCACCTTGGAAGTTGCTTTTGGGGAATCGACGGATAATTATCGAGTGGAGTGGCTCACGTTCGAGGTGGTCAAGTTGCGCAGTCCTTACCACGCGCTGTTGGGGAGACCGGCTTACGCCCAATTCATGGCTAGGCCGTGCTACGTGTATTTGCAGCTGAAAATCCCGGGTCCTAAACGGACCATCACTATACATGGGAACCGGGATATGGCGGCCGAGTGTGACGAAGGAGATTCAGTTATGGCCGAGCAGGCATGCCGGAAAGAAGAACTCGAACATTACCGATCTCAAGTAAACCCGGACGATAGAACAGCCTTGAAAAAGCCGAATACTGAGGATGAGAGAGCAAAATTCAAGGCAGCACAAGACACCAAGAAGATAGATTTTGTCGAAGGGGACTCCACTAAGCAGTTTACCATAGGGTCTAACCTGGGAAAAGAGCAGGAGGGAGCGCTCGTGGAGTTCATTCGCTCGAATGCAGATGTGTTTGCCTGGACACCCAGCGACATGCCGGGTATCCCTACAGAATTGGCTGAGCACAGTTTGCATGTGGATCCCAAGTCTAGGCCCGTGAAACAAGGTTTGAGGAAAATGAATGAGGAAAGAAGGAAAGCTATAGGCGAAGAAATCGCTCGGCTACTGGCAGCCGGCTTTATCATGGAAGTATTTCACCCGGATTGGTTGGCTAACCCGGTTCTGGTGATGAAAAAGACCAACGAGTGGAGGATGTGCATTGACTTCACTAGTCTTAACAAGCATTGCCCAAAGGATCCGTTTGCGCTCCCAAGGATAGATCAGATTATAGACGCAGTAGCTGGAAGCGATCTGTTATGCTTCCTGGATGCATATTCCGGGTATCATCAGATTAAGCTCAAAAGGGAGGATTGGGAGAAAACATCATTCATAACCCCGTTTGGGGCCTTTTGTTATAAAACTATGACATTTGGGCTGAAGAACGCTGGCGCAACTTACCAACGGTGTATTCAAAAGTGCTTCGAGGACCAAATCGGACGTAACGTCCATGCTTATGTGGATGACGTGGTCATCAAGACCAGGAAGGCGGAGACATTTATCGATGATCTAAAGGAGACATTCAAAAACCTGAGGAGGTACCAGATGAAACTTAATCCAACGAAGTGTGTGTTCGGAGTTCCGGCTGGGAAATTACTCGGCTTCATAGTTTCCGAGAGAGGAATTGAGGCAAATCCAGATAAAATCAAGGCAATCCAGAGTTTGAAAAAGCCGGAGAACTTGAAGCATGTTCAAAAGCTCACGGGCTGTGTAGCAGCCTTGAGTCGGTTCATATCTAGACTCGGAGAAAAAGCAATACCCTTGTATCGGCTCTTGCGAAAATCGGACAAATTCGTATGGGACGAAGAGGCAGATGAAGCGTTTGAAGCACTAAAGAAGCAGTTATCTGAAGCACCAGTACTAGCGGCGCCGGGTCCTAAAGAGCCTATGCTGCTATACGTGGCAGCTGGCCCCCGAGCCGTTAGCGCAGTGGTTGTCGTGGAACGCAAAGAGGACGGGAAAGGTTACCCGGTTCAGAGGCCGGTTTATTACGTCAGTGAAGTATTATCAGAAGCAAAGCAGCGCTATCCACATTGGCAAAAGTTGGTGTTCGGAGTCTTCATGGCCAGCAGGAAGTTGAAGCCGTATTTCCAAGAACATCCTATAACGGTGGTCAGCTCAATACCAATGTCGGATATTATCAGAAACTCGGACGCGACGGGAAGAATAGCCAAGTGGGCAATAGAGATGGGGGATTATCACATAAACTACGAACCCAGGTCAGCAATCAAGTCCCAAGCTTTAATTGATTTCGTTAACGACTGGACACATACAGGTATGGCTACCACAGTTCCAAAATCAGAGTCATGGACCATGCACTTCGATGGGTCAAAGCAATATGAGGGATCAGGAGCTGGAGTAGTGCTGACATCGCCCAAGGGAGACAAATTGAGTTACGTACTGCAAATTCACTTTGATTGCTCAAACAACGTGGCCGAATATGAGGCCCTGTTGCATGGTTTAAAGGTGGCCAAGGAAATGAACATTAAAAGAATACGATGCTTCGGAGATTCGGATCTTGTGGTACAACAGGTATCGGGAACTTGGGACAGAAAGGATGCAACTATGGCAGCATACCGCAGGGAAGTCGACAGGGTCGCCGGGTGCTTTTCCGGGTATGAGGTGGAGCACATAGACAGAAGAAAAAACGAGGCAGCAGACGCACTCGCCAGACTCGGCTCGCGTAGGGAGCCGGTTCCACCTAATGTGTTCTTGGACGAGTTGTGGCGACCATCAGTTAAAACCGAGTCTGAGGAAGAACTGGCAAATCAAGACCCGGATTTGGAGTACGTGGCCACAGTACACGCCATCCCCGAGTGGACAGAGCCATACCTGGCCTACTTATCGCGGGGCGAGTTACCAGAACAGGAGGTATTAGCAAGACAAATCCTGAGGCGAGCAAAGGGGTATTCTATCATCAACGGAGAATTATACAAGAGAAGCGCAACAGGAGTCTTCTTGCGCTGCGTAGCGCCAGAAGAAGGCCGACAGATTCTCAAGGAAATACACGAAGGCGACTGTGGGCATCATGCATCTACAAGGTCTCTGGTGGCTAAAGCTTATCGACACGGATTTTTCTGGCTTACGGCTCTATCGGATGCAGAACGTTTGGTAGCAAGATGTGACGGATGTCAAAGGTATGCTCGCCAAACACACGTACCGGCTATGGAATTACGGACCATCCCATTAACTTGGCCGTTCGCCGTTTGGGGTATGGACATGGTTGGTCCCTTCCATATGTCACCATGCAAGAAGACGCATCTTTTGGTGGCCATTGACAAGTTTACCAAGTGGGTTGAGGTTATGCCAGTTACTAATTGCGAAGCGGCTACAGCAGTCAAGTTCCTGAAAAGGATTATCTACCGGTTTGGGTATCCCCACAGCATAATCACCGACAACGGAACTAACATGTCTCTTGGCGAGATGGAGAAATTCTGTGGCAACAATGGAATCCGGCTTGATGTTGCATCAGTGGCTCATCCGCAGGCCAATGGACAAGTGGAGAGGGCAAACCAAGAATTGCTTCGCGGATTAAAACCACGATTGCGAGTCCCCTGTATCAGGGCAGCTGGTGCATGGGTCGAAGAACTTCCTTCTGTGGTTTGGGGTATCAACACTACACCTAACAGATCCACTCAGATGACACCCTTCTTCATGGTCTATGGGGCAGAAGCAGTGTTACCAAGTGATATTATTCACGATTCGCCCAGAGTATCAGCTTACGTCGAAGTGGAGAACGAAAAAACCCGGCAGGACGCCGTAGATATGTTAGAAGAACAAAGAGAACAAGCCCTGGAAAGATCAGCTATATATCAGCAAGATCTACGGAGGTATCATAGCCGGCGCGTGAAAACCCGGGTATTCCAGGAAGGAGACTTGGTTCTACGCCTGGTTCAGTCAAATGAAGGAAAGCACAAACTATCACCACCATGGGAAGGACCGTTTATTATAAGCCGGAATCTGCACAATGGATCATATTACTTGATAGATGCAAGGGAAGAGTCGGCTACAGTCAATGACACCGCACACACCACTTCATCTATGCAAGAAAGAGATAGACCATGGAACGTGGCTCAGCTGCGTCCGTATTATGCTTAGTAAAGACTATATTGGCAAGTGGAATTGCACGATGTAATAGGCAGCAGGTTTCTGACGTACTCTTTTCCTATCCAGGGCACCTTTGGGGACTGGACGGGTTTTTAATGAGGCGGCTTGCTGACCTACATTTTTCATATCAAGTAAAGAGATGGTTATCAAGAAAAGAGATGGTTGTTATCAGTTTTTCATATCAAGTAAAGAGATGGTTATCAAGAAAAGAGATGGTTGTTATTAGGTTATGTATTCTCAGTACGATGTGTATATCTAGGTCTTGGGGGCTGATCGCTTGAATAGCACAGTTACAAACTCAAAGACCCGGCCATGATGCCTATGAGTTATAAGGGCCGATTACTCGCAAACGAGTACGGCTACAATCTTATAACCGGACAAAGAAGTCCAAATTTCTTGGCTACTCTTACTTAAGCTCGATGTGACTCGCATTAAAGTGGCATGATTCGTTCGCTTACGATGGCAGTTAGTCATGAAACCCGACGGGAATTGGCTGGCTACGTCTTCGTATTGATGTAACAACATGGTATCCACGCGAAAGCCGGCTTACAGTACAAGACAGTCAAAAGGGTCATCTAAACCACAAGTTATGCAGAGTACAAAGCTGAATAGCTGGAAACTCAATGACTATTAAGCATAACTTCAAAACCAATGTGAAACAACTCATGGATCTTTGTGAAAATAGCAATAAGCATTTTGTTGCCTTTTCAAGATCAAGCGTCCTAGGCTCGGCAATCCGGGCCCGGTAGCTTGAAATCTTGAAAAGAACTGGCTTACTTGTATAGTTGCAACAGTCCAAAAATCCGAGTCTTGGGGACTTGGGGACTTTGAAGCAAAATCCGCTCGTCAATACCCATGAGACCCGGAAATTGAGTTTTCACAAAAGAAGCAATAAACAAAACCAGATATCGAGAACAGATGAGCTTAAACTTATAAAGGTCGGAACAGGCATCGAGTATATCAAGGCCTTAGTGTGCATTACAAAACACTGGTGAAAAAATATCAAAGGTGCACAGGCGCACCACCTAAAAAAATGATTGTTTCAAAAAGTATGTCGACCGACTGACGCTTAAGAAGAGGCATTGGAAACCATATATCACTCGGCGCTCATCTTGGCCTTACCCTTGCCATCAGTGGTGGCAGCAGCAACACCCGGATCGGCGGCGTCAGCTCCCGCAGGAGGCGGAACGACTGATGTTGAGGCAGCAGGAGCAGAGCCGGCTTCAGCTTGTTTCTTGGCAGCCTCCGCCCTTATCGCAGCAGCTTCCTCCTTCCACCGAGCCATCATGTCATATGGTTCGGGAAGATCTGACTTAATTGCCACACCAGCAGCATCATAAGCAGGGACAAGAGTATTGACGTCCAGTTCATCAGCGATCACGCTAGCCGGGTAACGGACCTCCTTCTGCACAGCCTGAAAATCCTCCCGCGAGAATTTTGAACCATCAAGCTTGAATTCGGGGAAGCCGCCCATGAGCTTTGCCAGATCGAGCTTGGGGAAGTAAGCCTTGGCGAGTGATAGCCCCCGGGTCATTCCAACCCGGCAGGACGAGCGCTTCCAGTGCCAAATCCACTCAGGAATCGTGGAAAAGGCGTCCAGCATCCTCTTCAGGTCAACATGTCCTCTACCTGGCCACCGTAACTCTTCCAAAATCCATCTGGTTCCGGCGCACAGCTGCCGGATAACATTCTTCATGGTCTTCAGCTTGGCAATATCATCCTCATCCGGCATGGTTTCATCCGGGCCTGGAGTAAAATGAATATATCAGCTAAGCATTTTTTGCTGTTGGTCAAAAGGATAAACTCGGAGAAGGAAGCATACCAAGTAAAGAACGATAGGTATCAGAAATTTCGACAGAAAGGCTTGTCAGGTCGTCTTCGGCTCGGTGAGCCCTTCTTCGGTACTTCTTCATTAATTGCCTATTCCTTCTGGCTTCAGTCTCGGCCGCTTCGCGTAAAGATATTTCTTTTTCAATGAGCTTGGTGGCGTTTGCAAGTTTCTCCTCATATTGAGTCACGAAAGACTGCATGGATGTTAAAAAGTGTTAGTCGGATAGAAGAGCACGGTTATCAGTCAATGGTATAATAAAGTCCCGAGCAAGTCATGAATGAACTCACTCGGAACTTGGGGACTGGACAAAGGTACAAGCAACATTAGTTCAACTTACCTCATGTTTGGTTATTAAGGCTCCCAGGATGTTTTCCTCGTTAGCTCGTAAGGTGCGCAGGGTTTCCAGCATCTGGGCAAACGTTAACTCATCGGAATGAGTCCGGGAAGAGCCGGCAGCTTGGTCATCAGGCAGGGGGGCTTTCCTTGCATTTGGAGTGGAGACCCGGACAGTCTGAGTGTCCGGGTTGGGAGGGCTCATCTTCGTATCTAGAATTTCTATCTCTTCGTCTACTGGTTCCGATAAGGAAGGAGATCCGACGGTTTGGGAAAGTGGATGGTTCAGAGGGCCTTGTTCCCGGTTAATGGCTGCATCACCTCCGGTTGCGGCGTCTGCGGCGTCAGTCGGCTTCTCCACCTGAATGTTAGCCGTTTCTGTGTTTTCCGGGTCACTGACGGTGACCTGAGCACTGAAAGAAAGATGAAAAAAGGCAGTTATTGATGATGACGGTGGCTCGGATGAAAGTTCGCTAGACGCAAAAAGAAATAGTAAGGCAAAAACTTACCCGGCATTTACGGTGTAATCCGATGGGAGCTCGCCACTTGAAGTAGATGAGGTGTTCGCAGGAACCACTAATGGAACCCGGAATTGCCCGGCACGTGGGTGGTTAGGAGAAGGGTGGCGCTGAGGAGAGTCGGAGGAACGAGATGGAGGAACACTGCCACGAGGGACTAAAGGGGTGGAGATGCCCGGGTTAAGGGGATCTTCACCCGGGGAGCTCCGAGTTACCCTGCGCTTGGCGGGGAAAGGTTCCTTCAAGCACGGCGAATTTGATAATTGATGGTTAAGTCTTCGCATGGCGTCAAAGGAGTAAGATTCGGAAGATAGTGAGGAAAAGGGAACCTTGGATACTGTCCCCCTGCTTTTCCTCTTGGCTCCGGCTGTTGCCTCTGGGTCAGACTCGGTTCTCTCCGGGTCATCCTCGTTGTTTCCACCTTCGTCCTCCAGCCCTGCGAGCCAGATGTGTATTCATTGGGAAAAAGACAGACGAAAGGAAAGTAATACAAGCAAAAGTATGTAGATCCTGGGTAAGTACCTTCGCTGTCGTCAGTCGTCTCGTCCTCCTCTTCCGGGTCTCTGGAGGGGGGGAGTGGGTCCACTCTCCAGAAGGGGTCATCAGCCTAAGGTAAAAAGATAAAGTTTATGTTTAGAAGCAGTATCGAGTTGAGATGTGGAGACAAGTTATGAGTGCCGGGTATTACCGTTGGAGCTGGATTTTCCCGAGTAAACGGAGGTAACCCGGAGATGCCCTTTATCACATCCAGCTTCTCTGCCAAGAGGCTCTTGATGGTCTTGATAGTATCACCAGTCGCAAAGCTTTTGGAGGAATAGCGAAGTGCATCTGTAGTGTGACCCGAATACTCGCACATCAATTTGGTGCGGATGGAATTAGGTTGGATTCGGAAGTCGACCCATGTCTTTATCAAATTGAGCCCTAGGAGGCCTTGGGCCGAGAGAATGGCTATTTTGGCTAGTGCAGGAAGGATTGCTTCCCTGTCCGAGTCTGGTGCGAAGGCACTGAAAGACTCAGAGGGTTTGAGGGGGGTCTCTGAGTAACCCGGCAGCTTCTTCTCGCTGTCGGGGGAGGTATCGCGACAGTAAAAAAAGGATAACTGCCAATGTTTGGCACAGGATTGCAGGTTGAGGGTTGGCATTAAAGAATTCCTACGGCGTTGGATGGATACCCCGCCGCAAGTGAGAAGCGCCCCGTCGCCGCTTTCGCGGCACGGTTTGCATTGGAATAACTCAGTGAAAAGAGTCAGGTTTGGTGGCATGCACAAATACGATTCAGATAGAACTATGAAGTGAGTGATGTTCAACATAGAGTTAGGCCCTATGTCGAACACCCGGAGTCCGTAGTGATCTAAGACCTCCCTAAAGAAAGGGTGACCCGGAGGGCGAAATCCTCGGGTCACGTGTTCTACAAAGCAGATTACCTCGTCTTCTGCGGGAGTGGGATGAGTTTCGTTACCTGGCACCCTCCAGCGGATATCTTTCTGAGAGGGGAGGGTGCCTAACTCGGTTAGTTCGTCCAACTTGGCCTTGGTGGTTGTGGAGCGCCCCCAATTGGCGGATATGGCTTGGGTGGTCCTTGCTTGAGCCGGATGTTTTCCTTGTCTCTTGGGAGCCATGGGGTCAGCCTGCGAAACACAAAAAGAAAAGGATGTATGAAATAAGACCCGGGAAAGTCGAAATATCCGAGTATAAGGTATCAAGAGGGCACGAAGTTGAGAACTGTCCGAGTATTGAGCACACTTGTGGAAATTGTTGGTCACTTACGTAGGAAAAGGTATTTGGGGATGACGGATGGTTGCCCATATTTATACCGCAAATGAAATAGCTGGAAAAGAAGGGTTTTTCCGGGTGTTAATGCAGTAAGCGGAAAACAGCGGAAGAACGGATCTAGATGGAGAGGTTCGCGGATGGCTTTTAAGTAAAATTGGTGATCAGTGATGGTTGGAAGATCATTTGTGGCTTTCAGGCAGGCAATTAAAGGGGTTGGCGAGCATTGAATCGATCTAATCTGGTGCAATCGGACAAGTAATTCGCGGGATGACCTAGATCTGACCTTGGATGGATTGAAATCTGCGGGGCTGAATTAATTGATTGCGAAGAAGCTTACCGAGAAGATTGGGGCTTAATGTGATGGCGACGAGCGGTGCGGCTCGGATGGGAGGAACGGAGGTGCAAAGGTGGCGCTTGACGGCGGCACGAGGCGATTCAAGGGCGGGCGCGGCCGCTGTTAATCTTGCGTCAGTGACAGGCGCGAGTTCCTCGCGATGGCGCTGCGAAGGTGTTAGGAGCAATGAGGGAGAGGAGAAGTTGTGGCGTGGTGATGGGCTTAGGGTTACCCTCTAAGCGCTATTTATAAGGCAAGGGAGAGCTTATCTAAACGGCTAGAAGCCGGGAATTGCGGAGTAATGGTTATTCACGAAGATTTCGCAAGATGTGCGTCAAGTGTTGGGCAAGGCATCGTGACAGAGGAAGGAAGGGGTTCGTCCGTAATGACAGGACTGGTTATCAAGCATGAGATCTTATCATTTCTTATTATGGTTTGGATTTAGGAATTTGGACCCAAGTATATGGAGGAAAGGTCCGGGTTATTGTATGGCCACCATGGAGTGAGGCCTAGCTGAATATCATGATATCTTAACTCAGTTTTCGTACGCCCCTATGATCGGTATCTTTGCAGGGAATAGCAAGCGCTTCAAGGAGATCCGTGAAGCCCAAGCTATTCTGGGGACTACTGACGGGGGAATACTAACCCGGTATGCCAGGCTCCGGGAAGTAACCCGGCCCAAAGGATGGTGCGCATGATCCGTTTAATGATAAAGATGTTTGTGGAGGCCCAAGTTTGTGGGCCTAGTGATCCGGATTAGGGATGTTATAAAGGAAAGTTAGAGTTAGCACGCCGTGTCTGGGTAGGACTCGGGTGTGCCTTGTAGAAAAAGCTAGGGGGTACGGGTGTTATATAAACCGACCCCCGGGTGTAGTTTGAGATCGAGAGATTTGAGAACCTTAGCAATATCGAGTGGTATCGAGTATCCAGTGTAAACCCTAATCGAGTTATTATATCGAGAATAGAGATCCGGCGACTTCGATTGCCGGCTGTCAGACCAAGTTGTATCATGTCTTCCTTCGAGCTTAAACCTCTCCCGAGCGCCTGCGTCGACTTGCCCCAAGATCAGTTACCCCTGGTAACATCTGCCGTGATTATCCCACGACAAGCTCGCCGTCGACGATCGCCGTGGCTAGTGCTCGAGGTGGATGCAAGACTGGTGCAGAAGGAGTGCAGTGCATGCACGGAGGCATGACAGAGAGGAGGGAGGCGGAGGACGGCTGCTCACCGGCGATTGGCGTTGTTGCAGATGGCCGGTGACGAACTCGACGACGTCAGCGGCGGGGTTGTGGACGGCGGCGCGGCTACCGTGCGTCTCCAGGAGAGCTCCGTTGTCCAAAACGAAGAGGAAGATGTGGCCGTTCGATCCCCGTGGTCAGAACACCACGAGGGGCACCACAGCGACGACGGCGCTCAGGAATTCAGAGACGGCGCCGCGGTGGCCGGGGATGAGGTCGTTGATGGCGGCGACGAACCCGTGAGCCTCCGTGCTCGCTATGGTGTCTAACAGCAAGAGGAGGAAGCGGCGGAGCGACCTAGGTGGCTACGACGGGTGGTGGTGCACGACAGTGACGGTGGCGGCCAAGGATTCAGAAGAGTGCGACGGCGGTTTGCAGCAGTGAGGGGGGGAGGTAGCAGAGAGGAAGGAATCGGCGGCGATCGCGATGGGAAGGGGAACCCTAGGGGCTAGGGCACCTGCCAGGGCCTAGGGGCTTCTTATAGAGCCTCGGGATCGCTGCTGGCCGTCGGAGTATGCCGTACGGCGACGTGGCACGGTGGATCGCCCTGCCGTACGGGGGGAAGACGACTCCGGCGGCTAATCGAACAGGTACGGGGCTGCTGGGCTGCTGCGCGCGCTGTTAGGTGCTTAGGTGGGCTGGGCCGGGGTTAGGTGCTGCGCGCGCAGTAGCTTTACTTCTTTTTGTTTTATTTTTCTTTTCTGTTTTTTTTTTGCTGAAAAGGATTTGGAAGGATTTGATAGGTTTCAAGTTAGAGAAAATTTTGGAAAAATTAGAGGGAGTTCTTTAGGGCAAATGCAAACAGGTTTGAACTTTTATCTTCAAAAAGTTTGAGTTTTTTTTTGTTTGCTGTTTGAAATTGAAACAAATTTAGGTGATATTTTTAATATTAAAGGTCATTAATAAAACCAACATTTAAATAGGGTCACCCCTATGGTAATTAGACAAATTGAGTTGATTTGTTTTGCTAACAACATGATTTCAACATGGTTCTGTTTTGGTGCTTTGATTTGAAATTTTAAATGTGTTTGTGGAATTAAATGATTGATTTAAAACCATCATTTTCACAAGTGATCACTATGGCAAAAACATGAAACAAATTGGTTGTTTTTAGTTGTGATTCTTATTCAAAAAGTTGTAACAGAACAAGTATGAAACCATTGTTTGAATAAAGTTTGAATTTGAGTTGTGAAAACAGTGGAAAACAAATGCAACAAATAAGAAACAAATGCAAACAACATGGAAACAATATGATGACATGATGCAATACCTTAATAACAAGAAAGCAAACATTCTAAATGGTAGCTTTTCATACTTGGGCTGTTACACAGAATAGGTGCCGTCAGGAGGTGGCCAACTCCCTGTTGACGGGGTGGTCCTGTTTGGGTTGACTCATGGATAGGGCTCGACAAGGTAAAGGTCGTGGCCAACCACCCTATGCCGCGCTCCATGGACGAGCGTACATGTGGCGTTAAGAGTCGGATGGTACGTGTGGGTAAAGTGTACCACCCTGCAGGGATAAATCTTTCGGAAAGCCGTGTCCACGGTTAAGGACGACTTGGTGAAAGCCACGAGGTCATAGATAACTTAAACGTGACGTAAAAGATGTTGACAAGGCATGGAGGCAATAGATGAAGGGTGCCTCCCCGGAGATGCCGGGAGGGGTGATCCTTGTAGCATGTGAGGTGCTGGGAATAATGTTGGTGGTTTCAAAAGATGATGATTACAGTAGTTGAGTTTCTCATCTGTTTTGAAAACCCTCTACAAGACGTGCTATTCTTCCTCGATTTGGAAAACAAACATTGCTTTACGCAAATCAGCCTTCATAAAACCCTTTATGAAATTAGCAGATATATAATAGGTTAACTAAGTCTTGTTGAGTACCTCCCGTACTCAGGTT
Organism: Alopecurus myosuroides; assembly: GCA_028641055.1. Taxonomy (NCBI): domain Eukaryota; kingdom Viridiplantae; phylum Streptophyta; class Magnoliopsida; order Poales; family Poaceae; genus Alopecurus; species Alopecurus myosuroides. The sequence continues at coordinate 206,926,337 of CM054058.1, read as the reverse complement.
TGCTTAATTTGGTTCAGATGAAGATCTCACATCGGTGATGAGTCAACATAGACATCGACGAGTAGTTCGGGGTTCCCAGGTAGCAGCCTGGAATCTATGGGCTGGGACGTCGCCTTATGTTGCGGCCTCTTAGGCCTTTTTGGTTCTTGTTGATTAGCAACACAATTTGCCTTCCGTTGTCTGATGTAATGTTGGGTCGTGTGACCTCTGCTTGTAAGCTATACTCTAGTATCACCTGTTTAATAAAGTTTCTTTGTCTAGAGTGTTGCTTTGATCGGTTGTTGGTTTCGAGCTCATTGTTATACAGTTTTGGCTATGCCTGCATAGTTGTCGCAGTCGAGGGGTTGTGGAGCCGATGATCCATGTCCGAGCCCGCCTATCGATTTGATCGGCCTGGGGCGAGGTAACCCCAGTAACCCTTGATTGTTGTTGCACTTTCTGGACACATAGCATCTCTGTATAGCTTTGGTCCCGTTTCATTCGATTCGTGGACGCTTTGATATGCATAGTTGGTTATGACTAGCATGGATACAAGGAGTAGTAGACTGGGGATCCGGACTACGTGCCGATGAATCCAGTCTGCCTGCCGTTGTTTGTTGCGGTCGGGGCTGGTAACCCTGAAGCCCTTGTGAGTCCATGTCTAGGAGCACATAACAGTATGTATATCTCTGGGTCCGGGGTCGTGACATGTATCATTTCCAGAATAAGGGATGTCTTGATAATAGAAGAATGAACCCGTCCAATTTTTAACGGATTCACTGGTTTTAATTCTTGCGAACCATTCTTCCCTGCCACGACGCAGATTGAAAGTAATGGTTCCACAGACGGGAGGGAGACCGTTAGAGGTATTGCGTTTCACGTAGAAGCAATACTGGAAAAAATCTAACCTAGGTGCTATTCCTAGGTATCCCTCAAACAAGGCTTGAAAGCCGGAAAGATAAAGAATAAAATTGGGAGAAAGATTGTGAAGATTGTGAGGCTGGACGCCGTAGTGGTTGAGAACTTGCAGGAAAAAGGCGGAAGGTGGGAAGCCCAAACCTCTGAGAACTTGAGATGCAAGCACCACCCGTTCTCCATCTTTCGGCTTTGGTTCTTCGTCCTCCTCCTTGATCTGCCATTTATCGTTAAGGATAAAGTCGTCTTTCTCCAAGCTCCGGAGAAGATTCAAAGTTATGGAACAAAGGATCCAGTTGCTGGCTTCGGCTCCTCCCTCTTCTTCTTCAACTCCCGGCCGCTTCACCCTCTGTGTCCTCGCCGGTGCGGGGTGCATTTTCCCCGCCCCCTGATTCCAGGATAGGGCGGCAGAGTGGTGGTAGGAAGATTTGGTGCAGATTCGGTGGGGATGTTAGCCCCCCCCCCCCCCGCCGATGCGCTCGTGGATATCTCCGGCACGGCCGTGGAGGCCCCCGGAGTAGTCAATGAAGGAATGGAACAACTCACCGCGGTCGACGGAGACCCCGCAGATGTAGTCGCGAGTATCACCGCGGGGTCTGTGGAGGATGTGGCCGCATGGACGTGGCTAGGGGGTGTGAGTATTCCCTCTGGTGTCCATTGCGGAGGAGGGTTTCGCCGGAAGAGAGCCGAAACCTCTGATGGTGGATTCGCTCCGGCGAAGAATCTCTCTTGTTGTTGCGCTCCGGCGGAGGAAGCTCTCTTGAGCGTTTTTCGTCTCGGGGATGTCGTAGTGAGTGGGAATGGAGAAGATGAAACGGGGGCGGCCGAACGGAATTTATAGACCATTTGCGTTGAGATTGTTCCAACGGCTAATTTAGCCGTTGGATGCATGCCGCGTGTCCCGCGGAAATTCCGGGATATCGCGAGATGGCACATTGAAGCCTAATCTCCTTGTTTCCCGCGCCAATATCTGGCAGAGATTCAATTTTCAGTCTTTGACCAAATCCAAACGGCGATGAAGTGAGCATGATTTTTGCGCTTACGTCATGGATAATAGGTTCTTTCTTGGAGAATTTTAAAAAGAAATGCCGGATTCCCAAAAGATGGCTTTGGCATGAAAATGTTTGGAAAAAAAATATTCAAGACTGAAGGCCGTCTTTTCTAATTCATAGCTTTCAGGAAAAGACGAAGAATGAAGGTCTTAATTCTCCTTGGGGGCTACTATCGGATATATACCAAAAAGGGGGTGTATCCGGCATTGGCCGAAGGCTGGATTACCCGGGTGGCCCATAGGCAATGGAGCAAAGTCCATTGGGCAGCCCAGTAAGCCGACACATAGGAAGACAGATTCTAGAAGAACCCGGATTATGGCCCAATACGTAATCCTGCTTGCATAAGAAGCCGGATGTCTTGCTTGCCAAGAATAGGAATACTTCCGTTAGACTCCATATTTTCCTTCTTGTAAGCCCTAGTCCGGCTGCATATATAAAGACAGACGAGAGTCGCCTCAGAGAGAAGATAGACAAAAAATCTAGACTCACATTGTATTTCGTATGCTTCAGCCTTTAGCCCTAATAAGTGAGATTGCAGAAGTAGGGTGCCGCCATTGTTGAGATGTATAGAACCTAGGTAAACTTGTGTCCCCGCCTACGGAAACTTCCCTACGTTTCCACCCACGATCTACTCAAAGGCTTATGGAAAACCCTGCCCTGAACCATACTACGAACACTCGACAGAAAGCATAGAAGTGCTCTCAAAGTGGAGTACTAATTATAGACGTCGTCGGATGTGGGTCTATATATTTTGACGTAATTCCTACATGAATATAACCATGAACATTCTTGTTGTCATAGCATGTTATTTCGAGCCCTGTCAATTGCCCAACTATAGTTTGTTACCCAACAGTTATGCTTTATTATTTATGTAAAGACACCACTAGTTAAACTATGGGCCCCGATATTTCTTTTATATTGATCACAACCTAGTTTACTCGATTTTTTACTATTGCTGGCTTGCTGGTCCATTTTTCCTTTTATTGTTTACAACCATATCTTCCACACTATACGTTTAATTCGGTGTATTCATGAAGACGGGAAATTGGCAGCCTTCCCGGATCATTGGGAACAAGTGAGTTTTGTGTTTTGTGTGCAAGTCCATTCAACGTCGCTGAAGACTTGTATTCTTACTGGTTTGATAACCTTGGTTTCACAATTGAGAGCAATTTGTTGTTGCACTACATCACACCTTCCACTTTGGGTTCTCAACGGGTGTCATCTGCACTATCATCGCGGAGCACAAATTGGTGAGGATCTTCGAGCAAAGCATCATGAGACTCCAATAAATTTGTGGAGACTGTCCCCAGCAATCATACAGGTTTACTGAACGCCTTCAAGATCAGCTCATAGTGGAACCATGCCACCTTGTATTGTGTGGGGTACGAGGAGAATAAGGTGAGCCATTGTGGCTATTGGAGAGAACTGTTCATCCACATCTCTTGAAAGGATACTATATTCCACAAGGAAGTGAACTTCTAGATAAATCATCGTCACCACATGTCTCAGGTATTTCTATACTTGAACTCCTTGCTTATGCATTCACTTTGTGATAGCCATAGAGGTTGAAGTTATACATCTTTCTATCACATAGTTTCTTAACATTTTTTAGCATTATCTGTTGGTGCACATAGGTGAACCTAGCTTGTTTATTTGTTGTTCTTGGTAAATTAAACTCTATTTTTATTCCATATTTGTTCAAGACTTCACCCTAATCGTTTTAAGTCGCATATTCACCCCTCTCTAGGAAGCATCTGTGTCCTTTAAATTGGTATCAAAGCAAAGCATCTCCTTAATATACTTCACCGCCTTGAGATTAAATATGTCAGCTAGGGGATTAGGTCACAATAATAATTTTATATTCGATAAAATAAATTATGATGTTTGTAAAATTTTCATGCTTGATCTTTTTGGGGTCATGGATCCAAATTTAGAGTGAATTTTAGATATGGATTTTTCTTCTCCAATGCATCACCAAAATCCGTCTGTACATGATGAGAAAACTCTTATCTTGATGCTCAAGTTTATGATATTTTATTTGATGTTGTGAACAATGTATTTATATTCTCAATCGCGCCTTTTTGGGATGCTCATGAGTTATGGACATAACTTCAAGATAAATATCGTGCATCCAACATCTCTGGGGATGATTGTTCTCCATCCACCTCCAAGTGTAATGAGATCTCAACTTATTCTACTTCACCAACATGTATAAATCCACAAGGTAATGAAATGATGAGTAGTGATAAGTGTTGCAACTATGATATCAAACTTATTATTGATAACAAATTATATTTATATCATTTCAATGGTTCATCTTTGGACTTAACATCTAGCACCGTAAATTCTTTACATGCGTGTGTTGATAGTCTATGCATATCATGTAGAAATTGCTTGACTAAATATCATGATGTTATATTTGCTATATCTTGTTGCCATGATAAAAAATGCTCAAATTTATGCAAGTATTTGTGTGGCTAACAACATAGAGGAAACCCAACACTTGAGGGACCAATATATGGACTTGAATGGTGCTTCAAGTAATGGTCATATCAACCATATGGCTAAAGCTTCAAAGGTATTTTGTACCTTAAATCCAATATATATATATATGTTGATGATAGTGCTGATGGTAATGATGAAGATGATGATAATGTTTCTTCTTCAAAGAATAAAGGTGAAATGATCTTTCATGATCCTCATAAAAAATTATATGTTCTAACTTCATGAAAATCATGTCTATTGCTACTGAGAGCAAGAAATGTATTGATGAGTTGGAAGTAGGTCTCGAAAAGGACCAATAGGAAGCGGATCTCCTTGGGCATGATTACTCCAATGAGATTGAGGATCTTTCTCTAGCTCATGAGGAAGAGCAAGGTCTTAGGGCGACTCTTGAGGAAACTCATTTTAGTCTTCAGAAATCTTATAATTTATATATGGATAAATTAAAAAAAGCTGTGATCATGCTCTTACTCTTGCTAATGGCCTTAAAACTAAAAATTATGAGCTTGTTGTTGGCCATGCTAGAATCCTTGAGGACCATGAGAAGCTCGAAAATGGCTTTAGATCCTTCGAAATTATCTCACTAAACTCACCAAGTCTCTTGATAAACCCCAATATGAAATGCTAAAAAGAGCCCACCATTTGTTCTCCGCTTTGTATAAATGACTTTGCTTGTGCTACCAACTCTACTTCTTGTGAATCATCAATGTTTAAGGAGAATTTTGAGCTAAGGGATCAATTTAAGTTGTTACCAAATAATTATGGGAAATTGGAAATAATTCATGAAACACTTTGAAGCTCTCATGATGATCTTCTAGTCTCCCATGAGAGCCTATCGTTAGCTCATGAGGTTATTACAACTAAGGTAACATCTTGTGAGTCTCATATGGATAATGTCGCTACTTATACTCAAAATTCTATTCTTCCATGTGGTATTCTTAATAATTCGCCAATACATTATATTTCTATATCTTGTGATAGATTAATTTCCATGTCTTGTTGCTCTAAGAATTAAGCATCCACTTCCTCTAGTGCTTGTGTTTATACTAAACATGTAGAGAAATAAAAGAGCTCAAGGCCCATGTCACTTCTTAGAAAAAAAAAGACCTGGAAAAGGATCATAAGGGATTTACACACTTGAAAATATCTTGAATGTGGAAAAATCCCACAATGGCAAGAGTGGAGTTTGATTCAACTCCAATAACAATAAGAAGTCCAACATAAAGAAGAAGCACAAGATCAACACAAACAACGGCCAAGAACAAGTTAATAATTTGGCCAATATTGTGTTCCTCAAGTGCAAGGTTGAAGGGCACCATGTTAGATCTTTCCTATTGAAGAAGCCTCTTACTAAGAAGCAATAAGGGAAGCGTAGACAAGTTCAATCTCAAACTCAACCAAAAGTAAAAGAAAGATCACTTCCAAAGAAGAATATAGCTAATGCACCTTAATTTGAGAAATCAACTAAGAAAAAAAAGGAGTAAGTAGATGTTGCTAGATACGGCTTGAGGTGATCGTCATACGTCGTGGCAATTTTTCACTTTAGCCCCTGTAGGATTTGAGAAATAACCCGAAGTCCTATTATGTCTCGTCCCGCACCAGCACTTTTGCCCAACAGTTCTCAGTGTCTCCTCCCGCATCCTCCCATGGCTGCCCATTCCCGTCCACGGCGCCCCATCGCCATCTCGTTGCGACTGCGGGTGTCGTGGACCTGACGTCGTCGGCCCAATATCTCCGCCCGACTTTGCCGTCGTTGGTCCACTTCTACCTCGAGGTATGAGCGCGTCTCGCTTCCACGAGCTAGATCCGCCTGAAAGAGGCGAGCATGCGGGGCGGTGGCGCCCTCTGCCTCCGCTGTTGTATGGGCCTCCGCAAGGAGCGACGCTGACGATTGCTTGTAAAACAATATTCCTCTCTGTTGGCATGGGTGTGGGCATCTGGTCGGAGATCTTGCTGTACATGCATCAGGAGTAGGTGTTCATGACGGTCAAAATTTGGGTGTGAAGATGCAAAATCTCAATTTGAAATACTTTATATTCCGGGGTACACAAAATTGCCAAATGTGTGGATCTGAATACTTCTAAATCTCGAAAATATACACGATTTTGCCTCTTTTATGTAGACCACAATATAAAGAATTTTGTATTTTGCCACTTTTAAATCTGGATGTAGTCAATGAAGTATACTACAAAATTCATTGACTACATCTAGATTTTGTTTAAACCTATAATTACAGTTTTTGATTTTTAAAAATAAATAAATAAAGGAAGCGCGTGAAAAGTGACTTTTCCATAAATAACTGAAAACAGTTGTGCATAGCTCCACATCGGTCCACCAAGGACATGATATCTTCCAAGAAATTGACCCCCGTTCCGACTGGCACTGCTCACCATCACAACTCTCCCAAGGTCAAACGAGTGACCTCCAACTCGCTTCAGCAACGAGTTTCCCTCCCACGCCACACTGCCACTCCGCTCCCCTACCGGCCATGTTCTCCCTCCCAGGCCAGCACCATCACACCCCCGCAGCCGAGCCGAGCAGAGCAGAGCAGAGCATCTACATCCGCCGCCATTACTCCTCGCCCCGTGCCACTTCTCCGGCAATAAATGCAGCCGCTGGCGCCGCCCACCCACCACCACCAGATCTACTAGTCCCCAGCGACGAGACGAGAGCGAGAGGAAGGAAAAATCACCACGCACCGACGCACGCCACCATCCACATTTACTCCGACCCCCCACGACTCTACTCGCTCGATCGACCCCCACACCCCACACGCGCACACCGCCGATGCCATTCCACAACCTCCCCACTGGAAAACCGTCTCGGCCGCCGCCGCCGCCACCATGTCCTCCTCGTCCCTCCTCTCCTCGATCGCCACGCTCGGCCTCGGCTACTCCATCGCCATCGCGCTTGGCTTCCTCGTCCTCCTCGCCTCCGTCCTGCTCGCCTCCTACTTCTGCTTCCGACACGGCGAGGCCGGGGGCCGCCACTTCACCGGCGCCATCACGCCCACGTCCAGCTCCAGCCACCTCTCCATCACCGTCCCACGCGTGCTCTTCGTCGCCGAGGGGTCCGAGTCCCCCGAGGCCTACTCCTCGGCAGCCGCGGCCGCCTCGTCGCCCGTCGGCCTCGACGCCGCCGCCATCGCGTCCTATCCCAAGGCCACCTTCTCCAGGGCCGCGTCCGGCGACGCCATGTGCTCGATCTGCCTCTGCGAGTACATGGACGGCGAGATGCTGCGCTTGATGCCCGAGTGCAGGCACCGGTTCCACGTCATGTGCCTCGATGCCTGGCTGCGCAGGAGCGCCTCCTGCCCGGTGTGCAGATCGTCGCCAATCCCGACGCCCGTCGCCACGCCGCTCGCAACGCCACTCTCGGAGCTCGTCCCGCTCTCGCAGTACGCCGCCGACCGAAGGCGCAGCAGGTGATGGATACGTTGGTGCACTTGGTGGATGCTCTTCATTGTTTGTTACTCCTTTTAGACCTTTTTTAGCTTCTTTTTGCGCGTTGAAGGTTGATGTAAATTTGCGGATTGTTTGATTGGTAAGAATACATGAGAGGTTTTAGGTGCAAGTTCGACTGGTGGTGTGCTTAGGATATGTAAAGAGGTTCCTTGTTTCCTACTGCTATTACTTCGATGATATAAATTTTTGTAGCGTAGAAGTAGATATGTTGGAGTAAGGCATATTTGTAAATACAATGTTTCTGGTTTCTATTGCAGAGTGCCTTATCGAAATTACTTCACGTATGACAAAGTGTGTCCGATCAGTGTACGATACTTGGATCGATGGCTTTGGCCCAAATAGGTTCGATAAATACACGGCTAGGATTATGTGTCGTACAGGAATCGTAAGAATTTAGTCGTACGTGTAGCATCGCTCGTGCCTTATTGTGATAAGATCATTGCTGCACAACTTCGCATTGCATTTTTTCATTGTGATCATGAGATTGTAGCCTGATTGTCTGACTGACATACATTTGGAGCAACTGTATGATGATGTTTTTAGTTTGGAGCATTACTACTATTAACATGGATAACCTTTTTCTTTTAAGTTGAAGTTCTATGTGTGTGTCAAGTGGCATTCCGTGTATGCAATCACATCACTGCAAAAGCCGTCAGCATTCCTCATTAAGCCTTTCTCAGTACACGAGTAGGAATTTTCTTGGGCATAGACTTTCGGTTGTGGATGGTTGGTGAGTTGGACCTTACAGGTATGTTGATTGGCTGATTGCTATGTCCAGAAAATACTCATTTGCCCGATAACCTCCGTGGCTACATGTACACGTAATTCTGCGTTATGGTTAGCAGTGGCATAGTCCTAACCGCGTGAGCCTCTGAACCCGTATCTTATAGTGCAAGGTAATTACTGGCCTCATTGTTAATTTTGTATCACAGTAGTTACTGTGAGCATCTGAACTTGTATTTTCAATTCAATATGTAATCATCCCAGAGGAACAAATGTACATATACATTAAGGAAGATATCTTCAAAACTATACAATCTCAGATGAGATACCCTAACACTAACCTCATCCTGCAAAATGTGTTGCCTAATCTTGGTCCTTGAAGCGGGAAATTCAGATACGGAGCGGCGTCCAAATGCATATAACAGAGTAGAAAACTGGGACCTACTGCTACCAAGTGGCTAATGCTAGTAAAGTGGATGATTTGGACTGACGTACCTATCTAAACAATGGATTTATGAACTAATGTACGTTCAAGTACAGTAAGCATAATGAAATAAAAGTCATTTCGTTGTAAATGTTAACCTACTTTTTTTTTATGTTTTCGCCCCATGCCATAATGAGGAGATATTGATATTTTTGGTACACTTTGAATTGCTGCTTCTATTCCCCTGTCTCAGATTGTACGTCTGTTGGCAACTCATCTTATCTATAGTGTCACATTTGAAGTTACTTGTGTACTTGAAAGTGCTCCAAATGACCCCGCTTGTTTTGCAAAAAGAAAATATGTCTTACTTGAGGCTAAGCACATGCAAAATTATTGCTGATAGCATGCTGTTTTAACATTAATCATGTCATAATTCATAGCATGCCTTCGCCGAAAAATTTATAGTGTGGAGGGTGAGCTTTTCTACTTGGGAAGTACCATGAGGTACTGGTACCTCCCAACGGAAATGTAGTACTTCCTCCGCGTCGAAATGTAACATGTTTTAACGTTTTCTAGACTTCACGTCAGGATGTCTTTTAGTGTAAGATGCACATGAATCTACACACTAAAACACGTCTAGATACGCGTAGTTTAGAAAACGCTAAAACATTTTATATTTTAATACTGAGGGAGTAACTGATTAAAATCCATTGACTAAATAGGGGAAAATTCGGTAATCACAACGGTCTACCAGTCTCTAATGCCCAACCGCTGTCCCGCGATCTATACAATTCCTAAAAAAAATCTAAAATAATTAAAATAGAGTTTTACGCGATGGGGGGACATATCTTGTAATTCCACGCGAGAGGTGCGCCCACGACCCCTAAATCCAAGTTTACTCATTTTAAATGTCACAAAAAATCCATGAAAATAACGGCATAGATGGAATATGTATTCAGTAATCCCGCCCTTCTTGCGACGCCTGGAAGCTGATCTGGAAATCTTGGGCGCCTCCCAAAAGTGAAGTTCTTCACCTGGTTGACAAACCTGGATCGTTGCTGTACTGCCGAGCGCCTCGCACGCCACGGTCTCCAGTGCCACCCCCGATGCCCCCTCTACGACCAGGCTCCAGAAACCATGCGCTACCTCCTGTTTTGTTGCCCCTTGTCGGATATATACCGATTAGGGGTATATCCGGCATTTTCCTAGAGAGCCGGATTACCAGGGTGGCCTGATTGGTAATGGATCAAAATCCATTAGGCGGCCCAGTAAGCTGACGCACAAAAGCCGGATACGAGAAGAACCTGGACCACGGCCCAAAGTGGTGCGGCTTGGAGTAGAAGACGGATTCCTACTTTCCAAGTTAAGATAATTTCTGTAGTCTTCTAGGTTTTCTTTCTGTAAGCCCTAACCCGGCTATTATATAAAGCCGGACGGGAGAGAAGAAAGACAACAGATTGACAATTAGCTAGAAGCTAGCTCGCCGAGAAGTTGATCCTCGCCGAGTTAGCGAAACCCTACTCACATTGTACATTGTATACTTCAGGCTTCAGCCCTGATTTAGTGAGATTGCAGGAGTAGGAACGCCGCCTAGTTGCGACGTACCGAACCTGGGTAAAATTGGTGTTCCTGGTTATTGTGCTACCACGCCCCCCCACGTCTTTACCCGTAGACTCATGGCACCCCAGTCTATAAACTCTACTACGATGTCTCGAAAGTTGGCGCCCACCGTGGGGCCAGCGACGTCAGGCGTTAAGTTTCGATCGGGGATACTTCGCGGAATCGGCAGTACCATAACTGTCGGAAGTTTGGAATTCGACAACGACGTTAGGCGCTTCCTTGACAATAGATCGTACATGCCAGCACGGAATCATCTGGTAAGTGCCTGCGTTTTACCGATTGGATCTGCAAACATCTTTATCGGATTAACTGCAGAAGCAATGGGATTCTATGGTGGAAGTAAATTTATCCCACCCGCCCTATACCCAGTTGAAGAAAACTATGATACCGGATTTTGCTCAGATCGCCAAAACCCAGAATTTGCTGCCTCTTCGGAGATGTCTGCAATCAGATCTCACTTCATCGGCATGGTGCAATCCGAGGCCGCTGAAAACACGGAAGCACGTAATCCCGTGGAGGAAGCAGAAAACAACAATCCCACAGAGCCAGTGGAAGATCCGACACCCGCCAATGAAACGGTGAACTCGGAAGCCGACTCCGTACTAGCTACCATAGAGGCAAGATTGGAGTCGGAACCTGAATCTGAAGACATATATTCAGAAGATGAAGATGAAGATGCTTTCGAAAGAAATGTTAAATCTATGCAGCGGGCTTCCATGAAGTGCTTATGGAAAAACCGACTGATAACTCGGATGCCGAAGACGATGAAGATCCCAAAATACCTCCACCAGATGAGGAAAGAAAGGATGGTGAAACCAGCCCTATTTACCCCGATGTCATGGAATTGACAGAGGAAGAACCTCGTAAAAAACCTCCCTCTTCCAAGAAAAAAAAAGACTGCCAAGAAAATCCAGTACAAACTCCAGAAGAAAAAGTTGGCAGATAATGCTAGCCAAAACCTGGAAACCGGAGGAGCAAGCGGGATCACTCCTGTGGAGAAGAAAAAGAAAGAAATCCATGTCCCTGAATTGTCGGAACAGGACGAGATCAATCTGATCGAAACCCCGGTCGGACCATACGAGCCACCGGAAGTGCTGGAAGCCAGAAGGCAAGCCATTATGCGGCAACAGCAACAACTATTCCGATCGCAAGAAAATCTCCTCAAAGCCCAAGCTACCGTAAAATCAAAGAAAGAGGAAATCGAAGAGTTCGAAAGACGGAATATGTCTAGAATAAAACCAACGAGATTACCCGGAATTGCAAGGCCGGATGTACTGCCAGCAAAGGAACGGTTCCAAAACCCTTCCTGGCAACGACAGGTTGACGGCGTAAACGCTAAGGGCGAACGCATCTATAAGACCGCAGCTGAAAACGCGGAGGCCGCGTTTGACATCCTTAATGACAATCTGTACTCCAAAGAAGAGAAGCTGCAAGGAGTGTATGCTTTCCTGGGAAAAGCACTGGAACAGCAGCAGCGAGGTCAGGCAAGATGAGGTAAGTTGCATGACGACTCGGCCCTATGCAAAACTTCCACTTGCGTCGGTGGGGCACCTGGACCCAGAGAACCTTGAGATTCGGGCGATTCTAAGGACAAAAATGGAGACCCTAAAAAGGACAAGAAAATCCCGGACAATAGGGATGAAGCGTCTAGAACGGGATCCCATATTCCGAAAGGCGGAAACATACCCCGCGATCATAAAGACCAGGAGGAACAAAACCGGAAAGACGGAAAAATGATGCCGCCTCTGAGGCGCCCTGCTAAAAAAGCCGGAAGACAGGAAAATCCTCAAAGACGTGAAAGGTCCCGTACTCCTCCTAAGAATAAGGAAAGGCCAAGGAGTAGAACTCCGGCTCATTCCAAAGGACATGATAACGGACGAAACAGGGATAATCGCGGAAGAGCGCATTCGCACAAAAATGGGCCAGAAAGGAGCAGATCCCCTTCTATCCATTCAGCCGGCAGATATTCCGCACACGCCGATAAGGCGGAAAGAGATGATCTATACTTTGGACCTAAGTGTTTCACTGATAGGATCCGAAGAATAACTCTACATTCTGGCTTTGCCAAGTTTGGTCCAACTTACCAAAAGTATACCGGAAGTACAAACCCGGATACATGGCTTTCAGATTACTATACTGCCGTCCAGATCAACAAGGGAACAGACTTGGAAGTAGTAAAATTCCTCCCCCTAATGTTGCTGGATGGAGCCAGAGATTGGATTAACGGGCTTCCGTAAAAAACAATGGATAGCTAGGATGATATGGCTAAAGTGTTCGCTCAACACTTCCGGGGTACGTACAAACGGCCTAAGAGCATCAACCAGCTAAATCGCTGCATCCAATTTGAAGACGAGTCGTATGTCGACTTTATATCAAGATGGCCAACAATGAAAAACAGCTGCTCTAGAGTAATGCATGCTTTCATCAATGGATTAAAACCCGGCCTCGTACCGTTCATGGTTGGTTCAAAGGAGCACAAAGATCTTAGGTCTATGCTTACTACAACCAATGAGCATGCAGCGGCCGAAGATGACATCAGAGCGAGGGGTGGAAATATTGATGCTTTGGTCCAGGCCAAAAAGACGCATCGTTCTGAAAAGAAGACTATTCCAGAAGCACAGACAAAACCCAAAGAAGTAAATTTAACCTTTGGAAAGGATACTAGCGGCAAATGGAAAGGAAATAGCACAGAACCTATCTCCTATTCTAAGGAAGAGTGGTGGAAAATTAAATCGGAAAACTGTGTCCATCATTCGCAATTTGGGAAGCCTACCCATACTAACGCACAATGCCGGCTTAATAAGCATATGAAAGGCAGTGCAGGATCTGGGAACAAGAGGAAGAGCTCCAATTTGGGAAGCCTACCCATACTAACGCACAATGCCGTCTTAATAAGCATATGAAAGGCAGTGCAGGATCCGGGAACAAGGGGAAGAGCTCCAAGAGGAAATTCTCCAAGAAAAGCCAGAAGCTGAAAAAGAATACAGTGAATCGGACACTGATGAAAAAAATCCAGGAACAGCAGCGAAAAGGCGAACCAAAATTCCCGAGAGTCGATGGAGAATGCAATTTAACTTTCCGGGCAACTCCCTCAGCAAAATAGGCAAAGCGAACACTTCGAGAAATAAACGCGGTTGTCCCACCAACGCTTAAATTCTTGAAAGTATTCCAATACGCCAATTACCTGGGATCAGTCAGATCATCCGGGAAATATCCCAGAACCCGAAACACAAGCTCTAGTTGTAAGCCCTATTGTCCAAAATACTAGGCTAAAAAGAGTGTTGATGGATGGAGGATCCAGTATCATTATTATGTACTTGGATACACTGAAGCATTTGCGAATCTCCGAGACCCAGCTCAAACATAGCAACATACGTTTCCACGGCATCGTTCTGGGCAGATAAGCACATTCCCTAGGAGAAATTTCCCTAGATGTAACCTTCGGAGAAAGAGAACATTTCCGACAGGAAAAAATCTCATTCGAGGTGGTGTCGTTCGAAAGTGTATACCATGCAATACTCGGACGCCCAGCTCTACTTTTGCTAATCACTTATATGACTTGGCTAATACCATAATCTATCACAAGCCTGCATGATGGGTATCTAAGATACATATAACATGCAAGTTTATAATATATAAAATAAAAAAATTGTGTCTCGATGCAATGGCAGAACTCAGCTTTACCAAATAAAGTGCCTAGGTTAGAAACATTCCACTATTGAAGCATCTGTATAAGAAAGCATGAACAGAGCTGAGAAAAAAATGGACAACGAAAGCACCTGACCTGATTTTTTCAGCTCTCAGTATAACTGCATATGATCAGCATTATACAGGAAAAAAATAGAACAAAATTATAAATTGACCAATTATATGGTTTTGCTTTAGAAAAAAAAATCATTCGTGATCACCTTAGAGTACACTGATGTTTTCACCGTAACGCACCTTACCGGCGCCCGCCGGAGACTTTTCCCCCGACGTCGGGGCGGTTCCCCCTTTTGCGTTTCGGCCCATGTTTTCTCCCAGAATACTGATGTTTTCACCGTAACGCACCTTACCGGCGCCCGTCGGAGTCTTTTTCCCTGACATCGGGGAGGTTCCTCATTTTCGCGTTTCAGCCCACGTTTCCGTCTAGAATACTGGTTTGCCGGATTATATATCAAATTATATATATATATTGTTTCCTCTTGGTCCATGGAGTTGACGCATCATTCTAAAACATCAGGGAACACCTACACAAACAGTACTAATTACGGTGCAAAGTTTCAGTGCAATGTCAGTTAGATAATCAAATGGCTAGCAGATATGGAAAGCATGACAATTAGTATGCACTTCGATTGGTACTCTTTCGATTTGTAAATAAGACTGAAATAAAAACTGTGTCGAAACAAAACAGGGCGTATAACAGAGTAAATTAGCGACAGCCTATCACCTCGACTGTACAATTCGCACGGCGGATACTTGGCACCAGGAGTCCAGGAGCATGGTGTTAGGGGTCAGGCTCCTCACAGTAGTGGAAACAGGGGCATTAGTCCCGGTTTGTAAGGCTCATTTGTCCCGGTTTTGCAACCGGGATCGGGCATCGGGGACAAATGCCCCTCCCCCATTGGTCCCGGTTGTGCCAGGACCCGGGGAAAATGGGGCTGACCACGTGGCAGTTGGGCTGGAACCTGGCCAGGGCTATTAGTCCCGGTTCGTAACACGAACCGGGATGCATGTCCCTTCTGCCGCGGCAGGGTTTTTGCCCTTTTCTCTGCCGCGGTAGAGTTTTTATGTTTTGTGTTTATTATTTTCCTTTTTTATGTTTTGCGATCCCCAGACCTCCCGGTGGCCCCTCCCCGGACCTCCCAGATCCCATGAGAAGAGAGGAGCCTCGGTGGCCCCTCCCCGGATCCCAGGAGAATAGAGGAGCCCGGTGGCCCTTCCCCTGACCTCCCGGATCCCAGGAGAAGAGAGAGTAGCCCGGTGGCCCTTCCTCAGACCTCCCGGATCCCACGAGAAGAGAGGAGCCTCGGTGGCCCCTCCCCGGAGCTCCCGGATCCCACGAGTGAATAAGTAATACATATATATAGCAAAAGAAGGAACACTTATATTACAGAAGCAAAGTATATCGAGCATATTACATGACCGATGGAATGAATTACAAAATCAAATTCAGTCCCAACCGGCGCTATAGTACTCTCCATTTATATTTAGGACCTCTGCATCTAAGAAGTCCGCAATTTCCTCCTGAATTGCTCGTATGCGGTCCCTTGGTAGAAGACCGTCCAGGAGCCGTTCGATCTAATATAAAGAAGAGTGGTCAATATATATTAATGAAACTAAGTAACTAAAATAGATGGTAATAAGAAAAATTGACGACAGAAGTACATGAAGTTTGTTAAAATCTCTGCCCTTGGCACAGGTCGTCTGACGAATGAACTCGCAGACGTAGTATCCACACAAGTGATTTCCGTCTCCTTGTTGCAAGCACTTTACGAGAAATGGTTTCAATCAAAATAATAATCAACCAGCCATGATAATGGTATCGACACTAAAATCAAGGAGATGCGCGCGGATCTAGATTCTACTTAGGGTGTGTTTGTTCGGGCTGGCTGTGGCTGGCTACGGCTGGCTGTGGTGCTGTGTGGGGAAAGCTGCTGTCTAGGAAAATCAGCTGTTCTGAGTTGCCCTGTTTGGCAACTTAGCTGGCTGTCTAGCTGTGAACTGGTGAATTGTCTGAAATGCCTCGAGAGTCATGAAAATATGCATTGTTGTTGATTTTCAAGGTTTAAATCATTTAACCAATTTTAATTATTCAAAACATGAAACAAATTTTATATTTGGAAAGAGGGTTTAATTTTGCATGGAAAACATATTTCATTTGTTGAAATTGGATTTAAAAGGAGCAAGTTATTATTTTGGCAATTTTAAATGCAATAAACAAGAAACAGTTGTTTTCAGCAATTTAAATTATTCAAAACAGCAAACAAAATTTATATTTGGAAAGTACATGAAAAGTTGATTGGAAAACATATTTAGTTTGTGGAATTTGGAATTTTTATGCCCAAGTTATGAATTTTGCAAGTTTAAGTGAATTTGACAAGTTTTCAAATATTGCACAAATTTAAAATATTCAAAACAGTAAACAAATTTTATATTTGGATAGAACATTTAATTTGGTATTGAAAACATATCAAAAATGTTGGATTTGGAGTTAAAATGATTTTATTATGCAATTTACAAAATTTGGGGTGAATCTGCCATTTTTTAGTGAAACAGGGACTTAGAAAAAATATTTCAGGGTCTAGAATTAATGTGCAAGGGCCTAGTTGTGATTACCAGGAAGTTTATGGATCTGGAGAATTGAAATAAAAAAGATGGGGTATTATGCAGGGGGTGGGATTCGAACCCACCCCCTCTGGCTTGTGCGCGTGGGACTCGAACCAGTGGGGTAAGCTGCGGCTTGTGCTAGGGAGGGGGCTTCGGGGAGTATATGCTGGGGTTCCGCGCAGTTTTCTGAACTTCGTAACTGAATCGAACAGGAGCAGGGACGTTCGATCCGCTGCAGCGGCTGCTCGCCGTGGTGGATGGCCGCGGTGGCCGGTGATGGGAGGGTGCGGTGGCCTAGAGGAAAGGAGGGAGGGAGGCAGGGGACCGGAGGGGGATGGCCTCACCTTGGGCGATCGGGAGGAGGCGAGGTGGGGCGGACAGGTGCAGCAGGCAGTGGCGAACGCCGGCGAAGGAGCGGACGGCGCCGGCGGTGGGGGCCCTCCCGACTCGAGCCGAGGGGACGGGGCGGATGCTGGAGCTCCACCGTTTCCATTCCCGCCCTCGGGGATCCTCGGAGAGGGCCACCTCGGTGGCGCCAAGGAGGCCAAGTCTCGGCCATGGAAGGGGTTCAGGTTCAGTGAATGTACAGAGCAGAGAGGAGAGAAGGAAGAGGAAGAGGAGATGGAGGCGCTGTGCTAGGGTTAGGGTTAGCAGGGGAATCGGTGGTGGTTTTAAGGGGCAGAGGAGCAAGGTACGGCAGCCATCCTGGAGGGGAGGGAGAGATCGAGTGGTTCTGCTGCGTTCGTACAGTTGACGTCACGCGAGGAAGAAGACAACGTTGAAGGGGGTATCGGGCCAAAAAAAATAGATGGGCTTGGGAAGAAAAGAAAAGGGATGGGCTGCATGCCTCCCTCTCCTCTTTGTTATTTTTTTGTTTGTTTTACTTTTTTTTTGTAGCAAAAGCAAGTGGAATCAAAACATGAGATTTTGGTTAGTAGAAAAATTTGAGAAAATTTTAGGGAAACTCCTTAGGCCACCTACTAACAGTTTGTAACTTTTAGTTGCAAAAATTTAAATGTTTGATTGTTGTTTAAAATTTAAACCAAATTGATTGAAATTTGCAATATTCATTAATATTAGGAAAACAAAGCAATTTCAATAGGGTTTCCCCTAGGGTTTAGAATGATTTAAGGAATTCAAATTAGTGGTGCACTTCATGGATTCAAAAGTTTAAAGATTTTGAGACATGGTTTGAGTTTGGAAGTGATTTGGAATTAATTGATTAAAGTGATTGATTGAATTAAGCAACAATTTAATAAGTGATCCAATATGAAATAAAATGGAACAATTTGGTTGTTTTCACTTGTTATTTTTATTCCAAAAGTTGTAACAGAACAAGTATGAAAACATTGTTTGAGTAAGGTTTGAATTTGAGTTGTGAAAACAGTGGAAAACAAATGCAACAAATAAGAAACAAATGCAAACAACATGATGACATGATGCAAAACTTTAATAAACAAGAAATCAAACATTCTAATTGGTAGGTTTTCATACTTGGGCTGTTACAAAACGCCCCCCCTTGAAGGAATCGCGCCCCGAGATTCCTACTGAAAAAAGAAAAGATCCGGAAACTTCTTGGGAAGACGTCAGGGAATTTGGAAACCACCGGAACATTTTCAAGTAAAGGGGAGAGATTTTACACCAAGGGTGTATAGCTGAATGGAACTTGATTCATTTGGAGAATAGATTATCTGGCTAGAATGGTGGAACAGAGTTATTGAGATCAATCCAATACCAAGAATGACATCAATGTCAGAATTGCCAAGCATTATGAGAGAAACAAGGAATATGTGGCCTCCCATTAGGATTTGATTTCTGTGACTGAACTTGGAAGTCAACATTTGAGATCCCGAGGAGTGAACAGAGATTTGATTGCTTAGTGGAACCAGAATTGGGTTGTATGTTGTGGAAAAGATTGTTGACACAAAGGAATGTGATGCTCCGGTATCAAATAACACTTTAACTGGATAAGAGTTTACGAGGAAGTTTTGATTATACGCCGGTAGAAGATTTGAAGTCGAAAACAACAACAAGGTTTGAACGGACGAAAAGGATGTTGAGAAGAACAGGATATCAACATCGGGGAAAACGAGAACAAAACTCCTGAAGTACTACGGAAAACCCATCCGGGCTTCTAAAGGATCAATATCTACTGCTTAAGGAATAGAGGATCTGCTTCCGGGGCTTACACGCCACCGTTCTCAATCATGAGTAGGCAACATGATAAATCATGTCACAACCACCTCCATTCCTATGGTCTAGTAGATATAATCATCCTAGAGAAACCAGGATTCGTGAAATCCTAACTTGAAAGTTTAGATGAGAAGGGAGAAATCAACGTTGCACTTCCTTACCAGAAAGGGAGGGAGGGTGGGGAAAGAAGAAAAAGAACAGAATTCCTACTCTCACGTTTCATTTTTCCTATATAGCTACAAAATAGTTTCTAGACTCAACTGCGACCAGTAAAAAGGGATCCTACAGGCAGACAGGCTCTGATACCATTTGTCGCACCCTGATTTCTAGGGGATACTCACCGTACGAACTGGATAGCAGATGCTTGGATTATGGGGCATAACTGCTCCCACGTCCCAGCTTCCTGGTAGGCCTGCGCTTATGCGCGACAACACAAGCCCTGCTATTCCATCGTCGATGTAAACTATCCACTAGAGATCAAAGGCACTTCCGTCGACGTACTTCACACCATACACACATGGTACGTCAACGGCGTTGAACAACTGATATCACAACAGATCTCTACGACACAAAAGATTGAAAATAAGTTGCAAATGGCTCTCATTAGAGCAGAGATAGCAAATACAATCATTCAGAGGGCACCTGCCCCAACAATACATCATTACAATACAGCGGAAGCATTCAACATGTCTGAGTACAGACAAGAACCAAATAGGCCTAAGAGGCCGGAAAACAAACAGACGGAGCCCATCCACGAAGTCTCGGATCCTGCCCGGGTCCGCTATCTACTCGTCAGCAGTCTCGTCATACTCCACGTAGTAGCCACCATGTAGATCTTCAGAAACGTAGGTCTGCGGAAACCACAGCCCCAAAGGGGTCAGTACATAAACGTACTGGCAAGCAAGACTCACAATTCACCAAGGTGTAACCCGTCAACACCAAGCACAGATGCCTTGGGTTCAACGGAAGAGAGGGGGTATTAAAGATGCTGCAACTGGCTGCACTAACCATCTACAGAGATTCTACCACTTCAGACTAACAGAAAGGAGATAAGATCGAGGATTGTAACCAACTGAAAGATAACTTCAAACAAACCCATCCTGGATCTCGCCCCTTATCCAAAGAAGCAATCCGAGGATAACTCACACAGTTGTAATAATGATGGTTCAAATTATTGTGTCAATAAGCCTATTACTAGTCAAGTTATTAATCATGGGGTGTAACAGGTTGATCATTATGTTTAAGTTGTCCTGAGTACTTGTTAGCCAGTACTTTCACCAAGTAATCCATAACCGCGGAAAACACGGCTTCTCGAGAAGATTATCCCTGCAGGGTTGCACCAATTTGGCCGTACACTCATGAATATCCCGCCAGATGGGATGCCTCCCACCAAGCGGGGCACTCAACACAACCAACCATTCTTCGCATCAAGCCCAAAGAACCTTGGGCGCACGGCTAATCGAGCCCAGAAGAAAATGGACCCTCATAGCACTCTAAGGACGTGTCCCCCTATATGCCGACTACAAAAGTTCCACCCTGGCCTGGGCTCGCAAAAACATGCATGCGGCAAATGGAAAACACGAACTAAATGAGGCGATTTGGACGAGATGCGAATCAGGTCAAGTTGAGGGGGGCGCCCATACTCGCTTCCCAAATGCGGGTAGTGCGCTCATCATGGATCAGTAGACAAGACCCTTTTCCTATTAGGGTCGACACTAGCAGGCTTCAAAACCTCTCATGGGCCTCCTGCCGGTGCCTTATCATCAAATTTATTATTAATAGTAACATTAGCATGATTGATTGATTAAACATCGAGCCCCCACAACGTAATAGAAATAGTAACCGAAAGTAACGGATAACAGACTCGAGCAAAAGCAACCTAAGCATGCTAGTAAGACACTGGCTCAAACAATGGGTTGTAGGAAGGGAGATGAGGCAATATCAGGTTTAAGGGATTCATGTGATAGGTTCGTAACAGAAACAACTACTACTAAGGCTAGAAGAAAGGAACAACGGAAAGTATCGGTAACCAATGTTGAAAGGAACACAGTGGTTCATGTGAGTGATAACTTGCCTGCAAAACCCAGTAGCCTGGTACTGAGCTAAATCCTTAGAAGGGATGTCGTAAGTATCGTCGGTCTCAACATCGTCGTATATCCGGGAAGAAGCAAACAACCATTGCAGAAAGATAAACAATCAATATAATGGCATAGGTGCACAAACATGGGATGATGCATGTCATGTTAATAGATGCATCAAAATAAACTACTTGACAAGATAACACAATTAATTGGACCCATATGCAATTGGATTGCATATGGAAAAGATCCATTGAAATAAGTGGAAACAAATGATTTACAATTAATTATTATGTGAGAGTTGTTAGCATGATGCATTCATGATGATAACAACAAAATAACAACAAATAACAATGATAGATGCAAGTGATAGAAGGATTAAACAAGTTTTGGAAATCATTTAGTAAGTTTTGGAAAGTTTGGTTACTAAACATGTCACACAAGTATTTGTTGTTTTCATCAAGTTAATTTGTTCAAAGTAGATAACAAAGTTTATATTTGGAAAGAACACAAGATTTTGGGTGGATTACATGTTTCACTTGTTGGAAAAGGCTTTCAAGTAAATTATTTATGAATTAAACAGGTTTAAGCAAGAATTAAATGAATTTAATTCAAACATGAACTTATTTGAATTTTTATTTGTTCAAAACATCAAGTAAGATTCATATTTGAAAAGTTTCTACTTTTGTGGTTTGAAAACATATTTTATATGCCCCAAAAGAATTTGTTTTGATCAAGTTATGAATTTGACAATATTAAATGATTTAAACAAGGTTTAAATCATTTAACCAATTTTAATTATTCAAAACATGAAACAAATTTTATATTTGGAAAGAGGGTTTAATTTTGCATGGAAAACATATTTCATTTGTTGAAATTGGATTTAAAAGGAGCAAGTTATTATTTTGGCAATTTTAAATGCAATAAACAAGAAACAGTTGTTTTCAGCAATTTAAATTATTCAAAACAGCAAACAAAATTTATATTTGGAAATTACATGAAAAGTTGATTGGAAAACATATTTAGTTTGTGGAATTTGGAATTTTTATGCCCAAGTTATGAATTTTGCAAGTTTAAGTAAATTTGACAAATTTTCAAATATTGCACAAATTTAAAATATTCAAAACAGTAAACAAATTTTATATTTGGATAGAACATTTAATTTGGTATTGAAAACATATCAAAAATGTTGGATTTGGAGTTAAAATGATTTTATTATGCAATTTACAAAATTTGGGGTGAATCTGCCATTTTTTAGTGAAACAGGGACTTAGAAAAAATATTTTCAGGGTCTAGAATTAATGTGCAAGGGCCTAGTTGTGATTACCAGGAAGTTTATGGATCTGGAGAATCGAAATAAAAAAGATGGGGTATTATGCAGGGGGTGGGATTCGAACCCACCCCCTCTGGCTTGTGCGCGTGGGACTCGAACCAGTGGGGTAAGCTGCGGCTTGTGCTAGGGAGGGGGCTTCGGGGAGTATATGCTGGGGTTCCGCGCAGTTTTCTGAACTTCGTAACTGAATCGAACAGGAGCAGGGACGTTCGATCCGCTGCAGCGGCTGCTCGCCGTGGTGGATGGCCACGGTGGCCGGTGATGGGAGGGTGCGGTGGCCTAGAGGAAAGGAGGGAGGGAGGCAGGGGACCGGAGGGGGATGGCCTCACCTTGGGCGATCGGGAGGAGGCGAGGTGGGGCGGACAGGTGCAGCAGGCAGTGGCGAACGCCGGCGAAGGAGCGGACGGCGCCGGCGGTGGGGGCCCTCCCGGCTCGAGCCGAGGGGACGGGGCGGATGCTGGAGCTCCACCGTTTCCATTCCCGCCCTCGGGGATCCTCGGAGAGGGCCACCTCGGTGGCGCCAAGGAGGCCAAGTCTCGGCCATGGAAGGGGTTCAGGTTCAGTGAATGTACAGAGCAGAGAGGAGAGAAGGAAGAGGAAGAGGAGATGGAGGCGCTGTGCTAGGGTTAGGGTTAGCAGGGGAATCGGTGGTGGTTTTAAGGGGCAGAGGAGCAAGGTACGGCAGCCATCCTGGAGGGGAGGGAGAGATCGAGTGGTTCTGCTGCGTTCGTACAGTTGACGTCACGCGAGGAAGAAGACAATGTTGAAGGGGGTATCGGGCCAAAAAAAATAGATGGGCTTGGGAAGAAAAGAAAAGGGATGGGCTGCATGCCTCCCTCTCCTCTTTGTTATTTTTTTGTTTGTTTTACTTTTTTTTTGTAGCAAAAGCAAGTGGAATCAAAACATGAGATTTTGGTTAGTAGAAAAATTTGAGAAAATTTTAGGGAAACTCCTTAGGCCACCTACTAACAGTTTGTAACTTTTAGTTGCAAAAATTTAAATGTTTGATTGTTGTTTAAAATTTAAACCAAATTGATTGAAATTTGCAATATTCATTAATATTAGGAAAATAAAGCAATTTCAATAGGGTTTCCCCTAGGGTTTAGAATGATTTAAGGAATTCAAATTAGTGGTGCACTTCATGGATTCAAAAGTTTAATGATTTTGAGACATGGTTTGAGTTTGGAAGTGATTTGGAATTAATTGATTAAAGTGATTGATTGAATTGAGCAACAATTTAATAAGTGATCCAATATGAAATAAAATGGAACAATTTGGTTGTTTTCACTTGTTATTTTTATTCCAAAAGTTGTAACAGAACAAGTATGAAAACATTGTTTGAGTAAGGTTTGAATTTGAGTTGTGAAAACAGTGGAAAACAAATGCAACAAATAAGAAACAAATGCAAACAACATGATGACATGATGCAAAACTTTAATAAACAAGAAATCAAACATTCTAATTGGTAGGTTTTCATACTTGGGATGTTACATACTTCAAGTTCACTGAGGGCTGGTCTGAATTCGCTATTCAATCGCGATTGCAAATAGATGATCTCATCGTCAAAATCTATCTTCTTGGTATCTTGCGCTGCCTTGAATTTTGCTCTCTCGTCCTCAGTATTCGGCTTTTTCAAGGCTGTTCTGTCATCCGGATTTACTTGAGACCGGTAATATTCGAGTTCTTCCTTTCTGCACGCTTGCTCGGCCATTACTGAATCTCCTTCATCACACTCAGCCGCTATATCCCTGTTCCCATGTATGGTGATAGTCCGTTTAGGACCCGGGATCTTTAGCTGCAAATACACATAACACGGCCTAGCCATGAATTTAGCATAAGCCGGTCTTCCAAACAGCGCGTGATAAGGACTGCGCAATTTGACCACCTCGAACTGGAGCCACTCAACTCGGTAATTATCCGTCGATTCTCCGAAAGCAACCTCCAAGGTGATCTTTCCCTCGGGGCTCGCCGAGTGACCCGGCACGATCCCATGAAATACTGTCGAACTTTTCTGTAACTGGGACTCTTTGAGACTCATCCGTAAGAAGGTTTCCCAATAAAGGATGTTGATGCTACTTCCACCGTCCATCAGGACCCTTTTAAGTTCGTAACCATTAACCTGTGGAGCAACCACCAATGCCAAGGCTCCTGGACGCTCTACTCTTTCCGGATGATCTCTTCTACTCCACGTTACCTCTTGTTCCGCCCATCTAAGGTATCCGGGCGCAGCCGAGGAAACCGAGTTTACCGCTTGTTTTAATGTCTCTTTGTTCCTGCTAGAAGTTCCTGTAGTATGCACATGATATTGTCCCTTTAAATCAGGCGTACGTACCATACCGATGAAGATGTTGATCCGGCCGATCGTCATCGTAGATCCGGACTCGAGGTGATCCGACTCTGGCCCCCAGCCGGAATCGTCCACCATCTTGTCTCCTTTGTGGTCGATGTAGATCTCGCCCACGACAAGATTCTCCATGTTCTTCCGAGCTTCTCCCGTGATGTAAACACCTTTGGACGCAGGCCCCACGGTGGGCGCCAACTGTCGTGGGATAATCACGGCAGACGTTACCGGGGGTAACTGATCTTGGGGACGAACGACACAGGCGTTTGGGAGAGGGTTTAGCTCAGAGGAAAACATGATGCAACTCGATCTGGTAGCCGGCAATCAAAGTCGCCGAGTCTCCGATCTTGATATAACAACTCAACTCTAGGGTTACACTAGATGCTCGATACCAAGCGATATTGCTAGTGTTCTTAGATCTCTGTCTAAACTAGACCTAGGGGTCGGTTTATAAAGCGCCCGTACCCCCTTGGCCCTATTCTCCAAGGCACAGCTTGAATCCTATCCGGACACCGCTTACAAACCCTAACCTTCCTTACCGTAACCCACAATCCGGGTTACGAGGCCTACAAACTTTGGGCCTTCCAGAAGCTTCATTATCCTTAACCGTATTGCGCACCGTGTTCCTTGGGCCGGGTTACGCCTTGGAGTTGGCCTACCGGGTTATTATCCCCCCATCAGTCTGAATCCCACAAAAACTAAGTGTTTGCCATAACATGTGTGTTAGAGTGTGTAATATGTCTTGGATGCCAAATATCCCATAAATATTTTTATTAGGGCTTCACCGGCGTCAGATTCTCTCTTCCGGGTTCCAAGACTGCTCACACCCCAAAACTCCCGGATCTGACGGAACGGGGGGAATCTTTCCAAGAGGTGGTCCCTACCATTCTCTTGGCTGTTCCTTGGGCCTAACATGACACAACAAAGCAACTAGTTCCACTTTTCTACCCCCTTCAGGCACACGTAGAGGGGCCAGGACGGCAGTTCTGTCTTTTTCTACAACGGGGCTAGGGTTTCCCGGAGAGGGGATCCGGAGCGTGTGAATCCCACCAAGTCCCATGGTATGCCATAACATGTGTGTTAGAGTTTTTCATGTGTATTGGACGCCAAAGATCCCATCACTCTTTGTTTTAGGGCTTCACCGGCGTTGGATTCTCTCTTCCGGGTTCGAGGACTGCTCACACCCCAAAACTCCCGGATCTGACGGAACAGGGGGAATCTTGCCGAGAGTTGGGCCCTACCATTGTCTTGGGTGTTCCTTGGGACTAACATGACACAACCAAGCAACTAGTTCCACTTTGCTACCCCCTTCCGGCTCACGTAGAGGGGCCAGGACGATAGTTCCGTCTTTTTCTACAACGGGGGTAGGTCTTCACCGGAGAGGGGCTCCGGAGCGTCTTAATCCCACCAAGTCCCATGGTATGCCATACCATGGGTTATATAGTGTTCAATGTGTCTTGGATACCAAATATCCCAGCACTCTTTGTGTTAGGTCTTCACCGGCGTCGGATTCTCTCTTCCGGGTTCCAGGATTGCTCACACCCCGAAACTCCCGGATCTGACAGAACGGGGGGAATATTGCCAAGAGGTGGGCCCTACCATTGTCTTGGGTGTTCCTTTGGCCTAACATGGCACAACCAAGCAACTAGTTCCACTTTACTACCCCTTCCGGCTCACGTAGAGAAGCTAGGACGGCAGTTTTGTCTTTTTCTACATCGGGCTAGGGTTTCACCGGAGAGGGGTTCCGGAGCGTCTGAATCCCACAAAAACTAAGTGTTTGCCATAACATGTGTGTTAGAGTGTGTCATATGTCTTGGATGCCAAATATCCCATCAATATTTGTATTAGGGCTTCACCGGCGTCGGATTCTCTCTTCCGGGTTCCAAGACTGCTCACACCCCAAAACTCCCGGATCTGACGGAACGGGGGGAATCTTTCCAAGAGGTGGTCCCTACCATTCTCTTGGCTGTTCCTTGGGCCTAACATGACACAACAAAGCAACTAGTTCCACTTTTCTACCCCCTTCCGGCACACGTAGAGGAGCCAGGACGGCAGTTCTGTCTTTTTCTACAACGGGGCTAGGGTTTCCCGGAGAGGGGATCCGGAGCGTGTGAATCCCACCAAGTCCCATGGTATGCCATAACATGTGTGTTAGAGTGTTTCATGTGTATTGGACGCCAAAGATCCCATCACTCTTTGTTTTAGGGCTTCACCGGCGTTGGATTCTCTCTTCTGGGTTCGAGGACTGCTCACACCCCAAAACTCCCGGATCTGACGGAACAGGGGGAATCTTGCCGAGAGTTGGGCCCTACCATTGTCTTGGGTGTTCCTTGGGACTAACATGACACAACCAAGCAACTATTTACACTTTGCTACCCCCTTTCGGCTCACGTAGAGGGGCCAGGACGATAGTTCCGTCTTTTTCTACAACGGGGATAGGGCTTCACCGGAGAGGGGCTCCGGAGCGTCTTAATCCCACCAAGTCCCATGGTATGCCATACCATGGGTTATATAGTCTTCAATGTGTCTTGGATACCAAATATCCCATCACTCTTTGTGTTAGGTCTTCACCGGCGTCGGATTCTCTCTTCCGGGTTCCAGGATTGCTCACACCCCGAAACTCCCGGATCTGACGGAACGGGGGGAATATTGCCAAGAGGTGGGCCCTACCATTATCTTGGGTGTTCCTTGGTCCTAAAATGACACAACCAAGTAACTAGTTCCACTTTACTACCCCCTTCCGGCTCACGTAGAGAAGCTAGGACGGCAGTTTCGTCTTTTTCTACATCGGGCTAGGGTTTCACCGGAGAGGGGTTCCGGAGCGTCTGAATCCCACAAAAACTAAGTGTTTGCCATAACATGTGTGTTAGAGTGTGTCATATGTGTTGGATGCCAAATATCCCATCAATATTTGTATTAGGGCTTCACCGGCGTCGGATTCTCTCTTCCGGGTTCCAAGACTGCTCACACCCCCAAACTCCCGGATCTGACGGAACGGGGGGAATCCTTCCAAGAGGTGGTCCCTACCATTCTCTTGGCTGTTCCTTGGGCCTAACATGACACAACCAAGCAACTAGTTCCACTTTTCTACCCCCTTCCGGCACACGTAGAGGGGCCAGGACGACAGTTCCGTCTTTTTCTACAACGGGGCTAGGGTTTCACCGGAGAGGGGATCCGGAGCGTGTGAATCCCACCAAGTCCCATGGTATGCCATAACATGTGTGTTAGAGTATTTCATGTGTATTGGACGCCAAAGATCCCATCACTCTTTGTTTTAGGGATTCACCGGCGTGAGATTCTCTTAATTGGGAGAAATTCCATTTTATGGTTAATGAAGGAATTGTTCTTGGACATAAAATTTTTGAAAGAGGTATTGAAGTTGATACAGCTAAAGTTGAAGCCATTGAGAAAATTCCCTGTCCCAGGGATGTGAAAGGTATTCGTAGTATTCTTGGTCATGTTGGTTTCTATAGAAGGTTTATTAAAGATTTATCTAAAATGTCAAAGCCTCTTACTAATCTTCTTCAAAAGGACGTACCTTTTGGTTTTGATGAAGATTGTAAAGAAGCTTTTAAAATTTTAAAGAAGGATTTAGTATCTGCCCCTATTGTTCAACCCCCTGATTGGAATTTACCATTTGAAATTATGTGTGATGCTAGTGATTATGTTGTAGGTGTTGTTCTTGGACAACGGGTAGATAAGAAGTTAAATGTTATTCATTATGCTAGTAAAACTCTTGATGTTACTCAAAAGAATTATGCTACCACTGAGAAAGAGTTCCTAGCTGTAGTTTTTGCTTCTGATAAATTTAGGCAGTATATTGTTGATTCTAAAGTTACTATTCATACTAATCATGCTGCTATTAAGTACCTTATGGAAAATAGAGATGCTAAGCCTAGGCTTATTAGATGGGTGCTTCTCTTACAAGAGTTTGATTTACATATTGTGGATAGGAAGGGTGCTGAAAATCCTATTGCTGACAATTTGTCTAGATTAGAAAATATCTCTGATGATCATATTCCTGTTAATGATAGTTTTCCTAATGAATAGTTGGCTGCAATAAAAGTGAGCTCTCAAGAGAGTCCATGGTATGCTGACTATGCTAACTTTATTGTTTCCAAGTATTTTCCTCCTACCTTTACAGCTCAGCAAAGAAGAAAATTCTTCTATGATTTGAGGTATTATTTTTGGGATGACCCACACTTCACTTATATAGAAAGGTGTTAATGGTATTATGCGCAAATGTGTTCCTGAAAATGAACAACGAGAGATATTGAGAAAATTTAATAGTAGTGCTTATGGAGGACATCACGTTGGAAATAGAACTGCACATAAGGTTCTATAATCAGGTTTATATTGTCCTACTCTCTATAAATATGCTAGAAAGTTTGTTTTATCTTGTGATCAATGTCAAAGGGTTGGAAATATTTCTAGACGTAATGAAATGCCTATGAATTATTCTCTTGTTATTGAACTGTTTGATTGTTGGGGATTTGACTTTATGGGTCATTTCCCTCCTTCACAAGGCTACACTCATATTCTTGTTGTTGTTGATTATGTTACTAAATGGGTAGAAGCTATACCTACTAAAAGTGTTGATGGTGAAACCTCATAAAAAATGCTTAAAGACATTATTTTCCCTAAGTTTGGTGTGCCTAGATATGTTATGACTGATGGGGGTTCTCATTTTATTCATGGTGGTTTTAGAAAGACTCTTGCTAAATATGATGTTAATCATAGAATTGCCTCACCTTATCATCCTCAAACTAGTGGGCAAGTAGAATTATCAAATAGAGAGATCAAATCTATCTTGCAAAAGACTGTTAACAAATCTAGAAAAAATTGGGCTAAGAAATTAAATGATGCTCTGTGGGCTTATAGAACTTCTTATAAAAATCCCATGGGCATGTCTCCTTGTAAAATGGTTTATGGAAAAGTTTGGCACTTGCCCCTAGAATTAGAACGCAAAGCTTATTGGGCAGTGAAAGACCTAAATAGAGATTTTAAACTTGCTGGTGAGAAAAGGTTGCTTGACTTAAGTTCTTTAGATGAATGGAGGAGTTAAGCATATGAAAATGCTAAGCTCTTTAAAGAGAAAGTTAAAAGGTTGCACGATAAGAGAATTATTAAAAGAGAGTTTCATGTTGGTGAGAAAGTTCTATTGTATAGGTCTCGTCTCAGATTTTTTGCAGGAAAATTACTCTCGAGATGGGAGGGACCTTTTGTTATCAAAGAGGTATATCGTTCGGGGGCAATTAAAATTGTTTCCCTTAAAGACAACACTTCACAAGTGGTGAATGGCCAAAGGCTCAAGCATTATATTTCTAGAGATCCTTATAATGAAAATGTTGATTGTATTCGAGCCATGATCCCGGAGGAATTTATTAAGAAGCATATTTCAGAAACTGTAGAGTCAGTTTTCGAATGGGTATCAGTTTTGGTAAGAAAACGTTCGTGAAACATCTTCCAACTTTTATTTTTACTGTTTTTGGAAAATATAAAAAATACTGAGCCGAAGAGGAGTTGGAGAAGGTGGCCGGAGGCACCACACCACCAGGTGGCGCGAGCCCACCCTTGGCCACGCCAGCCTATGGTGTGGGCGCCCCGGATCCCCTCCCCGACTTGTTTTCGACCTGGACTTTCCTTTCGTTATGAAACTTTTTGCTATATAATCCCCCGGACCCCGTGAGGTCCGTATATCGTTTTCTCGTCGTGTTTTAGTTTCGAGTTGTTTTCCTG
Organism: Alopecurus myosuroides; assembly: GCA_028641055.1. NCBI lineage: Eukaryota > Viridiplantae > Streptophyta > Magnoliopsida > Poales > Poaceae > Alopecurus > Alopecurus myosuroides. Next base: position 206,895,665 of record CM054058.1, on the reverse strand, counting down.
TAAGGAGTTCGAAGTTTCTAGGTCAAGATGTCCTCCTTCGGCTCTAGCATTGAGGATTACGCTGCGCGTCGTCTTTGACAAATCCAGCAAGACATCAACAAGGGTGCTTTCGCGGGATGGGCTACGGAAGAAGAGATAGTCATGTCTACACACGCCTATATTCTTGTAGACAGTGTTGGGCCTCCAAGTGTAGAGGTTTGTAGAGCATCAGCAAGTTTCCCTTAAGTGGATCACCCAACGTTTATCGAACTCGGGGAGGTAGAGTTCAAAGATATCCCTCTCAAGCAACCCTGCAATTAAGATACAAGAAGTCTCTTGTGTCCCCAACACACCCAATATACTTGTCAGGTATATAGGTGCACTAGTTTGGCGAAGAGATAGTAAAATGCAAGTAATATGGATGATAATAAGTGATAATAGCAACCTGAAATAAAAATGGCAGCAAGCAAACATGTAGCAGAATAGGCGGAAAATGGTGTTTCAATGCTTGGAAATAAGGCCTAGGGATCCTACTTTCACTAGTGGACACTCTCAACAATGAAAACATAATTGAATGCATAAATATCATTTCTTCACTATGCAACTCCGAACCACTCTCCGGTCGAATAAAAAACACCAATCATTACGTAGTGCCGTAACAGCACTCCTCAAGTCTATATTCCCTTTCTAGGGCACCCCACACAATCACTATGAGTGCCCTAAATTAGTACTAAACAAACACCACAATTTCATAGGTTCATCTTCCAACACAAGATATAAATATCATGCTAAACCACACGGTGCACACACTATCACCTTTACACCGCGATCAAAGTGTTTACGGAGATAACAAAACCACTTGAGTAGCATAACAGATGAAGATCACATCTACATATTCAACTAGATTACAAAGCTCACGATCACATAAAGATCACACCATAGAAGAGAGAGATGAACCACATAGCTACCGGTAGAGCCCTCGGCCTCGGGGGAGAACTACTCCCTCCTCATCATAGGAGACAGCAAGGGCGCGGAGATGGCGTTGAAGTCGATGATGATGGCTTCCGGGGGCACTTCCCCGTCCCGGCAGGGTGCCAGAACAGAGATATGTCCCCCAAAACTTGTCGGCGGCGGTGGCGGAGCTACGGATGTATTTTGTGGAAAAGGCCGATTGTTTTAGGGTTTATGCCTCGGGGAGTATATACGGAAAACATGTAGCAATTGGCATAATATCAACATGGAACATCAGAAATTATAGATATGTTGGAGACGTATCAATCATCCCCAAGCTTAGTTCCTACTCGTCCTCGAGTAGGTAAACGATAAAACAAAATAATTTCTGAGGTGACAAGCTACCACACAATCTTGATCATAATATGTAAAGTAGAGCATGTAAGCTACCACACAATCTATATTTGATATCAACAAGTAATGCATAAACAAATAAGAAGAAAGAAGAAAAACTTTTAATAAATCAATACTAAAAGACTATCAACCGTGCAAAGTTTATTAGAGATGATTTAAGCTGTCAAGAACAGCAATATCATGCACGTCAAACGATCTTCACAACCCCTGTTAGGATCAAGTCAACCTTTCACACGATGCAATGCTTGAATCTTAAACTATTTTCGCACTAAAAACAAGCAAGTGTTCTGCGTTGGTCTTTGGCACCGGGATGTTATGGCTAAGAGAACATTATGGGGGGTTTGGAAGGTCAATGGAAGAAAGGCTCACAAAGCTGAAAGTGGTCATTAGACAAGCGAAAGTCTTAGAACTGAAGCTATGCAAGGAGTAGGGATTGCCACACAACGGATGCACACAGAGCTATAATTGTATGAAAGCTCTCCAATGGAACTAATGGGGGTGCATCCAACTTGCTTGCTCACGAAGACCTAGAGCTCATTTGAGGAGGCTCATCATTGGAATATACAAGCCAAGTTCTATAATGTAAAGTTCCCCACATAGTTATGAATGAATGATAATATGAAAACTCTCTCCAAACTAAAGTATTGGTGCTAAACATGAAGCACAAGTGTGGTATAAAGGATAGTGATGGGCCCCCTCTCACTTTATTCTCTCTTTGGCCCTTTTTTCTCTTTTTGGGCTTTTTCATTTATTTTTATTTTTTTATTATATATATCCTCACCGGTAGGGGAAACATCCTATATTACAATGAATCATCAGACTTTTAGTACTCATAAATCATAAGAAATATCTCTGATGTCTCTAACTGCATGCTCCTGCCAGTGTAGTAGTAAGCATAAATAACCATGAAGCTCATCACCAAGTAACATAATGGAGGTGGATGTTGTGCGGCAATATATCTCGGAATGGCTATGAAAATGCCATGATACGTAGGTATGGTGGCTGTTTTGAGGAAGAATATATGGGATTATGTGTAGGAGAACAAAGTCCTCCCACGGGATTTGGATGTACTGGCGAAGTTTGCACCAACTCTCAATGTGAGAAAGGGCAATGCATAGTTACGAAGAGTCTACCCAATATGGATGGTGGAAGTTCCAGTAACCGCAACATAGACTCATGAGTTAAAAGATTACAGGAAGCAAATCATCTTACAAGGCACAATGCAAATCACTCCAAGAGGGTCCGTGGCAGTGACAAGTCACTGTTAGCTACCCCGACAGTAGCGCGTAACAAAAGGTCGATCACAAATGTATCACTCGTAGCAATCATATACCATTGTTTCTATCAGTTGGTAATTTAAGTGTGGCACGGATTCGAGTTTCTTAGACCAACCATTAAAAGTTTCTACTTACTAGACCTCCCCGTTTATCCATTAAGAAAATTAACATCTACAAACAACAGCAATGATTCAAGTGAAGCAGTTTAGTGATCTACAAGACCATGCAAATTTTTCCACTATACCAACTATCACATAAGCATTTCTATTCCCAACCAAGCACCATACAAAACATGCTTTAACAAAAAATCTCCAAATGATACAACAAGAAAGCATGAGAGTACTCACATAACACTACTAAAACTAACATCTCTAATAAGAGATGCATGAAAACAAAGGCTAAACACAGTACTAGCAAAAAGTGAACACTCACAGAACAATAAGAATGAAAACTAGAGTGTTCTAAGCAATGAAAACGGAGCATGTCTCTCTCCCACTCAAGTATTATAAGATATAACCATTTATTAAAGCAAAGAAAACCAAACAAACTGAAAACAAAATAAAATACGCTCCAAGTAAAGCACATAAGATGTAACCTAATAAAAATATAGTTTCACTAGAAGTGACCTGATAATTTGTTTGATGAAGAAAGGGATGCCCAAGGCATCCCCAAGCTTAGACGCTTGAGTCTTCTTGGAATTTTTTGGGATGTACCACCGGGGCATCCCAAAGGTTAGGCTCTTCACTCTTCTTGATCACGTCATATCATCCTCTTCTCTTGACCCTTGAAAACTTCCTTCACACAAAACTTCTCACAATCTTCATTAGCAACGTTAGTGCAATTGAAATAATAAATTCACATGGTTCAGTTTCAAAACAAGGATAACACTCATAAACACATTAGATACTGTCACAACTTATTTTAAAACTCTTTTTCTCAAAATAACACCAAAATAAAGAGATTAAGATGCAAATGTAATTATTGGCAGAAATCTGTCAAAACAGAACAGCAGGTAAAGATGATTTTTTTCTAAAATCTTCTGTTGCTCAAATAAAAACTTGATCAACTAAGAAAAGTTGCGAATTAGCTGAGGAATAGGCACAAAAAATTTCAGATCATTCTGATATCTCAGGATTTTAAACGATGTTTTACGGTGGACAGCAGAAATCTGTTTTCTGCGCAGAAATCCGAAAACCAACTCCAACTTTCTTCAGAAACTTTACTTGGCAGTACTAAAACATGAAAAGAAAGATACAAATGAGTTGATACAGAAGTATAAAACCCCTTGACTCCAAGAAAACAGAGGAAAACAAAGCAAAAATAAAACCATGGGTTATCTCCCAAGAAGTGATTTTCTTTAAAGCCTTTTAGCTAGGTATGATAATTTGAGAAGATGCTCACATAAGAATAAGAGTTGAAGCACAATAAGAGAGCATCAAGAAGCAAATATAAAACACATTTAAGTCTAACCCACTTCCTATGAAAAATAATCTTGTAGGAGAACAAGTCATGAAAGCACAAAGCAGCGAGTATAGGAAAGCAAAACAAGTGCAACTTCAAAATTTCCAACATAAAGAGGGGAAACTTAATATTATAGAGATACATAAAACCCTGTTTCCCTCTATCATAATAACTTTCAGTAGCATCATTAATAAAATTAACAATATAACTATCACAAGAAAAATTCTTATCATGAGCCACATGCATAAAATAATTAATACTCTCGACATAAGCATAGTCATTCTTATTAATAGCAGTGGGAGAAAATTCAACAAAATAGCTATCATTATTATTATCATCACCATAATCATCAAATATAGGAGGCATAGTATCATCAAAATAAATGTTATCCTCAAAGGTAGGTGGACTGAAAATATCATATTTATCAATGCAATCATCATAAAGAACTCCAACATGATAGACAAGTTGTATATTAGGGAGATGGTTTTGGGTAATCCCTCCATTACTATGACAAGTATCATAAGGATAATTGTAATCATACCCTATGTTATAGCATACGTTATAATAGTTATCAAAGACTGGAGTCATAGTATCATCATAAGCAATAAAATAGTTATCTTTCAAAGTGCATTTATTTGTAAAAATATCATCATTTTTACTAGAAAGAGATGTATCAAGCATATCATCAATAGCAAAAGGATTTTCAAACACATCATCCACAAGCTCAGAGCTTTCTTTATCATCATTGGAAGTAACATGGATGGTACTAATATTATCATCATTTTCATAATTGGTATCAAAGAGATTTTCAATATCAAAAGTAGTGTGTTTCTCCCAATCATGGACACTTCCATAAATAACAGGCATAGGAAAATCATCGAGTTCAGACTCATCAGCAAAAGCTGTAATATGGGCAACATGCTTAGGGAGAGATATCGTTACCTCGCTATTTTTACTCCTCTTCTTCTTCTTCTTACTCTCTATAGTAGGTAGAGGCTTGAAAGAAAGCTTCTCCACATACCCTAGTTTATTGTCAAAAACAATAGAACAAACCTTGGAGGATTCCTCCACTTCGTTAATAAGATGAAAACAAATATTAGCCCTGTCATATTTTGGTAAATTCTCCTCTATTATAATATTTTGTATGTAAGTATTTGTATGGAAATTATTAACACAATAAAGATGACAACCATGCAGGACACTATTCATATCAAGAGCACTCATATCTACCAAAGAAGTTTTCTTAATAACTCCTTCACACCCCAAAAAGAATGTAGTGCCATCATGCTCAGGAGGGGTGATCATGTCATCACAATACAAACTTGCAGTACTCATAGGATTCGAAAGGCTACTTATCTGGCTTGAGCATTGAAATAAAAATGACCCCACTTTACAGCAAAGTTCACAAATAAAGGATAGAGGGCACAAACCTTTTTACCAAGATCATCTAAAGCCCTATTCCACATTCTAGTTTTTTTCTATTCCTATGATGGGATGCAATATCTTCTACAGTTTGATTCTTTTCACAAGGTCTAAGTGCTCCACAGAAATTAACATGCTTATAAGAAATAGTACTTTCAGAAGTTTGAGAATGTTTATTGCAATCATCAATAACAATTTCATTTTCCATGCAAGTGTCTTTAAAAGGTTCATGATATATGTCCCCATTTGATTTAGGAACATTAATATAAGAATCAAAGGATCTATAGCAACCAATAATCATTTGAGGATCGATACCATATTTAGCGCTAAGATCTTGAAAATCAGCAGTTTCAGTGAAAGACTTAATGCAATCATACTCATAGTTTATACCTGATTCTCTACCTTTGTCATTATTCCAACCTTCACGATTGGTTTCAATTGTTTCAAGAAGATCCCATTTAGCTTCAACCTTCTTACTTGAGAAAGAACCCTCTGAACATGCATCTAGATAATCCCTGTAATGTCCTGAAAGCCTTGCATAAAAATTAGTAACAATTATTTCCTTAGGAAGCTCATGGGTAGGACATTTAAGTATTAATGTTTTCAGTATTCCCGAATCTTGAGCAATGCTTTCTCCACCACGAGGCCAAAAATTATAAATGTAACTCCTATCTAAATACAGTTCATGAGAAAAACAAAATTTAGAATGAAATAGAGATTCGAGTTCCTTCCACTCCAAATGATGAGGATCATCTAGAAGCTCATACCACTCCCTTGCTTTGTCCTTAAGAGACAAAGAGAATAACCTCTTCTTAACTTGGTCCATTGAAATACCTGCACACTTGAACAACCCGCATAATTCATGTATAAAGAGTAAATGATCACGAGGATGGACAGTTCCATCTCCAAAATAACTGTTATCCATGACAAGTTCAACAATTTTCTTGGGTATTTTAAAAGGAACGCTGTCAGTAGAAGGATTTAGAATATCACACGCATCATTACGTTTATCACATATGGGAGATAAATTATCATCAGAGAAAATTTTCCCCTGTAAAGCTGGGGAAATAAAAAGTTTGTAGAAACTAGCTTCCCCAAGCTTAGACTTTTCCATAGTACTAGAAATAATGGTATCCAAATAATTAATGCTAATAACATTGCTACTAGAATGCAAATAAAGTTCTCTCATATTTTTGTTGTTTTCCATTAAAACTAACTAGTAAAAATGAAAACAAGCAACAAGTAAAAATAAGCCTAACTAGTGAAAATAAGAAACAAAAAGATATAATAGCAGAATCTAAAGGAAATAAATTCGAGCACTCACACCCAAGGATGTGAGAACCTTTTACCTTACCTCCCCGGCAACGGCGCTAGAAAAGAGCTTGATGTCTACACATGCTTCTATTCTTGTAGACAATGTTGGGCCTCCAAGTGCAGAAGTTTGTAGAACAGCATCAAGTCTCCCTTAAGTGGATCACCCAAGGTTTATCGAACTCAGGGAGGTAGAGGTCAAAGATATCCCTCTCAAGCAACCCTGCAATTAAGATACAAGAAGTCTCTTGTGTCCCCAACACACCCAATATACTTGTCAGGTATATAGGTGCACTAGTTCGGCGAAGAGATAGTAAAATGCAAGTAATATGGATGATAATAAGTGATAATACAAATCTGAAATAAAAATGGCAGCAAGCAAACATGTAGCAGAACAGGCGGAAAATGGTGTTTCAATGCTTGGAAATAAGGCCTAGGGTTCCTACTTTCACTAGTGGACACTCTCAGCAATGAAAACATAATTGAATGAAAAAATATAATTTCTTCACTATGCTACTCCGAACCACTCTCCGGTCAAATAACAAACACCAATCATTGCATAGGGCTGTAACAACACTCCTCAAGTCTATATTTCCTCTCTAGGGCACCCCACGCTATCACTATGAGCGCCCTAAATTAGTCCTAAACAAATGCCACAATTTCATAGGTTCATCTTCCAACAAAAGATATAAATATCATGCTAAACCACACGGTGCACACACTATCACCTTTACACCGCGATCAAAGTGTTTACGGAGATAACAAAACCACTTGAGTAGCATAACAGATGAAGATCACATCTACATATTTAACTAGATTACAAATCTCATGATCACATAAAGATCACACCATGGGAGAGAGATGAACCACATAGCTACCGGTAGAGCCCTCAACCTCGGGGGAGAAATACTCCCTCCTCATCATAGGAGACAACAACGGCGATGGAGATGGCGGTGGAGTCGATGGAGATGGCTTCCAGGGGCACTTCCTCGTCCCGGCAGAGTGCTAGAACAGAGATCTGTCCCCCGAAACTTGTCGGTGGCGGCGGCGGAGCTACAGATGTATTTTGTGGAAAATGCCGATTGTTTTAGGGTTTATGCCTCGGGGAGTATATATGGTCGAAAGGGCGATGCCGGGGGATGGCCAGGGGTCCACACCCATAGGTGGCGCGGCTAGGGGGACCCGCGCCACCCCATGGTGTGGCCATCATGTGGCCCCCCTCCGGAGCTCTCGGGGCTTCTAAGACTTCTGGCTTTCGTGGGGTCCAATTCCGAGAATATTTCCAGAACAACTTTTTTGAAATAAAAAACAGCAGAAAACAGGGAACTGGCACTTGGCATCTTGTCAATAGGTTAGTCCCAGAAAACGTAAGAAAACGTAGGAGAACATACGGAAACATGTAGCAATTGGTATAATATCAACATGGAACATCAGAAATCATAGATACGTTGGAGACGTATCAATAGATGCAAGGAAGGAAGACATGGTTAACAACTTGAGGGAAGAGATCCGGAGGGCTGCACCAGCGCCAATGAGCAACCCCACCTTTGTGGGATCCATTAACCCTCAGCATCGCTACTCTTATAATGTTCAGGGGAACGTGCCTCAGGATCAGGATCCCAACACATTTCCTATGATAGTTGAAGCACACCGGGTCGCTGATCAATACTGTGAACAATATCGTATTCTCAAGGCCGAGGTATCAATTCTAGAGGCGGAAAACATTGAGCTTTGTCGTATCATAAATGGCTTTCTGACTCCTCTCCAAATGATTCCACCTTCATTACCGCCAAAGAAATAAATCATCATTGGTTTTGGCATCCCCTCGGTTTGTTCCAAGCTTGGGGGGAGTGTCGCGGTATCACATCACTATCTTTCATCTTTTTACTTTTTCAGTAGAGTCATATCATGAGTAGAGAAGATATCATATAGGATGGTTTGCAGTATGGAAGTATCTCTCCTTAGTTGGTTATCATTGTATCCCTTGGTGTGAGTTGCCGGTTTGAAATATTAATGAGAAGTTTCATCATTTACTTTCTGCACAATTTATTTTAGTTTTCAATTTATGTCATATGGTTGAGCTTGTTGTTAGTATTTGGTGTCACTCTGGAGATCATTAAGTTAATCTAGTTGGTTTTGGCAAACTTAGCTTGGGTCAGTAGAAATAATATTTTGAGATGCTAGTATAAGAAAGAGGAATTTTCCTATTAGTTCAAAAAAATTAGTATTCACAAGTTAAGATCGCTTGGGCTTTCAATGAAGATTGCATGATTTGTTTCATCATATGTATATTTGTTTGTTTTCCCTCAACTCTTATGCTTGCTACCCAACCTTGCTAGCCAAAAACCCTGTACTGAGAGGGAATGCTTCTCGTGCATCCAAACCTTGAGCCCCAAAACCTTGCCATTTGTGTCCACCATACCTTCCTACATATGGTATTTCACCGCCACTCCAAGTAAATTGCTCATGTGTTACCTTTAAAACCTTCAAAATTATCCTTGTTTTGTGTTCCTGTTTTAGCTCATGATGACGCAAATAGAGAATCTTTATCTCACTTGTTGATTGGACTCACACACCTGGACTAGTGGCTTCATCCGCTTATCCAAATGCTAGAAGAGCTGGCAGCGGGTTTCCCAGCCCCAAATAATAATAAAAATTCTCTTCACTATTTTTGCCCCTGATTTATCAGTCAAAGAATAATTGTGTAAACAAAATAGAAAGACCTTCAATGGGATCCGCTCTTGTGAAGTCTAGCTGGCTTGTGACGTACTGTATTTTATGTTTTCCATTCGTTGACATAAACATACACCTCTCTCAAAATTAGACACTCCTCCATGGTTTGTGATTGTTGGCAGGCACCCGAGGATTCGGTTAGCCATGGTTTGTGTAAGAAAGGTTGGGAGGAGTGTCAAACTTTTATACCTCTGTTTTACAAAATAAAAGCTCTAGCACATGAGTGATCAATGCTTCCCTCTGCGAAGGGCCTATCCTTTACTTTTATGTTGAGTCAGTAAACCCATTCCTTTCTGTCTGCAGCAAGCATTTGAGTTGTTGTGATCTCACCATATATATGTTGATTTATGTAATCATGCTTTCTATCCTTCTTTGTTTAGCAAATGCTTTATTATCTGAATGAATATTACTTTGAAAGCTATGAATCACTATAAAAGGATTGTTATAATTAAACATGTTAAGCTCTACAATATAAGCCTTGTTATAAAGACTTCACCTAAGATAAGTATGATATCATTAATGTTCTCTGACCAAGAACAAAGTTTGCCATCACCAATTTTGATTCTCTCTTTTGCATCTTTGTTTGTGACTCCCATTACTCGTTTCAAGTTAGGTTATATGAGATGAAGTTGATGTCTATAATGATTGGTGCATAGATAAATGTGATGATTCTTGTCCGTATTTTATTTATCGAATCTTCACTCCATACACATGTGGTCATGTTTGCTGAGTTCAGTTTCGCTTGGGGACAAGCGAGGTCTAAGCTTGGGGGGAGTAGATACGTCCATTTTGCATCACTATTTTGTATCATAATGTTTTGTTATTCATCGATATATTTCATGTTATGATGGACCCCTTATGTTATTTTATCTTATTTTGCATGTTTCATAATTTTTGGAGAATAAACACCGGGACCAGAAATCTGATGGAAAAAGCACCGCCGAGATACCATATTTCAGAAGATCAGAAGAAGAAGGAGGACACCGGGGGTGTCTTAGAAGTTCATAGGAGGAGTCTAGCCAGAAGGGGAGCCAGAGGGGGGCCACCAGGGGCCCACACCATGAGGTGGCGTGCTCCCCTCCTGGTCGCGCCACCAGGTGGTGTGGCCACCCTGGCCTACCTCTGGGGGATATCTTTCGCGTACTTGGCCCCCAGGGAACCCTAAGCCCCATACTATCATCGAAGAATTATTCCTCCGCCGCCTCGGGCCGGAAAACACCCGAGAGAGAAAAGCTCTCTGGCAGGGAGAAATCTGCCGGGGAAATGCCTCTACGGAGAGGGGAAATCGTCGCCATCGTCGCCGTCATCACTCTAGGCATCATCAAGATCGCCATCATCATCATCATCACCACCAGCACCATCACCCTCATCATCCACCGTCATCCCGATGTCACAATTAGGGGCCTCTGTCGTTGTTTTACATTAGATCTCTCTCCTGGTGTGGATTACTTGTTAGTAGTTGATGCTTGTGAGATTTATCGGTGTTAGCACTTTATGATCAGATTGTTATAATCCATTATATCACCTCTAATTATGATCCATGTGATGTCTTGTGAGTAGTTCGTGTTGTTCTTGAGGACATGGGAGAAGTCAAGTTGTTAGTAGTGAAGTAATGTTGAGTAATATTTAACGGTTTGATATTTAAGTTGTGGTGTTGTTCTTCTAGTGGTTTCATGTGAACGTCGACTACATGATACTTCACCATTTATGGGCCTAGGAGAATGGATCTTGTATTTGGCTACTAATTGTGGGGTTGCCGGAGTGACAGCAACCTAAACCCCCGTTAGGAAACCATTGCACGAGGGAGCGTAGGATCCCGGAGTTTAAAGTTGTGGTTATATTTATTTCTTACTTACTTTCTTGTAGTTGCGAATGCTTGCAAGGGGTATAATCACAAGTATGTATTAGTCTTGGATGGGACGGTACATTAGCATAGGTTCACCCACACAACAATTATCAAACACTAAAGATTATTTAGCGGCATGAAACAAAAGCACTTGACAGAAACCTCTCGTGTGTCCTCGAGAACTTTTGTTAATCATAAGTAAACCTACCGGCTTGTCCTTTGCTGAAGAAAGGATTGGGCCACTTGCTGCAATTATTATTACTGCATTTTATTTACTCGCATTTTATTTATCTGCAATATCAAAAACCCCTACAAATTCATCTTTCAGTATTTACAGTTATTCCTTCATCGAAACTGCTTGTCAACACCTTCTGCTCCTCGTTGGGTTCGTCACTCTTATTTATAGAAAGTACTACGACACACCCCCTATACTTGTGGGTCATCAAATGCCCGCATGAATCACATCGTAATCTTTATGTCTTGCATATGCACTATGGTGCAGCCTTTATTTCTGTCACTTGCCCGGCTGTAATTTGTTCACCACACATGTTATTTATCTTCCACAGAGAGACACCACTAGTGAACTGTGGACCCCGGTCCTTTTTCTCATACTAATAATACACACACTGCTTTCACACTGCTTTCATACTGTTACTACTACTTTCATATTGTTCTCCTACTTTTTTCCACACCATACGTTTATCTCTTTGTGTTCAGCAAAACCGGTGATATTAACCACCTCACTGCTTCGTTGGGGCAAAGTGATTTGATTGTGTTGTGTAGGTTCTGCGTTGCTACTGAATCGGTAGTGCGCCCTGCCATCTCAGTTGCATCAACCTTCTGAAGTTACTCCTTCCTCCTACTGGTCGATTCAACCTTGGTTTCTTTCAAAGGGAAACTTGCTGTTGCACTGTTCATAACTTCCTCTTGAGTCTCCCAACGAACGTGTGTTCACACGCATCAGTGAGTCAACGCCCCTGCGCGGTCTGATCCAAATCCGACGGTTGTTGTTAGATCTAACCAGCGAAGGGGTATCGACCAATGAGAGCTCGCCACCTGTCATGCCCAGTCAGCGCCCCGTCAGCCGCCGCGCCGGATCCGCGTCAGCATGCTCGCCCAATCACAACAAGCCACGTGTCCTAGCCTATTCTGTTTTATTCCGGAATAGATTTTAATCTGGCAGTTTTGTAGAAAAGCCCCCAAACTTAGAACCATCATAAATTTTTAACCGTAGATCCAAATTAAGAAAAATGGACCTTTTGAAATCAGAACAACATTTAGAATCTTAAAGTATTGTCCAAATTAAAATTTGACAAACTTAAAATTGCTCAAATTCAAATATGCTTTTTTGATGATTTTTGACATAACTTAAATTTTGTAATTCCAAAAATTGTAAATAAACTATTTTTGGAAACCTTAGGATGTGTAATTTCATGTTCTCTGTCCCAAAATAATTTTTGAACCAACTAAAATTGAATTTAGAATAGATTGGCCTTTTTGAGTGTTTTTTACTTAGCTTAATTTCTGTAAATATTTTCAATATGTTTTCTTTAGCAATTTTATTCTAAGTACTAACCCTATACCAGAGAGACCAAAACCTAAGCCCTTGGATGCTGTGAAACCATGTCCATGTAATTTTGTGCTAGTTGTCCCTCCTAGTTGAAAACCACTAAGTGTGGAATTGTGAAAAACAATGAAGTGCAAGAAAGATGTTCCATTTTTTATCCTTGGAGTCAACATGAAACTTGAAGACCATGAAGTACTTATCCAAGAAAACATACTTCAGAAGCATCTCAAATAAGAAGAAGCACTTTGAAGAAAATCAAGAGGAACTTCAAGAAGACCAACTCCATCTTTTTCTCTAAGACTTTCTTCCCTGTCTTTTCTGTTCTCTTAGACCTTGTGATATGGATAATTTAGATAGAGACCAGCCCCTAGATTTAACCAAAACCATAAAGTGTTGGAATTTTCAATGAAGTCACAACCAAGGAGGGAGCTACCAAGGAACCTGAAGATTTTCCAAGACAAACCAATTGAGGACTTAGGATTTGTTTTCCAAGACTTAAAATTTATCTTCAAGATGATTAGTGTGTTTTTCCCAAGACTTAGAATTTGTTTTCTCAAGTGAGATGGGAGTTTTGGACCAAGACTTCAAAAAGAAGACTTTCATCAAGAAGAAAAACTTTAACAAGAAGATGAAGATTTTGACAAGTCCTTTCTAAAGGAGCTCTATCTCTACTGCCTTTCTTATTCTATATGACCAAGTCCCTAAGTCCTAGATAGGTGCTCCATATGATTTCTTCTACTGAACAAGGAAGACTACAAGCAAGGCCTTCAAAGTACATGCAAAAAGACTTAGACATAAGAAGCAACTCAAAGAGACAAAAGAAGAACTTGAAGAAAACAAGACAAAAATAGATTAGATCTTTGTGTGATATTTTGATCAAAGACCAACACTTAGTCACAAATGGAAAACTCTACTACAATAACTTAGTTTCTTTTATGCATTGAAACTAAATGTTTTCACATGCTTCCTTTTGCTTTGTTTGTTGCTTTGTATGTTTTCTTCATTTTGTTTGTTTGTTGTTTATTCTGTTGTTGTGTTTTCAATGTTTAGATTGTATGGAGAGCAACGTTCTTTTGTGAAGAGAGGTGATTGTTCTTCACCAAATTCAAAGGCAAGTGACACACCATCAAATCTCCCATATTTTGACTATGCATTACTAGTGTTTTTTAGTAGTATGCATGATAGGAATTTTTTACTAAGTTATTATTATGCTATGCAAAACCCCAAGTAGTGTGTATCCATCCCTTACACTTGTTATTTTGAAGCCTCATTACTTAGTAGATGCTTATCCTTGCTACAAAAATTGTTTTGTTGATGTTGTGGAAAAATTCTAAGTATAAACTTCAATGAACTACCTGGGTGGGTTTGATATTGCGTGGTTGTCGAAAGTTGAGTGTCTCCTTAGGGCCTTTAATCTCCTAAGGAGTTCACTTGAGGAATGCCACCTAGGAAACAAAGAGATTTCCAAGTCCTCTAAGTTTAGTAACTTCTCGTGCAGCCCTTTGACAATATGGGCTATGTCTTGATCAACTAAGCTGTGGGAGTTCAACCTAGGCTTGACAAACGGATGTAGAATAATTATAGGTGGAACGGGTATTACCGGTTGGATTGAATTTCTTCTTCTGAGAGATCTCATCTCAATTCTCTTCTTTCTGATGCACTTCGTGTGTATATCACGTTTGGGCTAATTGAAGACATAGGGTGAAAGTGCGCAACCTCTGCAGAGTTAGAAACTATGATCATAGCCGTCTTCTCGGTAATGGACGACTTCGAGCAGCTGGACAAGGAATGACGGAAGAATCTCAACACCATTTTCAATAAGTAAAATTTTGTCCAGTGAACAGTAGTTGTGGTGCTTGGATTTCAATCCAATGTTTCCACACTTTGAGAAGAAATGTTTGTTTTACAAAAGAGATAGGAGAAAACTTGCTTTATGCAAACTTAGCCAATGCTCTACTCAGCCAAATATGCATGTAGTATAGTCTTGCCATTTATATCCACCATAGTGTTACTTGCCAATATATTAAATTGTATTGACCCCCTTGTGCCTGCATATTCCATCTTGCATATGAATATGAAGACGAGTGAGGTTTCGTTCAGGATTTTGAGTCTACAAACAATATATTTTGCCTGTGGCACATAAAGAAGATGATGCTCAATGTTGTACTATGTTTTCCGATGTATTTCTGTTCCTACTAGTCTTCTGAAACTATGGAAGTTGTGAAGTTATTTTGTAAAGGCTGAATCATGCGATGTAATAGATTTTGATACATTTGCACGATATTTCATTTGAATCATGGTACTAATATTTGATCCAGGGACTAGCACAATAACACAATATTCTTGCATTATTTAAATGTGAGAACGCTATAGTAGCAACCGCACGGGATATTGCACACGGAGGATTATCCCTTTAATTAACAGAATTAATTAAATCTATACCTAATAATAAAGAGAGGAAGGTTTCTTCCGGTCCATCATGCTTTTGACTATTTTACCCTCCCACAAAATCAAATAATACGTAAAACTGCCATGGTAGCCGTTCGGTTATTTGATTCGTTTCTTTTCGTAAAACTCCCCTCGCTCCCCAACCTCCCAAGCTCCACGTAAAAAAAAATCTACCAACCTCTCTCAACACCCTCATTGTGATGCTATTCGCCGCCGGCCCGACCTCTGCCGCCGCTGTCTCGAACGAACCACCGAAACGAACGTCTGCCACCGCTGCGGTCCCTACAGTCTGTATGCTCCCCCTTCTTTCCTCAAACCCAACTCAGCCGCACCGCTGCAGTTCTTTCCGCACCAGCACCTCCACGTGCTCGTTCTCCTTCTTGGGCATCGGGAGTCTAGCAGGTCCAGCCCAGCCTAGCGGACCTTCTTCGCTGTGTGTTTGTTGAGCTCGAGGTCTGCTTTTCCTATTATTATTTTTTCGGGAGATCCCACGCTAGCATATCAATTAGCTTAGATTAGCCCAGACCGACCGGGGAAACAACTGCAGAAAGTATATCCGTTCAGTCCACATGTTTGCTCTACATCCTGATCACGTTGTAATCCTAGCCTAATAAGTGACTGCAACCATGCTGGTTTAATCGATGAACCTTGCAACTTCTTCAGGTCATAACATCCGAGTATAAGTTGAAGCCTAAGAAAGAGTCTCGTGCGTAGAAATCCCTTGCTCGTGCATAGTTTTAACATTGAAAGTAGCAACCATAAGTTAGTTTGATAGAGAGGAATAGCATATCTTGGCTCGACACGTGCAACATGCTAGAACTGATTTAATTTTTACAGAACGGCTCGACACATGCATGGGGCTAGAACTGATTAATGTTTCACAGGACATTTCCGAGTTAGAGCAACTCTAGCAGAGCCCGTAAAACGCGGGCGGGTTTATGGGCTGAGGTCGCATTTTCGGTCGTAGCAGAGCCCGTAAACAGTTTTCAGTCGCCCGAGAATCCAAGGCGCGGAAACCTACAAGTAGTGGTCGCTCGGCCATTTTCAGGTCACGCCCCATCCCTCCGCCGCAATCCATCCGCGCCGCCGCAAATCTCCAATGAGAAATTACTCGCGCCTCCACTTAGATCCACCTTCGTCGCGCCGCCATGCCGCCGAAGATGAAGACACCCAAGCGCGAGCCCGCCTCCCGGCCCATGTTTGACCCATCAGATCTGTCTGACGAGGGGTGACGGAGGGTGATGCGGTCCGACGCCGCGCGGAAGAGAGCGGCGAGTGCCTTCAGCAACAACCAGCACCGCGTGCCGGTGTCACAACAGTACCGCGCCCTCCCGGAGTTTGACCGCCTACGCGAAGCCGCGAGGCGTGGTGACGGCAGCTCCTCCGGCGCGGGAAGCTCCTCCCACGCACTCGTGAAGACAGTGCTGGAGCCGCTGTTGGAGTACGACCCAGCGGCATTTCGCCCCTCATTCTCCGAGCTCGATTTCGTCCCCGACAATGCAGTGGACGCCGTCGTGGCGACCCTCTACCAGCGGTCTGCAGCAGAGGAGGCGGAGCTCGAGGAGCAGCGCCGCGAGAGGCTCGAGGTGAATGATGTGCTCCACGAGAAGGCTATCACTGCCTCGCTCTAGAAGCCGCAGTACATCGGCTCGTCCGACGAGGACTAAGCGGCGCCGCCGACATTTTGGGGAGCGGCGCCTTCCCCGTGTAGGCCAGGGTTAGGGATAGGTCCAGGGCTATGGGTAGGGCTACTCCGGTGATCACCGTCGACGATAATCATTTTAATCGGTGGTCTTTGCCGCCTCTTTTGTAAACTAATTTTGTGGCAAAATCAGAAATCGGATTATGCGGGTTTATACTTACGGGCACTGCTATTGCGCGAATCGAGACTGAAAAACCCTAAAACGCGAACCGAAAACCACGTTTTCAGTTCCACGTTTTAGGGGTTCTACTAGAGTTTCTCTTATATGGTCAGTGTGTGCTTGCACAATTCATTAGGTGGAGAAAGTTAATTGCAGAAAGTAATGCAGACAGTTATGATGCTTATCTACATATTCAGAGGTCAGAGCCAATCTAATTTTGCTATCCACAATATGGTTCAAAATCATTTCAAATTGTTGGAGCTACGTAGGGATTGATACATCATTGAGCTATCCACCTCGGATGATTGCCCTTTCTGCCCTGCTATTGAATACACCGAGCATCTGCTCCTTCAGTGCATTTCCATTCACCCTCTTTAGTCGGTTGTACCCGCCCTTAATAGATGATGTGCGCTTTGAGACTTTCGGTATGGCTCTCTTATTTGCAAAGTCAGACGGTTCTTATTTGGCCCCTATGGAAAATTTGGAAGAGGCACAATGCTAATGTTTTTAGAGATGAGGTCCACTTCAAATATCCAGCAGCGCTACGCCAGCATAGTCACCAACCATAAGGGCCTATTTGGATTATAGGAATTCCATAGGATTTTTGTAGGATTCCAATCCTTAGGAATTTTTCCTATGGATTGCGTTTGGTTCAAAGGAATGGCCTACCAAAATTCCTATGGATTGAATTCCTATGCCCCAATTCCATAGGAATTTAAACATCTACTCCAACCTCTTTTTTAGACTCAAATGCGTAGGATCGAGGCACGTTTCCTGTGCTTTTCCTGCGTTTCATCCAAACGACTATTACTATAGTTGTACTTATTTTTACATTCCTCTGTTTTGCACAAGCAAACCTGTGAGATTCCTACGTTTTTCACATTCCTGTGTTTTTGAACCCTACAATCCAAAGAGGCCCCAAGTTATTTCCTGTCGAGTTTTTCAGATGTACATAAGAACAAGCACTTCAGATGTACTATTTACATCGCAACAAATGCATCCATCCATCCATCCATCTTTAGCAAGATAGCTAACTATATCCAAGCAGGATCTTAAGCACTTCTCATCTTTACCCCCTTTCAACTCTTGGAAAAAGAAACACAATCATATTACACACACCCCCCGCAAGGCAATCCTAGCCCTCTCGCCGCCTACATGTCTCACCCGCAATCCTATGATGTAGGCATGCATCCACCGTTGACAATCTTCGACAACCAACTTTGCCATTGCTCGGTTGCATGACGATGTATGACGACTAACATATAGTAAGATTTTCTTGACTTGGAAACACCAACATAAAAAAAAGAGTCAATCCTTTGATAACTATCCTCGAAAAGCCGCAAAGACCCAACCTCGCCGCTGCGAAAGAGCAACACCGTCCCCACATGTTTGAATGACAACGAATATTTTTTGTCTCCCATTGCAACGCACGGGCATTTTTGCTAGTCTTAACAAAAGCTACAACGTTCAGACTCTAGACCAACAACATTGAAGGAGAAGTGAAAACGAAAGCATACGGCTTTTACTAAACTCGTTTCAAAATACATCTTGTTTTAGAAAAACATGCAAACAAGTGAACATGGTTTTATTTGGCAGACAAACAGTGCGAGTCCCAGTCCCAGGATCCACGGTTGCGCAACAAGCCAACAAGTAACTATCACATGATCAATTGTTGCACGAGCTGCTCGAGTGCCACCCTGGAATCCCCGCCGTCGCCCAGCGCCTCCCTAGCCTCCCGCGACCCCTGCGAAAGATCAGATCACCAATCTTGAGATTGATTCTTGTGCCGAGGCAGTCGAATACTGGACGTGATGCCGGTGAGTGCTTGGTGAAGTCGATCGACCTGAAGTGGATCGAGTCCGCCCAGATCGCCGAGTCGTATTTTGTCGATGATGAAGTCGAGGACCCAGCGCCCCAGATTCCCACAGACGGCGCCAATGTCGAGGGGGTGACCTCAACAATCCCCATGGTAAGGGACCCGGGGTTTCGTGAAGGAAAAGGCGCTTGCGAACTAGTCGACTTGATGGATTACTGCCCGGTGAAATTTATTGCGATGAGGTGAAAAGTATCGATTACAGGGGGTATTGTTTGCAGATTGAATCTGGCGCGACACTAAATCTAGGATTGTATGCTCCGTTCGTGACCCCCTCCCGTGCTTTATATAGGTAGTCCGGTCTCAGGGGACGTACATGAGGTGGACTCGACTTCGAGTCGGTTGCCATCTTTCGTATTCTTACCGCTCAAGTCCTTCCTTCTGCTCCGGATAGATTCCCTCCATGGACCTTCGTATTGTTACTTACGAAATCTACAAAGGCACCCCTTAATGGGCCTCACCGGGTATGCCCATAGTGGAGGGTCTTGAAGATAATCATAAAAAACCACCTAATCCTTTTCTTCAAGACATACTTGCAATATGCTCAACTCTATGCATTACCATTATTCATATACATCCTTGAATATAACAATGGTCATCAAGAAAGTTTCTAGAGTCCAACACAAGAACTCCATTATTTTTACATGGACAAGATCTATAAGAATATCTCAATGCAAACATTAGTTCATAAGGATTGTTATTAATTACTAAAACCACACGTGGGGGCACCATGCACTCTTACCGGGCACACTAGTTTCTGGTCCATTTTTATCCTCTTCCGTAAAACTTCCGCTGGATAAGTGTCCAAGTGAGTTTCTGATAGGAAAATTATGTCTGGGTCATATTTCCATTGGACATCAAGCACTGAACAAACTGTCGGGTCGTTACCAAGACCCTGGCAGTTCAGTTCTAAGAGTTTCATTGCTCCTGGCGGTCACCCTCGAGGAGTGTCGCCGATCTCAATAGTTCATAATACGAATATGAAGTAGAAACTGCCATGCCTTCTACATTTTTGTTTTTCTTCTTATTGTTATTCTTCTGTGGCGTAGAGATAGAATCCGCAATAGGGTTTTGGGGTGGTTCAAACTGGTTCACCCGTTCTGCAACGGGAGGCTGATTCTCGTAGATAATCAAGGCCCCTCCAATCGGTTTATATTGAGTAACCGTTGTAGAATCCTCTGCGGGCCTCTTCCTACCAGATGCCTCTTCAGACTTTAGACCAACAACATTGAAGGAGAAGTGAAAATGAAAGCATACGGCTTTTACTAAACTCGTTTTAAAATATATCTTGTTTTAGAAAAACATGCAAACAAGTGAACATGGTTTTATTTGGCAGGCAAACAGTGCCAGTCCCAGTCCCAGGATCCACGGTTGCGCAACAAGTACCTATCACATGATCCACTGTTGCACGAGCTGCTCGAGTGCCACCCTGGAATCCCCGCCGTCGCCGAGCGCCTCCCTAGCCTCCCTCATCGCCGCCAACGTCCGCTCCCGGAGCTCCCTCCCGCCATCAGAGTCCATCAGCCAACTGACCTTCCCCTCGATCTTCTCGGCCGTCACGACGCCATTTTCAACCCCTTCCACCGCCACGGCCAGCTGCAATTCCTCCACCAAGAAAACCTTGTTCATCCGCTGCTCCGCGTACAGCGGCCATGCCAGCATCGGCACGCCCGACATGACCGCCTCCAGCACAGAGTTCCACCCGCAGTGCGTCACGAACCCGCCGACGGAGACGTGGGCCAGCACTTCCCGCTGCGGCGCCCACGACATGACCACCAGCCCTCTGTCCTTAGTCCGGTCCAGGAAGCCGTTCGGGAGGAGCGCGTCGAGCTCCAGCTCGTCGCCGCCCGGCGGGCTGCGCACGACCCAGAGGAAGCGTTGCCCGCTCATCTCCAGCCCCGCCGCCATCTCCTTGATCTGCTCGGCGCTGAACCGGCCCATGCTGCCGAAGCAGAGGAACATCACGCTGGCCTTCGGCTGCGCGTCTAGCCACGCAAGGCACTCCTTGCCGCGCTGATCGACCACCTCCTCTGACTTAACCAGTGGACCGACGCAAAATATGGGCGGCGTCGTGCGCCTCGGGGGCGTGCAGAGGCCGGAGACGACGGCGTCGGTGGCGCGCGGCTCCAGGGAGCGGCAGCTGTTCACGATAACACCACGGGACTCGCACATCTTTCCGGACAAGGCGAGAAAATGATGGTAGCTCAGGCTAGCCCGGTCGAGGAAAGCAGCGGGAAAGTCGTTCGCCGGTATCGGAGGGACACCCGGCACGTGCACGGGCTCGCTGCCGCGGTCACCGATGCTCACAGCGTTTCGAGTGTGGAGGACGGGCATGTGGAGCAGTACCGCGAGGCCGGCGGTGCAGGTCAGGAAGAAGAAATACGTCGGGATGCCGACCTCTGCGCCGGCGTCGGCGGCGCTGTAGCAGAAGAAGTCGAGGAGGAGCGCCGCCGGGGAGGCGACGCGAAGGAAGTCACGGAGTCCAGGGATGGCGGCGCGGGAGAGCTCGAAAGGCTTCGCCGCATGGTCGCCCTCCGGCACTCCGGGCGGTAGTGGCGCTTCCGGGATGTAGTGGAACGATAGGAAGGGGCTGGCTGAAGCGGCGCCGAACACGGAGGGCGCGGTGGGTGTGGCGTTTTCGGCCGGACGACCACGTAAAACGATGGTGACCGAGAGGCCGTGTGCCACAAGCTGCCTGCCAAACTCCACGGCGGGGATCAGATGGCCTGCGCCCGGCGCAGGGTACATGACAACCATCCTACGCGAGTCTCCGTTGCAGCTTCCTTCCATTTTTTTGACGTTGCTTCGGAAGTGTGATGAATTGAGTGCAGAGCTACGAGCAGGTGTTATGCTTCTGCGGGATCGAACAGGCTACGCGCTTCACTTGTGGCCACAGCATGTACCTAATCCCCAAGTAAAACTCCCGCCTTTAAATTACTCCCTTTCCCCTTGCCCAGTAGTGCCAAACACGATTTCCGCCACTCGTCTCTCCCGCTATGCATGTGATGACTTCATTGCTCGCCGATCGCCGTCCGCGACAGCGTGGCGTGGGTGTCTGTGTCTTCTCTAACGATGGAGGCCATGTTGCTCTGCCTCGTGGTCCACGCACTGGGCTTCCTCTGTTCCGGCAGCCCGCGCCTGATTTTTGTACAAATATGACCATTTTTTTCCCCCATTTTTTTACAAATATAACCCTCTGCCGAACACATTTGTCAAAAATGACCACTCTAAATTCTTCTGTTAAAAATGGCATGGTAGGAGGGCGAAAAGTCTACACGTGTCCCTTTCGGCCATTGGGGGGGGGGGGGGACGGCGGCGGCGGGAGGCTCTTACAGCCATGCGGACTGGCGGGAGGCCCTTCCAGCCATAGGGCGCGGCGAGAGGTGACGAGGCCCACACTGTGTGCCAGTAGGAGGGGATGGTCGACGTGGCACGCTGGCTTCCGGCCATTGGGAAAGGCGGGAGATGGTGGGCCCGCGGCGGGAAGCTCTTCAGTCATAGACTTTGGCGGGAAGTTCCGTGCCATTGATGGCGCTAATTCAGAGGACCAGGGCACTAATTCTCATGAAGGTACAGTCCAACGCTAGGCTATCTTCATCGAAAATACAGATGATTCCTATCCTGATGCAAACGGCGCTGATTTCGAGACTAGGCTGTAGGAGACACTGACTCCTGCAGTACACCGCCGAAAGTAGCAAATTGTGCTATAGTAGATCATCGAAATGTGCTTCTTTTGCTGTACTTGATCACAGAATTGGACATTGGTGCTTTGCCTTCTTGTCCACCTCACATGCCAACTCTGGTTGGTTCCTTTTAGAGACAGACCGCATCGCAGCAGCTCACTCACCCGTACACAGGGACTCGGAGGCATGATTAGTTAAATTTGGTTATTAGGAGGGGCGATTAGTGTTAAAATTTTCTAGTCTACACTGTTTATAATTTTTTTTCAAGTAAATCCATTGTATTAGGGGGCCAGGACCCCTGCTGGTCCCCACCTGTCTCCGCCACTGCCCGTACATCTTTTTCATTCTCTCTTCGACTCTCTTATTTCCAGGAGGAACACATCATTTTCATCCTGCTAAATGAAGCATGAGCCGAATGTGTTATGTGTATGGTTTAGAAGTGGGAGAAAAGATAGATTAAGGTATGATATTTAAGATCCTTGTATTATTTCATTCATGCATGTTGGTAAACTCTCCATCAGTGAGTGAGTTATAAGGTGACATATTTTGTTGTTTGAAACGAAATTAGCTGTCTGTATTATCATTGTGGAGCAAGCGGAGTTGTTATTTTTAAGGAATTATTATGTGAAGATATTATTGTTCAAGGTACGAAATGCACATTTTTTTTATTTTGACACGCACGATGTATTTAAGTTATATTCTGAGATTGTAGGTAGCATCAACGTAACATGTTTGTAGTGTCTAGATTAGGACGTAGCATATGTAGTATTATTACAGTATGTTTAGAGTGTGTAGTAGTACGTAATTATATAATAAAATGTGAGGTTAGAGCTGTTTATACCGTACGAACATGGTTACATATACTATTATTGCACGTGTAATAATGAAGCTAGTCAGTAGTATCAGCATGCGAGGTTAGAGCTACTAATTATAGTTGTGTGTTTTAGTTGTGCGGTTTGAAAACTATATTTAAATTTAATTGTGCGCTTGAAAAATATATTTGTAATTAATAGGTACGATAAACACTTTATATGTATTTTATTTAAAATTAGTTGTGTGCTTCAAAAATATATTTGTAATTAATAGGTACGATGAACACTTTATATATATACTTTAAAAAAGTATATTTAAAATTAATTGTGTGTTTTGAAGATATATTTGTAATCAATAGGTACGATGAACACTTTACATGTATATTATGGTGGCGGCATCATGCGGGTGGGTCAGAAGGACTTGATCTTTTGCGTTGTGAGTTGAAGAATATTATTGTGGAAGGATTGCTCGAAACTAATTTCGGGCAAATTAAAGGGGCCTTCGGGCAGAGTTTTATCCGGAGATGGCCAGAAAGAAGATAGTCGTTGAAGCAGTCATCTGTAAGAAAGTGAAAGAAGTGTACCGTTGGGCGTTACGTCGGGTTACTGGCTTGCAAAAAGCACTTGGTGCCGCTATGTATGGTCAACCTATGGTGTATGTGCAATTTTTGGATGCTAGCGATGAACCTGGTAGCAGCACCGCGGCTGGTGAGCTGCAGTTGTCACCCATTGGCTATAAATACAGAGACGACGGATGTGAGTGAAGCACATGAAGAAGATGCACAAGTTGTCACCCAGAATGTCGGACCATATTGGATGGCGGTTGTAGACCTCAATGAACGTATTGAGGGACTTTCGGACAAGCATGATTCTGGTGATGACGATCATGTAGACTCCTCAGATGATGAAGCTGAGGGTGAAGGAGGTGGTCCATCTCGAAGAGGGCAGTGACGCCAACAATGGCACCAGAGGACATTATGACTCTAGTCGGTGGTGAAGATGATACCTCCATCCGCGGAATCGGAGCTACAATTCTGCAGAAGAAGCAACATTTTCCGTCCAAGGAGGTAGTTGGCCATGTAATCAGGAGATATGCCATCGCCACATCTCGTGAACATAAAGTGAAGAAATCTAACCCACAGATGTTGAAAGTTGTTTGCGTTAGGAAGATGAGTCTGGTTGCGGTGGTATAATCGTGGCTCGTCAGCCTTAGGGCATATCCCAGCCGTGGAAGATAACTCGTATGGTGCCCCATAGCTGTGAGCAGTCTAGTACTTTGGCAGAAAACCGCAATGTCAGTGCCTCATATGTGGCACAAATTATGACGTCACTCATGAAAGATAAGATTGGTTGCTCGGTGAAGTAATTGCGAGAGGGTGCAGAATACGTGATTGCATGATTGGTTTCATCATATGCATATTTGTTTGTTTTCCCTCAACTCTTATGCTTGCTACCCAGCCTTGCTAGCCAAAAACCCTGTACTGAGAGGGAATGCTTCTCGTGCATCCAAACCTTGAGCCCCAAAACCTTGCCATTTGTGTCCATCATACCTTCCTACATATGGTATTTCACCGCCACTCCAAGTAAATTGCTCATGTGTTACCTTTAAAACCTTCAAAATTATCCCTGTTTTGTGTTCCCGTTTTAGCTCATGATGACGCAAATAGAGAATCTTTATCTCACTTGTTGATTGGACTCACACACCTGGACTAGTGGATTCATCCGCTTATCCAAATGCTAGAAGAGCTGGCAGCGGGTTTCCCAGCCCCAAATAATAATAAAAATTCTCTTCACTATTTTTGCCCCTGATTTATCAGTCAAAGCATAATTGTGTAAACAAAAGAGAAAGACCTTCAATGGGATCCGCTCTTGTGAAGTCTAGCTGGCTTGTGACGTACTGTATTTTATGTTTTCCATTCCTTGACATAAACATACACCTCTCTCAAAATTAGACACTCCTCCATGGTTTGTGATTGTTGGCAGGCACCCGAGGATTCGGTTAGCCATGGTTTGTGTAAGAAAGGTTGGGAGGAGTGTCAAACTTTTATACCTCTGTTTTACAAAATAAAAGCTCTAGCACATGAGTGATCAATGCTTCCCTCTGCGAAGGGCCTATCCTTTACTTTTATGTTGAGTCAGTAAACCCATTCCTTTCTGTCTCCAGCAAGCATTTGATTTGTTGTGATCTCACCATCTATATGTTGATTTATGTAATCATGCTTTCTATCCTTCTTTGTTTAGCACATGCTTTATTATCTGAATGAATATTACTTTAAAAGCTATGAATCACTATAAAAGGATTGTTATAATTAAACATGTTAAGCTCTACAATATAAGCCTTGTTATAAAGACTTCACCTAAGATAAGTATGATATCATTAATGTTCTCTGACCAAGTACAAAGTTTGCCATCACCAATTTTGATTCTCTCTTTTGCATCTTTGTTTGTGACTCCCATTACTCGTTTCAAGTTAGGTTACATGAGATGAAGTTGATGTCTATAATGATTGGTGCATAGATAAATGTGATGATTCTTGTCCGTATTTTATTTATCGGCTCTTCACTCCATACACCTGTGGTCATGTTTGCTAAGTTCAGTTTCGCCTTGGGGACAAGCGAGGTCTAAGCTTGGGGGGAGTTGATACGTCCATTTTGCATCACTATTTTGTATCATAATTTTCTGTTATTCATCGATATATTTCATGTTATGATGGACCCCTTATGTTATTTTATCTTATTTTGCATGTTTCATAATTTTTGGAGAATAAACACCGGGACTAGAAATCTTATGGAAAAAGCACCGCCGAGATACCATATTTCAGAAGATCAGAAGAAGAAGGGGGACACCGGGGGTGTCTTAGAAGTTCATAGGAGGAGTCTAGCCAGAAGGGGAGCCAGAGGGGGGCCACCAGGGGCCCACACCATGAGGTGGTGTGCCCCCCTCCTGGTCGCGCCACCAGGTGGTGTGGCCACCCTGGCCCACCTCTGGGGGATATCTTTTGCGTACTTGGCCCCCAGGGAACCCTAAGCCCCATACCATCATCGAAGAATTATTACTCCGCCGCCTCGGGCCGGAAAACACCCGAGAGAGAAAAGCTCTCTGGCAGGGAGAAATCTGCCGGGGAAATGCCTCTCCGGAAAGGGGAAATCGTCGCCATCGTCGCCGTCATCACTCCGGGCATCATCAAGATCGTCATCATCATCATCATCACCACCAGCACCATCACCCTCATCATCCACCGTCATCCCGATGTCACAATTAGGGGCCTCTGTCGTTGTTTTACATTAGATCTCTCTCCTAGTGTGGATTACTTGTTAGTAGTTGATGCTTGTGAGATTTATCGGTGTTAGCACTTTATGATCAGATTGTTATCATCCATTATATCACCTCTGATTATGATCCATATGATGTCTTGTGAGTAGTTCGTGTTGTTCTTGAGGACATGGGAGAAGTCAAGTTGTTAGTAGTGAAGTAATGTTGAGTAATATTTAATGGTTTGATATTTAAGTTGTGGTGTTGTTCTTCTAGTGGTTTCATGTGAACGTCGACTACATGATACTTCACCATTTATGGGCCTAGGAGAATGGATCTTGTATTTGGCTAATTGTGGGGTTGCCGGAGTGAGAGCAACCTAAACCCCCGTTATGAAACCATTGCACGAGGGAGCGTAGGATCCCGGAGTTTAAAGTTGTGGTTATATTTATTTCTTACTTACTTTCTTGTAGTTGCGAATGCTTGCAAGGGGTATAATCACAAGTATGTATTGGTCTTGGATGGGACGGTACATTAGCATAGGTTCACCCACACAACAATTATCAAACACTAAAGATTATTTAGCGGCATGAAACAAAAGCACTTGACAGAAACCTCCCGTGTGTCCTCGAGAACTTTTGTTAATCATAAGTAAACCTACCGGCTTGTCCTTTGCTGAAGAAAGGATTGGGCCACTTGCTGCAATTATTATTACTGCATTTTATTTACTCACATTTTATTTATCTGCAATATCAAAAAACCCTACAAATTCATCTTTCAGTATTTACAGTTATTCCTTCATCGAAACTGCTTGTCAACACCTTCTGCTCCTCGTTGGGTTTGACACTCTTATTTATCGAAAGTACTACGATACACCCCCTATACTTGTGGGTCATCAAATGCCCGCATGAATCACATCGTAATCTTTATGTCTTGCATATGAACTATGGTGCAGCCTTTATTTCTGTCACTTGCCCAGCTGTAATTTGTTCACCACACATGTTATTTATCTTCCACAGAGAGACACCACTAGTGAACTATGGACCCCGGTCCTTTTTCTCATACTGATAATACACACACTGCTTTCACACTACTTTCATACTGTTACTACTACTTTCATATTGTTCTCCTACTTTTTTCCACACCATACGTTTATCTCTTTGTGTTCAGCAAAACCGGTGAGATTAACAACATCACTGCTTCGTTGGGGCAAAGTGATTTGATTGTGTTGTGTAGGTTCCCAGTTGCTACTGAACTGGTAGTGCGCCCTGCCATCTCAGCTGCATCAACCTTCTGAAGTTACTCCTTCCTCCTACTTGTCGATTCAACCTTGGTTTCTTTCAAAGGGAAACTTGCTGCTGCACTGTTCATAACTTCCTCTTGAGTCTCCCAACGAACGTGTGTTCACACGCATTAGTGAGTCAACGCCCCTGCACCATCTGATCCAAATCCGACGGTTGTTGTTAGATCTAACCAGCGAAGGGGTATCGACCAATGAGAGCTCGCCACCTATCCTGCCCAGTCAGCGCCCCGTCAGCCGCCGCGTCGGATCCGCGTCAGCATGCTCGCCCAATCACAACAAGCCACGTGTCCTAGCCTATTCTGTTTTATTCCGGAATAGATTTTAATCTGGCAGTTTTGTAGAAAAGCCCCCAAACTTAGAACCATCATAAATTTTTAACCGTAGATCCAAATTAAGAAAAATGGACTTTTTGAAATCAGCACAACATTTAGAATCTTTAAGAACTGTCCAAATTAAAATTTGATAAACTTAAAATTGCTCAAATTCAAATATGCTTTTTTGATGATTTTTGACATAACTTAAATTTTGTAATTCCAAAAATTGTAAATAAACTATTTTTGGAAACCTTAGGATGTGTACTTTCATATTCTCTGTCCCAGAATAATTTTTGAACCAATTAAAATTGAATTTAGTATAGATTGGCCTTTTTGAGTGTTTTTTACTTAGCTTAATTTCTGTAAATATTTTCAATATGTTTTCTTTAGCAATTTTATTCTAAGTACTAACCCTATACCAGAGAGACCAAAACCTAAGCCCTTGGATGCTGTGAAACCATGTCCATGTAATTTTGTGCTAGTTGGCCCTCCTAGTTGAAAACCACTAAGTGTGGAATTGTGAAAAACAATGAAGTGCAAGAAAGATGTTCCATTTTTTATCCTTGGAGTCAACATGAAACTTGAAGACCATGAAGTACTTATCCAAGAAAACATACTTCAGAAGCATCTCAAATAAGAAGAAGCACTTTGAAGAAAATCAAGAGGAACTTCAAGAAGACCAACCCCATCTTTTTCTCTAAGACTTTATTCCCTGTCTTTTCTGTTCTCTTAGACCTTGTGATAAGGATAATTTAGATCAAGACCAGCCCTAGATTTAACCAAAACCATAAAGTGTTGGAATTTTCAATGAAGTCACAACCAAGGAGGGAGCTACCAAGGAACCTGAAGATTTTCCAAGACAAACCAATTGAGGACTTAGGATTTGTTTTCCAAGACTTAAAATTTATCTTCAAGATGATTAGTGTGTTTTTCCCAAGACTTAGAATTTGTTTTCTCAAGTGAGATGGGAGTTTTGGACCAAGACTTCAAAAAGAAGACTTTCATCAAGAAGAAAAACTTTAACAAGAAGATGAAGATTTTGACAAGTCCTTTCTAAAGGAGCTCTATCTCTACTGCCTTTCTTATTCTATATGACCAAGTCCCTAAGTCCTAGATAGGTGCTCCAGATGATGTCTTCTACTGAAGTACATGCAAAAAAGACTTAGACATAAGAAGCAACTCAAAGAGACAAAAGAAGAACTTGAAGAAAACAAGACAAAAATAGATTAGACCTTTGTGTGATATTTTGATCAAAGACCAACACTTAGTCAGAAATGGAAAACTCTACTACAATAACTTAGTTTCTTTTATGCATTGAAACCAAATGTTTTCACATGCTTCCTTTTGCTTTGTTTGTTGCTTTGTATGTTTTCTTCATTTTTTTTGTTTGTTGTTTATTTTGTTTTTGTGTTTTCAGTGTTTAGATTGTACGGATAGCAACGTTCTTTTGTGAAGAGAGGTGATTGTTCTTCACCAAATTCAAAGGCAAGTGACACACCATCAAATCTCCCATATTTTGACTATGCATTACTAGTGTTTTTTAGTAGTATGCATGATAGGAAATTTTTACTAAGTTATTATTATGCTATGCAAAACCCCAAGTAGTGTGTAGCCATCCCTTACACTTGTTATTTTGAAGCCTCATTACTTAGTAGATGCTTATCCTTGCTACAAAAATTGCTTTGTTGATGTTGTGGAAAAATTCTAAGTATAAACTTCAATGAACTACCTGGGTGGGTTTGATATTGCGTGGTTGTCGAAAGTTGAGTGTCTCCTTAGGTCCTTTAATCTCCTAAGGAGTTCACTTGAGGAATGCCACCTAGGAAACAAATAGATTTCCAAGTCCTCTAAGTTTAGTAACTTCTCGTGCAGCCCTTTGACAATATGGGCTCTGTCTTGATCAACTAAGCTGTGAGAGTTCAACCCAGGCTTGACAAGCAGATGTAGAATAATTATAGGTGGAACGGGTATTACCGGTTGGGTTGAATTTCTTCTTCTGAGAGATCTCATCTCAATTCTCTCTTTTCTGATGCACTTCGTGTGTATATCACGTTTGGGCTAATTGAAGACATAGGGTGAAAGTGCACAACCTCTGCAGAGTTAGAAACTATGATCATAGCCGTGTTCTCGGTAATGGACGACTTCGAGCAGCTGGACAAGGAATGACGGAAGAATCTCAACACCATTTTCAATAAGTAAAATTTTATCCAAGTGAACAGTAGTTGTGGTGCTTGGATTTCAATCCAATGTTTCCACACTTTGAGAAGAAAATTTTGTTTAACAAAAGAGATAGGAGAAAACTTGCTTTATGCAAACTTAGCCAATGCTCTACTCAGCCAAATATGCATGTAGTATAGTCTTGCCATTTATATCCACCATAGTGTTACTTGCCAATATATTAAATTGTATTGACCCCCTTGTGGCTCCATATTCCATCCTGCATATGAATCTGAAGACGAGTGAGGTTTCGTTCAGGATTTCGAGTCTACAAACAATATGTTTTGCCTGTGGCACATAAAGAAGATGAGGCTCAATGTTGTACTATGTTTTCCGATGTATTTCTGTTCCTACTAGTCTTCTGAAACTATGGAAGTTGTGAAGTTATTTTGTAAAGGCTGAGTCATGCGATGTAATAGATTTTGATACATTTGCACGATATTTCATTTGAATTGTGGTACTAATATTTGATCCAGGGACTAGCACAATAACACAATATTCTTGCATTATTTAAATGTGAGAACGCTATAGTAGCAACCGCACGGGATATTGCACACGGAGGATTATCCCAATAATTAACAGAATTAATTAAATCTATACCTAATAATAAAGAGAGGAAGATTTCTTCCGGTCCATCATGCTTTTGACTATTTTACCCT
Organism: Alopecurus myosuroides; assembly: GCA_028641055.1. NCBI lineage: Eukaryota > Viridiplantae > Streptophyta > Magnoliopsida > Poales > Poaceae > Alopecurus > Alopecurus myosuroides. The sequence continues at coordinate 206,864,281 of CM054058.1, read as the reverse complement.
CCCACAAAATCAAATAATACGTAAAACAGCCATGGTAGCCGTTCGGTTATTTGATTCGTTTCTTTTCGTACAACTCCCCTCGCTCCCCAACCTCCCAAGCTCCACGTAAAAAAAAAATCTCCCAACCTCTCTCAACACCCTCATTGTGATGCTATTCGCCGCCGGCCCGACCTCTGCCGCCGCTGTCCCGAACGAACCACCGAAACGGACGTCTGCCACCGCTGCGGTCCCTACAGTCTGTATGCTCCCCCTTCTTTCCTCAGACCCAACTCAGCCGCACCGCTGCAGTTCTTTCCGCACCAGCGCCTCCACGTGCTCGTTCTCCTTCTTGGGCATCGGGAGTCTAGCAGGTCCAGCCCAGCCTAGCGGACCTTCTTCGCTGTGTGTTCGTTGAGCTCGAGGTCTGTTTTTCCTATTATTATTTTTTTCGGGAGATCCCACGCTAGCATATCAATTAGCTTAGATTAGCCCAGACCGACTGGGGAAACAACTGCAGAAAGTATATACGTTCAGTCCACATGTTTTTCAGTTCCATGATCTCTGCTGCTGGCTCTACATCCTGATCACGTTGTAATCCTAGCCTAATAAGTGACTGCAACCATGCTGGTTTAATCGATGAACCTTGCAACTTCTTCAGGTCATAACATCCGAGTATAAGTTGAAGCCTAAGAAAGAGTCTCGTGCGTAGAAATCCCTTGCTCGTGCATAGTTTTAACATTGAAAGTAGCAACCGTAAGTTAGTTTGATAGAGAGGAATAGCAGATCTTGACTCGACACGTGCAACATGCTAGAACTGATTTAATTTTTACAGAACGGCTCGACACATGCATGGGGCTAGAACTGATTAATGTTTCACAGGACATTTCTGAGTTAGAGCAACTCTAGCAGAGCCCGTAAAACGCCGGCGGGTTTACGGGCTGAGGTCGCATTTTCGATCGTAGCAGAGCCCGTAAACGGTTTTCAGTCGCCCGAGAATCCAAGACGCGGAAACCTACAAGTAGTGGTCGCTCGGCCATTTTCAGGTCACGCCCCATCCCTCCGCCGCAATCCATCCGCGCCGCCACAAATCTCCAACGAGAAATTACTCGCGCCTCCACTTAGATCCACCTTCGTCGCGCCGCCATGCCGCCAAAGATGAAGACACCCAAGAGCGAGCCCGCCTCCCGGCCCGTGTTTGACCCATCAGATCTGTCTGACGAGGGGTGACGGAGGGTGATGCGGTCCGACGCCGCGCGGAAGAGAGCGGCGAGTGCCTTCAGCAACAACCAGCACCGCGTGCCGGTGTCACAACAGTACTGCGCCCTCCCGGAGTTTGGCCGCCTACGCGAAGCCGCGAGGCGTGGTGACGGAAGCTCCTCCGGCGCGGGAAGCTCCTCCCGCGCACTCGTGAAGACAGTGTTGGAGCCGCTGTTGGAGTACGACCCAGCGGCATTTCGCCCCTCATTCACCGAGCTCGATTTCGTCCCCGACAATGCAGTGGACGCCGTCGTGGCGACCCTCTACCAGCGGTCTGCAGCGGAGGAGGCGGAGCTCGAGGAGCAGCGCCGCGAGAAGCTCGAGGTGAATGATGTGCTCCACGAGAAGGGTATCGCTGCCTCGCTCTAGAAGCCGCAGTACATCGGCTCGTCCGACGAGGACTGAGCGGCGCCGCCGACATTTTGGGGAGCGGCGCCGCCCCCGTGTAGGCTAGGGTTACGGATAGGTCCAGGGCTATGGGTAGGGCTACTCCGGTGATCACCGTCGACGATAATCGTTTTAATCGGTGGTCTTTGCCGCCTCTTTTGTAAACTAATTTTGTGGCAAAATCAGAAATCGGATTATGCGGGTTTATACTTACGGGCACTGCTACTGCGCGAATCGAGACTGAAAAACCCTAAAACGCGAACTGAAAACCGCGTTTTCAGTTCCACGTTTTAGGGGTTCTATTAGAGTTTCTCTTATATGGTCAGTGTGTGCTTGCAGAATTCATTAGGTGGAGAAAGTTAATTGCAGAAAGTAATGCGGACAGTTATGATGCTTATCTACATATTCAGAGGTCAGAGCCAATCTAATTTTGCTATCCACAATATGGTTGAAAATCATTTCAAATTGTTGGAGCTACGTAGGGATTGATACATCATTGAGCTATCCACCTCGGATGATTGCCCTTTCTGCCCTGCTATTGAATACACCGAGCATCTGCTCCTTCAGTGCATTTCCATTCACCCTCTTTAGTCGGTTGTACCCGCCCTTAATAGATGATGTGCGCTTTGAGACTTTCGGTATGGCTCTCTTATTTGCAAAGTCAGGCGGTTCTTATTTGGCCCCTATGGAAAATTTGGAAGAGGCACAATGCTAATGTTTTTAGAGATGAGTTCCACTTCAAATATCCAGCAGCGCTACGCCAGCGTAGTCACCAACCATAAGTTACTTCCTGTCGAGTTTTTCAGATGTACATAAGAACAAGCACTTCAGATGTACTATTTACATCGCAACAAATGCATCCATCCATCCATCCATATTTAGCAAGATAGCTAACTATATCCAAGCAGGATCTTAAGCACTTCTCATCTTTACTCCCTTTCAACTCTTGGAAAAAGAAATCATATTACACACACCCCCCCGCAAGGCAATCCTAGCCCTCTCGCCGCCTACATGTCTCACCCGCAATCCTATGATGTAGGCATGCATCCACCGTTGACAATCTTCGACAACCAACTTTGCCATTGCTCGGTTGCATGACGATGTATGACGACTAACATATAGTAAGATTTTCTTGACTTGGAAACACCAACATAAAAAAAAGAGTCAATCCTTTGATAACTATCCTCGAAAAGCCGCAAAGACCCAACCTCGCCGCTGCGAAAGAGCAACACCGTCCCCACATGTTTGAATGACAACGAATATTTTTTGTCTCCCATTGCAACGCACGGGCATTTTTGCTAGTCTTAACAAAAGCTACAACGTTCAGACTCTAGACCAACAACATTGAAGGAGAAGTGAAAACGAAAGCATACGGCTTTTACTAAACTCGTTTCAAAATACATCTTGTTTTAGAAAAACATGCAAACAAGTGAACATGGTTTTATTTGGCAGACAAACAGTGCGAGTCCCAGTCCCAGGATCCACGGTTGCGCAACAAGCCAACAAGTAACTATCACATGATCAATTGTTGCACGAGCTGCTCGAGTGCCACCCTGGAATCCCCGCCGTCGCCCAGCGCCTCCCTAGCCTCCCGCGACCCCTGCGAAAGATCAGATCACCAATCTTGAGATTGATTCTTGTGCCGAGGCAGTCGAATACTGGACGTGATGCCGGTGAGTGCTTGGTGAAGTCGATCGACCTGAAGTGGATCGAGTCCGCCCAGATCGCCGAGTCGTATTTTGTCGATGATGAAGTCGAGGACCCAGCGCCCCAGATTCCCACAGACGGCGCCAATGTCGAGGGGGTGACCTCAACAATCCCCATGGTAAGGGACCCGGGGTTTCGTGAAGGAAAAGGCGCTTGCGAACTAGTCGACTTGATGGATTACTGCCCGGTGAAATTTATTGCGATGAGGTGAAAAGTATCGATTACAGGGGGTATTGTTTGCAGATTGAATCTGGCGCGACACTAAATCTAGGATTGTATGCTCCGTTCGTGACCCCCCTCCCGTGCTTTATATAGGTAGTCCGGTCTCAGGGGACGTACATGAGGTGGACTCGACTTCGAGTCGGTTGCCATCTTTCGTATTCTTACCGCTCAAGTCCTTCCTTCTGCTCCGGATAGATTCCCTCCATGGACCTTCGTATTGTTACTTACGAAATCTACAAAGGCACCCCTTAATGGGCCTCACCGGGTATGCCCATAGTGGAGGGTCTTGAAGATAATCATAAAAAACCACCTAATCCTTTTCTTCAAGACATACTTGCAATATGCTCAACTCTATGCATTACCATTATTCATATACATCCTTGAATATAACAATGGTCATCAAGAAAGTTTCTAGAGTCCAACACAAGAACTCCATTATTTTTACATGGACAAGATCTATAAGAATATCTCAATGCAAACATTAGTTCATAAGGATTGTTATTAATTACTAAAACCACACGTGGGGGCACCATGCACTCTTACCGGGCACACTAGTTTCTGGTCCATTTTTATCCTCTTCCGTAAAACTTCCGCTGGATAAGTGTCCAAGTGAGTTTCTGATAGGAAAATTATGTCTGGGTCATATTTCCATTGGACATCAAGCACTGAACAAACTGTCGGGTCGTTACCAAGACCCTGGCAGTTCAGTTCTAAGAGTTTCATTGCTCCTGGCGGTCACCCTCGAGGAGTGTCGCCGATCTCAATAGTTCATAATACGAATATGAAGTAGAAACTGCCATGCCTTCTACATTTTTGTTTTTCTTCTTATTGTTATTCTTCTGTGGCGTAGAGATAGAATCCGCAATAGGGTTTTGGGGTGGTTCAAACTGGTTCACCCGTTCTGCAACGGGAGGCTGATTCTCGTAGATAATCAAGGCCCCTCCAATCGGTTTATATTGAGTAACCGTTGTAGAATCCTCTGCGGGCCTCTTCCTACCAGATGCCTCTTCAGACTTTAGACCAACAACATTGAAGGAGAAGTGAAAATGAAAGCATACGGCTTTTACTAAACTCGTTTTAAAATATATCTTGTTTTAGAAAAACATGCAAACAAGTGAACATGGTTTTATTTGGCAGGCAAACAGTGCCAGTCCCAGTCCCAGGATCCACGGTTGCGCAACAAGTACCTATCACATGATCCACTGTTGCACGAGCTGCTCGAGTGCCACCCTGGAATCCCCGCCGTCGCCGAGCGCCTCCCTAGCCTCCCTCATCGCCGCCAACGTCCGCTCCCGGAGCTCCCTCCCGCCATCAGAGTCCATCAGCCAACTGACCTTCCCCTCGATCTCCTCGGCCGTCACGACGCCATTTTCAACCCCTTCCACCGCCACGGCCAGCTGCAACTCCTCCACCAAGAAAACCTTGTTCATCCGCTGCTCCGCGTACAGCGGCCATGCCAGCATCGGCACGCCCGACATGACCGCCTCCAGCACAGAGTTCCACCCGCCTACGGAGACGTGGGCCAGCACTTCCCGCTGCGGCGCCCACGACATGACCACCAGCCCTCTGTCCTTAGTCCGGTCCAGGAAGCCGTTCGGGAGGAGCGCGTCCAGCTCCAGCTCGTCGCCGCCCGGCGGGCTGCGCACGACCCAGAGGAAGCGTTGCCCGCTCATCTCCAGCCCCGCCGCCATCTCCTTGATCTGCTCGGCGCTGAACCGGCCCATGCTGCCGAAGCAGAGGAACACCACGCTGGCCTTCGGCCGCTTGTCTAGCCACGCAAGGCACTCCTTGCCGCGCTGATCGACCACCTCCTCTGACTTAACCAGTGGACCGACGCAAACTATGGGCGGCGTCGTGCGCCTCGGGGGCGTGCAGAGGCCGGAGACGACGGCGTCGGTGGCGCGCGGCTCCAGGGAGCGGCAGCTGTTCACGATAACACCACGGGACTCGCACATCTTTCCGGACAAGGCGAGAAAATGATGGTAGCTCAGGCTAGCCCGGTCGAGGAAAGCAGCGGGAAAGTCGTTCGCCGGTATCGGAGGGACACCCGGCACGTGCACGGGCTCGCTGCCGCGGTCACCGATGCTCACAGCGTTTCGAGTGTGGAGGACGGGCATGTGGAGCAGTACCGCGAGGCCGGCGGTGCAGGTCAGGAAGAAGAAATACGTCGGGATGCCGACCTCTGCGCCGGCGTCGGCGGCGCTGTAGCAGAAGAAGTCGAGGAGGAGCGCCGCCGGGGAGGCGACGCGAAGGAAGTCACGGAGTCCAGGGATGGCGGCGCGGGAGAGCTCGAAAGGCTTCGCCGCATGGTCGCCCTCCGGCACTCCGGGCGGTAGTGGCGCTTCCGGGATGTAGTGGAACGATAGGAAGGGGCTGGCTGAAGCGGCGCCGAACACGGAGGGCGCGGTGGGTGTGGCGTTTTCGGCCGGACGACCACGTAAAACGATGGTGACCGAGAGGCCGTGTGCCACAAGCTGCCTGCCAAACTCCACGGCGGGGATCAGATGGCCTGCGCCCGGCGCAGGGTACATGACAACCATCCTACGCGAGTCTCCGTTGCAGCTTCCTTCCATTTTTTTGACGTTGCTTCGGAAGTGTGATGAATTGAGTGCAGAGCTACGAGCAGGTGTTATGCTTCTGCGGGATCGAACAGGCTACGCGCTTCACTTGTGGCCACAGCATGTACCTAATCCCCAAGTAAAACTCCCGCCTTTAAATTACTCCCTTTCCCCTTGCCCAGTAGTGCCAAACACGATTTCCGCCACTCGTCTCTCCCGCTATGCATGTGATGACTTCATTGCTCGCCGATCGCCGTCCGCGACAGCGTGGCGTGGGTGTCTGTGTCTTCTCTAACGATGGAGGCCATGTTGCTCTGCCTCGTGGTCCACGCACTGGGCTTCCTCTGTTCCGGCAGCCCGCGCCTGATTTTTGTACAAATATGACCATTTTTTTCCCCCATTTTTTTACAAATATAACCCTCTGCCGAACACATTTGTCAAAAATGACCACTCTAAATTCTTCTGTTAAAAATGGCATGGTAGGAGGGCGAAAAGTCTACACGTGTCCCTTTCGGCCATTGGGGGGGGGGGGGGGGGGGAGGGGACGGCGGCGGCGGGAGGCTCTTACAGCCATGCGGACTGGCGGGAGGCCCTTCCAGCCATAGGGCGCGGCGAGAGGTGACGAGGCCCACACTGTGTGCCAGTAGGAGGGGATGGTCGACGTGGCACGCTGGCTTCCGGCCATTGGGAAAGGCGGGAGATGGTGGGCCCGCGGCGGGAAGCTCTTCAGTCATAGACTTTGGCGGGAAGTTCCGTGCCATTGATGGCGCTAATTCAGAGGACCAGGGCACTAATTCTCATGAAGGTACAGTCCAACGCTAGGCTATCTTCATCGAAAATACAGATGATTCCTATCCTGATGCAAACGGCGCTGATTTCGAGACTAGGCTGTAGGAGACACTGACTCCTGCAGTACACCGCCGAAAGTAGCAAATTGTGCTATAGTAGATCATCGAAATGTGCTTCTTTTGCTGTACTTGATCACAGAATTGGACATTGGTGCTTTGCCTTCTTGTCCACCTCACATGCCAACTCTGGTTGGTTCCTTTTAGAGACAGACCGCATCGCAGCAGCTCACTCACCCGTACACAGGGACTCGGAGGCATGATTAGTTAAATTTGGTTATTAGGAGGGGCGATTAGTGTTAAAATTTTCTAGTCTACACTGTTTATAATTTTTTTTCAAGTAAATCCATTGTATTAGGGGGCCAGGACCCCTGCTGGTCCCCACCTGTCTCCGCCACTGCCCGTACATCTTTTTCATTCTCTCTTCGACTCTCTTATTTCCAGGAGGAACACATCATTTTCATCCTGCTAAATGAAGCATGAGCCGAATGTGTTATGTGTATGGTTTAGAAGTGGGAGAAAAGATAGATTAAGGTATGATATTTAAGATCCTTGTATTATTTCATTCATGCATGTTGGTAAACTCTCCATCAGTGAGTGAGTTATAAGGTGACATATTTTGTTGTTTGAAACGAAATTAGCTGTCTGTATTATCATTGTGGAGCAAGCGGAGTTGTTATTTTTAAGGAATTATTATGTGAAGATATTATTGTTCAAGGTACGAAATGCACATTTTTTTTATTTTGACACGCACGATGTATTTAAGTTATATTCTGAGATTGTAGGTAGCATCAACGTAACATGTTTGTAGTGTCTAGATTAGGACGTAGCATATGTAGTATTATTACAGTATGTTTAAAGTGTGTAGTAGTACGTAATTATATAATAAAATGTGAGGTTAGAGCTGTTTATACCGTACGAACATGGTTACATATACTATTATTGCACGTGTAATAATGAAGCTAGTCAGTAGTATCAGCATGCGAGGTTAGAGCTACTAATTATAGTTGTGTGTTTTAGTTGTGCGGTTTGAAAACTATATTTAAATTTAATTGTGCGCTTGAAAAATATATTTGTAATTAATAGGTACGATAAACACTTTATATGTATTTTATTTAAAATTAGTTGTGTGCTTCAAAAATATATTTGTAATTAATAGGTACGATGAACACTTTATATATATACTTTAAAAAAGTATATTTAAAATTAATTGTGTGTTTTGAAGATATATTTGTAATCAATAGGTACGATGAACACTTTACATGTATATTATGGTGGCGGCATCATGCGGGTGGGTCAGAAGGGCTTGATCTTTTGCGTTGTGAGTTGAAGAATATTATTGTGGAAGGATTGCTCGAAACTAATTTCGGGCAAATTAAAGGGGCCTTCGGGCAGAGTTTTATCCGGAGATGGCCAGAAAGAAGATAGTCGTTGAAGCAGTCATCTGTAAGAAAGTGAAAGAAGTGTACCGTTGGGCGTTACGTCGGGTTACTGGCTTGCAAAAAGCACTTGGTGCCGCTATGTATGGTCAACCTATGGTGTATGTGCAATTTTTGGATGCTAGCGATGAACCTGGTAGCAGCACCGCGGCTGGTGAGCTGCAGTTGTCACCCATTGGCTATAAATACAGAGACGACGGATGTGAGTGAAGCACATGAAGAAGATGCACAAGTTGTCACCCAGAATGTCGGACCATATTGGATGGCGGTTGTAGACCTCAATGAACGTATTGAGGGACTTTCGGACAAGCATGATTCTGGTGATGACGATCATGTAGACTCCTCAGATGATGAAGCTGAGGGTGAAGGAGGTGGTCCATCTCGAAGAGGGCAGTGGCGCCAACAATGGCACCAGAGGACATTATGACTCTAGTCGGTGGTGAAGATGATACCTCCATCCGCGGAATCGGAGCTACAATTCTGCAGAAGAAGCAACATTTTCCGTCCAAGGAGGTAGTTGGCCATGTAATCAGGAGATATGCCATCGCCACATCTCGTGAACATAAAGTGAAGAAATCTAACCCACAGATGTTGAAAGTTGTTTGCGTTAGGAAGATGAGTCTGGTTGCGGTGGTATAATCGTGGCTCGTCAGCCTTAGGGCATATCCCAGCCGTGGAAGATAACTCGTATGGTGCCCCATAGCTGTGAGCAGTCTAGTACTTTGGCAGAAAACCGCAATGTCAGTGCCTCATATGTGGCACAAATTATGACGTCACTCATGAAAGATAAGATTGGTTGCTCGGTGAAGTAATTGCGAGAGGGTGCAGAATACGTGATTGGTTTCCCGGTCAGCTACGACAATGCTAGGCGTGTGAAGGAGGCTGTATTGGAGGATATGTATGGCACATATCTGGAGGCTTACAACAATGTTTCGACAATGCTTAATCGGATTTGTGAAGTCAACCCTGGGACATGTGTCTACGAGATGGAGAGGCCACATCCGAAAGGCACTCCCGGTCATTCCGTGATGGACCATATTTTCTGGCCATTCAGTCAAACTACCCAAGAGTTCCATCACTATCGACCGGTGATATCAATTGATTGTAAGTTCCTCACGGGCCGATACACCGGTACACTGTTCATAGCGGTGGCATCAGATGCATAACCAACTCATTCCTATTGCGTACGCCCTCATCGAGGCCGAGAACACGCAAAGTTGGTTGTGGTTTCAGATGTGCCTGAAGGATGGTGTTGTCAAATAGAGGCCAAGTGTATCCATAATTTCTGATCGCAACACATGTCTTCTTAGTGCACTTGTGCAAATCAAGAACCAGGTGGCAGTAGAACATCGTTGGCCCAATCTGCAAATAAGGTGGTGCATGAGGCATCTAGCTGCAAACTTTTACTCTCAGTTCAAGAACAAGGATTGTTTCAAGGCTTTCAAGATGCAGTGCATGCATACCCAGCCGCGGAAATTCGATGCCCTCTCGACTGCATTGGACGCCACAACAACAACGGCTTTTGGAGATGCACCGGCATCGGCAGCAGGCACTAGGAATCACAGGAGAGATAGGAATATGTCTGGGTGGGTAAATATTAACTGTCTGTACATTTACAAGTGGTCACCGGCTCAGAACAAGGAAGAAGTATGTGCATGGTTATTTGAGAGGAAATCAAAAGAAGGAAGTCAGCCTGCAGATTTACAAGTAGTCCTAAAGACTTTGCTTTATCACTATCCTTGCAGCCATGTCCATAAGGCGGCTGCAGCCCAGAAGATTCCAGTTGATCCGTATATCTCTTCGTACTTCAGCACGCATAATCTTATGAAGATGTGGGATGGCGAGTTCTGGACATGGTGTTATGGAGAGAATAACAGAAATGTTTGGTACGATGGACCCACCTGGTGGCCTGAACCGAAGCTCAAGCGGGATGTCAAGGGGCGCGTCCAACCAAATGCTTTAGAAACAACATGAACTTTAGCCAACTCGGAGAAGGACGCAATTGTCATACTTGTAGGCATCCAGAACACACAAAGAGAGCTTGCCCACTCAGGCTGTAGTTTTGTATGCTAGTATTGTAACGAAATTTGTAAGCCATGTTGTATTTTTTTTAATTGAAGTTCTGTAACGTACTATGTAAGCCATGTTGTATTTTTTTTATGTTCTAATCTTGTATGTATGATTTGCTACATTAATTTTGTAGCGTGTTAAACTATTTTTTATGTTGTAACTATGTAAGGTACAGTGTATGGCGACATTGCCTCCACTGCTGGATCGACAATTCGACTGTACCCACCGCTTCCACCACTGGATAGATGATGATGCTCCATTTGGACCCCCATCTACTTTCAGACTTCGAGGTCCGGCGAACCGATGGAGTCTTGATCAACGGTTTGTGCCTTATCTTTCACGGAGCGGACTACTTCCACTCACACAGATGACATCCACACCTTATTTGTTCCAACTTGATGTGTGTCTTCTTACGGCACTTGTTGACCACTGGAGACCCGAGACACACCTTTCATTTTCGTTAGGGGGATATGACACCTACACTGCACGATGTTTCATTTATCATCGGGTTGCCTCTTAGTGGTCGCCCACTTGTGCTAGAAGCACCGCTATGTTCATGGCGGGAAGATCTTGAGATCTACATGGATCAAGCCATACCAAGAACACAAAGAGATAACAAGGCTAGATGGATCCCCATAGGCTGGCTAACAGATTTTAGTTTGGTCCCAGAAAATGTTGATGTTGCCTACTTGCTTTACCTGTTTAGCATGATGTTTCCGTCAGCAAACGGCGACTCAGTCAACCCTAATTTTATTGGACTTGCAAAAATACTTAGCCCTTCCTCTTGACACTCTGCACTTCGACATGTTTAGCTTCAGGTCAACAGTGCTCTGTCAGACTTACGGAGGGTTGTGTGACGCCTCCTAAGGGAAGAAGAAGACTTGCAGTAAAGAACATGTTCTTCTTGTATGCTACATATTCCTCCAGTTGTGGTCTTGGGAGCACATACCAGTCAGATGACTGGCCATAGATGTTGGTCCTGACCAACCTCTTGTCGACATGAGTATGGGCTCCCGGTGGAGACATGGCGTATTACGCTGGGCTCGCACGTTGGCTCTAAGATGTTATTCTCTTTACCATGATGGCTTCGGGACCATACATGAGGCTGATATTACATGGTTTCCGAGGTATCCGGCTTACGTTCAGCCCCAAAATTTGGCACATGAGTGTTTTCGAGACCAACATTTATGGATGACATGTTGTCACCTTCTATGCCTCCATATGTTGGAGCCGCAAAACCTTGAGCATGTGATGCGTCAGTTTGGGATCTTCCAAGTGGTGCCTCCATATGGTGGAACGCTCTGAACCTAGATCTTCAATACAACCGCCATGTGTGAGTCTCACAATTTTATTTCATGTGTACATATGTTACAATTATCATTTTCTAACGAATTTATTTTTCAGATTGGTTATGACTCCATGGATCAACCAACAAGTAGAGGACAATTCCCGGAAAGAAGCTAGAGGAATATTTCCGGAGACACCGGTATGACTTTATAAGGCCACATTTACTTACTAATACAGTTAGACCATTTCTAATATTGACGAGTAACAACTATTCATGTACAGGCCACTCCTGATGAACAGGGCAATCCTGATGTACAAGCCACTCCTGATGTTCAATGGTATGACGAAGATGTTTCAATTAGTGTCCACATACGGCCCATGCGTCCATCATACGTAACATACGAGAAACCATGGTCTTCATACAACCCTGGACCCTCGCAACCCCAGAATAATCCAAGTATGGAATTCTTCAATAATTTGTTTGGTATAAGTCAAGATACAGAGAACCCGTAACATGTTACACCATCCACACGGCATCGTCGCTTCAATCGCGAGATACGAGAGGAACCTTTACAGGCAACCAAGATAATGACGGAGATGATATTTCTCGCTATCTATATATGATACATATTTTCATCTATGTATGGGACAAATTTCTATGTATGTTTGCTTCAGAACTTTCACTATGTATAAGACATATATTTATATATTTGCTTGTGACATTTATTAAATAACAATAACTTCAATTAAGATACAATAGCTTAAATTAAGATACACACGGTACCACTGAATTTAAGATACATCTGAAATTTCAAAAAAAAAAACTACTACTTAAATTAAATTGCAACCGGTTGTATCTCTAATCATCAACTGCCCTTGGGTCTGCCATGTTTTCGAGATGACGACATGAAGTCGTCATCACTATTTTCATCGGCGAATGCCTTGGATGCACGAACATTCTTACATTTAGGTCTAACATGGCCTCGTATAGGAGGCATGAAATCATCACCGCTACTTTCATTAGCAACGAACTTTGATGCACAAACACTCTTATTTTTGGGCCTGACATTCCCTCGTATAGGAGGCATGAAATCATCACCACTATTTTCATCAGAGATGGCCTTTGATGCACGGACACTCTTATTTTTCGGTGTGACCTTCCCTCATATAGGAGGCATGAAATCATCACCGCTACTTCCATCAGCAACGACATTTCGTGCGCAAACACTCTTATTTTTGGGCCTAGCATTCCCTCGTATAGGAGGCATGAAATCATCGTCAGTATTGTCTTCAACGGTTTTTTTGACGATCCATCACTCTTCGCCTTTTATATAGCCCTTTTTACTGAATCAGTATAGACCATAGATTGTGGACGCCCGACCAAACAATATGCGCATAAAATCAAAATGTGTGATCTCTTTGTTCAGGAACTCTGCGTCGTCGGGATAATGTTGCACATTTATAATAAATGATTAACAAAAATTAGAGGGTTCATACTAGAATCTAACATAATATGAATACATAAAGTGATTACCTCAACGTGAAATGCATAGGCCTCCTTGAAAGTCCAAACGCGCTTAAATCATCTTGTTTTGGTGTTTGTTAACAACACATGTACTGTTAAAGGTGTTGATGTATTTCAGGGCTAAATCAACTTATTTGATATGGTGGTATGATGTTGCAAAAAGGAGCAAGTCATCAAGATTTCTGGGTGCTGGAATTTTCTCCAGGCAGGAGTCTCCGGTCTCCCTGACCGGAGTCTCCGGTGTGGAGATTTCGCCTTCGCTTTTTCTCTGGGCCAGTTGGTGTCGCGCACTGCATCCACACCGGAGAGTTTCCGGAGACTGTCCGGAGTCTCCGGTGTGGAAGCTTCCTCTCAAGAAACTGCTAAGGAAATGCTGGTGTTGCGTGCTGCACTCGCACCGGAGACTTACCGGAGACTTACCGGAGTCTCCGGTGTGACTGGAATCTAATCGATCCGCTCGACCCCAGACTCCCTCTGTGCCAACCCGCAGCGACAAGACCGGAGTCTCCGGTCCCCCTGACCGGAGTCTCCGGACTGAAGTTTTTCTGAAGAAGACCAAGTGCTGCCCAGCTGGTGTCGCCTGCTGCATCCAGTCCGGAGGGACACCGGAGACTGCCCGGAGTCTCCAAATCAGACCGGAGTCTCCGGCCTTCACTCCGGAGTCTCCGGTGTAAATTCGCCAGATCTGCTCCAACGGCTCTTTGACTTTATGAGGGGTATAAATACCCCCTCCCCTCCACCTACCTCCAGCTAGCTCGTCCAGAATTAAAGTCACCATTGTTGGAGCTCCCCCACCTTGCTAGATCTCCCAATCCAACCACCCAAAAGCCTTGATCTTTGGAGGATTGAAGGAGAAGGCCCCGATCTACGTCTTCACCAACCGGATTTCATTTCCCCTCTATTTTGCTTGAGGGATCTTTGCCTAGGGTTTCCTCTTGTGGAGAACCTAGGCTTCTTGCTACTCTTGGTGATTTGTGAGTGTTGGGAGCCCCCAATTAAGTTGTGGGTGTGTGCCCCAAACTTGTTTGTAAAGGACTCGATCCCCGCCTCAAAGGGGTTCAGTAGTGGAAGGTGAACAAGGCCTTTGTGGCGGAAGTTCATCGGAGAGTAGGGTGAGGCCTTAGTGGCGTTGAGTAGGCCTTCGTGGCGAGCTCACACCCCTCCAACGAGACGTACTCCCTTAACAAGGAGGAACTCGGGAATACATCATGTCTCCGCGTCCCCCATCGGTTACCTCGTTCCCTTATCCTTGCTTGTTATACTTGTTGCATTAATTATTGTACTAGTTGCATTTATTGCTATCCTTGTCATATAGGTAAATTCAACCTAGTTTCACTATTTAGAGAATTTACCTTTGTGTCAAGCCTAAACCGAAAGAAAAATTAAAATTGGTCGTAGCACCTATTCACCCCCCCCCCCTCTAGGTGCCCATACTTGACTTTCACTCCTCTGAAAAATATATCTTGTTTGCCTCAAGTGGCATAGGCATGTTCGAAGCCTAGACTCAATACCTTTTAGCTCATATACTCTGTTCCACCTTGTTTGCACTCTCAGTAATTCTTCACGAATTTTTTCGAGGATCCTATCCGGAAGTTGGTACTTGGCTAAATTTTTACCCAACCAGCAAGGTGGCTACGGATACTACATGTTCATAAAAGCATACTCCGACCCATCCCTCCCTCGTATTACTCACACTTCCTAGTGCGGAATGATATAGAATATACCAGGACATATATGAGTCGAAACCACGACTAAAACTATTAGACAACTTCGACTGGATACACTGGTTAGACACCTCAGTGAGCAGGATCTTATAACATCTCGAAGAGAAGAAATTGCGGTAGATTCTTAGCGTCATCATTGGGCAAAATATGGAGATACTAGCCGGAGCAGCGAATCTGCTTCTTTCGGTGATCAACTACAGCAAATATCCACTTTCGGTGGTCTACAACAGGGATAGAAAGCATGACCTTACAGGACTTTCATTGGGAAAAGGGATAGAAAGCAGCATGAGAATCTATGCCCTGATCCGTCAATCAGCGCCATCAGCGCGTGCAGCGGGATCGTGTCGTGACAGTACATCCCGTAAAACCCACGGGTGGAAGGGCTCCCCACCATGGACCTACCACATCCCGCCTTTCCCTATGGCTGGAAGCCACGTCGACCACCCCTCCCGCCGGCAGACAGTGTGGGACCCACCACCTCCCGCCGCGCCCAATGGCTGGAAGGCCCTCCCGCCAGTCCGCATGGCTGTAAGAGCCTCCCCCCCGCCCCCTTGATACTTCTCCAATGTATCTATAATTTCTGATGTTCCATGTTCATATTATGCCAATTGCTATATGTTTTCTATATACTTCATAGCATTTTTATGCATTTTCTGGGTTTAACCTATTGACAAGATGCCACAGCGCTAGTTCATGTTTTCTACTGTTTTTGTATTTCAAAAAAGTTGTTCTGGAAATATTCTCGGAATTGGACGAAACAAAAGCCGAAGTCCCTATTTTTATGTTATGTATACAGAGTCCGGAGGGGACTCAAAGGGGGTCAGGGAGGTGGCCACACCATATGGAGATGCGCCCCCTGGCCGCGCCACCACGCGGTGTGGGCCCCCTTGGCACCCACCGACATCGCCCTTCCGCCTATATATTTCCTTCCTCGGGAAAACCCTAAATACCCGAGCCTCCATCCACGAAAAGTTCCATAGCCGCCGTCATCATCAACCCTAGGACTCTGAAGCTCTTCCCAGCACCCTGCCGGGAGAGGGGAATCATTACCTGAGGGCTCTTCATCACCATGCCTGCCTCCGGAGTGATGCATGAGTAGTTCATCCTTGAACTACGGGTCCATAGCAGTAGCTAGATGGTTGTCTTCTCCTATTTTGTGCCATCACGTTTAGATCTTGTGAGCTGCCTAACATGATCAAGATCATCTTATTGTAATGCTACATGTTGTGTTTGCTCGGATCCGATGAATATTGAATACTATGTCAACTTGATTATAGATCTATCATATATGTTATTTGTGATCTTTCATGCTCTCCGTTGCTAGTAGATGCTCCGGCCAAGTAGATGCTTGTGACTCCAAGAGGGAGTATTTATGCTAGATAGTGGGTTCATGCCTCCAGTAATCTGGGAGAGTGACAGTAACTTCTAAGATTATGAATGTGCTATTGCCACTAGGGATAAAAACGTTGAGGCATATGGAGTATGATCGTTTAACGGTCAAACCAAGTGCTTCTTCGAGGTTGGACATACCCCACGTGGATGATGATTCAGCGAATGCCACTTTGGATGGACAACTTTTATCTCATCTTGTGGGGAAAGTGACCGAGGTGGGCGTGGATGAGGACAGGCTAGGATCTTTAATTGATCTGTATGCTTCTGGCCGGAAATCCAAATCCGCTAAGTGTAAGAGGAAGTTTTCACCACGGAAATCCGCGAGCTCGCTAAAAAAACAAATGTTTCCCGATGAATGGCTTATTCACTAATAGCAGAGGTCTTGGTGACTTGGCTAAACACATGAATATTGCTCAATACGTCAGGGGTCATAATTTGGAGTTTGTGGCGATTTCCGAATCAGGAAGGAGAGATTTTCCAGTGAGTGTTCTGAACCGCCTGGCAGGGTGTTTGGACTTCACGTGACATTCTATTCCTCCTCGTGGTAGACCAGGGGTATATTACTAGGCGTAAAACAGATTCCATAGATGTGTTATAGAGGTCGGATTGTGATTTTCATATTAAATTACACCTCCGTAACCGAGTTGAAAACTTCATTTGGAGTTTGGTTGTCGTGTATGGTGCCGCCCAAGAAGAGTTTAAGGAGGCTTTTCTTCGTGAGTTGGTGAACTTGGCTAAGGATAATCCGCATCCAATTTTAATTGGGGGGGGGAGATTTTAATATGCTGAGGTTTCCACACGAGAAGAGTAGATGACAGTTTCATGGTCACTGGCCTTTCTTGTTCAATGCTGTAAATGATAGCTTGGATTTGAGAGAGGTATATATGATCGGACGACAGTTTACTTGGCCGAATAGTCTCCCAGAGCCTACATACGAAAAACTAGACCGTGTACTGATGAGTACCGATTGAAAGGAGAAATTCCCAATGGTAACAGTACGTGCTTTGGAGCGTATTGAGGCTTTGTCGGACCATGCTCCACTCCTGCTATCAACTGGCTCGACGAAACCAAATACACAGCCATCGTTCAAATTTGAACTTGGATGGTTGCTGCGTGATGGTTTTGACGAGTTGGTAAAGACAGTTTGGTCCAAACCAGTGGTAGGTGACAACCCAATTCGAAGGTGGAAAAATAAAATGCGCAATGTGCGTAAATACCTTCGGGGATGGGCGAGACATAATAATGGGATGTTGAAAAAGGAGAAAGCACTACAACAAAACCCACCGTATAGCAATATATACCTAGCAACGACTTAAATATTTGTTGCAAAATTTTACCATAGATACAGATGTTTATATGTTGTCAACTTCATCCGTTATGCTATAGTCTCAATTGATGGGGAACCTACCAGCCCAGCCCAGTAAGCACTGCTCATTGCGGATCCCTTAACCCAACATCCATCCGGGAACGTGGCCACGAACTCTTGCCCTCACCCAGCAGTACTGTTTCTCGATCCCCTCCCAAAAACCTAGCCGCCTCCCTCCGGTAACCCAAGTCGTCGCACAACAGCCGGCGAGCACTGCGATCTCCACTCCTCGGTTCCTATTGATAGGATTCGAGCGATATCTCGAAGGGATGATTCGACTATAACCTTCACGTTCGTGTACAACAAGATCCCCTTCTCGGAGGAACTCTCCCGATGCAGCCAAGATGGATTTTGGATACGTCCCAACGGGGTGGTTTCTGGAACAGCCGCCATGGCAAGTTGGAGACCAGAGAGCGCGGGGTGCAAGGGCCATGGCAGAGGTTCAGGCTACAAGGTGCGAATTTCCTTTTTTATTTGATAGACTCTTGTCTCATTTTCCATTGGCTTGACCCGTGTTTACCAAATATCTAGGATATTTGTTCATTCCCGCACATTCCAATTGTCAGTCGCTAATCAGGCGCAGGTATATTTTTTCTGCTTGGATTGGTTAGATGCCGAAGTAGAATTGCAGACTTCGGCCTGGTTTTATTGTCACAACTTTCCTAGTTAAGTCTATTGGATATTGCTGACATTACGTTACCGATGCAAGTTTTTACCAGCACTCTTAATGTGATGTGCCAAAGTGTGTAGGACTAGCATAGCTTCATTGTTCTGCGGGAGTAGTAACATCAATTACTGTACGAAGGGTATCAGGTAGAGACTAAGCTCTATTTTGCATGTCTTTGTTGCTCTCAATATATTTCTAGCGCACCGATCTGGCAACCAATAAGATTAGATGGACGGTCTAATTAATTAAATGATTTTGATATTCCCTTGCTGTATTCGTTCAGATCCTTATCTTGCTTATTTGTATTTCCATCTGCGTGCTACCTAATGTCACTTGTTGGTCTGACAAGGTATGTGAAATTCACAGGGTAAAAAAAAAGGTCTTCGTACTGATTTAGCTTTCGCATACCATCGAGGTGAGTGTACCTAATTTTTTTTTCTTCAGGACTGCACCTGCCGTAAGATTTAACTTGAGGTACCCCACAAGGATTTCATAAAGTTATTTGTCTTCAGACTTTTTCAGAGTTCTCAGGACTGCACTTGCCATAAGATACAATACCCCTTCCTATGTTTATGATAACAACTAGCACTTGAGAGCAGGATCAACTGATCAAGGTACTTGTTACTACTGTGTATAAATTTTAAAACAACTAACACTTGTTTTCTGTCCTATGTAAAATTGGCAGAGGGGTGTGACTCTAGAGTGTCCTATGCTTGTATCCATGTTGGTTCTTATAGGACAACAGAGGAGTGTTTGTATAATGCCACAAGTCATAAGCTGCTGGCTGTACAATTTATTTTGATTGAGCATATAATCATATAAGAGTACGTTTCCCTCATATTATTCTAGGAAAATTTGATTACCCAATCATATAATTCTTTAAACTAGACTCACATAATAGTTTTCTTACTGTTCTCAAAGTACTAGACACTCAAATGGTATATTGTGCTTGTCATTTAGTATATCATGTTGCTAATAAAGTGCATGTTATTCATCATTTGACCATTTGAGGATGATATTAGCAAACAAGGGATCTTGTGAGGGAACCTTGGATGGTACCTATTTACTATATGGATGGTGAAATTGAACAATTTTCCATATGAATAATTGTTTCTCTCTTGAAGTTAATACCATCAGACCAAAGTATTGATCATTTTGTTCATGTTGCTTCGTTCTCTGTGCAAGTAAGAGCATAATTCATTTTCATACTGAAACATGAATTTCTTCATTGCATGACCAAAAGACATCGAACTAGTATAATTTACCTTCTAACTTTTGCCACGTTGATACTGAAATATTATTATTTTCATTGCAGGACCAAAAGATCACCAAGGACTATATTCGGATATAAGTTCTGAACGTATCTTAAGGCGGGACTAATCTAGGATATTTTAACAAGAATCTCTAAGAGGTGGTTAATCTGAGATACAGTGAAGAATAGTAGTACGACTATATGTACGACTAGTTGCATTGAATCAAGATTGTAACAGTGCAACCTTCGTTTAACTACCCTGTATACTGATTGTGATGATTAAAGTGATATATATATACATGGAATGTCTTCTTCACGTGATGCATTTTTATTCTGTGATTTATGTGTTCCATGGTATGTCCCTTTTAATATTCTCTTGGTGTGAAAGAAAGACTGAAGTGCTCAAGCAATACAGACCATAAAATAATATTTGTTTTGAAATAAAACGTTCATTCGTTGTATATTGTCTACCAACGGATAGACCTGTTGTTTGAACTCCGTTGTTATTCTGCAACGCCTTATCTATTGTTTACCAACGGACCTATATCTGTTGCACTCTACCCTTGCAACGCCCCATAAGGCAACGGACTTTATTCCGTTGGTAGAGGCGCTAGCAACGCTTATACAGACATTTAGATACAGATAAATGCGCTGCAGTAGGAGGGGTTGTCTTGTAGTGAAGGTTGCCTGTGTTCTACTCCCTCCGTTCCTAAATGTAAGATGTTTTAGCCCTTTTTCACATTCACACATGTCTACATGTATCTAGACAACTTT
This sequence comes from Alopecurus myosuroides, assembly GCA_028641055.1. Taxonomy (NCBI): domain Eukaryota; kingdom Viridiplantae; phylum Streptophyta; class Magnoliopsida; order Poales; family Poaceae; genus Alopecurus; species Alopecurus myosuroides. The sequence goes on along the minus strand of CM054058.1, from coordinate 206,843,830 downwards.
TAATGTATATGTTCACTCATATTAGTTTGCATCTAGACAATATGAGCAATATCTAGAACATCTTATATTTTGGAACGGAGGGAGTATTATTGATGAGTTGGATCAGATCACTTAGACTAGGTTGCTAACCAGGCAAGAGATTGAACTTAAAAGTCAATCAAACGCCAAGGTAGCACAAATGTTGCGAGAAGAGGAACTCAAATGGTATCAACGGTCTAAGGCTCAATTCATACTGGAAGGAGATTCGAATACTCAATATTTTCATAATGTCGCTAATGGGAGACATCGGAAAAAATGAATTCATTCTCTACATCAGGATGAAGGCCTGATCGAGGGACATGAGCAACTCAAGGCCTATATTACAAAGTTTTATAAAGGTCTGTTTGGGGATCCAGAAGTAAGTAATATTACTATGGACGAGTCTTGTACAGATGATATTACCCAACTCTCCCATGAGTAAAATGATTTTCTTATTGCTCCCTTCTCTGAAGAGGAGATAAAGAAAACGGTGTTTCAAATGGACTATAATAAGGCCCCTGGTCCAGATGATTGTCCAGCAGAGTTCTACCAACATTTCTGGGAGATCATAAAAGATGATCTAATAGAGATGTTTGGTTGCTTGCACACTGGAAATCTAGAGCTGTACCGCCTTAATATTGGGGAAATCGTTTTGTTACCTAAGGTTTTGGAGGCAGAAAGGATACAACAGTTTAGACCAATTTGTCTCATCAACGTTAGTTTCAAAATCTTAACAAAAGTTGCAACCATTAGGTTAAATTCAGTGGCAGATCATCTAGTAAAACCTACATAAATAGCTTTTATGCAAGGTAGGAATATCCTTGATGGGGTCGTGATCCTACACGAAACCATACATGAGATGCACACGAAGAAACTAAATGGTGTGATTCTAAAAATAGACTTTGAGAAGGCCTATAAAAAAGTGAACCGGGAGTTTGTCGAATCTGTTGCTCGGCAAATCCCTCAGGTGAACCTATAGGGTTTCGAATAGGAGAACCCATGAGCGCTGGTGGCGATCGTCGGCTAGAAAGGGGGCACAATTTACCCAGGTTCGGGGCCCTCGTAGAGGTAAAACCCTTACTCCTGCCTCTGTCGATCTGTATTATCGAATAGATCGGTTACAAAGATCGCTCAAGTCGAGAGTACAATCTCGAACTCAAGGCTTTGGTGGTGCGGTATTGCTTGGTCCTCTTCCGGTGGTTCTCCTGGCCTTATATAGGTGGCCAGGTCTCAAACCCTACCCTGGGAGGACTCGAATTCTAACCCTATGTCGGTTACAAGTTTCCTAACTTAGCCCGCTGTGACGCCCCGGGATCGGGCACTATGCAGATTTCAGCATTCCCGCCGAAACCCACATAATAACCGATTCCAGGTTGCCACTTGTGATAACATTACAACAGTTCACGATTGATCCACAACAACAGAAAAGATATATACAAGATGACTCAAACGAGTCAGGGATACAACTGATACAATACAAAGATCCAAATAACAGCGGAAGAAACAACATAGCGTCCGACTACGGACAAGATACAAATTGGACTAAGAGTCCTGAAGATAACCGAGAGCGTCCAATCTCTGCCCAGGCCAAGCCGGAGGGATTCCCAAGCTAACGTCGTCAGACTTCAGACCTGTTGACTGCAAGGTTGAATATGCAGCCACGAAAAAGGATTCGTGGGTCAGTACGGTTAAGTACTGGCAAGTGGATAAACCATACTCACAAGATACCGGCGTAACCAGTCATCACAAGATACAAATAATTTGGGTTCAACGGAAAGGAAAGGATTATTGCAAAGAAGCGGCAGCGGGCTGCACTAACTAACTACAGAGACTCGATACAACATCCGACTAAAAGAGGGGGATAAGATAGCGTATCGTAACCAACTACAACTAACATCAAACAAACCCATCCTGGATCTCGCCCCTTATCCAAAGAAGCAATCCGAGGATAACTCACACAGTTGGATTAATGATGGTTCAAGTTATTGTGTCAATAAGACTATTACTAGTCAAGTTATCATTAGTTAGGTGTAAATTGTTCTGAGTACTTGTTAGCCAGTACTTTCACCAAGTCATCCATAACCGCGGAAAACACGGCTTCTCGATAAGATTTAACCCTACAGGGATGCACCAATTTGGCCGTACACGTAAGAATACCTCGCCAGGATGGAAATGCACTTCCACCAAGCGAGGCACTCAACACAACCCAACTCTTCTTCGCATCAAGCCCAAAGAACCACATGCTGTGCGCTAATCGAGCCCCCACGAAGAAAAGGGGGACCCTCATAGCACTCTAAGACCACGCCGCCCTAAATGCCGACTGCAAAAGTTCCACCCTGGCGCCAAGAGTTCGCACCTGCACATGCATGCATCAAATGGAAAGCCCGAACTAAGTGTGGCGATTTGGACGAGATGCGAATCGAATCAAGTTGAGGGGGGCGCCCATACTCGCTTCCCACATGCGGTTAGTGCGCTCATCATGGATCAGTAGACAAGACCCTTTTCCTAATTAGGGTCGACACTAGCAGGCCTCAAAACCACGCCGGGCCTCCTGCCGGTGCCTTATCATCAAATTATTATTACCCAAAACATTAACATGTTGTTGATTGAATTGAAACCCAACTATCAAACTAAACAGGTGATAAGACGGACAACAAGAATTGAGCGCTAACAACACTAAGCATGCCACTACGGCACAAGGGCCAACAGGGTAAACAAACAACAGTTAATAGGAAGTGGAAGGAAGGCTATATCATGGCTACAAGGTAAACGTATGATAGGATCGAGACACAAGCATCGAATCATAAGGATAGAATAAAGGCAACGGAAAGAATCGGTAACAAGTGATGAAAGGCAGCCATTTGGCAGCAAGTGAGTATACTTGCCTGGAATCCAGCAAGTAGAGGTACATCTGAAGAACTTGTCGTTGCTCACATCATCTCAACGTCCTATCCGCGAAGAAGCAACGAACCTCGAACAAACACCGGATGCAACAATTACTACTACGGCAAAAGATCCAGCATGATCAAGATATGGATGCATGACAAGTTTAAGGATGCGTCAAACATAAACTAGTTGACATGGTAACATAATTAAATAGACCCATATGCAATTTGGGTTGCATATGGAAAGCCCATGAATTAAGGTTGAAATAATTGTTTTACAACTAACCAACAGGTGAAGGTGGATTAGCATGATGCATGGATTAGGAAAACAAAAAGAAAACAACAATAGCTTCAATTTGAAAAGGTGTTTACCAAGTTTGGAATTTTTATTTATTAAGTTATAAAAATTTGGCTTCTTAAGTGAGTTACACAAACATTGGTTGTTTTCACCAATTTTAATTGTTCAAAACAGATAACAAAATTTATATTTGGAAAGAACACAAAATTGTATATGGAATACATATTTCATTTGTTGAAAAAGGATTTAAAATGAGCAAGTTATTAATTTGACAATTTTAAATGCATTAATTAAGAAATAGTTGTTTTTCAGCAATTTAAATTATTCAAAACAGAAAACAAAGTTGATATTTGCAAAGTTCATGAACATTGGGATGGAAAACATATTTTACATGTTGGAATTGGTTTTGAATTGCCCAAGTTATGAATTTTGCAATTTAAGAGGTTTAATTAAAGCATTGAATTATTGCACCACTTTTAATTCGGAAAAAAAGTAAACAAATTGCATTGAAAAGGTTGAAAACATGTAGCAAATGTTTCACTGAACATTTAGAGCTATCAAACATAATTCTTGGGTTATTATTGAATTTATTATGCAATTTTTCATAAGCATTCTTATTCTGCCCTTTTTAGTAAACAGAAGGAAACATGTCCAAAATTAATTCAATTGTGTCCAAATAAAATACCAATGTGTAGAGGTTGTTAAGACAAATTTTTAGATCCCAATTTTGCTTAAATTGGATGAACCAAACTCAAGTTATTAAATTCCAAAGTTTCCACTTTTAATTGCATTTTCAGTAATTAATTACTTAGTGCAAAAATTGTTACAGCAACATATTGCAAACTTGACATGGACAGGAAGAGCATGAAATTCTGAATCCACAGAAACTTGAATCACTGGATTTGGAGCAATATTCAATTTTTTATGGATTTTACAAGTAATGTTTCAGATCTGGGTTTCTGAAATTCGAGAGAAAAACAGAAAAAAGAGGGAAAAAGGGGTTGGCTTGTGCCTTGGGGGGGGGGATCGAACCCAGGCTGCTGGGCATGCGCGCACGGGGTAATAGCCACTGGGCTAGTCGCTCGGTTTGTGTTAGACTAGGATGCAAATGTCTTTTGAGGTGAGCTTGATCGCGGATCTGGGAAACTTGTCGATCGTGGACAGACACGAACGATGACTGCAGCGATCTGCTGCTGCGGCCGGCGACTGCAGCGAGCGGGTGTGCATGTGTGCGTAGGGGAAAGAGAGAAGGAGGCGGAGGTGGCTTACAGCGGGGTCGGCCGGGAGCAGGCGAGCGACGCGGCGGCAGAACGGGGATGCGGTACTGACGCTGACTCGAACGACCAGATGCAGGGCTCGGCGACGACGGAAATCGCGACGGCGCGGTCTCCTGGAGCCTCCTCGGTCCACGCCGCCTTTAGCAAAGGTGGAGGTGGTGGCGCCGTGATTCCATTCCCGCGAAGAACCGGCCCAGAGGACGACCGTAGCAACGGCGCCGTGGCGTGCAACTTCCGGCCAGGAAGGGGTCTGTTTGGGTTCAGAAAAAAAATTCAGAGAGGAGAAGGGAGCTGAGGGGAGAAGAGGTGGAGGCGGCAAGGAGGAAGGTAGGAGACTAGGGTTAGGGTTCCCGCGCGGCTCGGGAGTAGATAAGGAGGGGGGAAGCAGGTGCACATGGGGGGCCATGGAGGGGAAAACGACAGGCAGAGGGGCACGTCCTCCTCGTGCTCTCCTGTACGGAAGGAAGAAGAACGTGGGTGGGCTTTGGTGGGGATGGTAGGTGGGCTGGCCCAATTGGGCTGGCCTGCCTCTCCCCCTTTGCAATTTCTTCTTCTTCTTTTTTTTGTTAATTGTGTTATGTTCCTCCTTATTTAAATTTCAGAAGAATAAAAGAAACTTTGTAAAATATTTTTATACAATATAATTTCAAATAGTTTGATATTAAAATAGAGGCTATTCATATGGCTATTAAACATTTGGCAAGCAACATAAACATTTGATTCTTAAATTTTAAATTTTAAATTTAGGGCTTATAGAAAATATTTTATGATGCAACAAACAACAAAAAAAATGCAATGCAATGCATTGCAATGCATGATGACCTGATGATGCAAACAGAAAACAAACCATTCTAACTGGGGAAAATCCCCGGGTGTTACAGACGACACCACTAACAAGGGATTGCGCCCTCGCAATACGCCACTAACCCGGGAGGGGAAAGAAGTTCGACTATCGATCCTTCATGCTTCCAGTTGATCTCCTCGACACCACTAACAAGAGATTCTTGCTCGGATTGATGACGATCTTCTCCCACCAGGAATCTTCCGATGATCGAACCTATTAGGTTAAAGGCTCAGAAAACGTCCACCCACGTAGGATCCTAAAACTTTGAAAGATTGAGAAGAAGAGAGACTCCAAAACAAATAAGATGAGAGGAGAAATAGAATAGAGACAAGGAGAAAACAAGAATCCTATTGAGATGTTTCCAAAATAGTTTAGCAGAAAATAGTTTTTGACACTCTAGAAACAACGACCGTTAGCGAGGTTATCCTACAGGCTTTGCGGACCCGTTGCTTCGATAACCATTCGTATCGAAACAATATCGGGAATCGGAAACCATGCTCTGATACCATTTGTGACGCCCCGGGATCGGGCACTATGCAGATTTCAGCATTCCCGCCGAAACCCACATAATAACCGATTCCAGGTTGCCACTTGTGATAACATTACAACAGTTCACGATTGATCCACAACAACAGAAAAGATATATACAAGATGACTCAAACGAGTCAGGGATACAACTGATACAATACAAAGATCCAAATAACAGCGGAAGAAACAACATAGCGTCCGACTACGGACAAGATACAAATTGGACTAAGAGTCCTGAAGATAACCGAGAGCGTCCAATCCCTGCCCAGGCCAAGCCGGAGGGATTCCCAAGCTAACGTCGTCAGACTTCAGACCTGTTGACTGCAAGGTTGAATATGCAGCCACGAAAAAGGATTCGTGGGTCAGTACGGTTAAGTACTGGCAAGTGGATAAACCATACTCACAAGATACCGGCGTAACCAGTCATCACAAGATACAAATAATTTGGGTTCAACGGAAAGGAAAGGATTATTGCAAAGAAGCGGCAGCGGGCTGCACTAACTAACTACAGATACTCGATACAACATCCGGCTAAAAGAGGGGGATAAGATAGCGTGTCGTAACCAACTACAACTAACATCAAACAAAACCCATCCTGGATCTCGCCCCTTATCCAAAGAAGCAATCCGAGGATAACTCACACAGTTGGATTAATGATGGTTCAAGTTATTGTGTCAATAAGACTATTACTAGTCAAGTTATCATTAGTTAGGTGTAAGTTGTTCTGAGTACTTGTTAGCCAGTACTTTCACCAAGTCATCCATAACCGCGGAAAACACGGCTTCTCGAGAAGATTTAACCCTGCAGGGATGCACCAATTTGGCCGTACACGTAAGAATACCCCGCCAGGATGGAAATGCACTTCCACCAAGCGAGGCACTCAACACAACCCAACTCTTCTTCGCATCAAGCCCAAAGAACCACATGCTGTGCGCTAATCGAGCCCCCACGAAGAAAAGGGGGACCCTCATAGCACTCTAAGACCACGCCGCCCTAAATGCCGACTACAAAAGTTCCACCCTGGCGCCAAGGGTTCGCACCTGCACATGCATGCATCAAATGGAAAGCCCGAACTAAGTGTGGCGATTTGGACGAGATGCGAATCGAATCAAGTTGAGGGGGGCGCCCATACTCGCTTCCCACATGCGGTTAGTGCGCTCATCATGGATCAGTAGACAAGACCCTTTTCCTAATTAGGGTCGACACTAGCAGGCCTCAAAACCACACCGGGCCTCCTGCCGGTGCCTTATCATCAAATTATTATTACCCAAAACATTAACATGTTGTTGATTGAATTGAAACCCAACTATCAAACTAAACAGGTGATAAGACGGACAACAAGAATTGAGCGCTAACAACACTAAGCATGCCACTACGGCACAAGGGCCAACAGGGTAAACAAACAACAGTTAATAGGAAGTGGAAGGAAGGCTATATCATGGCTGCAAGGTAAACGTATGATAGGATCGAGACACAAGCATCGAATCATAAGGCTAGAATAAAGGCAATGGAAAGAATCGGTAACAAGTGATGAAAGGCAGCCATTTGGCAGCAAGTGAGTATACTTGCCTGGAATCCAGCAAGTAGAGGTACATCTGAAGAACTTGTCGTTGCTCACATCATCTCAACGTCCTATCCGCGAAGAAGCAACGAACCTCGAACAAACACCGGATGCAACAATTACTACTACGGCAAAAGATCCAGCATGATCAAGATATGGATGCATGACAAGTTTAAGGATGCATCAAAGATAAACTAGTTGACATGGTAACATAATTAAATAGACCCATATGCAATTTGGGTTGCATATGGAAAGCCCATGAATTAAGGTTGAAATAATTGTTTTACAACTAACCAACAGGTGAAGGTGGATTAGCATGATGCATGGATTAGGAAAACAAAAAGAAAACAACAATAGCTTCAATTTGAAAAGGTGTTTACCAAGTTTGGAATTTTTATTTATTAAGTTATAAAATTTGGCTTCTTAAGTGAGTTACACAAACATTGGTTGTTTTCACCAATTTTAATTGTTCAAAACAGATAACAAAATTTATATTTGGAAAGAACACAAAATTGTAGATGGAATACATATTTCATTTGTTGAAAAAGGATTTAAAATGAGCAAGTTATTAATTTGACAATTTTAAATGCATTAATTAAGAAATAGTTGTTTTTCAGCAATTTAAATTATTCAAAACAGAAAACAAAGTTGATATTTATAAAGTTCATGAAAATTGGGATGGAAAACATATTTTACATGTTGGAATTGGTTTTGAATTGCCCAAGTTATGAATTTTCCAATTTAAGAGGTTTAATTAAAGCATTGAATTATTGCACCACTTTTAATTAGGAAAAACAGTAAACAAATTGCATTGAAAAGGTTGAAAACATGTAGCAAATGTTTCACTGAACATTTAGAGCTATCAAACATAATTTTTGGGTTATTATTGAATTTATTATGCAGTTTTTCATAAGCATTCTTATTCTGCCATTTTTAGTAAACAGAAGGAAACATGTCCAAAATTAATTCAATTGTGTCCAAATAAAATACCAATGTGTAGAGGTTGTTAAGGCAAATTTTTAGAGCCCAAGTTTGCTTAAATTGGATGAACCAAACTCAAGTTATGAAATTCCAAAGTTTCCACTATTAATTGCATTTTCAGTAATTATTTATTTAGTGCAAAAATTGTTACAGCAACATATTGCAAACTTGACATGGACAGGAAGAGCATGAAATTCTGAATCCACAGAAACTTGAATCACTGGATTTGGAGCAATATTCAATTTTTTATGGATTTTACAAGTAATGTTTCAGATCTGGGTTTCTGAAATTCGAGAGAAAAACAGAAAAAAGAGGGAAAAAGGGGTTGGCTTGTGCCTTGGGGGGGATCGAACCCGGGCTGCTGGGTGTGCGCGCACGGGGTAATAGCCACTGGGCTAGTCGCTCGGTTTGTGTTAGACTAGGATGCAAATGTCTTTTGAGGTGAGCTTGATCGCGGATCTGGGAAACTTGTCGATCGTGGACAGACACGAACGACGACTGCAGCGATCTGCTGCTGCGGCCGGCGACTGCAGCGAGCGGGTGTGCATGTGTGCGTAGGGGAAAGAGAGAAGTAGGCGGAGGTGTCTTACAGCGGGGTCGGCCGGGAGCAGGCGAGCGACGCGGCGGCGGAACGGGGATGCGGTACTGACGCTGACTCGAACGACCAGATGCAGGGCTCGGCGACGACGGAAATCGCGACGGCGCGGTCGCCTGGAGCCTCCTCGGTTCACGCCGCCTTCAGCAAAGGTGGAGGCGGTGGCGCCGTGATTCCATTCCCGCGAAGAACCGGCCCAGAGGACGACCGTAGCAACGGCACCGTGGCGTGCAACTTCCGGCCAGGAAGGGGTCTGTTTGGGTTCAGAAAAAAAAATCAGAGAGGAGAAGGGAGCTGAGGGGAGAAGAGGTGGAGGCGGCAAGGAGGAAGGTAGGAGACTAGGGTTAGGGTTCCCGCGCGGCTCGGGAGTAGATAAGGAGGGGGGAAGCAGGTGCACATGGGGGGCCATGGAGGGGAAAACGACAGGCAGAGGGGCACGTCCTCCTCGTGCTCTCCTGTACGGAAGGAAGAAGAACGTGGGTGGGCTTTGGTGGGGATGGTAGGTGGGCTGGCCCAATTGGGCTGGCCTGCCTCTCCCCCTTTGCAATTTCTTCTTTTTTTTTGTTAATTGTGTTATGTTCCTCCTTATTTAAATTTCAGAAGAATAAAAGAAACTTTGTAAAATATTTTTATACAATATAATTTCAAATAGTTTGATATTAAAATAGAGGCTATTCATATGGCTATTAAACATTTGGCAAGCAACATAAACATTTGATTCTTAAATTTTAAATTTTAAATTTAGGGCTTATAGAAAATATTTTTATGATGCAACAAACAACAAAAAAATGCAATGCAATGCATTGCAATGCATGATGACCTGATGATGCAAAAAGAAAACAAACCATTCTAACTGGGGAAAATCCCCGGGTGTTACACCCGCAAGGTATTGCGGGTGGGCTTCACGTGGGCCTTCTGGAAAACTCCAAGGGCTTCCCTTCTTGGGCCTTAACATTGGGCCTGATACGGGGTGTCCTTACCCGCAGGGTCTAAGATCCATCCCTTCGTCAGTAGCACCCGAGCGTTTGCTCGATTGGGATTTTTCCAGTCGAGTAAACGGTCAGATTTTTCATCTCTACTTCGGATAACCAGTATGGTCGTTTCCTGTTTAGAGGGTGTGTACCCTTTGTAATGAGCTTTTGTACTCGAGTATCGAGTAATGAAAGTGCCTGTTTTTATGGTCGTTATCGCAGAAGGATATGGTGCAGTAGCTTGGCTCTCCCGAAAGATCGGGGCCAATTAATTGCAACTAGGGCAAAAACAGTTCTGGCCTACACAGATTCGAGACCTCCGACTCGAACCCGATGAGGTGATTGTTGCGACTGGGCCGTAGTGGTCTTACCGAGTCGAACTTAACCTATAGGGTTACCCGGCGCGTCCGCTAGGTTTTTTCTTCGTGTTGTTGACACGGAATCGTACCGGAGGACGCAGCTTGAGTGCGATTCCAGGCCCTCAAGAGAGATCTTTTTGGGTCTTACCTTCATATTCGAAAGAATATGGCATCCGGATGTACCTAGTCGGCTGAACAATCCAGGTTTGTGATGTGCAAACATCGTATGAATGAATGGCAGGATCTTCCTATTCGTGCAATTTTGAGTTTGTGGTCCCTTGTCCATACGAAAGAATTTTCATGTTCGGAGTTTCATGCCCATACGAAAGAATTTTCGTGCTTTGGGGTATTTTTTCCTGTGAAAGAAATTTCACGTCATAATTTGTCCATACGAAGTTATTTACGTGTTTGGACTTTTATTCGAAGGATTTTTATTTATGTGAAGTTATTTCCGCGTTTGAACTTTCCATTCGAAGGATTCTTCAGCTTGATGATGCATGCTATGACGTCATAGCGCACTTTTATCCTCCCGATGGGACGTGACGGAGTAAGAGCATAAGCGCTGGCCCACTTTGTCAGCTTTTTGACCGGAAACGAGGCGTCGTTCCCGGTTTTTACGCGAACTGCGCGCAGTAAATGCGCACGATCCACTGTTAAGATCGTGGCAGGAAACAGCATCCGCCGCCCCTTCGTTTCACCTTCACACGCGGCGGCCGCGATGGATGCCATGCGGCTCAGCGAGCGGCCAGGATCGACTGGCTCTGTGTATAAATTCAGGCCTTGGTGAAGCGGTGAAAATTTCCCAGCTTTCGCCTTCCTCGCTCATCGTCCTCCTCGCGCACCATCTCCTCTCTCTCTCTCTCTTCGAGCTTGTGCTAGCAGCAATGGCGGGAGGCAAGAAACGCGGCGCTGCCGCCTCGGCGTCAGGAGAGGTTCCAGCGCAACCCGCACCGCGCTCGGGCGATTGGCGCTCGCCCAACACCACAGCCAAGAGTGGCAAGGAGATGCAGTGGGAGGGGTTGCTGCCCGTGGAGGCCGAGAAGCGGGTGCGCCTCGGCAAGAAGGAGGAGGTACCCAATCCACACGCGAATGAATGCGTGGTCTTCGCGGACCACGTGTCGCGCGGACTTTCTCTTCCCCTTCACCCATTCCTCGTGGCATTGTTGTATGTCTATGGCATACAGCTCCATGATCTTCCTCGGAATGCAGTGCAGCACATATCGTGCTTCATTGTATTCTGTGAGTGCTTTTTGGGCATTCGCCCACATTGGGGCCTCTGGAAGGCCCTCTTCAAGGTCCGAATCTTCCGCGAGAAGTCGCGAGTGGAATCCGAGCCTGGCGAGCCACTGCGCACGGGCGGCTTCGGGATTCAAGCGAAGTCGGAGAACAGCTACTTTGGCATGTACTTCATCGACTCCGCCCAAGGATGGAGGAAAAAGTGGTTTTACGTCACCGACAACAGCTCGGATGGGATTCAGGAATTCCACCCGTTCGCTGCTGTCTTGAAGAGACGGAAGTCCTGGGCGCACAGACTGTCGGCTGAAGAGACCCAGGTCGTTACGCCGCTACTCGCCAAGGTGGCCGCCCTCCGTGATCAAGCTGCTGGAGTCGTGCTAAACGGGCTGCACCTGGCGAGCATCTTCCTCAAGCGCAGAATTCAACCCCTGCAGCACAGGCCTTCCACGATGTGGGAGTACTAGAGCTCTGAGGATCCCAGTCGCGTGAGTCGTGAAGAGCTCTCGAACATCGAGTTCGAGAAAAAGATCGCGGCCATCACCAGCTTGAAGGTGGGAGAAAATTTCCCCGACTGCACAGTCGCAGCCTTCGAGGCGTCAAGGCCTCCGCCACCCGAACTGAGTTCATCCTTCCTTCTCTCTTTAGTTCTTTCCTTGTTCTGAATTTTGGTCGACTGAATTTTCCCTCGCTTTTCTTTTGTCTTCTTTGATAGAGCTTAACCGTAGCCACCTGCTACCCGCCCACGTCCGGAGAGGATGCCTCGGATTTATTGGCGAGTAACCTGGACGGTCCAGCCGACACCAGTGTTGCTGATGATTCCTCGAGCTCCGAGAGTGACTCCTCGTATGACGCGGGGGATTCGGGTAACGATCGCCTCCTTCGCAAACGCCGTCGAGTGGGGGATGACGAGGCCACCTCCAAAGATAACTCTTTGGAGGAATCGCCCGGGAAGGAACCCATCACCGTACTCCGCTGCGCACGCGCGCCCCTCCTCCTTCGTTTCCAACAATCCAAACCGCTTGGAATGCGGATATGTTGGACGAAGAGGATGATGACGAGTAAGTTCTTTCTTCTTGTTCTTAGTCGAACATTTCCTTTCGCATCTTTTTTGACATATTGTCTTCATTGCAGTCTGCAAGCTATCAGTCCTCGCAGGTACGCCTCCTCCCTTCCTCCCGAAAAGAGGAATAAAGTGGGAGCTGCGGGTGAGACTCCTACCGTCGACACCGTCCAAAACTCACCGAGTGTAGCCCCCAACGCGGCGACTACGGAATACAGAATTCCTAGTTTCGCTGCTGGGGCTTCGGCTCCGAAGGAGGTGTCGGGTAGCTCAGCGGATCCCCTCTCCCTTGCTCAAGGCCAGGTAAACTTTTGCTGCCTGCTTCTTCAATACTTTATCACCTTTGGATTTGTTATCGGGTGCACGTCAGTGCTCCCGATGGGAGTAGCCCCCGAGGCTATTAGTCGATCGCATGCGATTGGCTACAGGCTCAGAGATAGTCTTTTTATTTCTTCTTCTTAATTTTATCGGGTGCACGTCAGTGCTCCCGATGGGAGTAGCCCCCGAGGCTATACTCGAATGTTTACAATCAAGTATAGGCTCAAATTTCTCCTTCCTGATTCTTTTATCTTCATGTTCCTTGCAGTCGCTTATCGACTCCCTTGCGGCGGTTGGTCACCGTGTTGTTCTCGCTGAGTCGGAATGCGGGATCCTTCGATCAGACCTTGATCGACTCGCTTCGGAGAACGAGCTTCTTCGAAGTAAGTTTATCATCTTCTTCTGTCTTTATTTTTTCACTAATTCTTTGGTTCTAACAACTATTGCTGCGCAGCTCAACTTGAGTATATGAAGACCGAGAAGGCGAATGCCTCCACTCGGGCAACTGCTCAAGAGGCCGAGTTGGCGGCTATTCGACGGGAACTCGAGTCCTCCCGCATGTTGTCGGCGGATCTTGAAGGAAAGCATGCGGCTGCCCAGGTTGCTCTGAAGAATTTGGAGGAAGCTGGCACCAACGCGGATGCCGACCTTGTCGACTTCCTTCGTCCCCTTGCCGAGCGCTTTGCGGGTAAGTTGCTTTTGTCCTAAGATTTGTCTTCTGTCTTGGTGAGTCCTTTGGATCTTAACATTTTTCTTTGTAGGTCTTCTGGGTGTCCCACTGGAGCTTCCTGGGGTCCATCGGGTGGATGCACTGACGGATTCTTGCGCCGAGCTCAGGAGGCACGCCGAAGGGGTCTGCACCTTGATTGGCGATGCCACTCGAGTGTTGACGCAACTGCACGGCCGCCTTCTCGTCAACGCCGTGTCTCCACCCGCGCTGAGTGATTTGCTGAAGATTTTCTCGGAGAGCAATCTCCTTGATGCCTACGCGGTCGCTCAGTCGGAATCTGGGGCTAAGACCGCCATCCAGTTCGCACTGGCGCATGGAGTCACCGGTTTGGAGGAGGCCTACTCGGAGCTTCCTGTGGATCCTGCTACGGGCAAAAAGGTAGGGCTTCGTCGTTTTGGCGAGCCAGCCGGAGTCCTTGCTCAGAAATTATCCGAGGTGTTTGCCCGTGCTAGGGGAGGGACCGCCGCCGCGAGTGGCAGCACAACTGTAGCTCCTTAGTATATTTCTTCTGTACTTCGCTGTTCCGATTGTAATGAACCTTGGGATGTGCTCCCGTATTTTTAATGTTTTAATCGAGATGTTCTTCTGAAATGCTTCCCGCAATAGTGTGTTTCCTCCCGATGGGAGTAGCCCCCGAGCACCTGTAGGATAGGTGGTTAATATATCTCGAATAGGGCATCTTATTCCTTTAACTTCCTTGTATTTTTCAGGTAGCCGGGGTGGCTGCGGAGCCTTCAGGTGGACTTGCTACTCCATCAAATCCTCTTGTTGCCGCTGTTGGGACCTTTGCTGGTCTCCGTGATCGTGTAGCTGATGGTGAGCGCAAGCTAAAAGCGCTGCGTGGGATAGCCGATGTGGCTAAGTCCAAACAAAAACTGGCGATTGAACGCGAGCAGTTTGTAATGGATGAGTTGGCTTCTGTTGCCGAGGATTTGCTCTGTAAGTAATGCAGCCCCCAAGTCTTCTTTATCTTATATCCTTTTTTGATCATGTAACTTTGCTTTTCAGTTGTTCAGCCGGATGACAGGAATGAGAAACAATGGGTGGAAAACCACATCTTTCAAGAAGCTGGCAGCTCGAGACCTCACGTGAATAATTTTTGGTCCGATCATAGTCGAGGTTTTGTGCTTGCTACCTTGAAGTTCCGAGTCATCCAGGCGAAGATACTCGTGAGCTCCTTTCACGAGGTTTTGATTGCGATGAACGCCGCTTTCTATCCGCTGCAAAGGGGTCCTGAAGATTGGAGCCATCTTCTCAGGGTGTTCGGTCGAGAAGGAGAGATTCGCGAGTGTGTTCGCAATCAGATGATTTGCGGCTCGGTGGTGGATCTCTCTTTCGTCCGGTTGTGGCATCCTGAGGTGAACTTCAACTCCATAGCTAGGCTTCCTGATGGTCCAATCGACGAAATTTCTCCTCATTATAGGGCTGTTCGGCCTACGGCACAAGAAATCATTCGATTGACCTCAGATGAGGTAGATCGGGTTTTGGCAGCTGAGAATGCTCAGCGCCGGGTTTGATCGTAGGATGTCTATATCCTTTTGTTCTGTATAGTTTGTAAAAAATGTTGTAAGGTGTTCACCTTGTACATATAAATTTTCCTATGATGCTGAGTTAGGCGTAGCCCCCGTGTGTTTTTTTTGGGTGTGTACCTGTTACTTTTAGCATGTAAAGATAAGAAATCTTCGAGTATCTATGGTTGAGAAACCATGTATTTTATTGGAATGACTGAAAAGTCATGTGTTTTTCTGTCGAACTACAAGATGGCTAGTATAGCCTTATTATGGCTAAAAAATAAATCTAGGGGTAAAATTTGCGGAGTTGTGCGACATTTCAAGGATTGGAATAGACGCCTCCAGTCGCCGGGTTCTTCAGTCGATAGGCGCCACCTGGGATAACTTCGTGTATTATGAAGGGTCCTTCCCATGGTGGCTCGAGCTTGTGTCCTTCCTTCTGCTTGAGCCGCAGCACCAGATCTCCTACTGCGAAGGCCCTGTGGCGTATGCGGCGACTGTGATAGTTTCGCAGCGACTGCTGGTATACTGCTGATCTTGCGAGTGCAATATCGCGTATTTCGTCGAGTGCGTCCATGTCATCCGCGAGTGCCCTGTTGGAGGTTTCTTCGCTGTAAGCGACAACCCTTGGGGCGCTGAACCTGACGTCCTCGGGAAGAACTGCTTCGGCCCCGTGGACCATGAAAAATGGTGTGTAGTTTGTGGATCGGTTTGGAGTTGTCTGGAGGCTCCATAGCACAGAGGGTAGCTCTTCTGCCCAATGTCCTGCTGTCGGGTGTAGACGATCGAGTAGACGTTTCTTGATGCCAGCCGAAACTAATCCGTTGGATCTTTCGACTTGGCCGTTGGTTTGCGGATGGGCAACTGAGGCAAATTTGAAATTGATGCCCTTTTCTTCACAGAACTGCTGTGTTTCCTTTGCCGTGAAGTTAGTACCATTGTCTGTAATGATGTCGTGTGATACTCCAAACCTGCATACGATGGAGTCGAGGAATTTGATGGCGCATTGGGCGCTAGCCGAGGTTACCGGCATGGCTTCGATCCATTTGGTAAATTTGTCAACTGCGACCAGCAAGTGTGTGTATCCACCTGGCGTGGACTTGCGTAGTGGTCCTACCATGTCTAGCCCCCATTGTGAAAAGGGCCAGGCGATGGGTATCATATGCAATTCCGTAGCGGGTGTGTGTGCTTTTGGTGCGAATCGCTGGCAAGCGTTGCACCTGTCGACTAGCTCCTTTGCGTCTCTGGCGGCTGTAAGCCAGTAGAATCCAGCTCGGAAGGCTTTCCCCATGATTGCTTTCCAACTAGCATGATGTCCACAATCTCCTTGATGGATATCTTGCAATAATTCTTTGCCGTCCTCGGGTGCTATGCATCGTTGCAATATGCCTGAGATGCTTTGCTTGTATAGCTCTCCGTTGATTACCCGAAAGGATTTGCTTCGCCTGACTATCTGTCGAGCCTCTCGTGGATCTGCTGGGAGCTGTTTCGCGGACAAGTAGTCGAGGTATTTCTGCGTCCAGACTGGCTCGACCAGAAAAACTTGTCGCGAAATATGATGAATGAACTCGATAATAGCAACTTGCGGGCTGACCTCTGTCTCCGATGTTGTGGGTACGTCTGCAGTTTTCTTGATTTTGACTGATCGTCTAGTCATCCGCTCAAAATATATCCCTGGCGGTATGGGTGTATTTGTGGAACCCATGTTTGCCAGCATGTCTGCTTCTTCGTTGCTGGATCTCACAATATGCTTCAGCTCGCATCCCTTGAAACTTCCTTCGAGTAGGTTGTACATGTCACGATAAGCGACCATATTTTCAGCGATGGCGTCGCATTCCTTCATTGTCTGTTGCACGATGAGATTGGAGTCACCGTAGATAATCAGTCGGGTGGCTCCACACACAACTACCATCTTCATCCCATGCAACAGAGCTTCATATTCTGCGTCGTTGTTTGTTGCTGGATCATCAG
This sequence comes from Alopecurus myosuroides, assembly GCA_028641055.1. NCBI lineage: Eukaryota > Viridiplantae > Streptophyta > Magnoliopsida > Poales > Poaceae > Alopecurus > Alopecurus myosuroides. Next base: position 206,826,687 of record CM054058.1, on the reverse strand, counting down.
GTGGAAAATCCAATCGGAGGACGTACTGCAGTTTGTCCCCTCTAGGTGATATTAGGACGATTCCAGCTCCTGCTCCTTCGTTTCTCTTCGACCCATCGAAGTACATGATCCAATTACTCGTGTATTCTGGCAGGCCGGGCGTTTGTAGCTCTGTCCACTCGCTCAGGAACTCCACGAGTACCTGGGATTTTACTGAATTGCGCCCTGCATAGATGATGTCCCAAGCGCCCAGCTCGATGCTCCATTTTTCTATCCGTCCAGATGCCATTGGGTTGTTCATGATTGTACCGAGTGACGCATCATTAACCACTGTTATTGTGTGTTCCTGGAAGTAGTGCTTGAGCTTTCGAGCCGTGAGAGAAACTCCATAAGCGAGTTTCTGATAGTGAGGGTATCGTTGCTTGCATGGCGAGAGCACTTCACTGATGTAGTAGATTGGTCGTTGGACCCCATATGCCTTGCCCTCCTCAGGTCGTTCGACTACAATTGCCGTGCTGACGACCTGGTTTGTTGCGGCTAGGTATAGGTATAGTGGCTCCCTCTCTTGCGGTGTTGCAAGGATGCGCTTGCTTTGTAATGATCGTTTCAGGTCCGCGAATGCCTGCTTAGCCTCTGGTGTCCATTCGAACTTGTCCGTCTTTTTTAACAGCTTGTAGAAGGGTAATGCCTGCTCGCCCAATCGTGCGATGAATCTGCTCAAGGCGGCTAGTCGCCCTGCGAGCTGTTGGACTCCGCGTAGATTGGTTGGCTCCTTCATTGTCAAGATTGCTTGTATTTTCTCCGGGTTGGCTTCGATGCCTCTGGCGGATACCAGGTACCCGAGTAGTTTTCCTGCTGGGACGCCAAAGACGCACTTTGTCGGATTGAGCTTGATCCTGTATGCATTGAGGGCGTCAAATGTTACTCTAATGTCCTCGAGGAGGGTATCCTCTACTCGAGTCTTGATGACGATGTCGTCAACGTACACTTGTACGTTCTTGCCAATGAGCTTGGCGAGGCATTTTTGCATGCATCGCTGATACGCCGCGCCTGCATTCTTGAACCCGAAAGGCATTGTCGTGTAGCAGTACACACCGTGTGGAGTGATGAATGCTGTCTTTTCCTCGTCTTCCTGCTTCATCCGGATCTGATTATATCCCGAGTAGGCGTCCAGGAAAGAGAGGCGTTGACAGCCCGCAGTAGAATCCACGATCTGGTCGATTCGCGGGAGGGGAAAATTATCCTTGGGGCAGTGCTTATTTAATGACGTGTAGTCAATGCACACTCGAAGGATGTCAGTGTTCTTCTTTGGAACCAGCACCGGGTTTGCTAACCAGGTGGATATCTTGATCTCTCTGATGAATTTTGCTGCTAGCAATCTGTTTACTTCTTCTCCAAGCGCTTTCTGCTTGGGTTTTGAAAATCGTCGAGTGGTCTGCTTGATCGGTTTTGCATCCTTGAAGACTTTGAGTGAGTGCTCGGCGAACTCTCTGGGTATTCCTGGCATATCTGAGGGCTGCCAAGCGAAAATTTCCCAGTACTCACGGAGGAGTTCGACGAGCGCGCTTTCCTATGCTGGCGAGAGGGTAGTTGAGACCATCGCTGTTTTCGCAGAATCCGTCGGGTGCACCTGATGCTTTCGGGTGTCGCTGTTTGTGCTGAACTCCAATTCTGGCGCGTTTTTCTTTGTGAGGGGCATCACGGAGTGGTCCGTGGTCTTTGCCAGCTCATGCAGTTCTTCTTGCATCCCGAAAGATTTTGCGATCTCGTTGAACTCGATGTCCCATTTGTTGGACTTCTAGAAATCTCCGTCAATGGTGATTACACCAAATTCTCCGGGTAACTTGAGCTTTAGGTACGCGTAATGTGGTACTGCCATGAATCTGGCGAACGCTGTTCGACCAAGAATGGCGTGGTACTGCGAGGGCCAGTCGACTACTTCAAAGTCGAGGAATTCTCTTCTGTAGTTGTGTCGATTGCCCAACACAACCTCTAGGTTAATTGTTCCGAGTGGGCGGATCGCCTTTCCTGGAACTATCCCGTGGAAGGATGTTTCTGACTCTGCGAGTCCGTCCAGGTTCCGGTTCATCCGGCGGAGCGTATCCGTGTAGATAATGTTGATGCCGCTGCCTCCGTCCATGAATACGCGAGCCAGTTCGTAATTACCAATTTGTGCTTGGATTACCAAGGCAGCGTGTCCTGGTCGATAGACTCGTGGAGGGTGGTCTTCCATCGAGAAAGTGATCGATTGGTCCGCCATTTTCAGGTACTCGGGCTTTGTTGGCGGGGTTTGCACAGTCATGCACAGTTGCCGCGTGTTTGTCTTCTGAGCTCTGCGGGATGGGCAGACTTTTTGTATCATCCCTAACTGTCCAGCCGGGTTCGGGTACGCGTTAGCGCCTGCGTTTGGTGCGGGTGGCGCGTTTAGTGCTGCTAGCGCCATGTTCGGATTTCCTGGTGGAGGTGGGGGTAATGGTGGCTGGAACCCTTGATGTTCTCCTCCTGGGAGTGGCGGGTAGTTTTGATTAGCTGCTGATCTGCTTTTCTTCGAGAAGGCCTTGTGGATTTCGATGAACTTTCGGCCATCCTTGAATAGGTGCATTGCCTTAGTTTTTCCCGTGCGCTTATCTGTAAATAGATGTAGCGAGTAGTACGCGTTTAGATCCTCCTCGGGGCTTTTGTCTTCAGCTTTTGGTTTCCACTCGTGACTCCCGCGGCGCCCATTATCGCGGCTTTGTGTGAATTCTGCCGCTACCATCTCTTCCCGGTCGTCGTGATCGTAATATTTTCTCCTTTTCTTTCGACCATGGCGGTCTTCTTCAGGCGCGGGCGATGATGCCCTTTCGTTGCGCACCGCGTCTTCTCCGTTAGCCCATTTGTCGGCTATGATCATCAGTTTCCCAATAGTCTTGGGTGCCGCTCGGCCCAGCTCTTCTCTGAAAGCAGTTCGTCGGGCGCCTTTCGCCAAGGCCTCAACCGCTACTTCTTCTGAGATATTTCCCGCGGTGTTCCTGAGTGTTGTCCACCGCTGAATGTACTCGCGGGTGGATTCGCCGCTCTTCTGCCTGCAGGCCCGTAGTTCTTCAATTGTTGCTGGTCTCTTGTAAGTGGCCTGGAAGTTCTTGCAGAAATCGTAGTGCAGGTCGTCCCATGATGCGTAACAGGACTTTGGCCTTGCTTCCAGCCAGCTGCGTGCCGCGCCGATCAAGTGCAGGTTGAGGTACTGCATAGCCGTGTTTTTATTCCCACGTTGGCATTTTACTGCCGTGAGGTAGTCGTTTAGCCACGACGAAGGCTCGAGTGAACCATCGTATTTCGTGACTTCTGTGCTGAGCTTGAATCTTTTGGGTAGGGGTGCCTCGCGGATGCTGCGGGCAAAACACAGCGCGCCGCAGGTCTCGTCATCCGAAGAACTGGACGAGGAGCGCGCACGGTTCCTTGCAGCTCTTGCCTTGTCCACCTTGTTCTGTGCGATATCTCACCGCGCGTTATATCCTGGCTGGTCGCGATCAGTTTCTTTCTTGGCTCTTTGCTGCGATTCCGTGAGCGGCTGCTATGACGCCGCGAGCTTTTATTTCTCGGGCTACCTTCACTGCTGCTTCGACTATCGCCGCGTCCCCGAGGTTCTTTTCCTCGACCGCGGCGAGGTGATTTGTCTCTCCTAGGCGAAGTGCTCCTATGCTTGCGTGATGCCTCTTTTTCTTTTTTCCTTCTCTTGCTGTTCGGCGGCTTTCCTGCGGTCGTAGGAGGCGAGCCTTGAGGCTGCCATACCCAATCCTTTCCGAACATGTTTGTACTGCTCTGCTCGCGGGTTGTTCTCCGCTGGCTGGTTCATCTGCATGTAGGTCGCTGCGGCCAGGACGGCGGCAGCTGGAGTTTGCGGGTAGACGTTTCCTTCCTCATCAACCCGCATGAGGGAAGGTGCGAGTGACTTACTGATCCCTCCAAGGGACTCGGCGTCCATGGATGTTGTTCTTGATGCGTATCCCTTCCTTGTGGGTCGAGTTCCAACCGAAGGTGTTAGGGATAGCTCAGCCCGGCGTTGACTTGATTCATCCGCCAATCTCTTCCGATGTGCTAGGTATCTCCGAGCTTCTTTGATAGCTGTGGCTGCTCTCACTAGATGGTAGTGGTAGGCGACCATATCTTCGTGTGGCGCTCCTGCCACGGGCAGCTTGCTTGTTCGCAAAGCTTCTTTAGCTCGGTCCCAGGCGTCCCGCGAGACGCCGATCTCAGCGCGCTCTGCAGTGCTTTGCTCTGTTTCTGGGGGTTGTTCCGATCCTGCCATGCAGACTTGGGCCAATCGTTGTCCGTGCGTCCTAGGCGTTGCCCGGAAAGTTTTCTGGATCTGCGAAGGTTCCTCTGTCGAGAGGGTATGGTAGTCGCTGGTGTTGAAGAGGATGGACTCGCCACTTTTTTTCCAGATGGGGGCGCGAGTCGACAGCTTCTGATTCAGATCCTGATTCTTCAGGGAAGTGGAGGATCCCGGTTTTGTTGGTGTAGAACTTCAAGCTTCCGAACGTCAAGGTGACGCTCTTCTCCAGATCGCTGAATACCGGGTGTGATTCCGGCGAGTGAGGGGTGACCACGACAGATCCGATCCGAATAGGATTGACTGGAGCCGAGGTCGAAGGTTTCCAACGTGAGTTGGATGATGAAGCCGATGACGCCGGAGATCCAGCGCCCGCCGTTCCCACAGACGGCGCCAATTGTTGAATCTGTTGCTCGGCAAATCCCTCATGTGAACCTATAGGGTTTCGAATAGGAGAACCCATGAGCGCTGGTGGCGATCGTCGGCTAGACAGGGGGGACAATTTACCCAGGTTCGGGGCCCTCGTAGAGGTAAAACCCTTACTCCTACCTCTGTCGATCTGTATTATCGAATAGATCGGTTACAAAGATGATCGCTCAAGTCGAGAGTACAATCTCGAACTCAAGGCTTTGGTGGTGCGGTATTGCTTGGTCCTCTTCCGGTGGTTCTCATGGCCTTATATAGGTGGCCAGGTCTCAAACCCTACCCGGGGAGGACTCGAATTCTAACCCTATGTCGGTTACAAGTTTCCTAACTTAGCCCGCAAGGTATTGCGGGTGGGCTTCACGTGGGCCTTCTGGAACACTCCAAGGGATTCCCTTCTTGGGCCTTAACATTGGGCCTGAGACGGGGTGTCCTTACCAGCGGGGTCTAAGATCCATCCCTTCGTTAGAGTTTCTCTATCAGACCCTGAGAATGAAAGGGTTCTCGGAACAATGGTGTACCCTGGTTCGCAATTTTGTGTCTGGAGGTAGTGTGGCCATAAAAGTCAATGACCATATAGGTTGTTACTTCCAGACTAAAAAAGGCTTAAGACAAGGTGATCCGCTTTCGCCCATATTGTTTAATATTGTGGTAGATATGTTAGCAATCATGATTGAAAGAGACAAAGAAAGTGGTCTGATTGAGGGAGTAATTCCACATCTTGTTGATGGGGGCTTTCCATGCTTCAATAGGCAGATGATACGATTCTCTTCATGGAACATGATCTGGAAAAAGTTGCGAATTCGAAGATGATACTTTAAGCGTTCGAACAACTATCTGGGTTCAAAATCAATTTCCATAAAAGTGAACTGGTCTGCTTTGGCGAGGCCCACGATGCAGTTGCTCAATATACCGAGTTGTTCGGATGCAAGCAAGGTCAATTCCCCATTAAGTATTTGGGTATTCCAATATATTATAGGAGGTTGACTAATGCAAAATGGAGCCATGTCGAAGAACGTTTGCAGCAAAGACTAGCTAGTTGGAAAGGAAAACTATTATCCCTTGGTGGAAGATTGGTACTCATAAACTCTATGCTTTCCAGCAAGGTTCTGTATATGATATCATTCTTCCAGTTACCTGAAGGAGTCTTGAAAAAGCTGGATTACTACCGATCAAGATTCTTTTGGCAAGGGGACAGTGATAAAAAGAAGTATCTACTGGCCAGATGGGACGTAGTTTGTCGACCAAAAGACCAGGGGGTGTGAGTTCATGATTTTTAGGTAAAAAACTCAGCCCTGTTGGGAAAATGGCTCTTCAAATTGCTTACCAAAGATGGCATTTGGCAAGCGCTCCTTAAACGTAAATACATAGGCTCGAAAGCAGTTTCACAAGTTAGGTGGAAACCTGGTGATTCACACTTTTGGGTTGGCCTAATGGCGACTAAAAATCAATATTTTTGCTATGGGGTGTTTAAGATTAAGGATGGATCACATATAAGGTTCTAGGAGGATAAATGGCTGGGTAATACCACTCTCCGAGAACAATATCTGGCTCTATACAACATTGTGCGATATAAGGATGATACACTGGCTACAGTCATGCAAACATCACCTCCTAATGTGTCGTTCAGACGAGATCTCATTGGTCCACGACTTGTGTCTTGGAATGCGCTGGTGCAGCGATTGACCTCGGTCAATTTGTCACCAGGTAGTGATGAGTTCCGGTGGAATCTATCTAAGAACGGGTTTTTCTCAGTAGATTCCATGTATATAGCTATGATCCAATCGGACTTGCCAATCGATAGTTTCAAGAAAGTACCACTGAAGATTAAGGTTTTTGTGTGGTATCTTCGTAGAGGGGTCATACTAACGAAAGATAATCTTATCAAATGCAATTGGAATGGAAGTACAAAGTGTGTATCTTGTTCTCATGATGAGATAATTAAACACTTATTCTTTGATTGCACATTTGCACGTTCTATATGATCCGCTATCCAAATGGCTTCGAATCTTTATCAGCCCACATCTGTTGCGAATATTTTTGGCAACTGGTTCAATGGGATAGATAAACGGTTTAAAACTATTATTAGGGTAGGAGCGCTATCCATTATATGGTTGCTCTGGCTATGTAGAAATGACAAGATTTTTTCTGATAAAAATTCTTCTCAAATGCAGGTTCTATTCCGATGCACAGGTATTCTCCGTTCGTGGTCCACATTACAGCGGGGGGAGTTTCGAGGCCTTTTGACGGAGGCGTGTGCACGGCTAGAGCAGGTGACGAGGGATATTTTTATCCCACATGGATGGCCGCTTGATCTTTTGATAGCAGCTCCATAGAGATGACAGTCTACGGCTTCATGTTTTGTTTGGGCTTGTCGTTGATTTCTTTTTCTGGATTTCGGCTATATGCATTTGATGATGCAGAGGCCAGGTGTAATACTTAAATTTTAAGTAATAAAGCCCTTTATCAAAAAAAACAATGCTTTGTCTAAGGATAATTGTGTTGTTTACGTTACGCACTTTACTTAATGCAATAATATGTTGCTTGCAACTTAATACCCAAAGTTTGCTTGGATGACGTCGTGAGGATGGATTATTAGTCATAAATGCAGTTGGATAACGGTCTATGTATCATGTTGTAACGCCCAAATGAATCTCATAGTAGTCATCATGTCATGTATCTGCATTACGGTGCATTCTTTATTTGTCATTGCCCAGCTGTAATTTGTTCACTCAGCATGTTATTTATCTGTTATGGAGATACATCACTAGTGAACTGTGGACCCCGGTCTATTCTTTTACACTGATAATACAACCTACTACAAACACTGTTCTCTTTTACTATAAATACTGTTCTCATTTCATTCACTGCAAACAAACATCATTTTCCATAGTATACGTCTAATCCTTTATTTTCAGCAAGACCGGTGAGATTGACAACCTCACTGTTTCGTTGGAGAAAAATATCTTGGTTGTGTTGTGTGCAAATTCCACGTTGATGCTGAGCCTGGTAGTGCGCCCTGCCAACATCAGTTGTTAACAACCTTCAGAAGTGATTTCTTTCTCCTACTGGTTCGATTAAAGCTTGGTTCCTTTCTGAGGGAAAATCTTGCTGTTGTACTCATCATACCTTCCTCTTGGGGTCTCCCAACGAACGCGTGTTCACACGCCATCCGCTGCCGGTAACGAAGACGATTTCTGCAAGGGGAGTCTCTCACCTCTGATCTTTTGTACTTTGTTATTGTCTTGCTTTTTTACTTGCTTTTTTCATGTTTGTTATCAATGGTTAATTTCTTTGAAAATAGATCTTATTGGCAAGGTGGGCTCACGAAAGAACAACAAAAATATTATAAGGAACACCGCTTGTCACAAAAAGGTATTCAGTTGTGGAAACAAATTAATAAATTGAATAACTATGCTAAAAACTTGTGCGCTACTTATAATGTTACTTATTGCTTTGATAAATCTTGTTGCTGTAGGAGGTATAAACAACTCCCTTTTCAATGTGAGTATAATGATAATGTTACCATATCTTCTATGTTAAGGGAAATTATTACTTTTATGATGTGAAACAAATTGAAGAATTTATTGCTTGGAAGGGTGCATATGAAATTGCTTATTTGCTTGAAAATATTGATGATGCACCTTATAAATATGAGACTTATGATATACTTAAATTTTTCTTTAATAATTACAAGGAAGAAAATAGCTAAATTCTTAAATATCTTTGTAGATGCTCCCCGCCAAAGGAAGAGACTAATGCCTTGCAGGAGCCTATGGAAGAAGAAATTGCTGAATCTGGAAGCTTATTGGATGAAAAAGAGGAGGAGAGTGATGATCAAGAGGAGAAAGAATGAAGTAGCTACCCATGTCTACCTTCCAATGAGATTAACTAGTTAACTCATACATTATTTTACTACCCTCCATGCTTACCAAAGGAGGATGGGTTCTATATTGATGAATGTGATGATCCTATTGATTCTTTCGAAATATCCCTTTTTGATGAAATTGATACTTGTTATATCTATAACCTTGATACTACTATGAACGAAAGTTGTGAGAATGATGTTGCTACTGTTATTTATAATAATTCATGCTACTTTAAAAAATCTTATGATAATCCTCTATTTATTCCAACTATTGATATGCATGATAATGAGGAAGTTTGTTAGTTTATATGATAATGCTCTAGATGATTGTGCTATGTTACTTGATGTTATAAATCATAATGCTACCGAAAATGGGATTTCTATTAGTAGTCCCATACCTTTTATGAGTGATCAATCATCTCGTTTTGATATTGCTAAAAGTGAGGAAAAAAGAGGAGCAGATTTTAAATTTTGATCCCACTATTTTGGAGCTTGATATGAATTGTGTGATTTTAGATCATGACAAACATTCTTTATGTAATATTTATGTTGTTGAGTTTGTTCAGTTCATGATGCTACTGAGAATTATTATGAGAGAGGAAAATACGGTAGTAGGAATTTTCATGTTACTAAAACACCTCTCTTTTTATTGAAATTTTTGAAATTTCTCTTGTTCTAGCTTCCCGTGATTTCGAATTTGTGCTTCTTTAATTTATTTCTTTACAAGAACCTGCTTTTCTCTATGAGCTGGTAAACTTAGCAAAAGATAATCCTTATCCTATAATTATAGGAGGTAATTTTAATTTGCTAAGATATCCAAATGAGAAGAGTATAGGCAGATTCGATAACCATTGGCCTCTCTTATTCAATGTTGTAATTGATAGTCTTGATTTAAAAGAGGTTTCAATGCCTGTAAGGCAGTTCACTTGAGCTAATAACCTTCCTGAGCCGACATACAAAAAGATGGACCATGTGTTGATGGATGCTGATTGGGAATCTAAATTCCCAATGGCGTCAGTGCGGGTCCTCGAACGTATTGAGGCATTATCGGATCATACTCCCATACTATTAACTACAAGGTCTCATAGCGTCCACTGTAAACTCCAAGTCAAGTTCGAATTTGGTTGGTTACATCGGGATGGTTTCGAGGACATGGTTAAAATGGTATGGGCACGCCCAGTCAAAGGTCTCACCCCGATAGAAAGGTGGAACAATAAAATACCCGCCTTGCGTAAACACCTAAGAGGTTGGTCGAGACATATGTTTGGACAACTAAAAAAAAGGTAAGTCTCACCTGTCATCAATTATAGATGAATTAGAGGCTCTCGCTGAATGGAGATCACTAACTATGCAAGAGATTGAATTAAAAAAGCAATCCAATGCGGAGTTGGTGGGTATCCTTCGCGAGGAAGAGCTAAAGTGGTACCAACGATCAAAAGCAAGCTTCATATTGGAAGGAGATTCGAATACGAGATACTTTCATAGTCTAGCTAATAGCAGACATAGAAAGAAACTCATTCACACTATGTTCCAAGATGAAGGTGTGATTGAAGGACACGATCAACTTAAAAAAATACATCACAAATTATTATAAGAATCTGTTCGGTGAACTAGATGAGAGCTTTATCTCGATGGATGAAACACGAATAGATGACATTTCTCAAGTTTCTGAAGAGGAGAACGCTTATCTTACTGCCCCCTATTCTGAGGAGGAGGTGGAAAAAATGGTCTTTCTAATGGAGCACAATAAAGCACCGGGTCCAGATGGATTTCCACAAAGTTTTATCAGAACTTTTGGGAACTAATCAAGATGGACTTGCCTTGAGTTATTCCAGAATTTACGCGTTGGACAACTAGAGCCATTTCGCCTAAATTTTGGTGAGATAATTTTGCTGCCAAAGATCAATGAAGCAGAAAAGATTCAACAATATAGACCTATCTGCCTTCTGAATGTCATCTTTAAAAATTTCACTAAAACCGCAACATTAAGGATAAATACGGTAGACGATCATGTGGTTCGACCGTATCAGACTGCTTTTATGCAGGGACGCAATATCCTTGATGTGGTTGTGGTCCTACATGAAACAGTTCATGAGTTGCATCAGAAAAATATGAATGGAGTGATTTTAAAAATAGACTTCAAGAAGGCTTATGATAAAGTCAAGTGGTCTTTTATCCAGCAAGCTCTCGGAATGAAATGATTTTCTAAAGAATGTCGTTCTTTGATCCGTAACTTTGTCTTTGGAGGGAGTGTGGCTATCAAAGTCAATTATGACACTGGTCCATACTTTCATACGAAAAAAGGGTTACGCAAGGCGACCCACTATCACCTATATTATTTAATATAGTTGCGGATATGTTAGCCATTATCATCGAACATGCTAAACTTGATGGTCAGATTGAAAGAGTAGTCCCTCATCTAGTTGATGGGGGATTGTCTATTCTTCAATATGCGGATGACACAATTCTCTTTATGGATCATGACATGGAAAAGGTTAGAAATTGAAAGCTGATTCTTTCAGCCTTCGAGCAGCTTCTGGTCTCAAGATCAATTATCATAAAAGCGAATTGTTTTGTTTCGGTGATGCTAAGGTCATGCCGACCAATATGCTGAGTTATTTTGATGTGGTTAGAGTCATTTTCCAATCAATTATGTAGGCATTCCGATTCATTTTAGAAGGCTTACAATTTCACAATGGAAACATGTGGAGGAAAGATGACAAGCCAGATTGAATAGTTGGAAAGGAAAACTTTTGTCCATGGATGGAATATTGGTTCTCATAAATTCAGTTCTCAGTAACATGGTGTTGTATATGATTTCCTTCTTCCAATTGCCAAAGGGCCTCTTGCATCGATTAGATTACTCTCGATCAAGATTTTTTTGGCAAGGGGATGGTGAAAAGAAAAAATACAGATTGGCTAAATGGAATGTAGCGTGCCACCTTAAAGATCACGGTGGTCTGGGGATTCAAAACCATGAGGTCAAGAATAGAGCATTACTTGGTAAATGATTGTTTAAGCTTCTTACCGAAGAGGGTGTTTGGCAAACTCTTCTTAGGAAAAAGTATTTGGGCTCAAGTGCAGTCTCTCAGGTTTCTTGGAAACCAGGGGATTCACACTTCTGGTCTGGTCTAATGGCAACGAAGAAATTCTTCTTTCCATATGGATCCTTTTCCATTAAAGATGGTTCATAGATAAGGTTCTGGGAGGACAGGTGGTTAGGTAATATCACTCTCCGGGAACAATATCCAGCTTTATACAATATAGTTCTTGGACGGCACAAAAGTGATACTCTTGCTATGGTGTTGGAATCTTTTCCACCACAAGTGCCGTTTAGGAGAGACCTTAATGGTCCCGTCTCTCAGCTTGGAATGAATTACTACAACGTTTGGAGGTCATTAATCTGACTGAGGGGGAGGATGTGTTCCGATGGAATTTACACTCTAATGGTAAATTTTCGGTTCACTCTATGTATGAAGCGATGCTACAACCAACTGTGCCAATCGATAATAATAAGAAAATCTGGAAGATGAAGATTCCACTAAAAACTAAGATTTTTGCGTGGTATCTTCGTCGAGGAGTAATTTTAACTGAAGATAAATGCAAAAGGAAATTGGCATGGTAACAAACAATGTGTCTTCTGTCCTAAATACGAGACTATCAAACATTTGTTTTTTGACTGCAATATTGCTTCTTCTATATGGTCAATCATTCAGATAGGTTCTACCTTATTTTCTCCAACAAGCATTGCCAATATTTTTGGTAATTGACTAAATGGAGTGGATAAAAGGTTTAAAAGACTTATTAGGGTGGCAGCGCTAGCCGTGATTTGGTCGATGTGGGTATGTAGAAATGACAAGATTCTTAATGGTATAAATTGTTCTGTTATGCAGATTATCTTCAGGACTACAGCTATACTCCATACTTGGATACCGCTGCAGCGTGTGGAGCATCGGGACCTTTTTATGGAGTTGTGTATCAGGCTGGAGATTACAACCAGGGATCCCATCATGGATGGCAACATACTTTGCGGATCGGCCCTCCACCTTCATAGGCGTTGTTACTTGCTGATGTACTTCGTCTTCATTTTGTTCGTTTCTTTCATTTGCGGTCATGTGCATCTTGATATGCAGAGGCTAGGTGTATAACACTACTATAAGTAATAAAATCTCCCTTTATAAAAAAAAATATAAATATGTCAAACTTTTTATATCATGAGACAGCTCACTCACCACTCCTTCCGTTTGGTTTATCTTATTTTTTTACACTAGCTATATAAAACACGATTAGGATTTGTCAAAAAATCTAGAGATAGCAATCAACAAGGTTAATAGATGGTGTCTATTTCTGAGTCAATTTAAAAATTCTTATTTCTAACTTGGAGGTTATGAGCTTTCATTCTGTACTTGTGCAATTTTTAAAGTCCAGTGCAACATGATGTATTTAGATATGACTGTTTTTTGGGTCATTTTTTCGGGGAGGATCTTTTTGAAACGACAAATTTCAAATTAAAAATATATGACGTAAGAGACAAGGGCTATGCAGAACGTGGACTGAGATCCAGTGACTTCAAGTCACGATGCAACTTTAGGCTCTTTATCTCCATCCATTTGTCATCCAACAGCCCAAATTTACAGAAAAAAATTAAACTTTTCAGAAAAAATCAAAAAAATTATATCCAATATTAAATGTTTTGTTTTGTATTCTGAGAAAGTTTGGCTTTATTTGGATAAATGGTTTGTCATTAAATTGATTTTCATGTTTTAATATTAAAACACTAATAAATCATAAAATATTTATCCAAATTAGACGAGTCTTTCTGAGAATACATAATTAAACCTATAGTACTCACCCGATTTTCTTTGAATTTTTCTAAAAAGTTGGATTTTTTTTCTTAGAATTTGGACCGTTGGATGGCATTTGAATGGGAAACGCTGATGATAAGGCGGGGGACGATCGTCCGGATTCGCGCACTCATGTGGCCTGGCCCCACCCACGATTTCTTTTCCCCAACTCCACCTTATCTGCTCTGCCTACCGCACCACGCCTCCTCTGCATCTCTCTCCGGCAAGATGCAAGCTCCAGGCTACGCTCCTCAAGTCCGGCCACCATGGCGACGCCTACCGCTGCAACCTCCTCCTTAGCTCCTACGTCCGCCGCGGCGCCCTCGCAGGGACAGGGACTCCTGGTCCTGGAACACCGCAATCTCCGGGCTCGCCCGCGCCGGCCGGACACGGGAGGCGCTGCGAAGGTTCCTGCAGATGACGCGCGGCCTAGTGGGGCCGGACGCGTTCACGTATTCCATCATCTCCCCTTGCTGCGGCGGCGACCTGGGATCCGCGCGGCAGCTCCACGCGAGGGCTCTTCGCGGACGCCTGCGTCGGTACTGGTTTCGTCAGGCTGCACCGCGGTGACCTCGAGGGCGCACGACGCATCGCTGGCGCCGTGCTCTCCGCTACCGACCCCCGGGGCGACGCGGCCGACCCCCTCGCGCACCACTTCGCCCGAGCGCTTCTTCTACGAGCACCACTCCGCTCGATGACGGCGGCTTCCGCAGAGGGCGCCGCGAGTGGACGACGACCATTCCTCTCCTGCGCGCCTCGCTGGAGATGGGGTCGCGCCGCCGCTGTTCATCTCCCGGTGCCTCGACGGCTGCCTGCTCGCGGAGGTGGCGCTCCCATGGGACTGAGGCGGTCCAAGACTCCACGGCGTGGTGAGGCGGTCGACCTCGCGGAGGTGGCGCTCCCATGGGATTGAGGCGGTCCAAGCCCTCACCGGAGATGCTACCGGTCGGGAGTAAACATGCTACAATCGGCGCCGGGGTGATGCTCCCCGAAGACCAATTTTTTTTGCTCCTTTTGTGTAATTTTTTTGCTTTTTTGTGTAAATTTTTTGCTACGAGAACTCCGGCAATATCTCCGGCGAGGTCAAATATTTGCTATCATAGAACATTTTTTTTGCTACAATAATTGTAAGATTTTGCTATTTTAGCACAAACTTTTTGCTATTGAGATTTTCCGGCGATGTCTCCGGCGAGATCCTACCGGTGCCGTTTTCCGGCGAAGTCGATTTTTGCTACAGTAGCATTTTTAGTTGCTACGGTGCCTCCGGCGAGGTTTGACTTTTTTTTTTCTTTTTTTGGCTGAAACGTTTTTTTGCTACATGTGAGCAAAAGCGAGATTTTTTTTTTGCTACGGGAGCAAAAGCGGGATTTGAACAAAAAATGGGACACGTGTCGGCTTGTGGACCCGGGGATGGAAAAGTTTGATCCCGGGGGACGCCCAGCGCTGTCCCATTTGAATGGTGATGGAGGGGTTAAAGTTGCAGCGTGACTCAATCCGCAGAACGTGGTTGTTTGCCTACCATGCTGTCTAGGAAATGCCGAGTTGGTAGGTTTGCTCTTGTCCTGTCAGAGTAGATAAAAAACGGCGATAAGCTTCCGTAAGCATTGGCCTTAATTTATAGTCATTCATAAAGTTGAACATCTTTATACAATGACATGGCAGTCACCTGAAAAACAGTAATAATTACACAATGATACATAACTCTGTCAGAGAAACGGAGGTTCCATTTCAAAAGAGAGAGGGCCACGAAATCGAAATGGAGCTAGGATCCGGAGAACAAAAATATGAACCGATGAGCCAAGTGATCACCTGCCCTCGCGCGTCTAATAAAAGCGAAGCGTTCACTTGACGTCTGCAACACAGTCCGTGGTTTTACTCTGCACCGAGCTAAAGGCGCTGAGCTCCAAGGTGATGGAGCAGTTCACCTTGATGTTGATGTCCCTCTTGTAGATGCCCAGCACGCTCACCGTCCCGCTGATCTCCGTGTAGCTCGTGAGGTTGTACTCCTGGCCGAAGAAGAGGTCGGTGACGTTGACGTTGGGGGAGATCCGGTCGGCGAGCGCGTCGAGCGTGACGTTCATCCGCACGGTCTGGCCGGCGCCGACCTCGCCGTCGGGCGCGTACGCCACGCCGACCGTCTCCCCCTTGTAGTAGAAGTCCGTCTCGCTCCGGCCGTAGCTGAAGGAGGCGACGTTCGGGTTCTCGATGGAGACGTCGGCGTTGAGCGTGGCGTTCACGGACACCGGGTGCGGGTCGCCCGCGCCCAGGTAGTCGCCGGCGACGTTCTCCAGGGTGACGCTGTTCATGGTGAAGACGGGGTCCTTGACCTGGAACACGGTGAGCGCGAGCACGAGGACGACGATCCCGGCGACGACCAGGGAGGTGACGCAGCAGCCGCAGCAGCAGAGCGCGCGCCGGCGTTTGCGGAGGTACTGCGCGGAGCGCCGTCGTTTGGGGGTGGACGTCGCGGGGGCCTCCTGGACCTCGATGTCGTCGTCGTTGGTCGCCGGGTGAACGGACGGGGACGGGGACGGGTACGGGTAGGCGAGCGGCCTCGTCGGCTCGTTCTTCTCGTCCGCTCTTGTGTCGGCGTTGTACGGCCCGACGGTCGCCATGTCGTACGTGGAATTTACGGAAGGAAACTATATATGGATGGAAGAGCAGCAGCAGCTCTGCCGGGAGTTTGTTTCCGATGAAGCTCAGTATGAAACTTGTAATTCTGTCGCTAGATGGTCTGGTCTTGTTATACTGTCGCGGATTTTGCACAAGTCGTGTTGGGCGGGCCGTGGCACGTACGGACCTGTTGCTGTTCTGTGTCGGACTTCGCCATGGCCTGCCGCCGCGGACTGCCGGTTAATAAATGATACGGTGCAGGCTTGAGTTGATACAAGTTGACTCCATCTCTTGACGTGATAAAAAAACCTGGCCATAGGCAATTTTTTTTTCTTTTTTGAAATAGAGGCCGAAACCCCAAACCTTAAGGATGGCAATGGGGGTATGTGATGGGTAGAGCAATACCATACCCATACCGGTATAGTCAACGGTTAGAAAACTCTACTCATACCTGTACCCATGGGTATGAAACTCTACCCATACCCATACCCGGCGGATACACGTACCCATTGGATACCCAATGACTACATAAACTATTATATACATTGGTAACACATTTGACAAAAATATCAGTTCGATCCATTGTATGCCTCATCGCTGGGAATTTATCTATTTAATTTGAGTATTTGAAAGATGAGAGGATCAATAAGTGATTGTAGTTTGCGGAGATTTGGGACACGAGGGGATTACGGGGACTCTTTGACCGACCCTTCGCCTGGAACCTGAAGTCATGGAATTGTGGGCTGCTTCCTGCTAGGCTACGTATGGTCAAAGAGACTCACATGTCAGTATAAATGGATAGGGTACGGGTATACCCACGGGTACAACACGATACCCATGACCTACCCATGACTTGACGGGTATGGTATGGGTACTGCCCATGGGTATAAAAGAGTACCCATGCTCTGCCCATACGGATCGAATACCCGCGAATACCCGTACCCACGGTTAAAATTGCCATCCTTACCCAACCTCCGTATGATTGCATTTGCCTAGAAACTGGACTAAAATATGCAGCTGTATAAGAACTGTATGGGATCATGAAGAAATTAATGATACTGGCGCATAACACCGTCTGGGCATCGTTGCAAATTCGTCTCTGCATTTGGTTAGGGCATCTCCAGTCGTCCCCCCAGCGCCCCCAGGACGCAAAATAGCGTCGTTTTGCTCGAAAAGCGCCTTTTTTACCAGTCGCCCCCCAGGACCCGAAAAAGCGCCGTTTCGACGGAATTTAGCGCCGTCGCACCCAGCCGGAACCCAGCCCGTTGGGTTCGTCCTGGGGGGGCGGCGGAAGGAAAAGCGCGCGTGGGCCAGCGCTATCAGCAAGGGAGCGCTATTTGACCCACTTTCCCCACCCCCCGCTCGGCTTTTCCTCTCTCGCCTCGCCGTCGCCACCCCGCCGATCACACCCCACGTTGCCACCGCCGGCCGCCATCACGCACCAGCGGCGAGGCAAAACCACCGCAGGCCTCTCCGCCACATCGTCGCCGCCGTTTGCTCGCATCTCCGCCGCGGAGGGGGTTGCGCCCGGTGAATCGCGTCCACCATCCGCAAGGTGTTCGACGTTATGCCCGAGGCATGGACTCCGACGCCGAGGAGATGTTCGCCGAGCTCTTCGACGAGGAAGACCAGGCCGCCATCGACGATGAGGAACACCTGCTCGTCCTGAGCTGCCTGGCCGGATTGCTGGCCCAGGACGCCGCGCCGCGCCGCACTGGATCGAAGCCCGGTCGCCGCAAGAGCAGGCCGAGGCAGCGGTACGAGGGCTATGACTTGGTCGAAGTCCAACATGTGGGAGGTGATGCAGTGTTGTGTGATCTTGCACAACATGATCATTGAGAGTGAGCGGGATGACCCGGTGCCTGACAGTGAGGCAAGCACACCATACTACCGGCAGGGCCCTCTTGCAGATGTTGATCACGAGGTGCCGGCATCATGGACAGACTTCCTCACCAAGCGACATGAGATTCGACACGCTGCAACACACCAAGCTCTGCAGGATGACCTGGTGCAGCATTTGTGGGCGCGAAAGGGAAATGACAATGTTGAGGACGATGACGATGCCTAGTGTAATTTATTTATTTTGTTTAAATTGTTGAACTATTTTATTTGTGTGGCAGAACTCTATTTATTTGGTGGCAAAAGTTCAATTATTTGTGTGCCAAATCTCCACCTTTCCAAATTGGGCCGAATCGCCGGCTGGGGGCGGCCTGGGTTCACGGCTGTGAAACGCGCGCCCCAGTTTCCAGAATAGAGCCGTTTCGCGCCGCGGCGTGAAAAAATACCGGGTTTTACGTCCTGTGAGGCTCAACGACTGGAGATACCCTTAGCGTTGGAGATCAGGGTGGCGTGAAGGGCTTGGAGACTGACATCACGAACAGAAAAGTGTCGCGGTCCGCAAAGTCAATAAGGCGACATGGTCGTGGATGGGATGCGACCATTCGTCCAAACAATCAGTTCAGGTGGATATTTACTCACCGAGATGTGTTCTTAAAAGTAGTTTCTTTTTTCGTGTAGATGAGTAGTCAAATTTAACCTTAAGAAGGGACGCAGCCAGGAATGATAGAAGGTGGGAGTACTCCCTCCGTTCCTAAATAGTATAACATGTTGTACCTACTACTCATGTTGTCTAGATAATCTTCTTCATCTCTAATTGGGGAGGAATTCCCGGGCTGTGGTGCGTCCTCGGGTGGGTCCCGCTTGTTGGCCGCTGGCTCCGATCTGTCCTGGGCTTCAGTTCACGCTTTCCTCGCGTGGGGTCGAGTACTCCTAATCTGCGGGGAAATAGAGCGCTCTCGAGCGTCCAACCGGCGAAGGCGTTCGGGCCCGCCTGTCCGTGTGTGCGCGTATGGACGCTTTGGTCAGTCCAGCGCCATCTTTTTTTTCGCGTGTCCAGCCAGCGGCTCCCTGATCGGTGATTCCTCTCCCTGTGCAGCCAGCCAGCCAGCCAATGTCTCGTGTCCCTCCATCCTCTCTCCCGTCTAGGTTTTGCCCGCCCCTGCCTCATATCCCGCTGGCCGGCGGCCGCCTGCTTCCCTGCATCAGGCCGCATAAGCCATCCCCGCGGCAGCTTCCTAGCCCAGCGCCTACAAGTCGCCACCGGTCGCTAGATCTAGCCTGCAGCACAGGGCTGCTCGGCTAATCTTCCAGCCGTCCTACAGATCTTTGAGGGCTCGGTAAATCCTCCTATCTTCTTCCCCTCCAGTGTTTGAGATCCCTAATCGCTTGCTGGGTCAGACTGGGGATCGTGCGGTTGGCGCACAACTGCACAAGGTGCTCGTGCAAATCTCGCGCCGGAGATTACGTTCGTCCACACATTAATCTATCGATTGGTCAGTTTTGCAGCTTGCCTTTAGTCTCATGCGTGGTGGGAAAGATGTTAATTGGTTGAATATTGTATTACCTGTGCTTTCACTACTTCTGGCTGCATGGCCTTTATCTTTGCATTTAACTTCAACAACAAAGCTATCGTGCATGCATTTGTAGATTTACAGGTTGAAATATCCAATTCAACATTATTATTGGACTTGGAGATTGTAATTTATTTTGGCATGTATGATATATATTATAAACTGATACCCTGTTATTGTTTATATTTGACTCTATATATTCACCCATTTTCTGCGACTAAACTGCCATACATATGGTATTTTCACTCTTATCTATGTCACATAACAAATTTAAGGGAAATATAGACGTTTGCATCTCATAAGCCCAAAAGAAGAGGAACAATGGTTTCTAGGAGGTTCTCCCCACCTAATTTTATCCCCACCAAAATCCAGAAGCTTGTCTTTTATAAGCATGAGACAAAAAAGAAGTGGCCCTTTTGCAATGAGGAAGAAGCAGAACGTCAATGGTGCTTGAGAGCCTAAGATGTTTTGGGGTGACGACACTATTGAAGGTAGGGCACGGTGACAACGGGTTAGGGAAAGCTATCGTGAGCTATTGTGGAGGGGTTCTGCGCAGGCAAGAAGTGTGTTGTGGCTGTGGACGCCGGTGGGGCCGACCGTCGGCCGAAGCCCACCAAGACGGAGCCCAACCCCGAGACAGGGTATTTCTCCAAGCAGCGGAACCTGGTGAGGACGCGCTCCTGGTTAGTCTGCATTCTTCACTAGGTGTTTATATGGCTTGTAGCATGCGGACTATGCGGCGCTCGATTGATGCTCTCTACTGCAATATTTGTGGTGATTGGGTAAGGAATAGGGATGGCGACCTGATTTTTTTGGTCGGCAATGATGAAGTATGAGACTACTTACTGTGCTTGTCATGCGGCTGCTCTTTGGACTATAGGATCTATCCACTCGACTAGGAGCCTTCTTTTCCTGGAAAGCTGTGCTTTGAGTTGCTGCATTTTCCGCTGAAGTATATTCACTATATTAGTAGCGATTTTTTGCATTGTAAAAGTGATTGCCCATCTGGGATGGTTACTGCGCCCTACTGTCTGAACTCTGAAGTGTTTGACATATGTGCAGTGTATGGTTTGCAAGTTTCTAACAAAAATGTTTCCTCTGGTAAATAAATTATGTTTACTTTGCTGGAGAGTTCTTGTTCGCTGTGCACTCTACACTATTTTGGTTGGAGAGTTCTTTTCATTGTGCACACTTTGTAAGCATTTCTCAAAATGTTTTTTCTGTGTATCTGCTACCTTGGCGATTCTAGCTGTTAAGCATATTTTTTATGTCCATGACTCATCTTACATTCGGCTCTATATTTACAATTTCTTGGAAACAATTATTATTGTACCCTCTTTAGTATCTGAATTGCCCTATTGACATTTTGGACAAAAAATTAATTTTTTGCTGTCTTTTGTCTCTGCACTATGGAAAACATTGGACTTCTCAACCTGGGATAAGCCGGAGAACTATTCGATGGATCTTCAGATTCTAAATTTTGTTACAGGATTTGTGTCGTCCACTAGCAATTAAGATCATTGTATCCAGTGTAAGTTCACAGCGAGCTGGCAGCCCAGGCGCACTAGAGCGAGGAGCATGAAGTGGTCCTAGCGAATGATCCACTCAAGCAAACAAGCCAATTTTGTATAGTTGCCAATTTCATGTTTTATATATTCTTGGTCTTTATATTATTTTCAATGTTTCACCTTTTGTGTACAAACGTATTCGCTGATGGAACAAGCAGACCTTCGTATATGTATTCAGGTGCAGGCAAGGCAAGATGTTTAATATCCAAAGTCGTCATATTAGCCCTTGCAGGTTTTGTTGTTGGTGTCGTGTGGGGTGACAAAACGGCCTAGATGCATCTCTCAATGTCAGCTGCAAATGGTGCCATGATCTTATGGCCAAGATGTAATGCGAACATTCTCCTTTTATGGCCAAGAGCAAACTGAGATTAATCTCATCATGACATGTGAAAATCAGGACCTAGAAAACTTGATTGTATTACTGAATTGTTTCTTTGTATTAAACCATGGACATAAAATTGTTGAAGAAATAAGAGAGGCCGACCTGGTGTGTTTGGTCGAGGCTAAAAGGAAGTGACAACACATTGCTGCAACGTTAGTTTCTCAGAAAATTTGTGGGGTAGTTTCCGTCTTCTTTTTATGCATCTATGTTTCATTACATGTTAGACTGAAAATAGCCGACCATTATCAATTTGTATTGTTGCATGATTTTCTATAATGCTAGAACCAGATATAAGGTTCCGGGCTGTGTCTTCTCAGGCTTTTGGCTGGCAAGTTGTTGGACGTTGTGCCCTTTTCCAGTCTATTATAGACCATGGCTACCTTGTTGTGTCATTGTTTTTGTAGAGAAGCCCATGTTTTGACAAGTGAAATTATTAGTGTTACTCCATGAGATATAGGCCAAAACAAGCGTAGTGTTACCTTTTTTTTTCAATAAATCATAAAATTACTTATAGTTTATAGATTATCAAAAGCAACAAGTATCCCTTCAGATCAACATGGCAAATATTGATTGCCGCAATAATTTTCTCGGGCGCGGCAAAGCGCGCCAAGACCTTCTAGTACACTGTATAAAGCGAGAACTTTTTCTCCGCATCTCAGCCACAAGCCGCTAAACATTGTAGCTACAGTACGCGCGAGGGTACTGTTCACGGCAACGGTACCAGATGACCACTGCAGTCCCCGATTTCAGACCGTCGCATTTCTATTGAACGTTCTGGATCTTCTTTGAACAGTGCCGGTCACCAGCTACAGAGCTCATTCTAGGTACTGCTCACAGCCGGTGACATGAACAAAACAGTAACGGTTGCAGTGAAAAGTAATTTTTTTTGTTGGTCCTTCTTTTTTGTTGCCTGAGCTTACCATTTGTCCCCTCATCTTATTTTGTTTTATTTTTCTCAAACTTATCACTTTTTTTTTACTCCTATTAAAAATAGCGATTTAGAATTACTACACAAACATCCACTTAAATCTATCGGTAGAATTGCTACGACACACATAAAAATTGCACCTAAACAAACATCCTTCTCCCCTCCTCACCCAGTCCTCTCTTTCAACTTCAGTAATTCAAAATAAACAAAATACGTCTCCATCCCCTCTTTTGACTTCAAGAATTAAAATTTTAAAGTTTTCTTATGCATCTCGAGCACTACTTCACCGTTCTTCGTCTCTTTTAACTTCAAAAGCAAAAACACCACGACCACTACTTGAGCGCCTGTCGCCTCTTTTAACTTCAAAAACATAAAAAGAAAATGAACATTACCTTTTCCCCTTTACTTCTAACAATCCAAACTTTTACCTTCTTTTTACGCCTCCATCACTATTCCAACGTTCACCCGGCTCTTTTAACTTTACATTTTCTCTTTACTTCTACAGATTCCAAGCCTTAACTTGCGAAGGCGAACCTTTTTTCCCTTTTACTTCTAACCAGTCAATCATCTTCGAAATCGCCACTTCTTCTAAATTACGCTTCCATTTCGTCTTACAAAAAGCGTCTTCAATTTTTTTTATTACTTCCGAAAAATAGCCTTTATAGTTCAAACCCATTAAGTCTAACTTCCTAAAAGTTATTTAAACATATTTTTATCTTCTTGAACTAACTATCTCTCGAACTAAAAATATTTTTACTCCTTCAAATTTCCAATTTCTCTATTTCTCCAGTTCCGTATAGTCAAATATCCACATATACCTAATTTCACTACTGCTTAATATATCTTACCTTACAAAAATAAATCATCGGACAATTATACCACCACAGGCATGGCGTGCCGCCGCATACTTCAATTTCTTTATACCTTACAACTTAAACAATAAAACCATATTAAGGTTGAATGAAGCCACCATTGATTTTTTTTTCTATTCTTTTTGCATAACTTTCAATTTCAAAGTACCCGGTATTCTTAGAAATTCCTCTTAATATTTATTACTTCCATATATACTCATATCATTCTTAAAACAACAAAAATAACTCTACGGGCACGGCGGAACACTTCACTTTCCTTATACCTTAGAACTTAAACAATAAAACCATATTAAGGTTGAATGGAGCCACCATTGATTTTTTTTCTATTCTTTTTGCATAACTTTCAATTTCAAAGTACCCAGTATTCTTAGAAATTCCTCTTAATATTTATTACTTTCATATATACTCACATGATTCTTAAAACAACAAAAATAACTCTACGAGCGCGGCGTGCCGCCGCGCTAATCTTCCCTGTTTAACCTTAAGAAGTGACGCAGCCAGGAATGATAGAAGGTGGGTAGTACTCCCTCAGTTCCTAAATAGTATAAAATGTTGTAGCTATTACTCATGTTGTCTAGATACATATTAATATGAGTGAATATATACACTAAAAGTTATCTAGATACATCTAGACATGTGTGAATATGGAAAAAAGGCTAAAACATCTTACATTTAGGAACAGAGGGAATAGTCTGGAGGGGACCATATAGTCGATTCTGATAAATTTAGGGGCTAATCTACATATTTTACAGGGGTTATTCTATAAAAATTTCTGGCACTAGCCTCAACCCACCTTTTTCCATTCTTGTTCCGAGGTTGTCAGCTTCCTCCGATGGCACCACTTGTACTCTCCATCGAAATCTGTAGACATAGTTTCTGGGCGTCTTTAAAAACTGATCAGCATAGTTGTCACACACAAACCTGCGAAACGGCCCTCGGCTCCGTCCCTGACCTAAATACATATGACGTGGGGATGGCTCCCGGACCCGTCGGGTGAGCCTACCGAGTCCAAGGCCCAAGACCAAGTCCCAAAGAGAGGTGCTACCCCGCGGTTCTAGAAGGCCCAACAGAATCCCTCCCGCAAAAACTTGCGGGTCAAGAAGGAAAGCTTCTACCGACCTAGAGCTAGGGTTTGTAACCCCCCGGACACGGTTTGGGACCTAATCCACCTATAAAAGGCTAGGAGAACTAGCGGGGGGATTCAATCTACTCTTCACCACCATAGCCATAAGCTCGAGATGAATCTCTCGGCCTGCGCACCCACCTTGTAATCGATGTACTGCTAATACAGATCTCAAGAGCGGGAGTAAGGGTTTTACCTCTACGAGGGCCCCGAACCTGGGTAAAACTGTGCCCCCTGCTAGCCGACGATTGTCGCCATCGGCTACTCATTCTCTTAATCGAAACCCTATCGGGTCATCCGAGTGACTTGTTGATATGAGTAATCGACAATTGGCGCCGTCTGTGGGAACGGCGGGTGTGGATCCACGGCGTCTTCAGCCTCATCTTCGCCCTACTTCAGCTAGAGCCCTGGATCATCGACTCCATCGGAGCCGATCCTCTTCGGGTCGCTCATCTATGCGCCCCACTCGCAGGAATCGCGCCCGGTATTCAGCGAACTCGAGAAGAGCGTCAGCCTGACGTTTGATAGCTTCCACTTCCGCGCCAGCAAGGCGGGAATCCTGCACTTCCCCGACCAGATCGGGATCGGTGAGTCGGACTCTGAATCCGTCTCCATCCCGGCGAACTTTGAGTCGCCACCTGATGACGTTGGTTGCGACCTAGCGCCCAGGTTCGGCTCCATCCGCCGCAACACACGCGATTTCCACACAATCGCAGCTGAGGAGCCCTCCAGATTCGGTGAAAGTTGTCGACCCACGCCTAGGACTCGCGAGCCATATCTTGCCCAAGTCTGCATGGCAGGATCAGCTGAACAACCCGAAGAAACGGAGACAAGCCAAAAGGAGCGAGAGCGCATCAAGGTCTCGCGAGCCGCTTGGCTTAAAGCAAAGGCGGCGGTACGATCTGGCCAGCCAATAGAAGACGGAGCTTCTCGAGATGATCTGACCGCATACCACTACCACTTGGTGCGAACAGGTCGACTGATCGCAGAAGTCCGCAGAAATCTGTACACACGGAAGGAAGCGGCGGATGCTTTGAGTGTGTGCCGCACATCGCTCTCAAGGACACAATCGACGGGTAGCCAACCCCCAAAGAAGAAGTACGTCTCGAAGACTGCTCGCATGGACCACGAGTCCCTCAGTGGGATCGGCAAGTCACTTGACACATCCCTCATGCACGTCGACGAAGAAGGCAACGTGCACCCGACGACCCCCGCTGCGGCTCTCCTGGCAGCCGCCACGTACTTACAGGCGAACAAACCGCCCGAGAACGACCCCCGCGTGGAACAACATCAGCAAGTTCAGAAAGGGTTAGGCATGGCAGCCGCGAGACTCGCCGGCCAGAACCGCAGGAACGCGGCCACTCCAGAAGACGACATAACTCCTCGGGCAGACAAAACACCTCGCAGACGCGAGAGCACGTCGCCTAGAAGGGGAGACAAGGAATCACCTCGCCGCCCCCATGGAAAAGAAGCTCGTCGACAGTCCGCGTAGCGACGATGATAACCCGCAAGATCGCGATCGGAACCCACAGCACCATGGAAGCCGATCGCGACATCGCGGCAGGGAACCACAGCATGAGGACAACCGCGACCGGCCGAGTACGACGCGCATGGAGATATCGCGCCAAGCAAGGTCGACAAGGCCCGAGCTCGCAGGAACCGTGCCCGGTCGCTGTCCACCTCCTCTAACGAGGAGGCCTGCGACGCAATATGCTTCAGTCGCAGCATCCGCGAAGCGCCAATGCCCAAAAGATTCAAACTTTCGACGGAGGTCCCAAAGTGCGACGGTTCGATAGAACCCAAGTCATGGCTCTCAGACTACCTTACCGCGGTGAAGTGCCAGCGCGGGAAAAAGACAACAGCTATGCAGTACCTAAATCTGCACCTCGTAGGCGCCGCCCGTAGTTGGCTCGAAGGAAGACCGCGCGCGTGTTACAGATCTTGGGACGATCTCACCCGCGACTTCGAGAAAAACTTCCAAGGGACATACAAACGACCCGCAACTATCGAAGAGCTGCGACCGTGCAGGCAGAAAAGCGGCGAGTCCACCCACGCGTATATCCAGAGATGGACTACACTCAAGAACACCGCGGAAAACATGTCGGAAGAAGTCATGGTTGAGGCCTTCTCCAAAGGCGCCCGGCGCGCCGCCTTCCGAGAAGAACTGGGAGATCTGCGCCCAAGACGATCCGGGAATTAATGGCGATTGGAGACAGATGGGCCAACGGCGAAGAATCCTTGCAAAACGAAAAAGCTTCCTCGCCCGCACCTGAAGAAGACCGCAACGGCGATCGTCGGAGAAGGAAGAGGAGACACTACGACCAGGATGACCAATCGGAACTGGTGGCGGCCAAGTTCACCAGAAATCGCGACAGCGGGTCTCGCGGGAATCACGACTGGAAGCCAAAGTCATACGACAAAACTCCCGAGGAAGACCTTGATGGATATTGCTCGCTACATCTATTCACAGATTAGCGCACGGGCAAAACCAAGGCCACTCACCTCCTCAAGGACTGCCGAAAATTCCAGGACATCCACGAGGCATAGACGAAGAAGCACAGGGCTACTGGTAGCCAGGGATACCTGCAATTGCCAGGAGGATACCAGCCACCACCAATGCCTCCACCAGCAGTACACCAGGGCGCAGCGATAGCCACGCTACCAGCGCCACCCGCCGCAAACCAGGGAGCCAACGGATACCCATACCCAGCGGGGCTCCTAGGCATGATACAAAAGGTCTGCCCGTCCCGAAGAGTCGAGAAGACAAACACACGCCAAGTTAATATGGCAGTAC
The DNA here is from genome assembly GCA_028641055.1 of Alopecurus myosuroides. Taxonomy (NCBI): domain Eukaryota; kingdom Viridiplantae; phylum Streptophyta; class Magnoliopsida; order Poales; family Poaceae; genus Alopecurus; species Alopecurus myosuroides. Next base: position 206,799,571 of record CM054058.1, on the reverse strand, counting down.
AAGCTCCACCACCCGCAGCCGAATACCTGAAGATGTCAGAGCAACCGATAACTTTCTCCCGAGAGGACCACCCTCCACGAGTATATCGACCAGGGCACGCCGCGCTCGTTATTCAGGCGCAAATAGGCAACTATGACCTTGCTCGGGTGTTCATGAACGGCGGCGGTGGAATCAACATCATATACGCTGACACACTCCGCAAGATGAACAAGAACCTTGACGGACTCGCAGAATCAGAAACATCCTTCCACGGGATAGTACAAGGAAAAGCCGTTCGGCCACTCGGAACAATTAACCTGGAAGTGATACTAGGTGACCCGAGGAATTACATGAGAGAATTTCTCGACTTCGAGGTAGTCGACTGGCCATCACAGTACCACGCCATTCTTGGCCGAACAGCGTTCGCGAGATTCATGGCAGTACCCCACTACGCCTACCTGAAGCTCAAACTTCCTGGAAAATACGGTACGATCACCATAAGCAGCGACTTCCAAAAGTCAGACAAGTGCGATACTGAGTTCAACAAGATCGCGAAATCTTTCGAGATGCAGGAGAAGCTGGAAGAGATGGCAAAAACCACGGACCACTCCGTGATTCCACTCACCAAAAAGAACGCCCCCGAACTCGAGTTCAGCCCAAACAGCGACACTCGAAAACATCAAGTGCACCCGACAGAATCCGCGAAGTCGGCGATGGTGTCCACCACCTTATCACACGCATAGGAAAGCGCGCTCGTCAAACTCCTCCATGAGTACTGGGAAATTTCCTCCTGGCAGCCCTCAGATATGCCAGGAATACCCAGGGAGTTCGCCGAGCACTCACTTGGAGTGTTCAAAGACGCAAAGCCAGTCAAACAAACCACCCGACGTTTTTCCGAGCCAAAAAAGAGAGCACTCGAAGAAGAGGTGAACACATTGTTAGCCGCCAGGTTCATCAGAGAAATCATGATTTCCACCTGGTTAGCAAACCCAGTGTTAGTCCCGAAGAAAAACACAGATATCCTTCGCGTGTGCATCGACTATACGTCGTTGAACAAACACCGCCCCAAGGATAACTTCCCATTACCACGAATCGACTAGATCGTGGATTCTACAGCAGGCTGTCAGCGTCTCTCCTTCCTGGACGCCTATTCAGGCTATAATCAAATCAGGATGAAGCAAGAGGACAAGGAGAAGACAATATTCATCACGCCACACGGCGTATACTGCTACACGACAATGCCCTTCGGGCTAAAAAACGTAGACGCAACATATCAGCGCTACATGCAAAACTACAATAAATATGTTGATACATGACGCTCTATTTTGATCACCAAATCGTCATCATATTTCATCCATGACGATCCTATGACGAAAAACAAATCGTTGAAAACCGAGCGTCAGTAATTAACCACAACGACGTATTTTTTGGAAACGTCATGGATATCCACGACGATTTAGAAACGTCATGAATCTATGACGATCCAAAATCGTCCTGAGCAGTCCGGGCAGGACACATCAACTCCTACGTGGCTAGTCCTACGTGGCAAAATCATGACGATTTGAAAATGTCGTGGATCAAAATCAGCCCGGTCCATTTCGTTGATCTTCATGGGCCTAGCCCAACAAATATGACATTTTTCTTTTCTGGTCAGTGGACTTTATGGTCCATTTTCCTTTTGGGCCGTAGCATTTTTAGGGTCTTTGGGCCTTAGCCTTTTGAGGTTGGTTTACATTTATGGGCTTTGGACCTTTAACAACTTTTTCAATTCTAGGCCTAGGCATAGACAATACGCTAAAATTTTGGTCCTGGGCCTTATTTCGGTTCGTTTCTTTTTTTATTTCAAGCATTTTGGGTTTTATGAAAGATATTTTGTTTGGATAATTCCAGGTTGTTGGTCCCACTCATCAGGCAACTTCTTAAATAAGTACAAATGAGAATACTCAGATACAGAACAAATACGGCATACATTCAGATACAGATATCGGCCAAATATGTTCATAACTCGACTCGGAACAGATACATGACACTTGAAATCCCAAATTCATCCATATAACCATATAGACCACCCAAATTCCAAATTTAGCTATCTCATAAACATTACAACCTGCAAGTATAATAACTAGATACTCTTTGATACCCTGGGATTTCTTCAGGCTTCAAACTTCTTCATTTTGTCTACTAGAGTGACTTCATATAACCTGGAATGATGTATCAAAAACTTATGTGATGATAAAAGAACAATATAGCCTGGAAACACAATGGAGAAAAATGGCTGATGATCATGAAACGAAAAAAGGGGTTGATGATCATGTAACAGAAAAATTGGCTGATTATTCCATACTTTGCTACTGCAATGATAGGGAGGGAGCAACCTAAAGCAGACAAATGTTTATACCGCTACAGCAAGCCACTCTTCCTAATACATAACTGAAGCCGAACATCAGCAATCAAAATTATTAGAAGCTGTAACATGCATAAGTACAAGGAAGCTACTGTTGTAAGTTCCAAGGAGCAGACCGGACACTTACTCGATGAACGAAGAATCCACTTCCTCTTCATCCTCATAGGGATTATCCAACGAAGTAACAATTGCAGTGCATGAAGCCTGCGGTGTGCTTCATGATGTGCACGGCATGATCTTCTGCCGATGTTGCGTCCGTGCGCTCAATGAAGAGTACCAATGCATCCAAGTAGAACAAAATCACCATCGTTAATCCACAACTTCCAAGTCCAAGCATATATCAAATGACAGTGAAAACAAATTGAGAGAAACACTGAAAATAACTATTTCATGTCATGTAGAGTTCATACGTCAGGTAGCAGTGCATACATAATCTCTGTTTTAGCAGTAGGTTAGCAGTAGTAAAAGATTATTTAGAGAGAAAGGTATTTAGGAGCATGTATTTAGACTCTCTGTGTTAGCAGTAGTCATAACTTTCTTAAAATAAATGAATAGTGTATCAAGTTAACAGCAATATGCAGAATTAACATATCACACTATGCCACCAACACTCCAGCCAATAATGGCATCTAATAATGCATATATGTCTAACATATAATGGGACATTTTTATTTGCAGGAACATTGGAAAGACGAAAAACAAAGAAACATTTCTATTGCATCCTTCCTCTGTGCCTAAAAAAACTATTTAACGTGATAGATACAGAACATTCATGATACAGAAGCAACCATCCACATATATAAACACCAATTATGCCAAGCATTCCCATCCCACAGGAAGCCCCGGCCCACTAGTTACATCCGAAGAAAAACATATCTGTGTTATGGGCACAACGTAAACAACAAACATATGTAGACCCAGTGGGACAGCACACAGCTCAGTCACTTCTTTCAAATATCACAGAAATGCAAGAAGGTTGTTTATATATCACTAGGATGTACAGGTACCATGGATTGTCGGAAGCTTTTGAGATGAAAAAATATATGTGGTACCTAACATTGCATGAGATCATAGTACGAGGAGGAGATATACTTCATATGTATTTACCACATTTATCCAAGTGCGTAATATGTCCGCACAGCAAATAATTCATGAGTTCAATTTATCCGGACAACAAACAAAAAATTTATTCGGTCATCATAAACAGGGTTGATTTTGGTACTCTATAGAGTGCAGCTATATTACTCAATTCCAAAGACAACCAAAGCTCGGTTAGGAATAAGCACAAATACCTGGCGGGCAAGCAGGCAGGTTGAGCCGGTGGAGATTCCAGCAGAGTGAAGAGAAGGAGCGAGACAACCGAGTTTAGCTGAGCTGACCCCAGACCCATACGGCGCGCCAGCGGCGGCGGGAGCCCCCCACTACGCCAACGCTGCTGATCCCCTCGCCTCGGCCTCTGCTCCCTGGATAAAGAGGCGGTGAGGGGCAAGAAGCGCACATGTGAAAATGAGGGGAACTTGTTGCTCCCTGTACAAAGGTGGAGGGGAACTTGTTGCTTACGGATTTGTATATCGATGCAGAAGGAGCAGGAGGTCCTCTGAAGCGGATTGTCGCCGTCCTAGTAGCAGTCGCGGTCGACCTCCGCCGCGACCTTCTCCTACGGATGGCGGTTAGCTTCTGTGGATGGCGACCGAGGAGCTCCTGGCGGTTCCGACCTTGTCCTGGTCGAAGAGCGTGGCGTCTGCCTCGATCTTGCGGATGGCGGCCAGTGTGTCCTTTGTTGCGTTGCTGGTTCCGGAAGCGGGGGAGGGGGCAGGGGCCGAGGATGCGGAGGTGCGCCGCAATGAGGCGACGTCCTCGTGGTACGGCCAGTGCATCCTGGGCACGTGAATCTCGATGAGGCAGATGGCCGGAGGGGGAGAGCGGGCGACATGGCTGCGCACAGCCACGAACCATTGGAACGGCATGCCGCGCCAGCGGCGGGAGAGACCACTGGTGCACGCGGCAGCGGCGGTGCAGCCGAAGCCCACAAGGATCAGGAGGAGGTCTTCGGGGAGGCGCACGGCAGGTGGGTAGCCGCGGAGGGCAAGGAAAGAAAGAGGGGGGGTCTTCCCGCCATCGGCGGTCTGGTGAACGAGGTCGAGGGGATCAGTGGTGCAGGAGAGCGGGGGAATAGAGGAGATTTCGATCTGGATCGTGGGGCAGGCGTGCGGCGGCGTACACGGGAAGGTTTGGGGATTTTTAGGGTTTGCTTGGATATTTGGCACGCACGCCACACGGTACTTACAAATAATTGGCACCGCGCGCAAAGATCTGAATTCTCGCCTTGCCATATTTTCTCACTGAACACATTTAACATTAGAGCGCCTGCTAGTGGGACATGTCGTTTCTTGACCCCCACTGTGCATGTTAAAGTGTGTCAAATTTTGCCCATCTATGTATGTACGACGAGTATTGAGTTCCCCTTTCAGTTGTAACAATTATTTTATAGTAGAAAATAGTTTCTATTTGAGTTAGAAAAAACCATGACAGATATAAATAACATTTTTATTAATGCAAATTCTTTTTGTTTCCATCTTTTGCAATAATAGGTGCTCCCTCCGTTCCATAATGTAAGATGTTTTAGATTTTTGTCATGTTGTTTAGATTCAAACTTAAATGAATGGAAAAATATAGTAAAATGTGTCTACATAGATGCGTATACATGTGAATGTGAGAAAGGTCTAAAAAATCTTATATTATGAAACAGAGAGTATTCTATATTGTATCTACCACTACTTCATAAATACTTGAAGTAGGGGATTTGGATTTAAATCTATAGCACTATTCCACGGAATTTGTTGTAAAATTGTGTCACGCAGTTCTTTAAACATGTTAGGGCATGTACACCGCTGGATACTTAAACATGCGCTTAAAAAGTCAATTCCCCTGCGTGCGGGAGCATCCGATGCTATGGAAGGTTTTATGTGCTTATTTCCTAAGCGTTTATGCATCGATGCTAGATTAACTGCCAGGATTTCGACGAGTTATGACAAAATAGGTAGGATTTCTTTCCTAACACTTGTGCCTTAGCGTATGCGTTCTACCTGCTCTTATACAACCTTAATATATGTCCTATTATCCACCAAAAAAATAAACTTGGAATACGACAATTGGGTTGAAAAGGTGTTCACAGAAATGAGCTATCTCCCGCGAAGATTCTTGGGTTTCAGGCCAAATAACGGGTGTTGTGGCAAAATCCATGGCATAGTTATTATACCATATTTTATATTCAAATAACCAAATTACTACCTCTCAATAGCTTTAAATACGCCTCTTTTGAAAAAGACAAATTTCTGCCGATTCAGCTGGAAACGAGTCAATTTTGAACTACATGTGCCTCGTAGTTTGCCATGATTTTTTGTAAAAACCATTTTTAGATACACAAGTACCTATTTATTCAGAGATACACCAAGAGTTTCTCAATATTCATCCCCTAGGTACGAAAGGTAATGCCCTCGTCTTGACTTATTCCTAAAACCGGCTTAGAAGATTCCAGAAAATTCAAAAACACTCGAAATGATGCAAGACCTTCGCGTGGGGTCATTCTATATGTCATAGTATCCCCCAAAAATAATAAAATTAGAATACGACAATTGTGTTGAAAAGGTGTTCACAAAAATGAGCTATCTCCTTCGAAGATTCATGGGTCTCGGGCCAAATGACGGATGTTATGGCCACATCCATGGCATAGTTTGTTCAAATGTGCTCATATTCTACACAAACATGCATCTTGGAAGCACGAACAATGTTCACGGAGAAAGTTTTATTTTTTTGTGACTAAAAATATCATTTTTCATTTTCGGAGTGTCAAAAACGGGTTTTTCTGTGAACCACCTGCCAAAAATATGTTACAAAAGTATAGCAAATAAATTTATAGTTATTGTACCAGATTTTATATACAAATAACCAAATAACTACCTCTCAATAGCTTTAAATACGCCTCTTTTGAAAAAGACAAATTTTTGCCGATTCAGCTGGAAACGAGTCAATTTTGAACTACACGTGCCTCGTAGTTTGCTCATGATTTTTGTAAAAATCATTTTTAGATACACAAGTACCTATTTTTAAATAGATATACCAAGAGTTTCTCAATATTCATCCCCTAGCTACGAAAGGTAATGCCCGTCGTCTTGACTTTTTCCTAAAACCAGCTTAGAAAATTCCATAAAATTCAAAAAAACTCGAAATGATGCAAGAACTTCGCGTGCTGTCATTATATATGTCCTAGTATTTTCGAAAAATAATAAACTTTGAATATGACAATTGTGTTGAAAACATGTTCACAGAAATGAGCTATCTCCTTCGAAGATTCTTGGGTTTCGGGCCAAATGACGGATGTTATGGCCACATCCATGGCATAGCTTGTTGAAATGTGCTCATATTCTACACAAACATGCATCTTGGAATCACGGACAATGTTGATGAAGAAAGTTTTATTTTTCGTTGAATAAAAATATCATTTTCCATTTTCGGAGTGCTAAAAATGGGGTTTTTTGTGAAGCATCTACCAAAACTATGTTGCAAAATTGTACCATGGAAATTTATAAAGTTATTATAACACATTTCATGTTCAAATAACCAAATTACTACCTATAAATAGCTTTAAATACGCCTATTTTGAAAAAGACAAATTTCTCCGATTCAGCTGAAACCGGGCCAAATTTGAACTACAGGTGCCTCGTAGTTTGACCATGATTTTTTTGTAAAAACCATTTTTAGATACACAAGTACCTATTTCTTTAGAGATACACCAAGAGTTTCTCAATATTCATCCCCTAGCTACGAAAGGTAATGCACGTCGTCTTGACTTTTTCCTAAAACCGGCTTAGAAAATTCTAGAAGATTCAAAAAAAACTCGAAATGATGCAAGACCTTCGCGCGGTGTCATTATATATATCCTGGTATCCACCAAAAATAATAAACTTTGAATACGACAATTGTGTTGAAAAGATGTTCACAGAAATAAGCTATCTCCTTCGAAGATTCTTAGGTTTCGGGCCAAATGACGGATGTTATGGCCACATATGTGGCATAGTTTGTTGAAATGTTCTCATATTCTACACAAAAATGCATCTTGGAACCACAGACAATGTTGACGAAGAAAGTTTTATTTTTCGTGGAATAAAAAAATCATTTTCCATTTTCACTGCGCTAAAAATTGTTTTTTTGAAGCATCTACCAAAACTATGTTACAAAATTGTACCAAAGAAATTTATAAAGTTATTATACCACATTTTATGTTCAAATAACCAAATTACTACCTCTCAATAGATTTAAATACGCCTCTTTTAAAAAAGAAAAATTTCTGCCGATTCAGCTAGAAACGAGTCAATTTTGAACTACAGGTGCCTCGTAGTTTGCTCATGATTTTTTTTGTATAAATCATTTTTAGATACACAAGTACCTATTTCTTAAGAGATACACCAAGAGTTTCTCAATATTCATCCCCTAGCTACGAAAGGTAATGCCCGTCGTCTTGACTTTTTTCTAAAACCGGCTTAGAAAATTCCAGAAAATTCAAAAAAAACTCGAAATGGTGCAATACCTTCGCGTGGTGTCATTATATATGTCCTATTATCAACCAAAATTAATAAACTTGGAATACGACAATTGTGTTGAAAAGGTGTTCACAGAAATGAGTTATCTCCTTCGAAGATTCTTGGGTTTCGGGCCAAATGACGGATGTTATGGCCACATCCATGGTATATTTTGTTGAAATGTGCTCATATTATACACAAACATGTATTTTTGAAGCACGGACAATGTTGCCGAAGAAAGTTTTATTTTTCGTTGAATAAAAATATTATTTTCCATTTTCGGAGTGCTTAAAATGGGGTTTTTTGTGAAGCATCTACCAAAACTATGTTGCAAAATTGTAGCACAGAAAATTATAAAGTTATTATAACAAATTTCATGTTCAAATAACCAAAATACTACCTCTAAATAGCTTTAAATACGCCTCTGTTGAAAAAGACAAATTTCTGCCGATTCAGTTGAAACCGGGCCAAATTTGAGCTACATGTGCCTCGTAGTTTGCTCATGATTTTTTGTAAAAATCATTTTTAGATACACAAGTACCTATTTCTTTAGAGATACACCAAGAGTTTCTCAATATTCATCCCCTAGCTACGAAAGGTAATGCACGCCGTCTTGACTTTTCCTAAAACCGGCTTAGAAAATTCCAGAAAATTCAAAAAAAAACTGTAAATGATGCAAGACCTTCGCGTGGTGGTATTATATATGTCCTAGTATCCACCAAAAATAATAAAATTGGAATACGACAATTGTGTTGAAAAGGTGTTCACAGAAATGAGCTATCTCCTTCGAAGATTCTTGGGTTTCTGGCCAAATGACGGATGTTATGGCCACATCCGTAGCATAGTTTGTTGAAATATGCTCACATTCTACACAAACATGCATCTTGGAAGCACGGAAAATGTTGACAAAGAAAGTTTTATTTTTCGTTGAATAAAAATATCATTTTCCATTTTCAGAGTGCTAAAAATGGTTTTTTTTGAAACATCTACCAAAACTATGTTACAAAATTATACCACAGAAATTTATAAAGTTACTATACCACATTTCATGTTCAAATAACAAAATTACTACCTCTCAATTGCTTTAAATGCGCCTGTTTTGAAAAAGACAAATTTCTACCGACTCAGTTGAAACCAGGCCAAATTTGAACTACAGGTGCCTCATAGTTTGCTTATGATTTATTGAAAAAATAATTTTTAGATACAAAAGTATCTATTTTGTATCTATTTCATGATAGAAACAATAAGAGTTTAACAAGATGCAACACCTAAGTAAGAATGGTCATGCACGTTGTTTTGACCTCAAAAGTGTAATTTAAAATCGCTTAATGTCTCAAGCAATATATGCCTATGGGCATGATTATATTTTTTACACAAAAATGGTTGCAAATTATCAATAATTACCAGGATTAATTTTACAAAAATTTAAAAATTGATTTCGGTCCATTTGGAGGCCAAATTCAAATTATAGAAACGAAAACAGAAAAAAATAGTCCCCAGCCACAACAGGCCAGGTGCTGGCCCTCAAGGCGCATGCTTGCTAGGCCAAGATTCGGCCCATGGCCGCATCGGAAGCCCATGTTCAGTTAAAACAAAACGTTAAGTAGCCTCGTTATTCTAAAATTTCAAGTAGCCTTGGATGGCCTAGTGATTAGTGCTTGTTGTGGTGTACGAGCGGTCACGGGTTCGAGTCCCGTGCCGGCTATTTTTGATGTTTTCTCGCTGAATGCGTTCGATGGTGCAGTTGGTCGGTCCCACATGCCAGATCGTACCAGATAGAAGTGACACATAAGCTAAATACACCTAGGCAAAACGATGATATGGCCATCCAGTAGACATGCCATGTAGGCGGAATTGGTTATATGTCAAATGGTTGTGTAAAAAAATGACACGTACGCGAAACGATGATATGGCCATCCAGTAGACACAACACATAGGCGAAATTGGTTATATGGCCATCTTGTAGACACGACACGTAGGGGAAATTCACAATGTTATATCAATGCATCCACTTTTAGGATGTTTATGACGATTTCTTTTTATAAAATTGCGATATTTTTTGCCGAATCGGCGTGATAATTCTGGGTTTTAACCCCCTCTAACAACATACGACGATATGGCACGAAATCGTCATAACTTTATGACGATTTTGTCCAACGTCATTGTGAGAACGTCATGTATCAGCACATTTCTTGTAGTGAAAAATGCCTCGCCAAGCTCATTGACAAGAACGTACAAGTTTACGTTGACGATATTGTCATCAAGACTCGGGTGGAGGACACACTCCTCGAGGATATCAGTGAGACATTCGACGCCCTCAATGCATACAGAATCAATCTCAACCCGACAAAATGCGTCTTTGGAGTCCCCGTGGGACAACTCCTTAGCTATCTGGTCACCGCCCGAGGAATCGAGGCCAACCCGGAGAAAATACAGGCAATCCTGATGATAAAGGAACCAACGAATCTTCACGGCGTGCAGCAACTCGCAGGGCGACTGGCCGCTCTAAGAAGATTCATCGCAAGATTATGCGAGCAGACGCTCCCTTTCTACAAGCTACTAAAGAAAACAGATAAGTTTGAGTGGACGCGAGAAGAAAAAAAGGCGTTCATCGACCTGAAAAGAGTGATGCAGAGCAGACGCATACTGGCAACGTCGCAGGAAAAGGAACCCCTCTACCTTTACCTAGCCGCAACAAACCAAGTCGTCAGCACGGTAATTATCGTCGAGCGGCCAGAGGACGGAAAAGCATATGGCGTTCATAGGCCAATATACTACATCAGCAAGGTGGTTTCGCCGTGCAGACAGCGATACCCCCACTACCAGAAGCTCGCGTTTGAATTTTTCCTTACGGCCCGCAAACTCAAACACTACTTCCAGGAGCATACTGTCACGGTGCTAAACGACGCATCACTCGGTACTATCATGAACAACCCCATGGCATCTGGAAGAATCGCAAAATGGAGCATCGAGCTAGGCGTCTGGGACATAATATACACAGGGCGCAACGCGGTAAAATCCCAGGTCGCCGTGGAGTTCCTGAGCAAGTGGACAGAGCTGCAAACCCCAGGACCTCCAGAATACACGAGCAACTGGATCATTTACTTCAACGGGTCGAAAAGAAACGAGGGAGCCGGAGCCGGAGTAATCCTCATATCGTCAAGGGGTGATAAGATACAGTACGTCCTGCGACTCGACTTTGCTCCCGATGATCCAGCATCCAACAACGATGCAGAATATGAGGCCCTCCTACACGGCAGGAAGATGGCGATTGCTTGTGCAGCCACCCGACTGATGATATACGGGGATTCAAATCTTATCGTGCAGCAGACGATGAAAGAGTGCGACGTTGTTGCAGATAACATGGTCGCCTATCGCGACATGTACAACCTACTCAAAGGAAGTTTCAAAGGGTGCAAGCTGAAGCACATCGCACGATCAAGCAACGAGGAAGCAGACAAACTGGCGAACATAGGGTCCACAAACGCCCCCGTTCCACCAGGAATCTACTTCGAGAGAATTAGCAAGCGACCAGTCAAGGTCAAGAAGCAAGCATTGACACCCGCAGCTACAGAAACGGTGGCCAATCAGCTAATCTCCCTTATAGAACTCACACACTATATCTCAAGGCAAGTCTTTTTGGTCGAGCCAACCTGGACGCAGAAATATCTCGACTACCTGACAAACAAGCAGCTCCCAACAGACGTTTGCGGAGCCAGAATAATAGTACGACGCAGCAAATCCTTTCGGGTGATCAAAGGAGAGCTATACAAGCAAAGCATACCAGGGATACTCCAGCGGTGCATCGCACCCGAGGACGGCAAAGAACTGCTCCGCGACATACACCAAGGCGACTGCGGGCACCACGCAAGCTGGAGAGCAATATTGGGAAAAGCTTTTCGAGCAGGATTCTACTGGCTCACAGCAGCCAGAGATGCCAAAGATCTTGTCAAGAAGTGCAAAGCCTGCCAAAGATTCGCACCCAAGCCACAGGCACCGGCTACGGAACTCCACATGATCCCCATCTCTTGGCCCTATGCTCAATGGGGGCTCGACATGGTGGGACCATTACGGAAATCAACACCCGGAGGATACACCCATTTGCCGGTCGCAGTCGATAAATTCACCAAATGGATAGAGGTCACGCCAGTTACGTCGCAGCACGCCGAGTGCGCCGTGAGATTTCTCAACTCTATCGTGTGCAGGTTTGGTGTACCACACAACATCATCATGGACAACGGGACAAACATCACAACCAAAGAGACCCAACACTTTTGCCTCGGTAGCTTACCCGCAAACCAACAGCCAAGTCGAACGATCCAACGGATTAGTTTCGGCTGGCCTAAAGAAGCGGCTACTCGCCCGACTACACCTAGAAGTAGGGCATTAGGCTGAAGAACTACCATCAGTGTTATGGAGTTTGCGAACGACGCCAAACCGATCGACCAACTACACACCATTCTTCATGGTATACGGAGCTGAGGCCGTGCTACCCGAGGATGTTAAGTTCAGCGCCCCACGATTCGTCGCATACAGCGAAAAAACCTCCAACAAGGCACTCGCATAAGACGTGGACGCGCTGGATGAGATCAGGGACATCGCACTCGCCAGATCATCAGTTTATCAGCAATCGCTGTGCAATCACCACAGTCGCTGCATACGCCAAAGATCCTTCGTGGTAGGTGACCTGGTGTTGCCACTTAGGCAGAAAGAGGGACACAAGCTAGAGCCACCATGGGAAGGGCCCTTCATCATACACGAAGTCATACCAGGAGGCGCCTACCGCTTGAAAAACCCGAAGACAGGCGACATTTACTCCAACCCGTGGAACGTGGTGCATCTCCGCAAGTTCTACCCCTAGGATTTCATCACCTACTCGCGAGAAATAAGGTTGTACTAGCCACATTTGTAGACCGAGCAAATACATGGATTTTCAGCCATCGTAATAAAAACATGTTTCCTCAACCATAGCTGCAATGACTACACTCGCACTTTCCGTTTTTTCTATTTTTTCTTTACATGCTAAAGGTCACACCCCAACACACGGGGGCTACACCAAACTGGCATCGACAAAATCTTCGAGTACTCCCACTCGATGAAAATCTTTACAAGGTAACAAGGTACACACCTTATGAACACCTTAAATGATTAAAATATACAAGGTCACAAGGTATACACCTTAAACACACCTTAAAAACTACAACACACAAGGTACATACACCTTGATGATCTACAACTAATGTCGAGCAGCCGCCTCTTGAAGCAATCGCTCGGTCTCCGCCGCAGTCAGTCGAATGATCCGCTCAGCAGAAGGACACACGACCTCATAATGAGAGATAAAATCTACACGTGGACCTTGGGTGTCAGAGAGTCGCGCCACAGAGTTGAAGTTAACCTCAGTATGCCATAAACGCACGAAGGAGAGCGCCACCTGAGCTCCACAGATGAGCTATTGGCGCACACACTCGCGAACATCCCCCACCCGATGGAATAGCTTCAGCAGGCCACTCAACGAAGACGCAGCTCCACTCGACGAACCTCCGCTGGAATCCACCACCTGGAAAGAACAACGAAGACTCGGAGACAGTACAATACCCCACTCAAGAATATACCACACAAGATTTTCGGGTGCTCGGGGGCTACTCCCATCGGGAGAATACAAAGTAAGGCGCAAATATAAAACGCTGACACTTTCGAAAACATTTCGATTGGACAAAACAAAGTACGGGAATACATCCTGTCGTGGGATAATCACGGCAGATGTTACCGGGGGTAACTGATCTTGGGGCAAGTCGACACAGGTATTCGGGAGAGGGTTTAGCTCGAAGGAAGACATGGCGGAAAGCAATCTAAGAACCGGAAAATAACTCGCCGGATCTCAATATGAATTATGCTGGATACTCGATAATAGGTGTTACAACTATGACTTGGATCTCTGGCAAACTAAACCTAGGGGCCGGTTTATAAAGCACCCGTACACCCCTAACTTGCCCTTCAAGGCACATCTTGAGTCCTACTCGAACTCCACATACAAACCCTAACTTCCCTTACCGCAGCCCACAATCCGGGTTACGAATCTTACAAGCCTTTGGGCCTTCCGGTAATCTCTTTACCCCTAGCCGGATATCGCTCAGCACACCTCGGGCCGGATTATATCTTGAAGTGGGCCTACCGGGTTACTATCCCCCCATCAGTAGTCCCCAGGATAGCGCGGGTTTCACGGATTCATCCTTGAAGCGCTCGCTATTCCCTGAAAAAGATACGAAACACCCAAGTTCATGGGGACCGAGTTAAATTGCTTCGATAGATGGCTAGGCACAGCTCCACGACGGCTATACGGTAACTCGAATCCCCCCCCCCGAATGCCTAACATGCCTTTCCAAATTTGAACCCTAAAATGCCAAGATTCCACTCACGATACCGGTCCCTGATATCTCGGGGTAGGTTACACTTCCTCCGCCAACGGAACATTTTATTCCATCCCGGGCGCATGCACCACCAAATCCGCACGGATAATTACTGTCTCGTAGCTTCCGATTTTCCAGTCGCAGGGGTGAGCTCACCACCTCCCTTATAAATACCAATCGAAGGTAACCCTAGGCCTTTCACCTCACCTCATCATACCCTTTCTCCTCGCTCCCTTGCAACTTCCGCCGCCGGAGCTCGCGCACACTACAACAGACAAGACCACTGCCGGCCGCGCTCGACCTCGAGCTATCCCGCGCCGCCATCACGCATTGTCGTCGCATCTTCGTTTCTCTCATTGAGGGCCGTGGAACAATACTCAAGCCGCACCTCACATCACCCTCATTTCGGACATCAATCTCTTCGGTAAGCCTCTCTCAATCATCCAATTGAACCTCGCAATTTCTTCAATTTGACTTGGATCGGATCTGGATCAACCCGTAAATTACCTTTCCGATATCGCCAAATCAAGCCGCTTCGGTAGTCCTCAGCTCCTTTAAGCACCTGATGCACAGTCGCAGTTCATCCCCGCACCTTTATTGACCATCAAACTTTATATAAGATCGCTCACAAGCCTTTTGATCGAGATCCGTTCCACCTTGTTTTTTCCGCTTGTCTCATTAACATCCGGAAAATCCTCCTTTTCCAGCTATTTCCTTCGCAATAAAGGTATGGGCAACCACCCATGTTCGCCCAACCCACCTCAATACGTAAGTAATTAACAATTTACTCAACCTCATCTGACACCCGGAAAATCCTCCACATTTAACATCGTAGCGCGCTATCCGGGTATTATTTTAGCCTTCGTATTGTCTTGATATTTCCAGACTCGGACTATCTGATACTCCGAATCTTACCCCATACATCTCTTGTCCCTTGCAGGTCAACTCCATGGCTCCAAAAAGACAGGGAAGGCACCCGGCTCCGACCAAGACCCCTCAAACCGCTTCTGCCAACTGGGGTCGGTCTTCGACGACGAAGGCCAAGCTGGAAGGAATGGACGAATTAGGAATCCTTCCCTCTCAAAAGGAGATACATTGGAGGGCTCCTGACGATGAGACCCGTCCTACTCCTGCCGGGAATGAGGTAATCTGTTTTACCGAGCACGTGACCCGGGGATTTCGTCCTCCGGGTCACCCTTTCTTCCGGGAAATCTTAAGCCACTACGGCCTCCGGGTGTTCGACATAGGGCCTAACTCTATGCTGAATATTACCCATTTCATAGTCTTGTCCGAGTCTTACTTATGCATTCCACCGAGCCTGGATCTTTTTATTGAGTTATTCCAATGCGAGCCGTGCCGCGAGAGCGGTGACGGAACTCTTCTTACTTGTGGCGGGGTATCTATCCAGCGCCGCAAGCACTCACCAATGCCAACTCTTAACTTGAACTCCCACGTCAACAACTGGCAACTATCTTTCTTCTATTGCCATGACACTTCTCCGGATGGTGAGAGGAAATTGCCGGGTTACTCGGAGAGCCTCCTTGAACCCTCCGAGTCTTTTAGCGCTTTTGCACCCGAGCCTGATAGGGAAGCAATTCAGCCCTTTTTGGCCAAAGTAGCAGCCCTATCAGCCCATGGCCTTCTTGGGCTTAATCTAATAAAAACTTGGGTAGATTTCCGGGTTCAGCCCAACTCCATTCGTTCGAAGTTGCTACACGAGTACTCGGGTCACATCACGGACTCCCTCCGCTACTCCACCAAGAACTTCCCTGCTGGCAACACCAACAAGACCATCAAGGGCTTCCTGATGGAGAGGCTAGATGTTATAAAGAACGCTACCGGGCTACCCCCGTTTACTCGGGAGAATCCCGCGCCAGCGGTAAGACCTGACCCTCTTTTTCTTGTTTCAGCACTTTTATCCGCTATAGTCTCTAACCACTACTTGCATTTACTTGTTCACAGGCTGACGATCCCTTCTGGAAGGTCGAGAACTCTCCTCCCTCCCAAGACCCCGAAGGGGAAAACGAGTCCATTGATGACGACGAGGGTACTCTTTCATAACCTTTATACCTGCTTTTCATCTGTGCCACCTTTCTTACCACTCGTCCTTTCTTATCTGATACTTACTCGGCTTTCAGGGTCAGAGGACGAAGAGGAGGAAGAAGAAAATGACCCGGAAGCCACCGAGTCTGACCAAGAACCCCCAGTTGGAAACAAAAGGAAAGCTAGAGGGGTAGTTGAAAAGGTTCCCTTCTCTTCCATGTCTTGTGCGCCTTACTCCTTTGCCACTATGCGTGAACTTAATGTGCGATTATCACATTCACCCTTCTTGAAGGACCCTCTCCCGACTAAGCGTAGGGTGACCCGGAGTTCTCCGGGGGATGATCCCCTTAACCCGGGTATCTCCACCTCACCCGCTCATCGAGCCAGCACCCCTCCAGCTCAACCTTCCCAATCTCCTCAACGTCATCCATCTCCTAGTCATCCACTTGCCGGGCAATTTCGCGTACCGCAGCCAGTGCTTTTACCAACGTCATCCGCCTCCAGCTGCGAGCTTCCCCCGGACTATGCTGTGAACACCGGGTAAACTACCTTTACTTACATTCTCTCGCACTTGTTATCTTTCTTTTTTCCATACATTCCACTAATCAATGTCTCCTTTTTTCCTTTCAGCGCCACAGTTACGCTGAGTGACCCGGATATTCCTGAAGCAGAAAGGCAGGGAGAGGAGAAGCCGAGTAATAACATGGACATTGAGGTTGAGGACGAGGCCGAGGACGGAAATAAAGAAGACCCTTTTAAGGACCCGCCTCCACCAAAAACTGCATCACCCCAGCCCTCTGAGGAGGTGGACGAAGATATCATTTTGGAGACCAAGTCGGGTTCTCCTAACCCGGACACTCAAACGGTCCGGGTTTCGACCCCCAGACCCGGAACAACCCTTCAACAGGAAGGCCAGTCTTCCGGCCCTTCTCGACTTCGCCCTGAAGACATGACCTTTGCTCAAATGCTAGATGCCCTCCATACCTTGAAGGGTGATGAAGAAAACATACTAGACGCCTTAATAACCAAGCACGAGGTAATCCCGAGTAGTACCAATTGTTTCCACACATAGTCCCCAAGTTCCAAGTAAATTACTAAGTAACTTGCTTGGAACTTTGTATAATGTTTCTGGCTAATCCCTCTTCATGCTTCCTTATAGGACTATGTTTCACAGTTGGAGAAGAAGCTGGCCAAGTCCACCAAGCGTATTGAAAAAGAAACGGCCCTTCGTGAAGCTGCGGAGACTGAAGCTCGCAGGTGCCAAAAAATGACGAAAAGGTACAGGAAAAGAGCTCACAAGGCTAAGGATAAACTGACAACACTTTCCGCGCAAATTGCTGACGTTTATCGTACCGCGACTGGTAAGATTTTTAAATCTCACCTTATTTATGACCCGGATTCCTTTGATATGAACCACTGCACTTGCTTACTTATTATCTTTGCTCCTTTGGCCTCTTTAGCAGGCCCAAGTGATGCTGCCCCCGAAGAAGATGACGCTGCTAAGCTAAAAACCATCAAAAATACTCTTCGCCAACTTTGCAGCGGAGTTAGCTGGATACTTGATGAGTTGCGACTGCCGGGTGTCAGGCCAGATAATATGAAGAGATTACTGGAATTCTGCTCCACGATCCCCGAGTGGATTTGGCACTGGAAACGGTCCTCCTGCCGATTTGGGGTAACCCGAGGGCTCGCGTTGGCTAAAGCCTACGCTCCCAAGCTAGAGCTGGCCAAACTTATGAGCGGATTTCCAGAGTTCAACTTGGATGGGTCCAAATTTTTGCCAAAGGACTTCAAGGCTATTCAGAAAGAAGTCCGTCATCCGGCTAGCGTTATCGCTGATAGCTTAGAGATTGATGTGATTCTCCCTGCTTATGATGCTAATGACAAGATTGTCCAGGCGAACCGCCCCCAGCCGTACGATATGCTTGCCCGTTGGAGGGAGGAGGCAATCAAGATGAGGGACGAAGCTGCCAAGAAGGCCGATGCCGACTCTGCTCCTGCAACTTCGCAACCCGGGACTGCTACTGATCCGAGTGGCGCTGCCACCCCCAGTGGCAACAAGGGCAAGGCCAAGATGGATCCTGCAGCTTGAAATAATGAATATCGCCTATCATTCCATATGCGTCAGTCGGCAAAGCGTCGTTAAAACAGCTTTATTATTTGTTTAAGCGGAGCGCCTGTGCTCTTTTGATACTTTAGGGTTTTTGTAATATTTTTGTTTAAACTCCTGATGCACTTTGCGCCCCTTTGGGCTTTTGATTAATGTGTCTTTGCACCCGCTTGTTCTTGATATCCACTTACTTTATTCTTGATACCTTGTACCTTTACTTTTTTTTATGCTTTCCTTGGCGAGACCCGACCTCCGGGTTTCGTTGGCATCTGGGGAACGGGCTTACACCCGGATCCCTAAGCCCCCGAGACCCGGATGCGTGGCTCGATTGAATTTTATCGGCTGGATAATGCTTTTTCTTCTTCAGGGCTCACAAGTCCCCCAGTCCGGGTTTCCGCGTCTAGGACTCGTGATTGTTTCTTTTCAAGGAAACGAATCGCCTGTCGCTAAATGCCCAAGACTTCAGGACAGCTTTTTATGATGTTTGAAGTTATGCTTGATAATTGTTGAGTTTCCGGCTGCTAACCTTATACTCTGCATAACTTGTGGTTTAGATGACCCTTTCAACTACCTTGTACTATAAGCCGGCTTTCGCGTGGATACCATGTTGTTACATCAATACGAAAACGGGGTCAAGCAAGTCCCGTTTGGGTCTCATGACCGACAATAATCGTAAGCGAACAAATCATGCCACTTTGTTGCGAGTCACATCGAGCTTAAGTAAGAATAGCCGAGAAATTTGGACTTCTTTGTCCGGTTATAAGATTGTAGCCGCACTCGTTTTTTCGAGTGACCGGCCCCTATAACTCATTGGCATCAAGGCCGGGTCTTTTTTGAGTTTGCAGCTGTGCTTATAGGAGCGACCAGCCCTCAAGACCTGAATACGCACACCGTATAAATGACAATTGCCTCTTTTCTTGATAATCCCCTTTTTATTTGATATGAGAAAATTAGGCCAGCAAGCCGCCTCATTAAAAACCCATCCAGTCCCCAAGGGTGCCCCGGATAGGAAAAGAGTGCGTCTGAAACCTGCTGCCTGTTACATCGTTTTCTGCTAAGTATAGTACGGACGTAGCTGAGCCACGTTCCATGGTCTATCTCTTTCTTGCATAGGCGCAGTAGTGTGAGCAGTGTCGTTGATTGTGGCCGATTCTTCTCTTGCATCTATCAAGTAATATGACCCATTATGCAGACTCCGGCTTACGATGAAAGGTCCTTCCCATGGTGGCGATAGTTTGTGCTTTCCCTCGTTTGTCTGAACCAAGCGCAGGACCAAGTCTCCCTCCTGGAAGACCCGGCTTTTCACCCGCCGGCTATGATATCTTCGCAAGTCCTGCTGATATATGGCTGACCTTTCCAAGGCTTGCTCCCTTTGTTCTTCTAACATATCCACGGCGTCTTGCCGGGTCTTCTCGTTCTCCACTTCAACATAGGCTGTCACTCTTGGTGAATCATGAATGATGTCGCTTGGTAATACTGCTTCTGCGCCGTAGACCATGAAGAAAGGTGTCATCTGGGTGGATCGGTTAGGTGTAGTGTTGATACCCCAGACCACGGAAGGAAGTTCTTCAACCCATGCCCCAGCGGCCCTGATACAAGGAACCCTCAGTCTTGGTTTCAATCCACGAAGTAGCTCTTGGTTCGCCCTCTCCACTTGCCCGTTGGCTTGCGGATGTGCCACTGATGCTACATCAAGCCTGATTCCATTGCTGCCACAAAATTTTTCCATCTCTCCAAGGGACATGTTGGTTCCATTGTCGGTAATTATGCTGTGGGGGTATCCAAACCGGTATATAATTCTTTTCAGGAACTTGACTGCTGTGGCCGCTTCGCAATTGGTGACCGGCATAACCTCCACCCATTTGGTAAACTTATCAACAGCCACTAAAAGGTGCGTCTTCTTGCAAGGTGACATATGGAAGGGGCCAACCATGTCCATACCCCAAACAGCGAATGGCCAAGTTAATGGGATGGTCCGTAACTCCATAGCCGGCACATGAGTTTGGCGAGCGTACCTTTGACATCCGTCGCACCTTGCCACTATCCGTTCCGCGTCTGCTAGAGCTGTGAGCCAGAAGAACCCATGCCGATAGGCCTTGGCCACAAGGGACCTTGTGGACGCATGATGCCCACAATCACCTTCATGGATCTCCTTAAGGATCTGTCGGCCTTCTTCTGGTGTCACACAGCGCAAAAAGACTCCTGCCGCACTTCTCTTGTACAACTCTCCATTGATAATAGCATATCCTTTTGCCCGCCTCACGATTTGTCTTGCTAGTACCTCCTGTTCTGGTAGTTCGCCCCGCGATAAGTAGGCCAGATATGGCTATGTCCACTCGGGGACATCACGTATTGTAGCCACGAGCTCCACGTCCGGGTCTCGATTTGCTAATTCTTCTTCAGACTCGGATTTAACTGACGGTCGCCATAGCTCGTCCAAGAAAACATTAGGTGGAACCGGCTCCCTGCGCGAGCCGAGTCTGGCGAGTGCGTCCGCCGCCTCGTTTTTTCTTCTGTCTATGTGCTCCACTTCATACCCGGAAAAACACCCGGCAACCCTATCAACCTCCCTGCGGTACGCTGCCATAGTGGCGTCCTTCCTGTCCCAGGTTCCTGATACCTGCTGCACCACGAGATCCGAATCTCCAAAGCATCGTATCCTTCTAATGTTCATCTCCTTGGCTACCTTCAAGCCATGCAACAGAGCCTCATACTCGGCCACGTTGTTTGAGCAATCAAAGTGAATCTGCAGCACGTAACTTAGTTTATCCCCCTTTGGCGATGTCAGCACCACTCCGGCTCCTGACCCCTCGTACTGCTTTGATCCATCGAAGTGCATGGTCCATGACTCGGAACTTGGAACTGCGGTAACCATTCCAGTGTGCGTCCAGTCGTTAACGAAATCAACCAAAGCCTGTGACTTGATTGCCGATCTGGGCTCGTAGCTGATATGATAATCTCCCATCTCTATTGCCCATTTGGCTATTCTTCCCGTTGCATCCGAGTTTCTGATGATATCCGACATTGGTATTGAACTAACCACTGTTATGGAATGTTCTTGGAAATATGGCTTCAACTTCCGGCTGGCCATAAAGACCCCAAACACCAATTTTTGCCAATGTGGGTAACGCTGCTTCGCTTCCGATAACACCTCGCTGACATAATAAACCGGCCTCTGGACCGGGTAACCTTTCCCATCTTCTTTGCGTTCCACGACAACTACTGCGCTGACGGCTCGGGGACCGGCTGCCACGTATAATAACATAGGCTCTTTAGGACCCGGCGCCGCTAGTACTGGCGCTTCAGATAACTGCTTCTTTAGTGCTTCAAACGCCTCATCTGCCTCCTGATCCCATACGAACTTATCTGATTTTCGCAAAAGCCGGTACAAGGGTATTGCCTTTTCTCCAAGCCTGGATATGAACCGGCTCAAGGCTGCCACGCAGCCCGTGAGCTTTTGAACGTGCTTCAAATTTTCCGGTTTCTTCAAACTCTGGATGGCCTTGATTTTATCCGGGTTTGCCTCGATTCCTCTCTCGGAGACTATAAAGCCAAGTAACTTCCCGGCCGGAACTCCGAATACACACTTCGTTGGGTTAAGCTTCATCTGATACCTTCTCAAGTTTTTGAACGTTTCCTTTAAATCATCAATAAATGTCTCTGCCTTCCGGGTCTTAATAACCACATCATCCACATACGCGTGCACGTTGCGCCCAATTTGATCCTCGAAGCACTTCTGAATACACCGCTGGTAAGTTGCGCCCGCGTTTTTCAATCCAAACGTCATGGTTTTGTAGCAGAAGGCCCCAAAAGGGGTTATGAATGACGTTTTTTCCCAATCCTCCCTCTTGAGTTTAATCTGGTGGTACCCCGAATATGCGTCCAAGAAACATAGCAAGTCGCTTCCGGCTACCGCGTCTATGATTTGGTCTATCCTTGGCAGCGCGAACGGATCCTTTGGACAATGCTTGTTGAGGCTCGTGAAATCGATGCACATCCTCCATTCATTTGTCTTTTTCATCACAAGAACCGGATTCGCTAACCAGTCGGGGTGAAATACTTCCATGATAAAGCCTGCGGTTAATAGTCGCGCGATTTCCTCACCTATAGCTCTTCTCCTTTCCTCATTCATTTTTCTCAAACCTTGCTTCACAGGCCTGGCCCTGGGATCCACATGCAAACTGTGCTCTGCCAACTCGGTGGGGATACCCGGCATGTCGCTGGGTGTCCAGGCAAACACATCCGCATTTGAGCGTATGAACTCCACTAGAGCCTTTTCTTGCGCGCTTTCCAAATTGGACCCTATAGTGAACTGCTTGGTGGGGTCTCCTTCCACAAAATCTACTTTCTTGGTGTCTTGAGCCGCCTTAAATTTTACTCTTTCGTCCTCAGAATCTGGTCTTCTCAATGCTGTGCCATCTTCCGGATCCACCTGAGACCGGTAATATTTAAGTTCTTCCTTTCTGCAGGCTTGTTCAGCCATTACCGAATCTCCCTCATCGCATTCTGCTGCTATATCCCGGTTTCCATGGATAGTGATGGTCTGCTTGGGGCCTGGAATCTTTAACTGCAAATATACATAGCACGGCCTAGCCATGAACTTAGCATAAGCCGGCCTTCCGAACAATGCGTGGTAAGGACTGTGCAACCTGACCACCTCAAACGTGAGCCATTCCACCCGATAGTTATCTACCGACTCTCCGAAGGCTACTTCCAATGTAATTTTTCCTTCGGGGCGCGCCGAATGACCCGGCACGATTCCATGAAAAACCGTCGAACTTTTCTGTAGCTGAGATTCTTTGAGGTTCATGCGCAAGAAGGTTCATTACATATGAAGGCACACAGAAACAAGAATGATTCTACGGAATTGCAGAAGTAGCTCCACTCGCAGCAGGCTGTCCTTTACACCCAGCGCGGGAGAGTACCCCGGAAAGCATCTTTGCAAGCTCCTCAGCACGATCGCCAAAAGGACAGAGCGCTAACTTTTTTCCCGTCGAGTCTCGTGGAACCTCCGAGTACACTTTCTCCAGGTCACCCGAGACGCCATGCGCCAGGGAAAACTGGATATCTGTCTTGGCCCCACACTCGGTCTGCGCAAGCGAGTACTCATGGAGGAGATCTTCATTGCCTAGGAACACTTGCAGGAGACCACTTAGAGTAGGTGGAACCGCCGCATCCATGAGCAGGAGCTCAGGCAACTGCGTGAGCACTCCGGTAGATTCATGGACGAGGGAGCAGACCCTGTTTGCATGCTCCTGTAGCTGAGAACACGAGTCAGAGAGGGCATCGACCCGCATTTGTCCGGGTAGCTCCAGCCCAACTTCAATGGCGTCTAAGATAGAGACAGAACAAGTATCAGAAAAGGAAAAAAGACAGGCCACAATTAAGGGAAGATAAAAAGCAACCCACCAGCAAGTTTCTGAGCCAAAGGACGGATGACGTCGACAAGATCATTGTCGTGCTTCACGCTCGCCTCCTCCAACTACTTCAGAGCTCCCTGGGCTTCCGCGAGACTGTCGGCCGAGCGCTTGCGTATGGACTCCAATTCCTTTAGGGTGGACTCCAGCTCCATCTCAAGGGGTTTCACCCGAGAGAGGGCTTCTGCCTTCCCAGTCTTCAAGCGGTTAACTTCATCTGTAGTATAAAAGACGCGAAAACAACAATTGCAACCAGAAAGAAATGGTGAAGGCAAAAAGTGTGTGCCAGCTTACTTTGAAGGGAGCGGCTCTCCTGGACGAGCTGGTCGCGATCCCCCCGAAGAGAAACGCATTCTGCTTCATCCGAAAGAACTCGACGCCCGAAAGCAGCAAGGGAATCAAGAAGGGCCTACAAAAATCCCGAACGAGGGTTAGAGAGATATCGCTTGAGCCTATACACGATTGTACACAGTCGAGTATAGACTCGGGGGCTACTCCCATCGGGAGCACTGTCGTGCACCCAATGAAAAACAAAGTCAAGAAACAGACCAAAAAAAACGAAAACTTCGACTTGAGTCCATGGCCAACTGCAAGCAATTGACCATATACTCGGGGCTACTCCAATCGGGAGCACTGTCGTGCACCCGATAAAGGAAAACAAACAAGGCAGGTCGCCAGAAAGGAAAATAAACTTTACCTTGCCCTGAGAAGTGGACAAGGGATCTCCCGAGCTACCCGAGACCTCCCGGCTAGCAGACACTCCAACATCTGCAAGTCGTCCACCCGCGAAGTTGGGCATCCCATACTCCGGAGCTTCGGTCGCCTTTGTCAGGCTCGGAGATCTTCGAGTAAGATCTGGAGCTGGAGCGGGGTTCGTGGTGGCTCCTTCCTCTTCACAGATGGAATCGAGGAAGTGAACTAGCCCGCGCTGATAGTCGTAAGACTGCTGCAAAAGTTAAAATCAGACAAAGAAAAGACGGAAGAAAATCCACGACAAAAGGTAGAATCTGCGGCACTTACTCATCGTCATCATCATCATCGAGGTTGTCGGGGTTCCAGGCGGAGGAGATCTTCGGCTGACGAATCACTGGAGGAAGAACATTAAGAGGAGTCACCTGAAAAGGCTCAGCTACCTCGACGGGAGCATCACCCAAGGAGTTGTCCTTAGAGGTGACTTCCTCCTCCTCCTCCTGCTGCTCCTGCTTGTGGCGGTTGCGGTGACGGAGCTGTTCGCTATCCAACCCTTCCTCTTCTTCCACATCGTCGCGTTCGGAGCTTGAATCAGCATCCGCGACGCTGGTCTCGTGAGGGGCTTCAAGATTACTCGCCAGAAGGTATGAGATGTTATCATCTGTAGAAACTGGCGGATAGCACGTCGCCACTTCCCGATTCTACAGAAGTAAAAGAGAAAAAGAAGAAGCATTTCAATCGACGAAAACCCAGGCAAGAAAGAACATCAAGCAAAGGAGAAAAATTAGGAAACTCACCTCAGTCGGAGGGTTCCCTGCCTCAAGTGGGTCGAGAGGGCACGTCGAGTAGCTCTCTCCCTTCTTCAATTTGGTGATAGCCGCGATTTTCTTATCGAACTCGGCGTTCGAAAGAATATCGTCGCATACACGGCTCGGGTCGTTGGCGCCCGTGTACTCCCACATGGCGGTTGGCCTCTCTTGGAGGGGCTGGATCCTCCGACGCAAGAACACACTCGACATATGTATCCCGTTCAGCGGGGTCCCCAGATCCTTGTCCCGGAAGCGTGCCACCTTCGCGAGTAAAGGGGCGACGACCTTGCCTTCTTCGAATGTGAGCGAGTGCAGCCAGGACTTCCGTCGCTTCAGAACGGCAAACGACTGGAACTCGGGGACGCCACCTGCGCTGTCGTCCACGACGTAGAACCATTTTTGGCGCCATCCTTGGGCCGAGTCGACGAAGTACATCTCCAGGTAGGGGATGTCCTTGTTCGCTTGGATCCCGAAGCCTCCGGTCCGCAGCAGCTCGCCCACCTTCTCGCATGGCTGCGCCCTCTCCCGAAAGATCCACACTTTGAAGATGGCTTTCTGAAGCCCCCAGTGCGTAAGGATCCCGAGAAAACACTCGCAAAGCACGATATAGCACGAAATGTGCTGAATCGCGTTCGGAGGAAGGTCGTGCAGCTGTACGCCATAGACGTACAGCAGCCCAACAAGAAACGGGTGGATGGGGGAAGACAGTCCTCGGGAGAAATGCTCCGAGAAGACGACGCGCTCGGTGGAGAGGGGATTTGGCGTCTCCTCCTTCTTCCCGGATAGGCGCACACGCATGGAGTTTTCCGGCGGGAGCAACCCCTCCCTCTGCATCTCGATGATGCTCTTCTTGGTGGTGTTCGCAGCGCGCCAGTCGCCCGTCTTCTTCACGGGAGGCGCCACAGAAGCACTCGCCACATCCTTGGAGGACGCCGCGGCAGCGCCACGTTTCTTCGCTCCCGCCATTGGACGGTGCTCGGTGCTCACGGAGAAGGAGGTGTGCGCAAGGAAGGAGAAAGTGATTAAGAGCCGGGAAATTTACCCCTCTCCTAAGGAACAGTATTTATACCCGAACCAGGCCAATCCGAGTCGTAGATCTGCAAACATGGCATCCATCACAGCCGCCACGCGTGAAGCGGGAAATGAGGCGGCGGGGGACAGTTACCCCTGCACGTTCTTTACGAAAGGATCGTGCGTATTTACAGCGCACAACCAACGGAAAAACCGGGACACGGCCAATCGTTTCCGGTTAAAAAGCCGACACGGTGGGCCCGCGCGCTCTGCTCCACTTCGTCATGTCCCATCGGGAGCAGGCGGAATGATCGAGTGCATGGTGACGTCACTGCACACCTCACAAGACGCGAAATTTCTTTCGTATAAGCATCAAGATGCGAAATTTCTTTCGCATGGACACCCTGACACGAAATCTCTTTCGTATGGACACTTCAACATGGAATTTCTTTCGTACAAACACACTTGACACGAAACTTCTTTCGTATAAACTTCATAACGCGGAATCTCTTCCGTACAAGATCAAGGGAAAGGAAGATTTCTGCACCCGAAGGATCGTGGGGACATGATTAAGGTAAAATCGCGAGTGTGCGGCTCCCGCAACTCTATCACACGATGTACTTAAGCATCCTTATCCTGGATCGTTCAGCCGACTACACACATCAGGATGCCGTATTCTTTCGAGTACGAAGGTAAGACCCAATGATCTCTCTTGTGGGCCTGGAATCGCACTCAAGTTGTGTCCTCCGGTAAATTTTCCGTGTCAACAACACGAAGAAAAATCCTAGTGGACGCGCCGGGTACCCCTTTTAAAGGTTAAGTTCGACTCGATAAGACCTGCATGGCTCAGTCGCAATGATCACCTCGCCGGATCCGAGTCGAAGGTCTCGAATCCGTGTAGGCCAGAACTGTTTTTGCCCTAGATGCAATTAATTGGCTCTGATCTTTCGGGAGAGCCAAGCGACTGAGCCACACCCTTCTGCCAAAACAGCCAACACAAGGCACATTTACTACTCGATGCTCGAGTACGTAAGCGCGTCGCGCACAGAGTATATGCCCTCGAAATCAAGCGATTGAACGACCGGTCGAAGAATCCAAGAACTCACTATGAGTGCTTACCCGACTGACTATCATCCGAATAAACACTCGGGGGCTACTGACGTGGGGATGACTCCCAGACCCGTTGGGTGAGCCTACCCAGTCCAAGGCCCAAGACCAAGGCCCAAAGAGAGGTGCTACCCCGTGGTTCTAGAAGGCCCAATAGAAGCCCACCCGCAAAAACTTGCGGGCCAAGAAGGAAAGCTTCTACCGACCTAGAGCTAGGGTTTGTAACCCCCCCCCCGGACACAGTTTGTGACCTAATCCACCTATGAAAGGCTAGGAGAACCACCGGGGGGATCCAATTTACTTTTCACCACCATAGCCATAAGCTTGTGATCAATCTCTCGGCTTGCGCACCCACCTTGTAATCGATCTACTGCTAATACATATCTCAAGAGCAGGAGTAAGGGTTTTACCTCTACGAGGGCCCCGAACCTAGGTAAAACTGTGCCCCCTGCTAGCCGACGATTGTCGCCAGCGTCTACTCGTTCTCTTAATCGAAACCCTATCGGGTCATCCGAGAGACTTGTTGATATGAGTAATCGACAACATCAGATTGGGGTACCGCGTCAAGTAATAGTGTCCACACGTAGTATTACAACACGGGCACAAGAAAAATCCTGGTGCGTGGGCACATTCTAATTTTTTTCTCTCACATCGATTGCCAAATAAACAATATAAATACCAAATTGATTCGCAACATTATACTCCGTCTCAAATTAATTGTCTCAAAGTTTGACAAAAGTTGAGACAGTTAATTTGAGACGTAGGAGTAGTTCAATACTTATGATTCAAATACAACATGGATATTATGAACTAGTTACACCTGCACCTCATTGTCGGATGTCACACCTACATGTTTCTGAAAACTCTTAAGTCAATCATGGACATTGATTATGTTTTATCATGCAAATCTACAAAATTTATAGTTCTAAAATATGACTACATGTGACCTACGGAATAAAAACAAATTAGTACATGTGCTATTCCTTCTACCAAGTTTTTATGTAGGCCACACATTGAGATATTTTTGATGAAAAAGGATAAGAGCATGAATTAAAAAAAAAATATCATAAACATTTGGCAACTCTACGTCATCACATTTCATGAAAATTGCAACTATATCATCTTTACTTACTTTTAAGAACACATCTCCCTGAGTAAATATCACTAATCAATGGTTTAATATCTCATCACGGCCCATACTATTTTTCATATCAATCCGTGAAATAAATAGACTAAATCATAAACAACATTATTTTTTAGAGGGGAAATCCATAAAATATTTTATTTGGCCTAGCAAATGCATCAGGGGCCTGGGGCCATGTGGAGGCAAATCCATCGAATAACATTAATAAGCCATTTTCCGTGTTCGGTTGTGGCCATCAGGCCATATGGGGAAAATCCATCAAATAAGTTAATAAGCTTAGCAGTTAGTCGCCGTAACTTGTAAGAGCACTCTTCAGTGCCTATAAAAGAGAGAAACCCGTAAATTTTTGACCGGTTCAGGGTTTAGGCCGTCTTTTCGGCCCGAGCAAAAACTGTAAAACGGGCCGAACTGTCAATAGGTTTACCGTGGCATGAAGAAACCCATGAACGAACACTACATAAAGAGGTTGGGGGGCATTCTCCGGTTGAAACCCTCGCTCCCTCGCCGCTGTATTCGCCGCAATTTATCCTCGTCGCCGTACATGAACGCAACTCCGACGACAAGTCCACCGTTCCTTCCCTCCACCGACATCCCCCGCCACCATGTGACTTGCCAATAACCACATCGGCGTAGCTCGGGTCCGCATTAACGCGCTGCCACCGCCGACTGCCGCCAAGGACCCTTCGAGTAGGGCTGCAACCGTAGCACCCTGATACGTCATAAACGTATCCTTAATTTCTGATGTTCCATGTTGTTTTCATGTTATTTCCTACATGTTTGCTATACACTTTATGTCATTTTTATCGATTTCCGGGACTAACCTATTAACAAGATGCCACAGAGCGAGTTCCCTGTTTTCTGTGTTTTTAGTTTCAGAAAACTTGTTCTGAAAATATTCTCGGAATTGGAAAATTCGAAGCCTAGAAGTTATAGAATTCCCGAAGGTTCCACGGAGTCCCGAAGAGACCCGGAGAGGGGCCACAGGGAGGGCCACACCATAGGGCGGCGCCCCTGGCCGCGCCTGGGGGTGGTCTGGGCCCCCTGGATGCCCTCTATCATCGCTCTTTTGCCTATATAATCCTCCCGATATATCAACCCTAGAAATATACCACTTTTCCCCGAGAAACACCCGAGGCCGCCGTCATCGTCATCCTGAGATCGGGAGGGTTCTGGAGCCCTCCCCGTCACCCTGACGGGAGGGAAATTCATCACCGGAGGGGTCTACACCACCATGCCCTCCTCCAAAGTGATGCGTGAGTAGTTCATCCCTGGACTGCGGGTCCATAGCAGTAGCTAGATGGTTGTCTAGTCCACCTTATGCCTCATGTTTAGATCTCGTGAGTTGCCTCACATGATCGAGATCATCTTCTTGTAATGCTACATGTTGTGTTTGCTGGGATCCGATGAATGTTGAATGCTTTGTCTTCTGATTATCAATTTATCATGTTATCTTCATGTATATGTTATTTATGATCTTGCATGCTCTCCGTTATTAGTTGATGCTCTGGCCAAGTAGATACTAGTAACTCCAAGAGGGAGTATTTATGCTCGATAGTGGGTTCATGCCTCCTTTGCATCTGTGCTCGAGTGACAGAAACATGACGGATGGAGGATGTGTTGTTGCCATTAGGGAGAAAACAACAATGCTTTTTCTAAGCATGATTATATTGTTTATATTACACATTTTTCTTACTGCGATTATCTGTTGCTTGCAACTTAATACCCAAAGTTTGCTCGGATGACACTCCGAGGGTGGATTATTAGTCATAGATGCAGTTTGATGACAGTCTGTGTATCTTGTTGTAATGTCCGCATGAATCACATAGTAATGTTTATGTCTTACATATGCACTATGGTGCAGCCTTCATTTATGTCAATTGCCCAGCTGTAATTTGTTCACCACACGTGTTATTTATCTTTCATAGAGAGACACCCTAGTGAACTGTGGACCCCGGTCCATTTTCCTCATACTGATAATACAAACACTGATTCCTCTGTTTTCACAATGCTGCTACTGTTTTCATACTTTTCTTCACACCATACGTTTAAGCTCTTTGTGTTCAGCAAAACCGGTGAGATTGACAACCTCACTGCTTCGTTGGGGCAAATTGATTTGATTGTGTTGTGTAGATTCCATGTTGCTGCTAAACCGTTAGTGCGCCCTGCCATCTCAGCTGCATCAACCTTCTGAAGTTACTTCTTCCTCCTACTGGTCGATTCAACCTTGGTTTCTTTCTGAGGGAAACTTGTCGCTACACTCTTCATATCTTTCTCTTGGGGTCTCCCAACGAACGTGTGATCACATGCATCAAGCACTTTTCTGGCGCCGTTGCCGGGAAGGAAGAGAATTTCTGGAAGGGGAGTCTCTCACCTCCAATCATTTTTACTTTGTTATTGTTTTGTTTTTTACTTGCTTTATCATGGTTTCTATCAATGTTTAATCTCTTTGAAACTAAATCTTATTGGCAAGATGGGTTCATGGAAGATCAACAAAAAATATTATAAGGAACACCGCTTGTCACAAAAAGGGAAACACTTATGGGAATAAATCAATAAATTATATATCATTGGTAGAAACTTGTGCTCTACTTATATGTTACTTACTGCTTTGATAAATCTCGTTGTTGTAAGAGGTATAAACACCTCCCTTTTCAATATGAGTATAATGATAATGTTACCATATCTTCTTACGTTAAGGGAAATTATGAATTTTATGATGTGGAATAAATTGAAGAATTTATTGCTTGGAAGGGTGCATTCGAAATTGCCTATTTGCTTGAAAGTATTAATGATGCACCTTATAAATACGAGATTTATGATATACTTGAATATTGCTTTGATAATTACAAGGATTGTAATTACTACATATTTGAATATCTTAATAAATGTTCTCAACCTAAGGAAGAGACTAATGCCTTGCAGGAACCTGTGGAGGAAGAAATTGCTGAATCTGGAAGCTCATTCGATGAAAAAGAGGAAGAGAGTGATGATCAAGAGAAGCAAGAATTGATCTACCCATGTCTACCTCCAAATGAGAGTAACTCTTTAACTCATAATTGTGATGATCCTATTGATTCTTTTGAAATGTCTCTTTTTGATGAAATTGATACTTGCTATACGTGTGACCTTGATACTACTATGAATGAAACTTGTGAGATTGATATTGCTACTATTATTGATGATAATCCATGCTACTTTGATAAATCCTATGAGAATCCTCTATTTATTACAACTATTTATATGCATGGAAGTTTGTTTAGAAAAATTATATGATAATGCTCTAGATGATGGTCCTATGTTACTCGATGTTATAAATTAAAATGCTACTGAAAATTGAGTTGCAATAATGTGTCCCATACCTTTTAAGAATGACCAATCATCTTATTTTTCTATAGCTAAAAGTGGGAAAGAAGAGGTCTCTATTTTTAATTTTGGTCCCACTATTTTTGAGCTTGATATGAATTGTGTGCTTTTGGAACATAAAAGTGTGTCTCTCCGTGAAAGATAAATAACATGTGTGGTGAACAAATTACAGCTAGGCAATTGACAGAAATGAAGGTTGCACCGTAGTGCATATGCAAGACATAAATATTACTATGTGATTCATGCGGATATTACGACAAGATACATAGACCGTCATCCAACTGCATCTATGACTAATAATCCACCCTCGGAGTGTCATCCAAGCAAATCTTGGGTATTAAGTTGCAAGAAACAGATAATCGCACTAAGCAAAGTGTGTAATGTAAACAATAGAATCATCCTTAGACTAAGCATTGTTGTTTTCTCCCTAATGGCAACATCACATCCTCCATACATCACGTTTATGTCACTCGAGCACATATGCAAATGAGACATGAACCCACTATCGAGCATAAATACTCCCTCTTGGAGTTACTAGCATCTACTTGGCCAGATCATCTACTAATAATGGAGATCATGCAAGATCATAAATAACATATACATGAAGATAAAATGATAGATTGATAATCAGAAGACAAAGCATTCAACATTCATCGGATCCCAGCAAACACAACATGTATCATTACATAAAGATGATCTCGATCATGTGAGGTAGCTCAGGAGATCTAAACATGAGGCATAAAGTAGAGGAGACAACCATCTAGCTACCGATATGGACCCGTAGTTCAGGGATGAACTACTCACGCATCACTTCGGAGGAGGGCATGGTGGTGTAGACCCCTCCGGTGATGAATTTCCCTCCCGGCAGGGTGCCGGGGAGAGCTCCAGAACCCTCCTGGTCTCGGGATGGCAATGACGGCGGCCTCGGGTGTTTCTCGGGGAAAAGTGGTATATTTCTAAGGTTGATATATCGGGGGATTATCTAGGCGAAAGAGCGATGGCAGAAGGCACCCGGGGGGGCCCAGACCACCCTAGGCGCGGCCAGGGGGCCGCCGTCCTATGGTGTGGCCCCCTGTGGCCCCTCTCCGGGTCTCTTCGGGACTCCGTGAAACCTTCAGGAATTCTAAGACTTCTGGGTTTCAAATTTTCCAATTCCGAGAATATTTCCAGAAATTTTTTGTGAAACTAAAAACAGCAGAAAACAGGGAACTAGCTCTATGGCATCTTGTTAATAGGTTAGTCCCGGAAATCGATAAAAATGACATAAAGTGTATAGCAAACATGTAGGAAATTACATGAAAACAACATGAAACATCAGAAATTAAGGATACATTTATGATGTATCAACATCCTCAAGCTTAGTTCCTACTCGTCCTCGAGTAGGTAATAAAAACACATAATTTCTGAGGTGACATGCTACCACCATAAACTTGATCATCAATAATGTAAAAGCATATGTAAGTTGGGATCGTAGAACTTCAACACAAGCATGATAAATAAAACTTTAATAATAAAGCATAACAATCACCTTGCATCATGAGAAGTACACAAATTAAAGATCATGAATAACAATGCATAAAAAGTTATACGTTTGTTTCAAGTATAGAGAAAGCATGGCAAAGTGATATTTCGATAGTCCTTAAGAGTGGGGCAAAACATAAATGCCAGGACACCTTTGAAGTTTATAAGGAAGACTAGAAAAAATAAATAGAACAAATAATAACACATCATGAATCAATTAATAATGTTTCTGGGACAAATGCACATAAAACTCAGAATGGGAACTATGCTCTCTCAACTGTGCATAAAGCTAGAAGATGGAGACTCAACATAAAAGTAAAAGAAAGACCCTTCGTAGAGGGAAGCATGGATCAGTCATGTGCTAGACCTTTTATTTTATGAAACAGGGGTATAAAATGTTTGACAGTCCCCCATCCATCTTACACAAACCATGGCTAACCGAATCCTCGGGTGCCTGCCAACAATCACATACCGTGGAGCAGTGTCTATTTTTAGGGAGGTGTATGCTTATGTCAACGAATGGTAAACAGAAAATACAGTACGTCACAAGCCAACTAGACTTCACAAGAGAGCCTCCCATTAAAGGATGCAACTGGTGTAAAAGGTCATCCCTCTTTCTCTTTTGTTTACACAATTATGCTTTGACTGATAAATAAGGGGCAAAAATAGTGAAGAGAATTTATTTGTATTAATTTGGGGCTGGGCACCCCGCTGCCAGCTCTTCTATCAATTGGATAAGCGGATGGAGCCACTAGTCCAGAGTGTGAAAGTCCAATCAACAAGTGAGATAAAAATTCTCTATTTACGTCCTCATGAGCTAAAACGGGAACACAAAACAAGAGTAATTTTGAAAGTTTTAAAGGTAACACATGAGCAATTTACTTTGGAGTGGCGGTTAAATACCACATGTAGGTAGGTATGGTGGACATATTTGTCATAGGTTTTGGGGAGTTGGATGCACGAGTAGAGTACATACTCAGTATAGGTGGAGCCTAGCAAAAGAGTGGGAGCGACAAATCAAGAGAGCAATAATGGCCATAATCATGCATAGCGACATAAACATAATTAATCAAAGCATAATTGGTACCACAAGTTCAAAAACTAAATGATCATAGAGGCTATTAGTGACTGGTTCGTAGTAATAAACATGGTGTAAGCATGTGCCAAGTCAACCAAATAAAACATTCAAAGGAGAACACCACAAATTTATGCTTCAATATGACAAGAACAACTCATCATTCTTTCAATGGCACATTAAACACTCTCAGCTATTTGAGACAAATCATGCTGCTAAATACCCAATAGGCTTTGGAATTAAAATAACATCTAGCATGATACGAGAAAGTCTATCCACAGTCGATACAAGCTTCTATTTGCATCGTTTATAATTCTACCAAATGCAGCAGTTGCTTTTCCCAACAAGCACCTTACAATATATGTTTTAACAAACAACTCTCTAAATGACACAGAAAAAAGCATGATTGCACTAACATAACACTACTAAAACTAACATCTCTGAATAAGAGATGCAATGAAAACAAGAGCTAAACATAAGTTTTTGCAGCAGCTAGAAGAAAAACTAAGAATACGGGCATAACGAGTTTTCAAACAAAAAAGCGGAGCCTGTCTCTCTCCCAAACAAGGATGCTAGGTTACAGTGACATTATTGCAGCAAGGAAAACAAAAGAAAACAGAACGAAAAATAACAGACACTCCAATTAAATTTCATATGATGTGACCGAATAGAACTATAGTTTCACTAGAAGTGACCTGATAAATGGTTGATGAAGAAGGGGATGCCTTGGGCATCCCAAGATTAGATGCTTGAGTCTTCTTAGGATTTTCTGGGATGAACCACGGGGGCATCCCCAAGCTTTGACCTTGCACTCTTCTTGATCACATATATCACCCTATTATCTTGACCCTTGAAAACTTCATTCACACCACACTCAAATAGTAATTCACATTATCGGGTTAGTGCAACAATCGAAAATCCATGGATTCTATATGGGCACAATTTCTATTGATACTTTTAAATATTAGCTACAGCCACTGATGTTTCATGAAGCAAAGAAATCCACTTGACATCGTAAAAGAGCAAATGCAAGAAAAATGGCAGAATTGGCCAAAACCAGAACAGTCTGTAAATACTAATTTTTTCGGGGCACTTACACTGCTCAAATCAAAAGACTTGAAGAACAAAACAGTTGCAGAATTAGCTGAGGAATAAGCACAAAAAATTTCAGGTCATTCTGATCTTTCTGGATTTTTCACGATTTTTTTACAGTGGACAGTAGAAATCTGTTTCCTGCGCAGAAATCCAAAACCAACTCCAACTTTCGTCAGAAACTTTACTTGACACAACTAATACACGGAAATAAAGATATAAAGGAGTTGCTACATAAGTATAAAACCCCTTGACTTAAAGAAAACAAAGAAAAACAAAGCAAAAATAAAACCATGGGTTATCTCCCAAGAAGTGTTTTTTTTAACGCCTTTTAGCTAGGCCCAGAAAAGTGGATTCAAGTGTTTTCAAGTGAAGAAGATGCTCACATGAGTAACATGAATTAAGCAAAACAGAACATCAAGAAGTAAGTACAAAACAAATTTATGTCTAACCCACTTCCTATGGATAGGAATCTTGTAAAGAAATAAATTAAAGAAGCTCAAACTAGAAATCATGGGAAGGTAGAACAAGAGCAACTTCAAAAATTTCAACAAAAAAAGAGATGTTTTAGTAACATGAAAATTCCTACAACCATATTTTCCTCTCTCGTAATAACTTTCAGTAGCATCAAACTCAACAACATAATTATCACATAAAGCAGGTTTGTTATGGTCCAAATGTTGGAGCGCGTAGAGATAAACAAAACTTTTCCTACGCGATGCTTCCAAGATCTAGCCGAGGTAGAAGGCCACGAGTATTACCACTAGACGCGCAGGTGCGGATTATCGATGCAGCGCGTCGGGGCAGTGCAATCCCACGATCCGGTCCGGCCGATCCAATCCCTCGAACGTCGAAGTGCTGAACGTACAGCACCTCTGCCGGTATCCACACGTACGAGGAGGAGCTCCGACGGCGGACTGCTAGGTCCGGTGCGGCGGCTGGACTGAGTGGGGCTAGGGTTCCCAACGCATGGGAGAGTGGACTAACTTGCCCGCTGGGCAACATGCGCCCCTCTTTATATAGCGTATGGTAATGGGCTGCACAACACTTGTGGCCCATTCCCTGTGTGAGTCCGACTCACTAACTCAGTCCATTTCCGGTTCGGGTCCAACCCAACCAATACTTGCTCCCGCTCTTAAGTGTGCGACCCTGTAGGCTCATGGCGACTTGGACACGATTGGAGTCCAACTCCTAATCGATCAATCGGTAGCGGCTCCTAGCAGAACGTGCCGACTCCCAAGTACCATTGAGTCACAATAAGAAATGTGTTGATACATGACGTTCTCGCAATGACGGTGAACGCAATCGTCATAGATTTGTGACGATTTCAAACAAGATCGTCTTAAACCGGTTGAGAGGAGAAAAACCATGTAAAATAATGACGATTTGAATCAAAAACGTCGTTAATGTGTAAGATGAAATCGTCATAACCGAATCATGTGATCTCTAGCCTTAGTTTTAGACGCACTTATATGACTGGACGACCACATCATCAATTTTTATCTACGTGTCATGTTGAGTTGTCAATATTTTACTACGTGTCAATGTCAATTTTTGACTCATCGCTTACGTGTCAGTGTTAAGCATAGATGGCTTGCCACCAATGCCATGTGGGGCCAGCCCCACAACTTCAATTTAAGCTGTCGGACCAGCACAATATTGACCCGCACAGTACCTACCTGACATGTATGGCCCGCCACACTGACAAGCGGGACCAGGAACCTGTTGGTAGCAAAATAGATAATTAAGGCGCAGCCAGGATTCGAACCTTGGACCCCAACCTCTCTACGTAGCAGCACAACCACCAGGCCACAAGAGTTCTCATGCTCATACAGCGCATTGCGTATACTTAAAGAGA
Source organism: Alopecurus myosuroides (assembly GCA_028641055.1). Lineage (NCBI taxonomy): Eukaryota > Viridiplantae > Streptophyta > Magnoliopsida > Poales > Poaceae > Alopecurus > Alopecurus myosuroides. Next base: position 206,761,962 of record CM054058.1, on the reverse strand, counting down.
GCTCGAACCGAACATGGGCCCTGATGGGCCAAGTCCACCAAATAATTTGGTGCGGAAGAATACTTCCTCCTATGCATGGGCCGAAATTTGGCCAGGTTAGGTAGTGCTAGCGCGGGCTCCCACAGCTAGCTAGATTGGGCTGGGTCATAGTTTTTTTTTCCTGTTTTTATTTTCTATAATTTAAATTACACCTCCAAATTGACCAAAACCAATTTTGAAAATTTTGTAAAATTATTTACAGTAACTATAGACAATTTGGAACCATTTGCTTCAAAAATAATATCATGCCCATGATCATATATTTCTTGAGAGTTTAGGGATCTCTAGGATTTTTTTGAATCTTTTATGCCGATTTCAAATTACGGCCAAAACGGGGACATGACCGATCCTAGATAGGTGTTGAATATCGCAAAACAAATTGTATATCTCTGAAGAAATATGTACTTGTGTATCTAAAAATGATTTTTACAAGAAATCATGAGCAAACTATGAGGCACCTGTAGTTCAAATTTCACCCGGTTTCAACGGAATCGGCAGAAATTTGTCTTTTTTGAAAGAGGTTTATTTTGAGGTATTGAGAGGTAGTAAGTTTGTTATTTGTAGATAAAATATGACATACTATATTTAGAATTTTACTTTGTACACTTATGTAACATATTTTTGGTAGGTGCTTCACAAAAAAACCCAGTTTTGACACTCCGGAGATGGAAAATGGTATTTTTATTCAACGAAAAATAAAACTTTCTTCGTGAACATTGTTAGTTGCACCAACATGCATCTTTGTGTAGAATATGGTCACATTTCAACAAACTATGCCATGGATGTGGCCAAAACATCCGTCATTTCGCCCGAAAGCCATGAATCTTCGTACGAGATAGCTCATTTTTGTGACCACATTTTCCACCAAATTGTCTTATTCTAAGTTTATTATTTTTGGTGGATACTAGGACATATATAACAACACCACGCGAAGATCTTGCATCGTTTCGAGTTTTTTTGAATTTTCTGGAATTTTCAAAGCCGGTTTCGGAAAACGGTGAAAACGAGGGACATGAACGTTCGTACCTAGGGGTTGAATCTTGATGAACTATTGGTATATCTATGTTGAAATAGGTACTTGGGTAACTAAAAATGATTTTTGCAAAAAATAAAGAGAAAACTACGAGGCACCTATAGTTCAAATTTGGCCCGGTTTCAGCTGAATCGGCGGAAATTTGTCTTTTTCAAAAGAGGTGTATTTTGAGCTATTGAGAGGTAATAAATTTGTTATTTGTAGATCAAACATGACATAATATATTTATAATTTTACTTTGTACATTTTTGCAACATATTTTGTGTATGTGCTTCACAAAACAAGCCAGTTTTGACACTCCGGGAATGGAAAATGGTATTTTTATTCAACGAAAAATAAAACTTTCTTCGTGAACATTGTTAGTTGCACCAATATGCATCTTTGTGTGGAATATGGTCACATTTCAACAAACTATACCATGGATGTGGCCAAAACATCCGTCATTTGGCCCGAAACCCAAGAATCTTCGTACGAGATAGCTCATTTTTGTGAACACATTTTCCACCAAATTGTCTTATTCTAAGTTTATTATTTTTGGTGGATACTAGGACATATATAACAACACCACGCGGAGGTCTTGCATCGTTTTGAATTTTTTTGAATTTTATGGAATTTTCAAAGCCGGTTTCGGAAAACGGTCAGAACGGTGGACATGACCGTTCGTAGCTAGGTGTTCAATATTGATAAAATATTGGTATATCTCTATTGAAATAGGTAGTTGTGTATCTAAAAATGATTTTTACAAAAAATCATGAGCAACATATGAGGTACCTGTAGTTCAAATTTGGCCCGGTTTCAGCGGAATCGGCAGAAATTTGTCTTTTTCAAAAGAGGTGTGTTTAGAGCTATTGAGAGGTAGTAAGTTTGTTATTTGTAGATAAAATATGACATAATATATTTAGAATTTTACTTTATACACTTTTGTAACATATTTTTGGTAGGTGCTTCACAAAAAAAACCAGTTTTGACACTCCGGAGGTGGAAAATGGTATTTTTATTCAACGAAAAATAAAAGTTTCTTCGTGGACATTGTTAGTTGCACCAATATGCATCTTTATGTGGAATATGGTCACATTTCAACAAACTATACCATGGATGTGGCCAAAACATCCGTCATTTCGCGCGAAACCCAAGAATCTTCGTACGAGATAGCTCATTTTTGTGAACATATTTTCCACCAAATTGTCTTATTCTAAGTTTATTATTTTTGGTGGATACTAGGACATATATAACAACACCACGCGAAGGTCTTGCATCGTTTTGAATTTTTTTGAATTTTCTGGAATTTTCAAAACCGGTTTCGGAAAACGGTCAGAACGGGGGACATGACCGTTCGTAGCTAGGTGTTGAATATTGATGAACTCTTGGTGCATCTCTATTAAAATAGGTAGTTGTGTACCTAAAAATGATTTTTACAAAAAATCATGAGAAACATATGAGGCACCTGTAGTTCATATTTGGCCCGGTTTCAGCGGAATCGGCAGAAATTTGTCTTTTTCAAAAGAGGTGTATTAAAAGATATTGAGAGGTAATAAATTTGTTATTTGTAGATAAAATATGACATAATATATTTAGAATTTTACTTTGTACAATTTTGTAACATATTTTTGGTAGGTGCTTCACAAAAACCCCTTTTTTTACACTCCGAAGATGAAAAATGGTGTTTTTATTCAATGAAAAATAAAACTTTCTTCGTGAACATTGTTAGTTGTTCCATTATGCATGCTTGTCTAGAATATGGGCGCATTTCAACAAACTATGCCATGAGTGTGGCCATAACATCCGTCATTTGGCCCAAAACCCAAGAATCTTCGGAGGAGATAGCTCATTTCTATGAACACCTTTTCAACCCAGTTACCGTATTCCTATTTTATTATTTTTGGTGGATACTAGTACATATATAATGACACCACGCGAAGGTCTTGCGTCATTTTGAATTTTTTTTGAATTTTTTGAATTTTTCTATGTCCGTTTCAGGAAAAAGTCAAGAATCTTCGGAGGAATAGAGGGAGTATTAGCGAAAAAAAGTATTACTTCCTCCGTTCCAAAATGTGAGCCTTTTTAGCGAGCTAAAACAATTTGCTAAAAAGTTTTATATTTTGGAACGGGGGAGTATTATAAGTTTGAAGATTTTTCTCTTCAAAGAAACCATTTGTAGAAAGATATGGCTATGAAAGAAACTATTTGCTACCAAACCACCTAATTTGAGACTGTGTGGTGGGGTCAAGAAGAGCAAGGGCCCACCTACATCCACTACGACGTGACTTGTGAGGCGTGAAACGAGTAACTAAAAGAGGGCGTGGAGCGTGGAGGGAAAATTTCAGAAAACTGCGCGGGGTCCAAATCCACATCCATATCTGCGAGCTAACCCTAAAGCCCATCTTTCCCTCCCCTCTCTGCAAACCCTGCGCCGCCGCCCGGCTCCTTGTCGTGGTTACGCTCACCGTGGCCAGATCCCCACCTTCCCGGTCTTGACGGGCGCAACCACGACGTGGTCTTCACCTCCCCTCCCCTCTCCTCTCTGCAAACCCCGCGCCGCCGCCCGGCTCCCCGCGCCCTCCCCGTCGTGGTTACGCTCACCGTGGCCAGATCCCCACCTTCCCGGTCTTGACGGGCGCAACCACGACGTGGTCTTCACCCTCACGCAAGCGTCCGCGCGAGCTCACCACCACTACGGGGTCGGCGTGTGTGTCGGGACCTTCCGGTTCGTGGCCGGGATGCACGTCGGCTGCGTCGGCGACGGATCTAGCCTCCACCATGAAGAAGAGTGACGGTGCCTCTCTAGATCAGCTAGAGATGGTGTTAGATCTGGAGGCGAAAGACGCTCGAGATGTTCCTACAGGAGCGGCTCCCTCCCCGAGAAAATGGCCTGCACCTCGACCAGATTTCGCCGAGCTCGTCCCCGCCGGATTTCGCCGCCGTTCGTCCACGCCGGCAACCGAGACTTCCCCGAGCCCCTCCCGGCGACCACCTCCCTGAGCTGCTTGCGCTGGCCACCTCCTCCCCGACCTGTTGTTGCTTGTCCACAAACCTGCCTTGTGCTGCTGCCGACGCCTTCCCCAACCTGCAGATGCCCGGTGAGATCTCTCTCCCCCACCCCATCCTCATCCATGCTGTTCTTCTAAATAATCCCCTTTGTTCATGTGAGTATTTTACTAGTGGAGTATGATACCGATATGCTATAGCTATAGTGTTACATGGTTAGTCTTCGTTACAGAGGCTTCTATGCACTCACAATTAGGTGGATTTGGAAATAAATTTGATGCAGAAAACCTAAATTTGATGCTGGTTTTGTTGCTACTTGTAGAATTTTTGTCATACTATTCTGTTGGTATTAGCAGTAACATCTTCCTGATGCAACTTGTCATCCTGATAGTTTTTTGAATGGGGTAGTAGTAGAACATAATCTGGGTAATTTGTCACCTCTGTTAACCTATTCTTATGTGTATCTATATATGTTGGTCTGCCTTATGAACCTGAGTAAGTGGTTTGCCATCAGTTAGCTATGCCTGTGAGTAAATATATATCCTGATTATCTATATGGAGATTCAAATAAATATTTCTATGTTGGTTCCTTTTTTTGTTGAGATGGATGTTGTTCTCCTGTACCAGGTATACTTATTGCAATGCAGTTTTTTTTTCTGGACAGACTTGTGCATTTTGAGGATGGAGGAGGGCTCCTGCCCCTGGTTGTGTTGTGCTGCATAGCACCTGCTTCTTGTGTGCTATTGTCTTTGGTTATATTCAGGCCACCGTGAATGCTGGTGAATACACACATGTGTTAGATGCAGGGAACACAAGTTATCAGTGTTAGTTCATTAACTTCAGCTATGAATCATGTATGTGAAGACACATATTGCTGGTACCTCATTTGGCTGTGATATCTTATATGATATCACAACTTGAATTAGAACTATTAGCTGCTCATCTACTATACTGGTGCATTTCAGTTTTGAATACATGATCTTCTACAGAAATATGTATTGTCTCCTTGTAGAATTAATATGTAATCAGTATAGATAATCATGTAAAGCTACAACTCTTGGAATTATTATTTTCCTGCTTTACATCTCTTGGAGTTATTGTTCTCCTTCTGTAAATAAGTAACCAATATAGATAACCAGTATGGTTCATGATCAGAATTATGCTTAAAAGCTTTTTAGTTTGATATGTATTTGACTGGACTATGTGGAAGCACCAGCAATCTCAATTTGCTACTGCGACCCCTCGTGTTGTTTCTATGTATTATGAAATTATTTCCAAGAAAGTTATTACAATTCAAACAAACTTTTTGCTCCATGCGCTCAATCTGATTTGTCTTCCTGGTTCAAGTAAAGGCTCACTGTCGCCCGTCGTCGCTCATCCCCCACCAGCCTCCCTCCCTCCAGTCACGGTGACGGACCAAGATGCAGCAGCGGCACGCGCTAGAGATGGCGGATCTCCCCTGTTGCACTTAAGGAGAAGGAGGACCTGATGCTCCCGGCGACCACCTCCCCGAGCTGCTGGCGCCGGCGACCTCCTCCGCTACCTTTTGCACAGTAGGTATACTTGTCATATTGCTTCTTATGGCCTCACATTGTAAGCATACATCATTTTCTGCTAATCGAAATCTATGTATTAAAAGTCGATACAACCATTTTGATATCGTGGAGCAAGAAAGCTAACAAGCAATTATGCAAAATCCACAACTTTAATAGCTCTGAATTGATGTCCAAAGTTTTTGCCCTAGCAACCACTGTTCTGCTGTCATTGAATGTTCCTATTTTGTTGGTGTTTTCCAACACTATGACCAGCGGCCTAATTTCATGTCTTAAGGGAGTTTGTCCAGCAATATCTGCTCTATTTCTGAAAAAAATCTGCTCTAGTCATGACGACATACCTTTCAATGTGATATTCATCTTAGTCCTTTTTGCCTCATGATATACCTTGTCGAGCTATAGGCGATTTATCGTCATCCCTTGAATAGATCAACTCTCTTCTCGATCTGTGACATGTGATTCATCTGACTAACTCTTAGTCAACCGACACAGTTAACACTTAACTGAGTCGCGCATGATCATGCTTCCTGAATCATATCACTCGAGAGGGCCCAGATAATATCTCTCCATTCGGAGGGGCAAAATCCCATCTTGATTATCCACATCACGCAGCTTGCTTCTCATTCGACCCGAACTCTGCCTTTATAGTTGCCTTGTCACAGAACAACGTTTGACAGAACCTAAGTCGGTGATCCACAACTCGGATTGTGCGACAACCTCAGGTCTAAGGATTACATTGATTGAGACATGCAAATGACGACTTGATCGTTGCATCTCAATGTGGGTCAGTCCGACTTGCTAAACTCTTTAGCCAAGTCCGTGAACGTTGGAATGGCATCACCATGCCCATGACAAGTGGAACCGTGTCATCAGCCAACACTCACATTAGTCTAGGGTGTGTGTCCAGCACAACCTAAATGACCAAGGACAATCTAGTATGAACAACATGAATATATAGTTCCACAATCGAATCACATATTCAATGACATATATCAGATGTTCAAAACAAGGACAACTTAATAACTTTATGAATACAGTGGGAATTACATCATACATGATTGCCTCTAGGGCATATTCCCAACAATCTCCCACTTGCACTAGAGTCAATCATCCTGGCATCATATGCCTAGGCATCTAATGCCCATACCTCTCGTGTGCGCCTCATGCTTAGACTGTGGTAGCGCCTTTGTCAACGGATCTGCAATGTTTGCATCCGTGTGTACTTTGCATAACTTGATATCACCTTGTTCGACAAACTATCGAATGAGGTGGTACCGCATGAGTATATGTTTGTTCTTCTGGTGTTGTCTAGGTTCCTTGGCTTGTGCAATAGCACCATTGTTGTCACAATATACGTCCAAAGGATTGGACGCGCCCTGAACCACACCAAGATCTATCAGGAGGTTCCTGATCCAAACAGCTTCCTTTGCCGCCTCTGAGGCAGCAATATACTCAGCCTCTGTTGTAGATGCATACACCGTATCTTGCTTGGAACTCTTCTAGCTCACAGCTCCTCCGTTCATTACGAACACGTATCCAGATTGCGAACGAGAATCATCTGAGTCGGTGAGATAACTTGCATCCGTGTAACCCTTTACACTGAATTCCTCATCACCTCCATAAACTAGGAACATTTCCTTAGTATTTCTCAAATACTTAAGGATATTTTTAACCGCTGCCCAGTGGGCTTCGCCAGGGTCAGCCTGGTATCTGCTCGTAACACTTAGAGCATAGGAAACATCTGGCCTAGTACAAATCATGGCATACATGATGGATCCTATTGCCGAAGCATACGGAATCACACTCATCCGACTTCGCTCATCAGTCGTCGAAGGACACTGAGTCTTGCTAAGTTTTATGCCATGGGACATCGGCAAGAATCCCTTCTTGGACTCTTGCATTTTGAATTTCTTCAAAACTTTGTCCAGATATGTACTCTGACTCAATCCAATGAGCCGCCTTGATCTATCTCTATAGATCCTGATTCCTAATATGTAAGTTGCCTCACCCAAATCCTTCATTGAGAAACTCCTTTCCAATGACTCTTTGGTTTCTTGCAACATCATTACATCATTTCCAATCAGCAATATGTCATCCACATATAAGATTAGAAAATTTACTTTGCTCCCACTAAACTTCTTGTATAAACAAGAATCATGATCGCTCTTGATGAAGCCAAACGATTTGACTACCTCATCAAAGCGAATGTTCCAACTCCGAGATGCTTGCTTCAACCCATAAATGGATTTCTGAAGTTTGCATACCTTGTCAGCATTAGCTGGATCGACAAAACCTTCGGGCTGTATCATATACACGTCCTCAGTTAAATTTCCATTAAGGAAAGCCGTCTTGACATCCATCTGCCATATCTCATAGTCGAAATAGGCTGCTATGGCTAACATGATCCGAATTGATTTAAGCATCGCTACGGGCGAGAAGGTCTCGTCGTAGTCAACTCCTTGAACTTGTCGGAACCCCTTCGCGACAAGTCGTGCTTTATAGACGGAAATATTTCCATCCATATCAATTTTCTTCTTAAAGACCCATTTGCACTCGACGGGTCTTGCACCGTCAGGCAGATCAACCAAATTCCAAACTTGGTTTTCATCCATGGACTTTAACTCGGATCTCATGGCTCCAAGCCATGACTCGGAATCAGATCCCACCATCGCTTCCGAATAAGTTGCCGGCTCATTACTGTCTAACAGTAAAACATCTCGAGCACTCTGTAATCTGGCAGATCTCCGAGGTTCAGGTGCTGTAACCGGTGTAGGTACCACGACCGGCTCAGCCTTCAAGGCCATTGCCGACTCGCCCCTAGCTGGTTCTTCCCGAATTTCTTCGAGTTGCACCATGCTCCCACTGACTTCCCGACTGAGAAACTCTTTCTCAAGGAAGACACCATTCCGAGCGACAAACACTTTGCCCTCTTCCCGGTTGTAGAAGTAGTACCCTAAGGTTTCCCTCGGATACCCCACGAAAATACACTTATCCGACTTGGGCGTGAGCTTGTCCGACTGAAGTCGCTTGACAAATGCCTCACAACCCCAAATCTTAAGAAAAAACAAACTTGGCTTTTTACCAGTCCACATCTCATGTGGTGTCTTCTCTACTGACTTTGATGGTACTCTGTTTAGTGTGAACGCTGCAGTTTCTAGACAATAACCCCAAAATGATAAAGGTAGATCTGTTCGACTCATCATTGATCGTACCATGTCCAACAAGGTCCGATTTCTCCGTTCCGATACACCGTTTCTCTGCGGTGTACCCGGCGGAGTGAGTTGAGGAACTATTCCACAACTCTTTAGATGGTCATCAAACTCATGGCTCATGTACTCGCCCCCACGGTCCGACCGTAGAAACTTTATTTTCTTGCCGAGTTGATTTTGTACCTCACTCTGGAATTCCTTGAACTTTTCAAAGGCTTCCGACTTGTGTTTCATTAAATAGATATATCCATACCTACTCAAATCATCATCAGTGAAGGTAATGAAGTACTCATAACCACCTCTAGCTGTCGTGCTCATTGGTCCATATACATCACTATGTATTAGTTCCAACAAGTCGGAAGGCCTTTTACAACTCCTTGCAAAAGGTGTCTTGGTCATCTTGCCTAGTAGGCATGATTCGCATGTCTCGAATGACTCTAAGTCAAACGAAGTTAGAAGTCCATCATCATGGAGCTTCTTCATGCGCTTCCAACTTATATGACCAAGCCGACAGTGCCAAAAGTAAGTCATATTCAGATCATTTGGTTTCAACCTTTTAACATTTATGTTATAGACCGATTCACTATCAAGATTTAAAATAAATAACCCGTTCTGAACGGGTGCAAAGCCACGAAACATATCTTTCAAATATAAAGAACAACCATTATTCTTAATATTCGACTCATAACCTTGTCTCATCAAACATGAGGCGGAAATAATGTTTCGACTAAGCGCTGGAACATAATAACAATTATTTAGTTCCAAAATAAATCCTGAAAGTAAATGAAGTTGCATCGTGCCGACTTCGAACGCAGCGACTCTCGCCTTGTTGCCGACCCGAATATCAACCTCTCCTCTTGCCACGCTCCTAGTTCTTACCAGTCCCTGCAACGAGTTGCATATGTGAATAACTGATCCGGTATCATATACCCAAGAACTATTAGGCGCATCAGCAAGATAAATGTCTATAACATTGCACACAAGCGTACCTGAGTTGGAAGTCACACCTCCACTCTTGGCTCTGTCAGCCAAATACTTGGTGCAGTTCCTCTTCTAGTGGCCATCTTGCTTGCAATAGAAGCAATTGGCTCCGGCTGTAGGAGAAGGCTTAGTCTTTGAGGGAGCACTCTAGACAGGGCCATGGGCGCTACCTCCTGACTTATCCTTCTTCTTCTTAGTCCAAGAACTCTTCTTGAACTTAGCCTTATTCTGCACCATCAACACTTGACTGGCGCCTTTCTTGAGATCAGCCTCTGCCGTTTTGAGCATCCCATGTAATTCAGTGATACTCTTATCCATACCATGCATATGATAGTTCGAGATGAACGAACCATACGCACTAGGAAGAGAGTTCAGAATTATATCAGTAGCGAACTCTTCGTTAATTGGGACGCCCAGCCGATCCAGAGACTGAATGTAACCAATCATCTTGATTACATGCGGACTCAGTGGATCGCCATCTTCCAGCTTACAGCCCAGCAAAGCTTGAGAGACTTGATACCTCTCGGTCTTTGCCTGAGCCTGGAACATACTTTTGAGGCTTTCGATCATATCGTAGGCCTCAACATTCTCGAACTGCTGCTGCAAGTCCGGTTCCATGTTTGCAAGCATAAGACAGCTAATTTCTGTAGACTCATCTCTAGTCTTACGGTAGGCATTCGTGACAGCGACAGTCGCATCGTCATCTGGCTCTTCTGGAAGTGGAGTTTCTAGAACATGTTCTTTCTTGTCATGCTTGAGGACTATCCTCAGATTACGATACCAGTTGGTGAAATTAGTTCCATTAAGCTTATCTTTCTCTAAGATTGACCTCAACGCAAACGTGGACAACTGAGGAAGGTTGCTAGGTGCCATTGATCTACAACAGAAAATACGCAAAAACACTTAAGACATGTATTCATAAAAGAGCAGGCATATTAAACGCTTTAATACTTATGCTCCCACTAGAACCAACATCCCTCCGATGGTTGCTAAGTGATTCAAGATCCTAAATAAGCAAGCCGACTAGTGAGTTTTAGCATCACCGCTAGCCGTCAAGTGATCTAGGTAGGCAACACCTTGCCAATCGTATCCCTATACGACTCCTGTTAGTTGGGTGGCATCACATGCCACGGATCCCAACCTTCCTCGCCCCGAGCCCCACAACCGTTGTGATGGACTCGTCTAGATTACCAAGTGCTTCTGCTTGTAAGAGTCCGACTCAAACCCATCTAACCGGAAAGAATTGGTAGCACCTCAATTTTATGAGCCCACTACCAAGAATGTCCGACTTGTGATGGTGCAGCACTGGCGGGGCGACCGACTAGACCTTCTTTGAGGGATTAAAGAATGTACCAACTATCTAAATAGAGGTAAATAGAGACATAACAATAACACAAATAAAGCAATTATAATGTGAAATGGTATGGCTCTCTTCATGGTGATCTCCATCTCCACAAAGCTTGTAAGTCGACTCGTGCCAACTCTTGTCACGTGCCATCTTACTCCATGTAGCCGACTTGTACATCGACTTGCATGCCACCCGGTTCTCCAACAAGCTACACTAGCTAGTAAATGAAAAATTACATAGAGAATCCGACACGCAGGTCGTTATACAATAAAATGACAGCACCTAGGCTCCAGCCGGCTGACATAAACATGATACGCAGATCATGTATGGATTACACACATCACATGCACATAAGCCATACCATTCACAACTTCCTGCAAAAACAAGTTATGCATAGATACGATATCTATCGGCGTTGTGAAACTCGCAACGACATCTAAGGCGCTACGACAGGGCGAAGCCGGCGGTCCGATCATGGATTTCTTCATCGGATAAAACGATTTTACCCGAATCTGATCCGTATTCCGTTCGACCAAACTCTTTGATCTTCGATCACCGCAACTGGATTTATGTGTCACGGTATACCCCGATGGCGGAAACCGACCGGTAGGGGTAAGTTGTTTCACGACCTTAGCAGTATGATCACGGAAACCAGATCATCCATTAACCCCGAGTACGATTGATCCAATCAACCTTGTACAAAACCGATCTATCTCATAGACCGACCACCAAAACAGCAATTAGATCACATCTAACGCTAACTACATATCACATATGTACGGATCTCGGGCCTAATACCAGAAGCTACCGCTCTGATACCACTGTTGGAGCGCGTAGGAAAAGTTTTGTTTATCTCTACGCGCTCCAACACCAAAAGCACACAATTCATATCAAGCTCAAAAATAGTGGGATCAAAATTAAAAATAGAGACCTCTTCTTTCCCACTTTTAGCTATAGCAAAACAAGATGATTGGTGATTCTTAAAAGGTATGGGACAAATGTTATTTATCTTTCACGGAGAGACACCACTAGTGAACTGTGGACCCCGGTCCATTTTCCTCATACTGATAATACAAACACTGTTTCCACTGGTTTCACACTGCTGCTACTGTTTTCATACTATTTTCCACACCATACGCTTAACCTCTTTGTGTTCAGCAAAACCGGTGAGATTGACAACCTCACTGCTTCGTTGGGGCAAAGTGATTTGATTGTGTTGTGTAGGTTCCACGTTGCTGCTGAACCGGTAGTGCGCACTGCCATTTCAGCTGCATCAACCTTCTAAAGTTACTCATTTCTCCTACTGGTCGATTCAACTTTGGTTTCTTTCAGAGGAGAACTTACCGCTGCACTCTTCATACCTTCCTCTTGGGGTCTCCGAACGAATGTGTGATCACACGCATCACACCCAGGTCTCGACCACGTGCGCTCGTCGCGGGTGCTTCGAGCTCGTCCGCGGCATCTGCGAGCACGAGGCCAGGGGCTCGCGCAGTGTTGTCCGGGCTTGGTCGCCAAGCTCGGTTCTGTTGGCCAGCCAGGCGGAGGAGAGTGAGGAGGAGAGTGAAGAGCCGTGACGACTACGACTTCTCTTATGTTGACGACGACGAGGATCTCCTCAAGGTCGTGGCGGCCAAGTCAGAGGTCGCTGAACGCCGAGAGGCCAAACGTCGTGGTCGCTTCAAGGAGGTGATCGAGGACTACAACACCGACCATCTCGAGCGTGGCCTCGTGCGAGGAGCATCAAAAGAAGCGCCACGAGTGGGACATCGTCGCCGCTGCCTTGCTAGACTTCATCGGCCACTCCACCAAGTCCGATTGAAGATGACGCGACAACGTCGAGCTCGGTGAAACATTCCCGACGCCCCTTTTGGAGATCTAGGGTTAGCGTTCATAGACGAAGTATCTTATGTAAATTATGTTTCAGTTGATATATGTTGAGCTGAAGACGAACTGCAACTGTTTTTGTTATCTGAATTCTAGTGCAAAGCCTATGCATTATTATTTTATGTATTTTCAGATTCGATTTTAGAGGTTTTGTTCTGTGCCGTGCACTTTCAACATGCAAAAGCGGCAAAACCCGAATTATATTGCAGGACGGGAGGGTTACGGGTACTGCTAGAAGACACTCTAAAGATTGGAAAACTGCTTTGCTATACCTTCCGACTCTGACGCGCGTGGCATAATCAAATTTCTGTCATATTACTTTTATATTGCGTTAGAAGGATGTATTTTTTAGAGTGTGGTGTTTGTACTCCTGAGCTCCATGTAGTTCTTTACTTTGAAAAAATTCGGAAATCATATTTAGATTTTAATTTTTTTTTGAAAAAATCATGGATGTAAATGATGTTGTATTCTACCGACGTGTAAAATACCAACTAAAAATATGTTATATTTTGGTCTGTGTAAAAATGACAAAATATAAATCTAAAAATAGTGGACAATGCAAATTTCAACTCTCCAAAATCAGACAGATTTTTTATATTTTTGTATAGCCTATAATATGAACTATTTTGAGTTTGGATTTTACATATTGGTAGAATGCACTATTGCCTACATACAGAATTGTTTTCTTATAACTTCAAAAAAATATGATTTTCGAATTTTGGAAAATAAAGAGCTACGAGGAGCTCGGCCCTGGAGGATATATTTGTAAAGAATTCAACTTCTACTAGCGAGTAAACATGATTTTTTCAGACTTATAAAGAAAATAAGACCATCTAGAACTAGCCCTTGATGGTTCATTTTTATAGAAGAATTGCTGCTTTTTAAGAATTTCAGAAATCCGTTTACAACCGGATTTAGACTCTGCTTGATAGATTTAGCAACTGCTACCTTTTGCCACTAGGGCTCTACCCTGTTCTTAATAACTTATTAACTTCTGGCCGGCCTCATCACTTGGACCATGAATGCTTGACGCATCTCAAGTCCTGGCCTCTATGCATCCAGAGGCGGATCTAGGGAGGGGCGAGGGGTGGCTAGGCCACCCCCATGATTCGGCCACGCCTAATCATACGTAGCAGGGGCCAGTAGGTATATATACGTATCAATTAATATAATCTGATTTTTTTATGGGAAAGATAATATAATCTGGTAATTAGGCTAATTCTAATCCTCTTATCCCACCGTGGCCGCATGCTAATTTGTTTGGGCCAAAGCTAATTCATCTAGTCAATTCTCTAAGGCCTAAGGCCATAATGGAACATACGAGTATCATACTTTTTTTTTTGAAACGGCAAACCCCAGCCTCTGCATCCAGTGGATGCACACAGCTTATTTATTGAAGAATATCCAGAGTCGAAATATCCTCGTAATTACTACAAAACCAAATAAACTCGACAGTATTGCATCGTGACTACAAGCACGAGCCACCAAAACATACGGAGACTACACATACTGTATCCTCCTAGTGTGCAGCCACCCACCCTGGCTGAAGATAGCCCGCACGACCGCCAGCAACCGTGCACATCCTGTATCCAAACTTCCACGTTGGTCTTCTGGTGAAAGGAACGACCACATGTGGATCCAGTGGGTAGCTCTGTGAATCACCTGCAAAAAATGACCAGATTCCATCTTGTTAAAAATAACATCATTTCTGCAATTCCAGATTGCCCAAAGAAAAGCACAAATACCAATCCGAATCCTAGCCTTAGTCTTTTTATCTACCCCATCTAACCAACCCCCAAACAGATCGTCAATTGTTGATGGTGGAGAGATACTAAAAGTGAAATGAATTAATCTCCATATTTTTTTAGCAAATTCACAAGAAATAAAAAGATGTTCAATAGTCTCCTGATTACCACAAAAAACGCACTTTGGGCATCCCGTCCAACTCCGTTTAGCCAGATTATCTTTTGTTAATAGCTCTTTTCGATAAAGAAACCACATAAATATCTTAATCTTAAGTGGTACTTTTATTTTCCATATATATCTCCGTAAGCATTTAGTCCCCTCATTCATTAAATCCTCATAATAGGATTTAACCGAAAAAATGCCAGAAGTAGTCAATGTCCACTTGAAAGAATCCGGTAAATTAGAGTTTTGAATGTTCATTAAGCGTTCAACTAAATGCAACCATGCGTCCCATTTATCTCCAGTTAACGCTCTTCTGAACTGTAGGTTGGGGTATTCATTCCATAATACATGGGAGACAAAAACATTCTTATGCCTCACCACATTATATAAATTTGGATATTGGTCAGCAAGAGTAGTATCTCCTAACCAAATGTCCTCCCCAAAACGAACAATTTCACCATTCCCCAACTTAAATTTGACTCGCCGAAAAAACTCTCCTTTGACCCTCATCAAACCCTTCCAAAAAGGTGAATCAGTAAGTTTTGCTTCCACTTGTTGAAGCGGTAAATCTCTAATATATTTATTATGTAGTATCTCACTTCATACACCTTCTTCATTGAGAAGTTTATAGAGCCACTTGCTTAAGAGACACTTATTCTTAATCTCTAAAACCTTGATCCCCAAGCCCCCTTGATCTTTTGGTCTACAGATTATATTCCACCTGGTTAGCCTATATTTTTTCTTCTTCCTATCGCTTTGCCAAAAGAAGCGAGATCTAAAGAAGTCTAATCTTTTCCGTACCCCAACAGGTAACTCAAAAAAGGATAGAAAGAACATTGGCAAGCTCGAAAGAACTGAATTAATGAGTACCAACCTATCTCCATAAGAGAGTAGTTTACCAATCCAAGTACTCAACTTGTTTTCAAAACGGTCCTCAATCGGAAGCCATTCTTTATTCAACAATTTTCGATAATGAATCGGGATACCCAAGTACTTAAACGGTAATCGTCCTACCTCACACCCAAAGATGTGGCGATACTCATCCTCTGCCTCAGCCGCAGCCCCAAAGCAAAAGATCTCACTCTTATGGTAATTAATCTTAAGACCCGATAATTGTTCAAACAAAGAAAGAATAAGTTCCATATTAACTGCTTTATCGAGATCATGTTCAAGGAAAAGAATTGTATCATCTGCGTACTGTAATATTGAAACCCCACCTTCAACTAAGTGTGGTACAAGCCCTCCAATACTACCTTCTTCTTTCGCCCTTGCAATGAGAACTGCTAACATGTCAGCTACTAAATTAAAAAGAATAGGAGATAACGGATCCCCCTGTCTTAATACTTTTAATGTCTGGAAATAATGACCAATATCATCATTCACCCTGATACCAACACTCCCTCCTTGAACAAATCTCGCAACCCAGTCACACCACCGTGGTGAGAAACCTTTCATCCTTAACGTTTGTTGCAAAAATGACCAACTAACCTTGTCATAGGCCTTTTCAAAATCTATTTTAAATAGAACTCCATCCAATTTCTTGGAGTGTAGCTCATGTATCGTTTCATGTAGGACTACTACCCCTTCTAAAATATTTCTACCAGGTAGAAATGCAGATTGAGTAGGTTTAATAATTCTCTGCGCAATCGCAGTAACTCTATTAGTCCCAACCTTCGTGAAAATTTTAAAGCTGACATTCAGCAAGCATATAGGTCTGTACTGTTCTATCCTAGCTGCGTCTTCCCTCTTAGGTAATAGCGTAATGACGCCAAAATTCAGCTTGAATAATTGTAGCTCTGCTGAATGTAATTGAGCAAACATGGACATCATATCCAGCTTAATCACATCCCAAAACTTCTTATAGAACTCAGCCGGAAACCCATCCGGTCCCGGTGCTTTATTGAGTTCCATTTGTGTTACTGCGGTAAATACTTCCTCTTCAGTAAAAGGAGCAGTCAAAATATTGTTTTCCTCTAACGAAACTTGAGGTAGATCATCAATCCTCCCCTCATCAAGAGAAAAATTTGTCATTTCGGATGGCCCAAAAAGTTTTTTGTAATATTCAGAAATAAAACACATCAAGTTCTGTTGGCCAATAATAGTTCCCTCATCTTGTTCTAACTGAAATATTTTTTTTCTTTCTATGTTTGCCATTAGCCATCAAGTGGAAATATTTTGTGTTATCTCCTCCCTCTTTGACATATCTCATCTTAGCACGTTGAGCCCACTTGGACTCTTCATCACGTCTAAGTTTAGCTAGGAAAATTTCAGCCTCCCGCTTAGACTTTCTTTCCTCAGTAGAAAGAAGCATAGTCTCGGCTTTAATATCTAATTCATTAATTAGTAAAATGAGTTTATCCCTCTTAAGTTTATATTCCCCACTCATATTCTTAGCCCATCCTCGTAAAAATCTACGCAGATGTCAAATTTTGTTTTGCCATCTCTCAACAGGAGAGTCCCCCACATTCGGAATCATCCACTCTTTTCTAACCATCTCGCAAAAATTCTCTTGTTTCAACCAAGATAGTTCAAACGAAAAAGTGGATTTGTTACCTTTATGAACTGAACAACCCGAGTCCACAAACAAAGGCACATGATCAGATCATGTTCTTGCCAAAGCCTGAAAAGTAACCAGGGGGAATTTCTGTTCCCACTCTACACTTGCTAATACACGATTTAACTTCTCATAAGTAGCTATCTCTCGTCTACTAGCCCAAGTGTATTGTCTTCCTGACATCTCTAATTCTTTGAGATCCAGACTATCAATAATGGCATTAAAGATAGAAGGCCACCGTGTATTGAAGTTCTCATTACTTTGATCATTTGGCCTACGCATAATGTTGAAATCTCCACCTACCAACATAGGTCGAGACTCACTCTCACAGATACGAACTAGCTCAGACAAAAAAACATGTTTCTTATCATCTTGAGCAGCCCCATAAACTACCACCAACGCCCAAAGAAAACCATCGTCCTTTGTACGTAAGTGAAACTTAACCGAGAACTCTCCCGCAATCACCGTCTGAACCGTCAATATATCACGATTAAAGCCAACTAAAATGCCACCTGATCGTCCTTGAGGTGGTAAACAGTACCAACCAAAATTACGACCACCATCCAAATGCGAAAGTAGACGTTGCTCGAAATAGACCTACCAGTTTCCAGAATAGCAACGAAATCCAATTTTAATTCACGAACAATCTCGTTAACCGCTAAATGTTTCGCACTATCCCCAAACCCATCTGTATTCCAAAAAACCCCTTTCATTGATATTAATCTTTTAGAATTATATTTTTTAGTCTATTGCTTCTCCTTTTTGGCTTAGACGATGCACTACTCTTTTTCTTTCGTGATCGTGTGACCTTCACCGTAAGTGATGAAGTCAATGCATCGCCCAACCCCTCTTCCTCTAAGTTTGAACCTCCTCATCCAGCGATGATGCCATTGGTTCAACTAACCCATGTGGATTCTTCTTATTATCACTCTCCAAAAACACCAATTGCCGAGATGTTTCAAGTTTTTTAATTGTATTAACTGCATTATCTATTTCCGAATCATCATTACCCAAAGAAACGCCTAATCTAGTTGCAAAGTTAACAATATGATTATTCCGATAATTGTGTAAATGAACGCGGTAGGGTACCTGAATAATCGATGTCCCGTGAGCTGCTAGTCGAGAAGCCCTCTCCGAAATCGGTGTGTCGGCATCTGGTTGTGCACGCAGCCGCGCACTCGAACTAGTCCACGCTCTCCGGTTCCGGGATGCCTCCGAAAGCCACCAGATCCTCTCTCGAATAGCCCTTATGAAAAACTCGGTGAACTCATAGCGTTGCACCGTCAGCTTCATCCGTCCCCATCGGAACCTCCTTGTGAGCAACAACAACTGAATTCCCTCCATTGTTCTGTGGTAATTACTGCAGCCAAAACTCCCGAAACCTCACAGGTATCAGCAAGGGTAGCAGTACCCGTGGTTACTATCGGTGTAAGAACCGACAGTGTAGGTGCACGCATCAATATTGCCTCTGAACCTGTGCCACCTTGTAAGCCTAGTCGATGTCCGTCCGTAACCGTGACCCCGTTGTCCTCTGGTGTCCCCTCATCGCTGTCCAAACTAACCGAAGCCGCAGCAGGCAGTGACGGCAGAGAACTAGCAGCCGGCAGGGACGGCAGAGAATTGGAGGGAATTGCGCACACGGCAGAAGCAGAAACATCTGCCGCCGGACTCCACGACAGCGAAACTGCCTTCTTTTGCTGCTGCACGGCAGAGTCCGCTGCGGGCATTGAAACACGAATCACACCCGCCAAACCAGCATCTGACTGCATCATCGTGGATTTGGGCACACCCGTCAAAGCAGAACTCGCCCTCGGAGTGGTGCTATCGTGCACGACATCGTGGTCAAGTTGATCCATCACTGGTACATGATCAGAGCCAACATCCGATATGAATCTTGCCCTGAGCTCATCACGAGCACGTTGTATGGAGTTCATTACCAAAGGAGAGAACGCCACACCAGTTTTCTTTGCTGAATTACCACCAGGGCCATTAGATGTAGTATTTTGTGTATCCATCATAGACTCATCTGCTTGGGCACGACTAGCAGCCGCATTACCAATAGAAGCATTGGCCAACGCATCCGTGAAATCATCTAGAATACCATCATCATCATCCTTGTCAACAGTTGGATCAGTCATCTCCACGTCAACTCGACAGAAGTATCCTCTCCCTCCACCACAAAAGTGAGTTCATAAATACCATCGTGAATAAACATAGGATAGGTTTGTGGTATCTTTGTGTAGTCTAGACAACCCACACGAATACGAAGAACCCCATGCTGCCTTGTGTAAACCATATCCACCTATGAAGTTTTACCAAGCATAAAACCCACAGACCAAAGGGCCAAAAAATCTCCCATTCTATCTTCTGGTATACCGGAGACACGCACCCAATACTCTGGTAACGTATCAATGGGCTCAATCTTATGAGTCCAAGCATCAAATAGCATCTCACAATTACTCCTAGGCACTCGGAAAGCACCGAAAACTTTAAGTCGATCAAGCTCAGCTTTAGATGGAAATTGAACCTTAAAAACATTATGACCCTCTTGTGAGACCCTCCAAATAAAATTCTCTGTTGGTACTAGCCTCTGTAATTGAGTGATGATTTGAGGGATAGACATCTCCCCCTTGGACACCACAATTGATGCCATTTTCACATTTACCACCTTGGGCCTATAATGTTCTGACAAGGGCAATCCAAAGAAAGTGAGTTCGTCGTGAGCATATCCATACATTATCGGATGGGGCTTTGGTGCTAAAATGAGTGAGCAAGTATTGGTAACATGCTCCACTGACTGACAAATCTCACAAATAGGCGCGGGGTAGTCATTCAACAAATGTCCTGCAACCCCACATCTGAAGCACTTCATCCTATCCACCTTATTCTTCTTAGGAACCGCCCCAGCTACGGCCACCGCAACTTGATGGTCTGTAACTCTCTGCACCACATGCTGCTACCCACTACCACCGGCTCCTGCATCACCAACATTGTTCGCAGGTACTTGAGCCAACGCCACCATGTTGGCCCCATTATTTTGCTGCGCTTGAACTTGATGTTGCACTCCCTGTGGAACATTTGCTGCAGCTTGCGCAGCCACCACAGGCACATAGCGCGGAACCTGTCTCGGATATTGCCGCGGTCCCTGGTAACCGCCACGCGCGCGACCATACGGACCTCTTCCCTGCATCTCATACCGCTGCCGCCCCCTGTATCCGCCTTGATGATGATTGCCACGAAAAAAATTGTTCCCTCTTCCAGCATTGAACGCAAACACACCTTGCTGATTGACAACGCCTGCAGCCAAGCCTTGTCCTTCCTGATTAGCCACAGCAGCAGCCACCCCCTGTCCATCGATCGGCAGCCCGACCTGGTGCTGTCCAACAGGTTGTCCAGCCGCACCACTCGCCTCGCCCACCTCCAACCTTGGTTGAGCACCACCACGGCCCGCGGCGGCAAGATCGCCACCTACACGGCCACCGCCTCTATTCGCCATGGTCGAACGAGCCCGATCACAGCGCCTCCAAGAAAACCCTAACAGCTTACGCAGTCGATTCTGTAAGGGTACCTTGGCATGTGATAACACGATCCTTGCATGGCCCATGCAGGTTGGGCCTTTGCACAAACCTGGCCCAGCACCAACTCGATCGCTACCGACACCGAGATCTGCACCATTTGAACCACCGCTCGCAGCCGAGCTTCGCCTCCGGCGAACTTCCACCCAAGGGAAGGGGCTTTCCACCAGCGGGAAAGATGAAGGTGGGAATGGGGGGAGTTTGAGATGCTTACTTGGAATCGTTCTCAAAGGAGTAGGTTTCCCCGGTGAGATCATAGAAATGCAGTCAATGGCGCATTGTCTTTGAGCCCGCCGTTTCTCCATCCTCTTGTCCATCCTGCTCCTGTCAGCTAACACGGAGACCACATCCTGATCTGGCGTTAGGCAATCAACGAAATAATCTGAGCATACCTGCGTTTCCTTCTCATCCTCCTCTGTATCTGAATCCGGATCCAGATCCTGAAGGGCCCAGAACCTCCCCCCGACCTTGCACGACGTGCACGAGTATCATACTTATAGACTGCACGACGTGCACGCAATCAGGTAGCCATGATCGTATAATCCAAATTCCGCTTCTACCGAATTCTATTGAGGGACGCTGCCGTAAGACATATTTTCGATAATGGGAGCTTTTATTATGTAATGTAAGTATTACACACAGAGTCTGCATCAATAAGATGCACACAGCCGAAAAAAGGAAAATAAAAATGGCGAGTTACAAAGCGGGTGAAAGCCGCCTAAGGGATTGGAGGGCCGATACGCGTATCATGTGGCCATCCATGCTAGGATAAAAAGTCCCTCTCCGTATCCTCTAGTATTGTACGCACCTTCATAAATAGGTCCCGGTGCTCCACACGCTGCAGGTGTACCCAAGTACGGAGTATAGCTGTAGTTCTGAAGATAATATGCATAACAAAACAATTTTTATCATTAAAAACCTTGACATGTCTACACATTCGAAACAAAAGATCAAGGGAGCTCAATTGGTGACACCGACCTAGTGCTGCCACCGTCCCATGCGCAACGGCCTCAATGTCAATTTTCTTGCCAGATCTACGGTGATCGCCGAAGCTCCAACCTAGGTATTATATATATGATCCTTGATAATTTGGTTAGCTAGTTATAATGGTTTATTAGAATATTTTTAATGGTATAGCTGCTTGCTATGAAGAGGAAGACGCTACCAATTAGTAATTATTTCAAGCAGATTGGTTCAAACTCCAATTCTGCGGCTAAAAATACAAATCCACCCCAGAAAACAACGATTCCAGCATAATCTACCATACATAATGATACTTGTAAGACTTAATCTTTTTTCATCTTGTCTGGCCATAGTCATGCTTAAATACTGGATCCGCCCCTATATGCATCGGACCATCCGAACAAAACTATGTCCACGTCACACTTGAGTTGTGGTTGTGTTTAATTTCGAATTGGCTGCGTATGATGTGTTTGTTTTTCCTTTTCGCCGATTTACAGCACAAGGCAACAAAAACTATGTCCACATCGCTGAAACACTCTATAAGCGGTGGCGGTGGACGGGAATTCCAGATACAGCATCGTCCATTCGTACGATCCTATCATGTGTACCCAAGTCCCAAGGGGGAAACGGGGGAAAAATACTAGCAGTAACGTGCACTATGCTTGTCCAGTAGATCTGCTATGGTTCGTTATCGTTCCTCGGAAGGTTCCTGGTTAGATGCGTCGTGCGGCTCCGAAAGTATACAAATATATCCAGTCGCCGGAAGCAGCACGGCGATCACAGCAGTCAGGGCGGGCAACGCAAAGACGAAAGCGTTTCCGTCCTCTTCCCGTTCGTGCTGACATCGTACGCGCCTCCATTTTCCACAAAATGACAGTCCAAAACAATAGCCACGACGACACTCCGAAGAAGCTGGTGGTCATCTACGCCCCGCCGGGGATGACCGGCCACTTGGTCCCCACGGTGGAGCTTGGCAACCTGCTCGTAGCGCAGGGCCTCGAGGTCACCGTCCTCACCGGCCGGGAAGCCGGTCAGGGCGCCGGTGGTTCGTTCCCAGCAGGCATCTCGGCCGCCAATCCGTCGCTCTCCTTCCACTGTCTCCCCGCTGCCACGCTCCCCTGCGACGTGCCAGCCGGCAGTCACGAGGCTAATGTCTTCGAGCTCGCGCGCGACTCCAACCCGGTCCTCCGTGACTTCCTCCGCTCCGCCTCTCCGGCCGCTCTCGTCATCGATTTCTTCTGCAGCAGCGCCCTCGACGTCGGCGCCGAGCTCGGCATCCCGACGTACTTCTTCCTCACCACCTGCATCGCATGCGTCGCCTTCTGTCTCTACCAGCCGGTCATCCACGAGCAGACCACTCTGAGCTTCCGGGACCTCGGCGGTGACCTCGTGCACGCCCCGGGGTTGCCGCCGATACCGGCAGATCACCTCTCCGCGGCTGTCCTCGATCGCGACAGCATGAGCAATAAACTGTTTCTGGAGTTGTCGAAACAGCTCTGCAACTGTCAGGGCGTTATAGTCAACAGCTGCCGCTCCTTGGAGCCACGCGCCGCGGACGCAATCGTCTCCGGCCTCTGCACATTCCCCGGACGGCGAACACCGTCTTTGTATTGCATAGGGCCACTGGTAAAGCCGGCGGAGGACGCCGGGACAAAGCGCCATGAGTGTCTCGCGTGGCTCGATACCCAGCCGAAGGCCAGTGTGGTGTTCCTCTGTTTTGGCAGCCTGGGCCGGTTCAGCGCGGAGCAGATCAAGCAGATTGCCGCGGGGCTGGAGACGAGCGGGCAACGGTTCTTGTGGGCCGTGAGGCGTCCGCCTGGTGACGAGCGCCAGCCGGACGACGACCTCGACGCGCTCTTTCCCGAAGGTTTCCTTCAACGGACCAAGGAAAGGGGGCTTGTGGTCATGTCGTGGGCGCCGCAGAGCCAAGTGCTGGCACACGGCGCGGTGGGCGGCTTCGTAACGCACTGCGGATGGAACTCGGTGCTGGAGGCGGTCATGGCGGGGGTGCCGATGCTGGCGTGGCCTCTGTACGCGGAGCAGCGCATGAACAAGGTGTTCTTGGTCGAGGAGATGCGGCTGGCCGTGGCCATGGAAGGGTATGACAAAGAAATGGTGCAAGCCCAAGAGGTGGCAGCGAAGGCGACGTGGCTGATTGAGTCCGACGGAGGGAAGGAGCTCCGGCAGCGGACACATGCGGCCATGCAGCGGGCCAAGGAGGCGCTGAGCGACCATGGGGAGTCGAAAGCAGCGTTGACGGATCTTGCGAGACAATGGAAAAGCACCGACGACGATGGAGTCATCAACTGAAATTGTATGCTTCAAATGGTCAGCAAGCAGCATTGGTAGTACTTCCCTGATGCTTCTAGTCTAGCCATCAATGGTGTAGCATACTCTAGTTCGTTGCCTGTGTTGAGCAGTCGCCACTGCCTTTGCGTGTGGACTGTAAACCCCATTTCTATTTCGAAAATGCTTTATGTACGACACTAGGTGTACGATTGACGTACGACGTTGCAATCCGTCCGAGAGTATTGATGGGCCGATACCATCGCACGACCGTGCAGATATCGTACAGGAACGTCGTATGCATAGCAAGGTTCTTTCTATTTGTACTTCTACTTCTTATAAGGTCAATTATATCTATTCATAATTGTTTCTTAGAAGCTGTATACCGCTACCAGTGTAAGTTTATATTGAGGAAAAGAAACATTATATAGGGAGAAGATGTATTCTCACTCTCTGGTGCGATGGAATCGAATGGGCTCCCGCACGCATCACGGTGCGTCCTAGTCAGCTTATCTCCATGCGCAGGTGCCACCTCGTGCGCTGACCATTCTACACAATACTCTGTCCGCTAACAAATAAGCGTATTTCTGCAAACAGACTTTACGCCCCGCTTTATAAATAAAAAACAACCTATAGTCATATGAGTTCAGTAACACAAACAAAAAAGATATCAGAAAAAACACTCAAAATCCGCTGGGGCAACAACACAACACAGCCTAAACAAAGGCACACAAATAAGACGATACAAAGCAGAGTGAAAAAAGCTCAACGGCTGGGCGAGGAAGAGAAGCGGCGAGCCGCCATGACGAGGTCCTGAATCACGCTATCCAGCCACTCCAAGTCCCGCTGTCTATAAAGAGAGTGCCAACTGCTGCAAAAATGCCAAGAATTTAAATACAGTCAGAGTCACACGCCTCAAAAAGACACGCTCGATGACCATGTTGTTACGAATAGTCCATAAAGTCCAGGTCATCGCGACGAACAGTAACCAGAAGAGGCACCTCCTCCTCCCATTACGGTTCGCATGTACTTCCAAGACCTCGCTAAGGTCTAGGACCCGCCACTCGGGCCCTAGCGCGTCAGCAACAAAGCTCCATAGCAAGCGAGCTGCGGGGAAAGAAAATAATATGTGGGTTCCCATCTCGGGAACCGCACATAGGGGGCAGGTCCCATCACCTGGACCAAACCGCTTGGTGACCTCCACACCCGAAGGAAGGCGGTTGCGAAGTAATTGGCAAGTGAAGATCTTAATCTTCAGAGGCAACGTCGTCTTCCAAAGGTGGGTCACCCAAGGAGCCTTAGGCCCTCTAAATAGGGCCCGGTAGGCAGACCCCACAGAAAAACTCCCCGAGGGTGAGAGAGACCACGCCACCGTATCCGGGGAGTCCACTAGGGCCCGAGGGAGAGAAGCGCGCAACAGCTCCTACTTAGACGCCTCCATCGGGCCAAACGTACACCGGAAGCCAACATTCCACTATCCATGTTGGACCGCCCTAGCCACCAAGATCCCCGGGTCCGAGCAAATCGTGAACAACTCTGGGAACTCATGGCGTAGGGGACGCGGACCCAGCCAATGATCCAGCCAAAATATGGCACATCTTCCGTCCCCTACGGAAAAGGAGACCCACAGACGGATATCGTGTTTGATGGCTTGGATGGATTGCCAGAACTGCGAACCGTCCTTCCGCTCACAAGCCAGGATCGAACATCCTCTTAGATATTTCTCCTTTATAAGCTGGAGCCAAAGGCCCCCGTCGTCTCGCATGATCCGCCACACCCATTTTAGCATCAACGCATTTTTCATGTGGCAAGAGGCCAGAATCCCTATGCCCCCAAGTTCCTTGGGGGTGCAAGCATCCGCCTATTTCACCATGTGGTATTTTTGGTGGCCCTTAGCATCCCGGCGGAAGAACCGGGACAATTCCTTATCGAAACTGGCGTGAACACCCTCCGGAAGCAAGTAGAGCCCCATCATATACATTGGGAGGCTAGACAGGCAGGAGTCGATAAGGATGGTCTTACTCCCCTTGGAGCTGAACCGCCCTTGCCACAGTTCAGCTCTAGTTTTGACACGCTCGACCAGTGGGTCTAGGTCCTCGATCACGATCCTAGAATCACGGATAGACATTCCCAGATAGGATACTGGGAATTGCGCCAACCTACAGTTAAGGTTGTTCGCAATATGTTGTTGGTCCTCCACGGAGTAACCAATGATCACGACTTCACTCTTATCAAAGTTGATCTTGAGGCCAGTCATGGCCTCGAAGCAAAGGAGGAGGAACTTCAAGTTGATGATGTCAAGGTCCGACCCTTCGACCATGATCATGGTGTCATCCGCGTATTGGAGGTGGGTCACGCCACCCCCCGGTTACAGATGACCCACCACCCCAGAAATATGGCCAGAGGTCTTAGCTCGCTCCAAGACCTCAGCAAGGGAATCCACTTCAACGTTAAACAACAAGGGAGATATAGGGTCGCCCTGCCTAACCCCACACGTGGGTCTAAAATAGGGACTCACTTCCCCTTTAACGTTAATGGCAGTATTTCCGCTCATGACCAATTGCATGATCCAACAGATCATCCGGTCATCCACCCCTCTCCGCTCCAACACTAAGAGAAGGAAGGACCGATCCAGCCGATCATCCGCCTTTTGGAAGTCCAGCTTAAGAAAGACGCCCTTCTGCCGGCGCATCTTGATCTCATGAATAATTGCATGGAGGGCCAGAATCCCATCATGGATATATCGGCCTTTTAGGAAGGCGAATTGGTA
This sequence comes from Alopecurus myosuroides, assembly GCA_028641055.1. Lineage (NCBI taxonomy): Eukaryota > Viridiplantae > Streptophyta > Magnoliopsida > Poales > Poaceae > Alopecurus > Alopecurus myosuroides. The sequence goes on along the minus strand of CM054058.1, from coordinate 206,734,874 downwards.
CGGATGTGTGAGGCGCTCCAGAATCATGGCGAGTCTAGTGGCACAGACTTTGGATAAGATCCGATGGATGATGTTAAGGACAGTAATTGGTCTAAATTAGCGGATGTCCAAGGCCCCACTACCTTGGGGATCAAGGTAATCACACCAAAATTAAGGCAGGACACCACCAAAGTTCCAATGTCGAGTTCTTGGAACATTGGCATGATGACCGCCTTGATAGTCTCCTAGAATTTATGGAAGAAGGCAACTAGAAGGCCATCTAGCCCTGGGGCCGAGTTCGCCTTCATCTCCATAACCGCGCAGGCCACCTCGTCTGTAAGGAAAGGGAGAGTCAGTTTCGTGTTTTCTTTGTCCGAGACCCAAGCCCGTACTAGCCACAGGTCCGAGATTAGCGAGACCCCGATCGCTGTCCCACGGTAAATAACTCCTTATAAAAGGAGTATATATGGGTGGAGATCTCTCTCGGATCCTCTAAGAGCCAATATCCCTCCAATAGGCAAGGAATAGAGCATTTCCTACGACACCCATTGGCGACCGCGTGGAAATATGTCGTATTCGCTTCGCCCCTAAGGATCCAGTTCTGGAAACTCCGATGTCGCCATAAAATCTCCTCTCCCTTGTAGATCTCCATAAGAGAGTCCTCCAGGGCATACCGCTGAAGCTACTCTTCCGTGGAAAGCCCCACTGAGTCCGAGGTACGATCGAGGGACTGAATCTCCTCCAGGATCAAGGTTTTCCTCTTCCTCACCCCCGCTCCAAGGTTAGCACCCCATCCTCGCATAAATTTGCGAGACATCTGAGCGCAATGGTGCAGTCATCCACCGCATTAAAAATACGCGATGGATGAGCCGCTGCGTTAGTCCACTTTGCTTGGACTGCTTCCACAAAGCCCGTTTCTCAAGCCAGAAGTTTTCAAAGTGGAAGCGGTTCAGCTTTGGAGGAGTAGCACCGCCAGAGGAGAGGAGTAAAGGGGTGTGATCTTAGCCAACCCTAGTTAGCGCCCACAGGGAGCACAATGGAAATGTCATCTCCCATTCCACCCATACAAGGACCCGATCCAGCACGCTCCGGATCGGGTGTGCCCGGTTGTTAGTCCAGGTGTATCTAGCTCCTACCCGCCTAATTTCCGCAAGGGCAAGGTCGGCGATGCAATCGTTGAACAAACTAATCCATCGATGATCCACATTTTCCGAACTCTTGTCATCCGGGGACCTTATGAGGTTAAATTTCCCGACAATAACTATCGGCTTGGAGCATCGCGCAACCTTGTCGTGTAACTCGGCAAGGAAGGCAGGTGATCTGCTGTGATCCACGAAGTCCTTCCCGGGTGCGCATGAGTGAGGACAAAGTGCGCATGAAAGACTAGTGTTGGTCTGTGGGGCGACTCTAGAGATCCTAGAGAGCTACCAGGGTTGACAGCCGTCGGCTACGAGGTGGCCGGGGTGTTACATTTGGTATCAGAGCCGACCCTCGCGGTTACACGAGCGTGTACGGGTCAGTGGGTGGAAATGTGGGAGATGTGCCGACACTGGGCGCACAGACGAGTGCCAAGAGGGGAAGTTCCTGGACTGTAGGTTGACTGACGAGGGCGTCGGTCTTCTAAGGGGCGAAGGATGTGAGATCCTGGCACAGGGCTCAATAGGATTAATAGGATACTCATATCAACAAGTTGCAACTTCTTTTCCGGAAGCTCATCCTGAAAGAACTCCAGTGTTAAGAGTGCTTGGCCTGGAGCAATTTGAGGATGGGTGACCAACCGGAAAGTCCTTCCCGGGTGCGCATGAGTGAGGACAAAGTGCACAGGAAAGACTAGTGTTGGTCTGTGGGGCCAGTCTAGAGATCCTAGAGAGCTACCAGGGGTGACAGCCGCCGGCTACGAGGTGGACGGGGTGTTACAATGCAGAAGACTCTAAGAGCCACCATGCTTCCACTTGAGTGATGGCTTCGTTTTCCTTGTATCCTTGGTAGAGGATAGGTGAACTGTTATGAATATCATGAGTAGGCCGTTATGTAATCTTTGTCTTTATGCTTCAGTATGTGTCTCCAGATATTCTTTTGTGGCAAGACTTATCTTTTGTGTGGTGGAGTCCTTTTGTCGAGGTAGTGCATGTGGGGAACTTTCGAGAGGCTTTGCTCGGCGTCCCTTGTGAAGGGCTTCTTGTTACCCCTTGTGGGAATCTCTTTAGGCTCCTTGTGGCGAGCTGCGCGCCTATTTCGAGGAAATGTAACCACCTGCAACCATTTGTGTTTTCTGAAGGGGCGCGTGTTTGAATGTTCCTTCGAGAGTATCTCACGAGGAGACCTGCACCAAGGAACTTGACGAGGTGTTATGTACATTAGCGACACGTACACATACACCGTTCTAGCCTCGCTCGCGGGATGCTCTCGTGAGGAAAAAGGCACTTGCGCGCCTCTTCGAGAGGATAGTATGCATGCTGAGATGAATGCTCATGAGTGTGTTGGATGTAGAGATGCAAGCATGCCGGCATGCAAAAGAGAGAGAATTGCTCTGGAAAGCAACTGATTGTACTGCTAGGCTGAGGCACTGTTCTTTTACAAAACGCTTGGAGATGTCGTGACCTTGTGGTCCCCCAAGAGGCACTTGACATCACTGTGCAGACACATGACTCCCATCGTCATGGAGCTGATACTCGCGCGAGTGAAAGTAAAGTATGGGCACCTAGAGGGGGGGTGAATAAGTGCTACGACCAATTTTAATTTTTAACAAGGTTTAGGCTTAACTCAAAGGTAAATTCTCTAGATAGTGCAACTAATGGTGAATTTACCTATATGGCAAGGCAAGCAATTAATACAACTAGGAAAACACTTAATACAACAAGTACTACAATGAATGCAACAAGTACGAGTAAATAAAGACTGAGGAACGAGGTAACCGATGGAAGCACACGGAGACACAATGTATTCCCGAGTTCCTCCTTGTTAAGGGAGTACGTCTCGTTGGAGGGGTGTGAGCTCGCCACAAAGGCCTACTCAACGCCACAAAGGCCTCACCCTATTCTCCGATGAACTTGCACCACGAAGGTCTAGTTCACCTCTCAATATTGAACCCCTTTGAGGCGGGGATCGAATCCTCTACAAACACTTTGGGCACACACCCACAACTTAATTGCAGGCTCCCAACTCTTCTTGAACCACCACTAGTAACAAGAAGCCTAGGTTCTCCACATGAGGAAACCCTAGGCAAAGATATCTCAAGTGAATGAGAGGGGAAATGAAATCCGGTTGGTGAAGATGTAGATCCGGTGGTCCTCCTTCAATCCTCAAAGAATCAACAAGTTTGGGTGGAGGAGGAGGGAGATATAGCTTGGTGGGTGAGCTCAATCAATGGAGTCTTCAATGTTGGTGGAGCTAACCCTTGGGGAAGAAAGAGAGCGGCTATTTATAGCCCCCACTCAAACTAGCCGTTTTTCTGCCCAAACTGCGACCAACCCGGATTAGGTCCGGAATTTTCCGGATCCCGGAATATTCCGGAGCAATCCGGATGGCAACAGAAAAATTCCCGTTGTGGTCGGAATCATCCGAAATAATCCGGATTGCAACAGAGAAAATCCCGTTGCAGTCGGAATCATCCGGACTAAATCCGGATCCCGGAATCATCCAGAATAATCCGGATTGTAACAGAGAAAATCCCGTTGCAGTCGGAATCATCCGACTGAATCCAGATCCCTGGGGCCGAGTTTGCCTTCATCTCCACAACCGCGCAGGTCACCTCGTCCGCAAGGAAAGGGAGAGTCAGTTCCGTGTTTTCTTCGTCCGAGACCCAAGCCCGTACTAGCCACAGGTCCGAGATTAGCGAGACCCCGATTGCTGTCCCACGGTAAATAACTCCTTATAAAAGGAGTATATATGGGTGGAGATCTCTCTCGGATCCTCTAAGAGCCGATATCCCTCCAATAGGCATGGAATAGGGCATTTCCTACGACACCCATTGGCGACCGCATGGAAATATGCCGTATTCGCTTCGCCACTAAGGATCCAGTTCTGGAAACTCCGCTGTCGCCAGAAAATCTCCTCTCCCTTGTAGATCTCCATAAGAGAGTCCTCCAGGGCAATACCGCTGAAGCCACTCTTCCGTTGTAAGCCCCACTGAATCTGAGGTACGATCGAGGGACTGAATCTCCACCAGGATCGAGGTTTTCCTCTTCCTCACCTCCGCTCCAAGGCTAGCACCCCATCCTCGCATGAATTTGCGCGACTTCTGAGCGCAATGGTGCAGTCATCCACCGCATTAAAAATACGCGATGGATGAGCCGCTGCGTTAGTCCACTTTGCTTGGACTGCTTCCACAAAGCCCGTTTCTCAAGCCAGAAGTTTTCAAAGTGGAAGCGGTTCAGGTTTGGAGGAGTAGCACCGCCAGAGGAGAGGAGTAAAGGGGTGTGATCTTAGCCAACCCTAGTTAGCGCCCGCAGGGAGCACAATGGAAATGTCATCTCCCATTCCACCCGTACAAGGACCCGATCCAGCACGCTCCGGATCGGGTGTGCCCGGTTGTTAGTCCAAGTGTATCTAGCTCCTACCCGCCTAATTTCCGTAAGGGCAAGGTCGGCGATGCAATCGTTGAACAAACCAATCCATCGATGATCCACATTTTCCGAACTCTTGTCATCCGGGGACCTTATGAGGTTAAAGTTCCCGACAATAACTATCGGCTTGGAGCATCGCGCAACCTTGTCGTGTAACTCGGCAAGGAAGGCGGGTGATCTGCTGTGATCCACGGGGCCATAGACGATTATCACCTCCCACTAGAAGGAGGTCCGTCTATGAGTAAGTAGCATACTTACGAAAATTCCCCACAATCCATGTCATCAACCTTAAAGGTATCCTCCTTGGCACCAAGGAGGATCCCTCCTGAATGCCCCGTAGCCGGTAGCCATTGCTAGGCAAATTTGAAGTGACTAAGGCGCTGTAGCTCGTAAATGGAGAAGTCTTGCCTAATCGTTTCCTGGAGCCCTACAATATCAACGTCTTCACGTCGCACGTACTCGCTTAACTGCTTCGACGAGCCCTCCCTCCCGAACCCCCTCATGTTCCATATGAAAGCCCAAAAGGGGGAATTCATTGGGAAACAATAGCGTTGGTTGTCTCCTTACGGGGGACAGAGAGGGCCCTACCAGAGGTCGAGGGCCGTGACAAAGCTTTGGGGACCTTGGGAGGTCTCCCGCGTGGTCGCCCCGTCTGGACAACCAGTGTAGGGGCCTCTGTCCCACTAGGCGCACTCTGAGAACTACTGCTCGGGCCCGATGCTGTGTGCATCAGGGCAGCCGAGGAAGAGGTCGCCGACCTCCCAAGCTCCACCTAAGATCATGCGGCGACAAGGACCCCCTCGTAGATCTCCTTTGCCTTAAGAGCGGCAATCTGCTCAAGCCGGGGGCCCTTCTCCCTCCGGAACACCACCCTAGAATCCGCGACAACCTCAGCCAAATGGTCCAGAGGGACCTCATCGAGTACAGAAAATCTAACCCCGAAGAAGGGGAACGAGGAGTGGGACGCTACGTACCTACAAAATCTTGGCGGGACGTGGTCAGCTGGATCGCATGCGCCTCCACGGTAGGCACGAGCCCGTCTAGACCTCCCCTGGCAAGGTCCAGCCGGGGACTATAGCGGGAAGGTTGAGTGGGCTGCCTGGAGCAATGCTGTGGAGGCACCTTTGTGGCAGCCACATGAGTGTCGGGGAAGACTATGACCTGCTCGCTGGAACCCGAGGCTGGGGTAGCCGGGACCAGGGGTGGAGATCCCGCCGGAGAGGTGGAGGATGAGCCCGAGGAGATGGTGTAGCAGAGGTGATATGGGGTGGCCCAATCTTCTCAATGAGCTTCTCTCTCTCTTTTTGTATTTTTCTGATATATGTGGATAACTAGTGCTACACTGAGACCTCTCACTTGGATGACCCTTGTTGCCAATGCAACAACAATCAAGCCCTTTGGATATTCTCAACTACACACTCTTGCACAAGCAATCAGTGATCACCAGTGGTCCTGTATCCCCCTAATTCCCAATGGAATAGCAAGATATCACGCAAACTTTGACTTGGTAATACTTCAAGATGAATGCTTAGCAGCAATACAATCTCAAGGCTAGGGTTTCTGTTGTCTAAATTGTTCTCCCCTAATCCACACGCATGTGGCATGATTATAAAGGTGGGGGTGCGGCCACAAGGGGGCCTTGCGCAAGCAAACCCACCTCCTACTAGGACTAGGGCTCCTATTAGGACTAGGAGTCCAACTATGACACAATTATGGATACAAACCGATCCACCATTAAGGGATTCGGCCACATATGGTATACAAACCATACCTATTCGAAAATAGGATTTCTATGGTGCATTTGACTTGGTGGAGGCACCTATCCCCTTGTCTTGATGAATAACAATTGTTTTATTGGAATAACTATTGTTATGAATTGTTTTCACCATCTTGCTTCATTGTTTTCAACATCTTGAATGTTTGTTTTCACCATGATCATGTGGTCTTGTATCAACTCTCCATTCATGCTTGTGATAACATAATCCTTAGGCATATCCTTATCAAGAGGGCACCCTCAGAGCAGGAGAACGACGGCAGAGCCACCTCCATCCCCACACTAGCACATTCCTCCTTCTGGTCCCCGCTGCCTGGCCCCAAGGCGACATTGTCGAGGCCCTGCAGACCGAAGTTGGAGCCGTACTGAGAGAACGGGAGTTTGGCTGGCGCGCCATCCCCAGGCAACGTCGCATGGCCTCCAGCAAACACCACAACATGCTGGGATGGCGCGGCGGAGTGGGGCGCCGTGTCCACGGGTGGGGGGAGCGTCAACCGAGGGGTCCGACTCAGGGCTCCATAGGATTAATAGGATACTCATATCAACAAGTTGCAACTTCTTTTACGGAAGCTCATCTTGAAAGAACTCCAGTGTTAAGCGTGCTTGGCCTGGAGCAATTTGAGGATGGGTGACCGACCAGGAAGTCCTTCCAGGGTACGCATGAGTGAGGACAAAGTGCGCATGAAAGACTAGTGTTGGTCTGTGGGGTCCACTCTAGAGATCCTAGAGAGCTACCAGGGGTGACAGCCGCCGGCTACGAGGTGGCCGGGGTGTTACATTTGGTATCAGAGCCGACCCTCGCGGTTACACGGGCGTGTACGGGTCAGTGGGTGGACATGTGGGACATGTGCCGACACTGGGCGCACAGACGAGTGCCAAGAGGGGAAGTTCCTGGACTGTAGGTTGACTGACGAGGGCGTCGGTCTTCTAAGGGGGGAAGGATGTGAGATCCTGGCGCGGGGCTCAATAGGATTAATAGGATACTCATATCAACAAGTTGCAACTTCTTTTCCGGAAGCTCATATTGAAATAACTCCAGTGTTAAGCGTGCTTGGCCTGGAGCAATTTGAGGATGGGTGACCGGCCGGAAAGTCCTTCCCGGATGCGCATGAGTGAGGACAAAGTGCGCAGGAAAGACTAGTGTTGGTCTGTGGGGCCAGTCTAGAGATCCTAGAGAGCTACTAGGGGTGACAACCGCCGGCTACGAGGTGGACGAGGTGTTACAATGCAGAAGACTCTAAGAGCCACCATGCTTCCACTTGAGTGATGGCTTCGTTTTCCTTGTATCCTTGGTAGAGGATAGGTGAACAGTTATGAATATCATGAGTAGGTCGTTATGTAATCTTTGTCTTTATGCTTCAGTATGTTTCTCCGGATATTCTTTTGTGGCAAGACTTATCTTTTGTGTGGTGGAGTCCTTTTGTCGAGGTAGTGCATGTGGGGAACTTTCGAGAGGCTTTTCTCGGCGTCCCTTGTGAAGGGCTTCTTGTTACCCCTTGTGGGAATCTCTTTAGGCTCCTTGTGGCGAGCTGCGCGCCTATTTCGAGGAAATGTAACCACCTGCAACCATTTGTGTTTTCTGAAGGGGCGCGTGTTAGAATGTTCCTTCAAGAGTATCTCACGAGGAGACCTGCGCCAAGGAACTTGACGAGGTGTTATGTACATTAGCGACACGTACACATACACCGTTCTAGCCTCGCTCGTGGGATGCTCTCGTGGGGAAAAAGGCACTTGCGCACCTCTTCGAGAGGATAGTATGCATGCTGAGATGAATGCTCATGAGTGTGTTGGATGTAGAGATGCAAGCATGACGGCATGCAAAAGAGAGAGAATTGCTCTGGAAAGCCACTGATTGTACTGCTAGGCTGAGGCACTGTTCTTTTACAAAACGCTTGGGGATGTCGTGACCTTGTGGTCCCCCAAGAGGCACTTGACATCAACGTGCGGACACAGGACTCCCATCGTCATGGAGCTGATACTCGGGCGAGTAAAAGTAAAGTATGGGCACCTAGAGGGGGGGTGAATAGGTGCTACGACCAATTTTAATTTTTAACAAGGTTTAGGCTTAACTCAAAGGTAAATTCTCTAGATAGTGCAACTAATGGTGAATTTACCTATATGGCAGGGCAAGCAATTAATGCAACTAGGACAACACTTAATACAACAAGTACTACAATAAATGCTACAAGTACGAGTAAGTAAAGAGTGAGGAGCGAGGTAACCGATGGAAGCACATGGAGACACAATGTATTCCCGAGTTCCTCCTTGTTAAGGGAGTACGTCTCGTTGGAGGGGTGTGAGCTTGCCACGCAGGCCTACTCAACGCCACAAAGGCCTCACCCTATTCTTCGATGAACTTGCGCCATGAAGGCCTAGTTCACCTCTCACTATTGAACCCCTTTGAGGCGGGGATCGAATCCTTTACAAACACTTGGGGCACACACCCACAACTTAATTGGGGGCTCCCAACTCTTCTTGAACCACCACTACTAACAAGAAGCCTAGGTTCTCCACATGAGGAAACCCTAGGCAAAGATCTCTCAAGTGAATGAGAGGGGAAATGAAATCCGGTTGGTGAAGATGTAGATCCGGTGGTCCTCCTTCAATCCTCAAAGAATCAACAAGTTTGGGTGGAGGAGGAGGGAGATATAGCTTGGTGGGTGAGCTCAATCAATGGAATCTTCAATGCTGGTGGAGCTAACCCTTGGGGAAGAAAGATAGGGGCTATTTATAGCCCCCACTCAAACTAGCCGTTTTTCTGCCCAAACTGCAACCAGCCCGGATTAGGTCCGGAATTTTTCCGTATCCCGGAATATTCCGGAGCAATCCGGATGGCAACAGAGAAATTCCCGTTGTGGTCGGAACCATCCGGAATAATACGGATTGCAACAGAGAAAATCCCGTTGCAGTCGGAATCATCCGGACTGAATCCGGATCCCAGAATCATCCGGAATAATCCGAATTGTAACAGAGAAAATCCCGTTGCAGTCGGAATCATCCGGACTGAATCCGGATCCGGAATCATCCGGAATAATCCGGATTGCACTTTGAAAATCCTTTTTCTGGCCCAGAAAAGTTCGTTGATCTTCGATTTCTTCACCATTTCTTTGACACCGTATACATGCTTATTTTAAGACCAGATGCTTGACAAAATAGCACATACGGTTAGTAGCTTCTTCATGTTGCTAACAAACACACAAAATATCGAGATATCAAAAATGCACTTTCAATCTCCCCCTTTTTGGTGTTTGATGACAACATAAAGATTTCACGGGGATAAAAAAATATGAACTTAAGAAATGGTGTCCAAAAAATAGACGGAGTTATTCCTCGATATGTGTCATGAAATAGGCTTTGCTCCCCCTATGTTTTAGACACCAAGCCGTCTAAACAGGTTCATACAACATGCATAGATAATAATTGAGATAAAAAGAAGCATGATAATAGTAGCATAACCACGGGTAGGGTGACACAATTACGTCACGAGGTTCCACACAAATAATACGAAGTTTCAAACGAAAGAAACGAAATAAAGATACCGGGGCACAAGCCTATAAGATCGAAATCAAAAGTCAAAAGACTTGTGCCCCAACCCTTGCAAAGCCCGTGGAATCCTAATATGGGACTCCTTCTCCCCCTTTGGCATCAAGACGCCAAAAAGGGAAAACGAGTCCAACTAACGACCCAAGAAATCACTCTTCATCTTCATCTTTCTCATCAGAACCCTCTTCTTCTTCCTCCTCCGGTTCATGAGTACCACCACCACCAAGCCCAACATCATCAAAGTCATCTTCCGCAGACCCTGACTCCTCATCATCATCCTCATAATCTGTAGGAGGCACACCAAAATAGAAGTCATCGTCATGGATCTCAGGCATCTCAAAAGGCACATAGACAGTGGGCTCAAGAGAAAGAGGATCATCAGGTACAGAAATCCCAGCAGCTCTACGGTCGGAGTTCTGAATGTGGCGGGTCTCCTTAGCCAACGCTCTCGCCTCATGAGCAATTTCCCTGGTGTCACTGCACATGTTGAACATAGCCTTAAAGAACTTGGCAATGCCACTGGAAGGACGCTGAGAGGCACCACCAGCACTCGTGGAAGCAGAAGGAGTGGCCATAGAAGATTTGGACTTGGACCTTGAGTACTCCAGAATCTCCACTCCACGAATGAGAGAGGGAACCATCTTGTTGCCTTTGACCACTCCATGATCTCAACCCCTACCTTGTGATTGATGAACCTCTGAATCAGTGGACCATAAGCAGGCTTCCTCTTCTCACAGATCCCAAGGCAAACCTCACGGTATATGAAATCCATCACATAAATCTTCCTCTGGTTCTGAGGCCTGGTGATGAACATGAGGTTCACCATGTAAGCCCTGATGGCTGATATATCACCAGCCTTGATCATTATGGTGTTACGGAATATCTTGGACAACAGATTGTAGTAGGGGTACATGGCAAATTTGAAGGGTCGAGTCTTGCCCTGAGCATCAGGAGGATAGCAGAACGCCAAGCTAGAGTTGTCAAACTCTGAATTTTCATGGATTTTGAAACCATGATTAGCATAAGTGAAGGTCCACTTGTATCCAAGAGCCTCAGCCCACTCACCCAAATTGCTAGTGATCTTCTGATCCCCAGTCATCGAAGTCACAGTACAAGAGGCATCACCATGGGCGTGGAAAGTGCAGTAGAACTGGGCTATCAAGTCAGGGCAATACTCACACTCAACATCCAGAAGAGGAATCAGACCCATCTTCATTAGGCAACCATGCACATGATGGAGATCACTGTATTTGTGCTGGTTATAGAACTCCATGTCAATCTGGGACTGCTTACAGACAAGAGGATGAGCAACGGAGTAGAACTCTTCCCAACACTTCAGTTGAAGGTTGGTCTAGAAACGAGGATCATCACAGGTAGACTCACGAAAGCGGTATGATTTATTCCTCTTGATATGCTTCCACTGAGGGATAGTGCAACCTGCGAGGTCCAGTGTGGGAACCCTCTCCTCCTGATCATCACGGTTCCCAGCCCCATGAGCTGAGCGCCCCCTGACGGGACGCGAACCCCTTCCAGCCAACTGCTTCCTCTTGGTACCCGGTCGAGAGCTGTCACCTGTGAATAGAGGACATAGGAATAGCAGAAGATAAGTGCATATGCCAAACGGGAACAATAGGAACTCAAATGCTTTGAAACAGTGCAAATTCTCAAATTTCTGGCAGCATCCGGACAAATTCCGGAGGCCCGGAATTTTCCGGCTGAGCCCAGAAAAATCCGACCGGGTCGGATTGGTCCGGAATGATTTCGGGCTTCTCGATCTGACTCGAGAAAATGCCCAAAAACTCGAAATTTTGACTTATAACTGTTCCAAACAATTAGGGGTACCATAGAGATGATCCTAGAGGTGTTCTAAGTGCGGGAAAACGTGGGATTGGCACGAGATTTGAGATGGATCTAAGTCTAGATTGGGATGTGGTTAGCCTAGATCTACGAATCCATGGCATCTAGGTAGGGATTGGCATGATGAACAAGTTGATAGAACTCGGATCTAGATCAAACCCTAGGTGAGATTTCATCTAGAACCAAAAACAACCAACAAAAACGAAAAAGATGAGATGTCAAACACAATACCTTCCATGGGGGAGTCCTTGACCAAAGGAGGGATCAAACAATCCTCCCTAGGGGCAACGGGGACGAAAACCGCGGATTTTGGTGGCTAGGGCACGGGAGGAGTGGAAAGAGTGGAAAGAAAACTGCCCCCCCCCCCCGTGCGTGTGGGGGTATATATAAGGAAAACTGTCTCGTCCAGAATGGCACGGAAAAATCCGGCTGCCAGAATATTCCGGACCAATCCGACCTACTCTGAATAATCCGAGCATGGCCGGAATGAATCCGGGATAGACCAGAAAAAGGCCAAACCATTCCAGAAAAGACAGTTTTGAAAGGCTAGGAAAGATGTGATGTTGTGTGGAGTAAGGCATATGCATAGATGAACATTAGAGAGGACAAATAGAGAAAAACACACAAGGGGTTAGATTTCCTAGTCTTACTTCTCGGGGAAAAAGCAAATAAGATCGAAATAGCAACGAGAAGTAGTATTCGGAAGGATAACACAAAAAACCAAAAGATATCCAACTAAGAACCAACTCTTCAAAATAGAAGAGTTTGGTGGCCTAAGCCACCATGTAAGAGTTCATGGTATGCAACCGCGAAGATATATCTTGGGGGCATTGCCAATACTCAACATTGAAGCTCACAATTCAACATTAGAAATAGAGAGATAACAATGAAATTTTTTCTTTGGGCATAATGGGGGGAGGGAGAACCCAATGTGTTAGGATAACACTCCCCCTATGTCCATGCCTACACCTAAGCTCAAACACGTTTCATCTATAGGGGTGTGTGCAAGATCTTCAAGTCAAACTCCTTGAATCAATCACATTTAGTTCATACCTCAAGAACAAGAAACTTGCATCATCAAGTGGCTTCGTGAAAATATCCGCAAGATTGTCCTTGGTGGGCACATAAGATAGTGAAATGTCCCCTCTTGCCACATTGTCTCGGATGAAGTGATGGTGAATCTCAATGTGCTTGGTCCTTGTGTGTTGCACGGGATTGTATGCAATCTTGATGGCACTTTCATTGTCACACAAAAGAGGCACCTTATCCAAATGAACTCCATATTCCTTGAGAGTTTTCCTCATCCATAACAATTGAGTGCATGCACTTGCGGAGGCCACATACTCGTCTTCGGCGGTGGAGAGTGATATGCAATTTTGCTTCTTGGAGGACCAACTCACTAGGGACCTACCAAGAAATTGGCAAGCCCCGGAAGTAGACTTCCTATCATCTTGATCACCCTCCCAATCGGAATCCATGTAGCCATTGAGAGAAAATTGTGCCCCCTTTGGGTACCACAAACCAAATCTTCGGGTATGAACCAAATAACAAAAGATCCTATGGACCGCCATCAAATGGCTATCCTTAGGAGCCGCTTGATACCTTTCACACACACCTACACTCAAAACGATATCGGCCCTAGATGCACAAAGATAGAGAAAAGAACCAATCATTGAACGATACAACTTTTGATCCACATCCTTACTCCCTTTTGGATTACGAGATAGATGGCACTTGACTTGCATAGGAGATGTCTTGATCTTAGCATCTTGGAAATTAAACCTCTTGATCATATCTTGGGTATACTTGGCTTGATAAATGAAGGTCCCACGAGCCAATTGCTTGATCTCAAAGCCAAGGAAGAATTTAAGCTCACCCATCATAGACATCTCGAACCTGTCAGTCATAAGCTTAGAGAACTCATTATTGAAAGCTTGGTTAGTTGAGCCAAAGATGATATCGTCCACATATAGTTGGCATATGAAAAGCTCTCCCTTTACTCTCTTGGTGAAGAGAGTGGGGTCAATCTTCCCAACTTCGAAACCACGATCATCTAACAACTCCCTAAGGTGCTCATACCAAGCACGAGGTGCTTGTTTGAGACCATAGAGAGCTTTGTCAAGTTTGTAAACGTGGTTAGGAAAGTTGAGATTCTCGAACCCCGGAGGTTGCTTAACATATACCTCCTCTTTTAGTGGACCATTCAAGAAAGCACTTTTGACATCCATTTGTTGCAATTTGAAATTATATGAGAGGATGCATAAGCAAGGAGGATACGAATGGACTCAAGGCGAGCCACAGGTGCGTAGGTTTCATCAAAGTCAATGCCTTCAACTTGAGTGTAACCTTGAGCAACCAATCTTGCCTTGTTCCTAATGACAATGCCATGCTCATCTTGCTTGTTCTTGAAAATCGACTTAGTGCCAATAACATTGTGGCAATCTTTGGGCTTCTTAACCAATCTCCAAACTTTGTTGCGCTCAAAGTTATTCAGCTCATCATGCATAGCTTCAACCCAATCGGAGTCCTCAAGAGCTTCATACACTTTCTTAGACTCCACCATAGAGATATGAGCTTGATGCTCACAAAAATGTGCCAATTTCCTTCTTGTGGATCTTCGAGCTTGAACATCCTCCAAGACCTTGTTGTCTTGGGCATCAATTTGCTTCAAAGCTCTTCTTATCCTTCTGACACGACGGGCTTCGATCTCCTCATTATTGCGAGGAGGGATCACTTGATCATCTTGATCATTTGGGTCCCCATCTTGACCAACTTGGCCTTGATCGTCATCATCATCATCAACAACAACAATATCTTCAACACTTGCTTCAACATGAGGAGAGGATTAAGAGGATGGTTGATCTTGGCCTTGACCTTGACTCGCATTAGTGAGAGGAGTGGGTACGACTTGCGGAGTCACTTGGTCAATAAGAGGAGGGTCTTGAACATGTTCTTGGTTAGGTGTAACATTTGGCTCCTTGGCTTGTTCTTCTATTGTAGAGGAGGGCTCCACTTGAGTAGAGCATAGTCCTTCTCGAGTCGCCATAAGGTGTCTCTCAATGGGGCGGAAAAATCCCACACCCATCCTTCCTATGGCGTCTTGAGGTATTTCAACATCTACATTAGAAACATGGAATTTCAAAACTTGGGAGTCATCATTTTCCTCGAAAGCCACACTACAAGATTCTATGACAATCCGTGAGGCTTTGTCAAAGACTCTATAAGTGTGGGATTCGGCACCGTTGATGGCTCCCAAGTGCAGGAGATTAATCGTAGTCTTCGATGGGAAGTATTACCCAAATTTGTACTTCGACTCAGTGGGAACACAAGAATACCGGTGAGCCTTTAGCAATTGGGACGTCACTCCCAACCACACCTGTGTATCAACAAACTTGCAGCGAGAGTGGTGAGTGTAATAATGCAGTGAAAGTAAACAAACAGAAAGTAAATAGTGAGCAAGTGTTTTCCCAGTTTTCACCAGAAAAGAGTGAAAGTAAACCAGAGACTAAAACGCAGGCATGAGGTGACAGCTGGGTCTTGCACGGATAAGATTGATCATGTAATAATGTTTTGCTAGCAGCGGGGCCTTTCTCTACCTCAGTTTTATGTAGGTGTGTGTTCCGTAAATTATTGTGCGTACTAACCAAGAGAATTTGCACAAAGCCTATTGTCCTACCTGCCCATTTCACCGGGGCCAATTTGGAACTACAGGTAATTAAGGTCTACCCTTTCGAATAGCCCGGACCAACGCATTAAGACTCCATGAACACACATAATCCTCAAACTAGAACATATCCCCCTTGTTTTCCCTAGCTGTCACTTTAGGGTTCGCAGGTTCACCATAATAGCAGGTAATACACATTGCAGATAGATACCAAACTCAAATATATGATGTAGCAATGTAAGTTCAGTACTGAAATCATGCCACTTGGGCCCTAGTAACAAGCATTAAGCCTAGCAATAGTGCATCAACATAAGACATAAGAATTCTCAAGACAAACCCCTAGATCCCGCATACCGGGTAGCAATTACATGATCAATCTCATCCAAAACCCCTCACACCTCACATGCCTACAGCAACTACTCACACATGGAGGGGGTGATGGAGCTCATGGTTGATGGAGATGATGGTGGTGATGATGATGGTGATGAAGCCCCTCGAATTCCACCTCCGGGGGTGAAATCCCGGATCAATCTGACTCCGAAATCGAAGATCGTGGTGGCGGCGGCGCTTCGTTTCGCGAACAGCCCTCCCCTTCGAAACCCGTTAGTTTCTCGTATATATGGAGGGGTACGTCGAAGACCTAGCCGGAGTGGGCCATGTAGGCCCAAAAGGGGTGACCCGACGCGACCAAGGAATCTGGCCGCGTGTGGGGCCCCCTTTTGGCCCTCGGGTGGCCCCCCGGGCCCCATCTGGTGCTCATTCCCCTTCTTTTCCATAAAAAGTTACGTGGTTTTCGTCCCCTGTGAAAAGTCCTGCAAAAATAGACGGAAAGAAGACTTTTGCTAAAAACAGCGTCAGATTCTGCAGATTTATTCAATTATGGGGGGACTCTGGAGAGAAATACGATGCAAAGTGCTTGGAAAATTAGATGCATTTTGGGTGCATCAACTCCCCCAACCTTAGCTTGTTGTTTGTCCTCGAACAACTCAAACGCAGTGCAGAAGCGATAAAAACTTTGGCAAGAACTTTGCATTGCATATGCATCATCAATTAATACTAGCAAATACTCAAGACATGATTCCTGTAACAAGTAGCAAAATACTAGCAAGTGTGCATCTACTCAGTGTTGAAGCATATATACTTGTTGCAATAGAAATAACATGAAGTGTTAATACTTGAATGAGTTTGCTCAACTATAGACATAAACAAAGGCTTGTGCATCGCTGATGATTGAATCATATCAAGATTTTTGAGATCTCTGATTCTTTCATATGTTGACAAGTAAAATCATTGTGCTTAGTACCTTGCTCTCAGTTTTGCTAAAGCATTAATTTTTCATTTTGATTCTTATGCTTGACAAACTACAAGTTCAAAGCCTCATGCCCCTTAAAATCGAAGTCCCGCACCATGATTACTCAACTCTAGATTCCTAATAAGCCTTGTACAATCATTGTAAGTATTAATGACATCATAGAGAGCAGCAATTGGGGTACCTCTTGTCCCATGACATGGAAACCAGCCCATGTCAAAATGGCAAGACAAACAAATGGAATGGACTCATTATCCTTTTTTATTTTATTCACTATATGCATAGCTTCTTATTTTATTATAGGATATGTTGCGGAGTCCATTCTAGCTATAAGTAAATTTCCACCATGATATCGCATGGCTTCGGTTAGTGGCCCAATGCGTCTCTCTAATCATATATACTTACTCATCAAGACTTACTATTCCTCTACCTCATTTCGGAATGACAGGCATCCATAGTTAAAAGAACATGATATCAACTTGAATATAGAATTCTTAGTGCAACGTTGAAAGTTTTCCATGTGATACACATTTAGACTAACCCCCAACCATAAGTTCGTCAAGCATAAGACTCCACTTTTATCATTCATGAAATTTTCTCTTTTAATTATTTCCTTGGTTGGCAAGTTCAGTAAGCACAATGGGATGTGTAAACCTTTGCTTAAGGCTACAATTATTCAATCCATTAGCCAAGTAATGACACTAAACAATATTTCAGTTGCATCAGAATATATTCTACTAAACCACGGAGAAGATAAACAATGGCTATTATGTCACTAAGTGTTAAGGGAATCATAAGGTGTGCACTTGCTGTTATTAAAAAGCATACATAAGCACGGAAAAGGTGTCATACCTTTCATCCCTTCAAGCACATTATCATATCATTGTTGTTCTCCTCTCCCCACTTGAACTGCTCAATAAAAACTCAAATTTTGCTATAAAAAGTTACTGCATTCAGCAATTTGTTTACCTACCTAAACACCTCAAAAGTTTCTCATGTTTTACAGAGTGAAGGCCATAAAAAGTTGCAGTAGTGATTAAATTTTCAGCTCAAACGGAGTCACAAGTAAAGATTAAAGCATATAACAGTGAACATATTTTAGCAATTCCTGCAGCTCCGTATTTATATTAAACTCAAGAAAACAAAAATCTTTTTGTGGTTTTTGATTTTTAGAAACATAATGTAAATAACCAGAAGTAAACTAGCTAACAAATAACAAAAATATTTTTGTGTTTTTCAGATTTAAAGAACATAAAACAACAAATAACATGCAAGTGATATGACACAACGAATGAGGAGGGAGAGAAATACTCCCCCAAGCTTGTGATCAAGCTAGTATCCTGGGTGGTAATCATGTCCACCACTCGACGAACCTCCCTGGAAGAAGGATGGATCCTGCCATGCCTGTGCTCCAAGGTGTGGTTCAGGGAAGCCCCAGGGATATGCCATAGGCGCCTGGTATTGGGGCTCCTCCTGTTGTTGCTCTTCTTGTTGTGGCTCTTCTTGCACAGTCCACTTTGTCTCCCTGTCAAACAAGTCAGCACAAGGGAGCCTAACAGACACAATGTGCCCATTAGAATCCTTATAGCAATATGAAAAATATTCTTTCTCAGCCCTGCTCATATCCATGCGAAAAAGTAAACCAAAATCCTGCAGTCGAGACTCATTTACCATGGTACCCAAGTTATCATTAAAACCTCGTTCTGCCATAATGTATTCATGGATTAAAGTGGCAATGGCACCAACATATAAAGGAGTTTTATCCGTGCCATTCCTACTCACAGCTAAATGCAAAGTTCTAGCAAGTATGGTTCCCAGGTTATATATAGGTGTTGTATTTTCCATTGCACATTTTAATAAATAGATCATAGGACCAGTGCAAGCAGAAGTGTTATCCCTAGCAAGGAATCCTCTAGCAAGAAACAATGCAAAATATCTAAGGCCCGGGTGTTGGATGCATGTGAGCTTGCCTCTATTCATTCTTTCAGGAATATTTTTAGCAATGCTACGCCAGAATGTGACAAGTTCTTCTCTAGAATCAGCATATGTTTCATCCCATAACCCCGTAGTTGGTACACGTATAGCCTTACAGAATTCCTCTAATGACATGACTAAATGCTGCCCCCTCATTCTAAATTTAGTGACAAAAGTAGCTGGAGGAGGGTTCTTAGACTTACTTTTCCGGTGCACCACCGGTCCCTCAAACCTGAATGTAGAGAGGAATTCCCTCGAGAGTTCCACACATGTGTTGCGTGGATGGCGTGAGAACTCAAGCAGCCCCGTAGTTGCAGCAAAGGCTTGGAAATTTTCAGCAATCCCCCAATGTTCAAGAACTTCGGGGTCTTGCCATCTTGTGGTATGGACACGCAGATTTTCACCTGCAAAAACCAATTCATCCTCCCATAACTGATTATCATCATGATTGTTGGACACCCTTGATTCTCTTATCCTTGTCCTTGAGGACATCCCAAGTAATGCCTTTCCCTTGTTCAGCATGTTACCTTGCTGTACCAAAATAAAATTCAACAAAAATTAAATTGTATCACTCTAAAACATTGCTAAGGCATCCATAACTAGTCCTCTAATCAATATCATGCATCCATATCAACTAGAAAACTTAAATTCATGGAGTTCTTAGACATAATAGGTGACACCTAGTGCAGCAAAATACTTCATACACAAAGCATGGGAGCAAAAAGTAATTGGATGAGTGAAGGAGTTACATACCAAGGAGTGATTCCATCAAACAGATTTGAAAAATCTGCCTCAAATGTGGAGATCGAGGATTGACGGAGAAACAGAGCACGAGAAAAATGGAGGAGATGAACTGGGGTTGGTTTTCAGTCGAAAGGGAGCAGATGAGCATTGGATGGGCCCCAGCATCCACTTGTGGCAAAAAATGGGGTATCCCACGCGGCCAAGGAATCTGGCCGCGTGGACGTACCTATTTTGGCCCCTGGTGGCATGCTGGTGCTCCCCCACTGGCTGCTAATCCCTTCGGGCAAAAAACTGACCCCCTAATTTTTCTGGAATTTTACGTGAAACTTTTCTACAGAGAATTTCTAAAACTTCATATTCTGTGATTTCTGATTCTAAAATTTTTAATACTATGTCTATGTCTCACAATTTTAAAGCAAATAACATTAAAAAAATGCAATTTAAATGTTTGTGAATCATGCCTTTATCATTTCCACATTAGTAATGAGGTTGATCAGGTCTCATTAGCAACATGTAAAGAATATAGCTCATGATTCTTATTATTACTTATTATAAAACAATAAATCAAGTTACCTCATATTTGATTGGAATGGTCCCAATCATCAATATTTCATACCTTGGTGCTGGAGGTGGTATATGTATTTCAATGCTACCAATCTTAATGGAATTTATTTGTATAGCATTCACACTTGTGCTCATACTTGTAACATGTTTCTTCTTGGGAAAATAAATAGTGTGCTCTTTGCCTTTAACATTAAGTGTCACTTTGCTCTCAGTGCAATTTATCACAGCTCCTGCAGTATTCAAAAAAGGTCTACCAAGAATAATAGATAGATTATCATCTTCAGGCATTTCTAATATAACAAAATCAGTAGGTATCAACTCATTAGCAATAGAGATGGGAACATCCTCACATATTCCTATAGGTACAACAGTTGTTTTATCAGCCATTTGTAAAGATATTTCTGTTGGAACTAGTTTGTTCAAATTAAGCTTCTTATATAGTGAGAAAGGCATAACACTAACACCAGCTCCTAAATCACATAATGCATATTTCACATAGGCTTCTTTAATTTTGCAAGGAATAGTAGGAATACCAGGATCTCCACGTTTTTCAGGAAATTTTCCTTTAAATGAATAATCAGCAAGCATAGCAGTAATAGCATCAGTAGGTATCTTTCTTTTATTAGTGACAATATCTTTCATGTATTTTGAATATGGAGGATTCTTAATAGCATCAATAAGTGGAATCTCTAATTTCATATTCTTAATCATATCATAAAATTGCCCATACCTCTCTTCATCTTTTGTTTTTGATACCTCTTGGGGATATGGAATGAGTCTTTGTACCCGTGGATCCCTTTCTTTACCTTTATCTTTATCTTTATTTGGTTTCTTCTTCTTCTTGGTCTTCTCAATAGGAGGCTGAGGATCCTCCTTACCAGCAGCTTCTTCATTATTATCATCATGTTGTTCAATATCAGGTGGAGATGATTCTTCTTCTTCATTATTATCATCCTCAGTTTCAGCATCAGAAATAGAAATATCCTTGTCTTGCTCATTGGAGTCATCATCATGCTCATTTTCATTGGGAGATTTTCCTGCAAAAGATTTATCTTTAAGAGCAACTTGCTCTTTTCTTTTAGGATGATCATCAGGATAATCAGGATCCTGGGTGCTTGCACCTCCCCTTGTATTAACTCCACATAATTGTTTTTGTTTATTCAGATTTTCATACAATTGATTTTGTAAAGAAATCATTTGCTCAACTTGATTGTTCATCATTTCACAATGTTTAACAATTCTTTTAACTTCCCCTACACTAGCATTTAAATTTTCACGGAGGAAATTAATTTTATGATGGTTTTCCATGATAGTCATTCTAATTTTACGCTCCTCAGGATTATCATGATAAGCAAAATTGTTAACATAAGAGACATCAACAGGAGGTGTTACCTCCTCATTACCTTCCATAGGGAGTATAGAGTTCACTTGAATTGGAAAGCATGGTTCATCAGTAGGAAGTTTAATACCCATTTCAGATAATTCCTTGAGATGAGAGGTTTTAATTCCCTTCTCTTTAATATCCTTGGAAGCTTCAGCCATTGTTTCTTGGTTCAATTCGAGTATACCTCCTTTCTTCTCTGGGAGTGTCTCACTTTTATCTATCTCCTCAATGTTCCAATCAGATTCATTCTCGAGAATAGACTCCAGTAATTCAATTGCTTCATCAACACTTCTGTCCCTAAAGATATTCCCTGCAATACTATCAAGGTAGTCTCTTGTTTCCCCCAATAGTCCATTATAGAATATATCAAGAAATTCATGAGGTTTAAAACCATGACCAGGAAATTTCTTACACATTTTACCAAATCTCCCCCAAGCTTGGGGTAGACTCTCTTTCTTATCTTGTTTAAAATTGCCAATTTCAACAGTTAATGCATGTATCCTTTCAGCAGGAAAATATTTATTGAAAAACAATTGCAAGCATTCTTCCTTACTAGTAATACATGCAGGTCCTAAACTATTATACCAAACTCTAGCATCTTCACCCAAAGAAAAAGGAAACAATTTTAAGAATAAATAATGTTGACGGATTTCATCATTTCCAAATGTAGTAGATAAAGCATGCAATTCAGCAATATGATCAAGAGGAGACTCCTCATCCTTTCCACAGAATCTAGACTTCTCAACTAGCTGGGCCACACAAATTCCTAGTAGCAGCAAAACAGTTTCCAAGAGATGCATCATCATAAATAGAGAGTTTATCAAGTTTTGTATAATCAGGTGATATAAAGGCCTCAATAAATGCTTCTTCTTCAGAAGAAGCCCCATATTCATACTCTCTACGAGTCTCATTTCTTTCTAGCTCAAGTTCTACATTTTCATCTACAGAAGATTCAGGAATTTCAGTTGTTTCAGGTGTTTCATTTGCCTCGGGTGTTTCAATAGTTTCAGGAATTTCAGAAGCTAGTTCTTTGTCTACATTATCAAGTGTTTGATCATTAGAGGTACTAGTAGACATTTTTGACAATGGTGATTTACCAGCTATTCCTTTCTTTTTCTTAGCAGCCACAGTAGAAACAATATTAGGTGAAAATTTTGGTCTACTAGGCAAATCATTACCAGAACGAGTAGTCGAAGGCATTACCTCCTTCGAAGTGTCCTTTCCCTTTCCCATTGTAGGGAACAAGAAAGTGCAGCAAGTAGACAATAACAAGTGGTCTTACCAATAAAGCTAGGCTCCCAGGCAACGGCGCCAGAAAAAAGTCTTGATGGCTCCCAAGTGCAGGAGATCAATCGTAGTCTTCGATGGGAAGTATTACCCAAATTTGTAGTTTGACTCAGTGGGAACACAAGAATACCGGTGAGACTTTAGCAGTTGGGACGTCACTCCCAACCACACCTGTGTATCAACAAACTTGCAGCGAGAGTGGTGAATGTAATAATGAAGTGAAAGTAAACAAACAGAAAGTAAATGGAGAGCAAGTGTTTTCCCAGTTTTCAACGGAAAAGAGTGAAAGTAAACCAGAGACTAAAACGTAGGCATGAGGTGACAGCTGGGTGTTGCACGGATAATATTGATCATGTAATAATGTTTTGCTAGCAGCGGAGCCTTTCTCTATCTCAGTTTTATGTAGGTGTGTGTTTCGTAAATTATTGTGCGTACTAACCAAGAGAATTTGCACAAAGCCTATTGTCCTACCTGCCCATTTCACCGGGGCCAATTTGGAACTACAGGTAATTAAGGTCTACCCTTTCGAATAGCCCGGACCAACGCATTAACACTCCATGAACATACATAATCCTCAAACTAGAACATATCCCCCTTGTTTTCCCTAGCTGTCACTTTAGGGTTCGCAGGTTCAACATAATAGCAGGTAATACATATTGCAATAGATACCAAACTCAAATATATGATGTAGCAATGTAAGTTCAGTACTGAAATCATGCCACTTGGGCCCTAGTAACAAGCATTAAGCCTAGCAATAGTGCATCAACATAAGACATAAGAATTCTCAAGACAAACCCCTAGATCCCGCATACCGGGTAGCAATTACATGATCAATCTCATCCAAAACTCCTCACACCTCACATGCCTACATCAACTACTCACACATGGAGGGGATGATGGAGCTCATGGTTGATGGAGATGATGGTGGTGATGATGATGGTGACGAAGCCCCTCGAATTCCACCTCCGAGGGTGAAATCCCGGATCAATCTGACTCCGAAATCGAAGATCGTGGTGGCGGCGGCGCTCCATTTTGCGAACAGCCCTCCCCTTCGAAACCCGTCAGTTTCTCGTATATATGGAGGGGTACGTCGAAGACCTAGCCGGAGTGGGCCATCTGGGCCCAAAACGGGTGACCCCACGCGGCCAAGGAATCTAGCCGCGTGTGGGGCCCCCTTTTGGCCCTCTGGTGGCCCCCCCGGCCCCATCTGGTGCTCATTCCCCTTCTTTTCCATAAAAAGTTACGTGGTTTACGTCCCCTGTGGAAAGTCCTGCGAAAATAGACGGAAAGAAGACTTTTGCTAAAAACAGCGTCAGATTCTGCAGATTTATTCAATTATGGGGGACTCCGGAGAGAAATACGATGCAAAGTGCTTGCAAAAGTAGATGCATTTTGCGTGCATCAACCGTAACCAACAAAAATACCCTCGATGGTTTTGGAATGAAATTTAGACAACCTAACACCCTTGATCAAATAAAAACACTTACAACCGAATACACGGAAGTAGGAGACGTTGGGCTTGTTGCCGGTGAGGATCTCATATGGAGTCTTGTCCAAGCCTTTGCGGATGTAGAGGCGGTTGGAGGAGTGGCATGCGGTGGATATGGCCTCGGCCCATAAATATTGGGGAGAAGAGTACTCTGCCAACATGGTCCTTGCCATATCCAAGAGGGTGTGATTCTTCCTTTCGGCAACACCGTTTTGTTGAGGAGTGTAAGTGGCGGAGTATTGATGACGAATGCCTTCTTCACTAAGGAATTCATTCAATGTATAGTTCTTGAACTCCGAGCCATTATCACTCCTAATAGCCATGATTTTCACATTGTGTTGACGTTGCACTTTGTTGGAGAAGTCGATGATGGTTTGTTGAGTTTCACTCTTGCACTTGAAGAAATAAACCCAAGTGTATCTTGAATAATCATCGACAATCACCAAGAAATACTTCTTGCCACCAAGACTTGCCTCGGGAATGGTACCAAAGAGATCAACATGGAGAAGCTCCAAGATCCTCTTTGATGAGATAATAGTCTTGGCCTTGTGCACCTTGTCATGCATCTTCCCTTCAACACACGACCTACAAACGTGATACTTTGCAAAGGAAACATTTTCTTTTAGTCCGACAATAAGGCCACCTTTGTGAAGACTTTGCAAAGTTCTCATGTTGACATGGGATAAGCGGCGATGCCACAACCATCCCAAGGCCGCCTTCCCGAAAAGACACATTGCTTGAGAGTTGGTTGAGTTCGAAAATTCCACCACGAACAACTCATTTTCAACATGTCCCACGTGAGCGACGTCAAGAGTATTGCTCCTCAAAAGGACCACAATATCACCATAAAAAAAGACGGAAAAACCCATCCTTCCAAGAGAGCGGACGGAAAGTAAATTGTAACCAAGGGATTCGACAAGCATGACGTTCTCGATAGTTATATCGGAAGCCACCACAACCTTGTCGAACCCGGATACCTTAGACTTGGACGAGTCTCCATAAGTGACAGTTGCTTGGATGTCATTTGGTCGCAACTCCGTCACAAGCTCTTTGCTTCCGGTCATATGATTAGTGCATCCACTATCGAGAATCCATTTAGTCCCACCGGAAGCATAGTCCTGTAAGAGATCATTGACTAGAGTTAGGACCCGAGATGGATCCCTTCATGTTAGCAACAAGGGTCTTTGGAACCCAAATAGTATAGTCAATGAAACCCTCAATAGGACCAACATATTTAGCTTGCACAACACCATAATAATCGACATATAAGAAATGGTGTGGATTGTTAGTTCCTGCGGATGTGCTACGAGTAGTGTTGTCCCTAATGACAACACCACTCGAAGCACCATTGTTGGTCTTCTTCTTGCTCTTCTTCTTCTTGTTCTTCTTCTTGGCTATATAGCCTAGACCTTGCTTGCCCACTTGTTGCCTTGGATCACTCAATTGTGGTCTAGCAATGACCACATTAGAGTTAGGGGCAACCACTTGTGGGGAAGGGGTCACAAACCTCACAACTTGAGGGCTTTTACCCTTGAGCCTTGCTAGCTCATCCTTCAACCTAGCATTTTCCTCAATAATATTTGCATGATCACAAGAAGAAGTAGAGGTTCTAGCACTATTAGTTTGATTAAGTTGAGTTTGAAGTTGTTCATTGCAACTCTTTGAGGGATGAGTGTTGGCTTTCCAATGCTTTGTGAGCCTCGGTTAGCTTTTCAAATACCTCGGTTAGTTTACCATGACCAACCCCAAACTCGACCTTATCCTTTTTAGCCTTTTTATATTTAGAAATAGCAAGATCACGTTCCTTAGTGATATTTGAGACAAGTTAATTATGAGTTAACTCAATAGATTCAAGTTCATCCTCTAGAGAAACTCTACCATCATGCTCTTCCTCAAGAGTCATCGAGAGAGATGCAATTTCATCCGCATCCCTTCTCTCAACCTCACCTTTCTTCTCAAGAGCATCTTGGGCCTCTCCCAATTGCCTCATGAGATACTCAACGTACTTCTTGGTCTCCCCTTGCATGTTAGACATAAAACGGTCCAAGGAGACCCTTTCTTCTTCTTCTCTAAGACTAGCAAGATGTTCAAGTTCACTAGGGGTCTTAGATTTGGGGGAAGAAGATACCTCCATGGCCTTAGCCATGAATCACTTGCCATTACGTTGAGGGAGATCGTCATTGGGGGATTCGAAGCGGGATGAAGATGGTGGAGTAGAAGCAATAGCTAGAGCGGCCACTTCACTTGTGGTTTCTTCTTCTTCATCACTCCCGGTATCATACTCCTCTTGAGTCAAGAGCACAAACTTGGTGGGAGACTTCTTGTTGAAAGGCTTCTTCTTGAAGTGAGGTTTCTTGTACTCAACCTTGGACTTGTCCTTGCGAATGAGCTTGCCACTATGGACCTCTCTATTCTCATAAGGGCACTCCACGATGAAGTGATGATTATCTTGACGATTGAAGCAAGACCTCACTTTTTGAGCCCCATCATTTCCGTAGAGAGACCTTGTCTTCTCCTCAACAAATCTCTTGCCCTTGGGAGGATTGCTCCAAAACTTTTGCACGGTGAGAGAAATGAGATCCTTTAGAACGGGATCATAGTCTTGTTCCTTCAAAGGAGGCAATGCCTCTTCTCCTTATTCTTCATTCTCAACCTCTCTTGACAACACCTTGGCCTTCAAAGCAACGAATGCTCCTTGGTGCATTCCAATGGCCCTAGCACGGTTGTCAAGCGCATTCTTGGTTTGCACTTTGTAGGAGCACATCTCTTGCGTCACTTGAGTTGAGGTCATGGAGGAGAAATCATGTCTCCCTTGAATGCTCTTCATGTCCGCGCCCTCAAATGGCATAATGGCAATCATGTACTTCCTCTTGATCCAAGAATCACCAATGTACGTGGCACCAACATTTGAGAAGGCGGTGGCGAGAGTCTTGAGTCTCCGGTACATGTCCACATGATCCTCTCCATCATGCATATAGAACCCTTCGGCCTCATTGGTCAAGGCATCATATCTATTTCTTTGCATGCTTTCATTGCCCACAAACATGACGACAAGAGCGTCCCATGTTTCCTTGGCAGTGGAGTATTGTTGGAGATGCGGCATGTGGTTAGGACCCACGGCTAGTTGAAGAATGGACAAGGCGGTGTAGTTAAGTTGGCAATCTACGGCTTCTCTTCTTGTTAAGTTCTTGGGATCAAATGGCTTGTATCCATCACGAGTGATCCTCCAAAGATCTATACAAGAAGATTTCAAGTGAGTCTCCATGTAATATTGCCATTCACGGAAAGAAAAAGCATCAATTTTAGGTGGGTATCCCCTAGGGATTATATGAGGATGAGGGGCGGGGGGGATCGGGAGAATATCGTCCTTCAACGGCGTTATATCCTTCCTCTCCACCCGTGCCTTTCTTAGTGGATTGTGCGGCGGAAGAATTTTTATGTGGATCACCATCTACCCCTTTCTTGGCGCCTTCCGAAGGAATTTCTGGAAGGGAGGATTCGACTACCTCCGGTCCTTTGGCTTTGAGGAGTTGTGCCATTAGTTCACGCAACTCATCAAATTTGGTGTCGATGGATGAGGTCAATGAAGTTCTCAAAGCATTGAGATCATCCATGGTCACCTTGCCAACGGACGTTTTGGTATCCAAATCTTCTCCCATACTAAAACTCTTAGGCGGTTAAGCCCGATACAAGAGCCGAGGCTCTGATACCAATTGAAAGTAAAGTATGGGCACCTAGAGGGGGGTGAATAGGTGCTACGACCAAGGTTTAGGCTTAACTCAAAGGTAAATTCTCTAGATAGTGCAACTAATGGTGAATTTACCTATATGGCAAGGCAAGAAATTAATGCAACTAGGACAACACTTAATACAACAAGTACTACAATAAATGCTACAAGTACGAGTAAGTAAAGAGTGAGGAACGAGGTAACCGATGGAAGCACACGGAGACACAATGTATTCCCGAGTTCCTCCTTGTTAAGGGAGTACGTCACGTTGGAGGGGTGTGAGCTCGCCACGAAGGCCTACTCAACGCCACAAAGGCCTCACCCTATTCTCCGATGAACTTGCGCCACGAAGGCCTAGTTCACCTCTCACTATTGAACCCCTTTGAGGCGGGGATCGAATCCTTTACAAACACTTGGGGAACACACCCACAACTTAATTGGGGGCTCCCAACTCTTGTTGAATCACCACTAGTAACAAGAAGCCTAGGTTCTCCACATGAGGAAACCCTAGGCAAAGATCTCTCAAGTGAATGAGAGGGGAAATGAAATCCGGTTGGTGGAGATGTAGATCCGGTGGTCCTCCTTCAATCCTCAAAGAATCAACAAGTTTGGGTGGAGGAGGAGGGAGATCTAGCTTGGTGGGTGAGCTCAATCAATGGAGTCTTCAATGCTGGTGGACCTAACCCTTGGGGAAGAAAGAGAGGGGCTATTTATAGCCCCCACTCAAACTAGCCGTTTTTCTTCCCAAACTGCGACCAACCCGGATTAGGTCCGGAATTTTCCGGATCTCGGAATATTCCGGAGCAATCCGGATGGCAACAGAGAAATTCCCGTTGTGGTCGGAATCATCCAGAATAATCCGGATTGCAACAAAGAAAATCCCGTTGCAGTCGGAATCATCCGGACTGAATCCGGATCCCGGAATCATCCGGAATAATCTGGATTGTAACAGAGAAAATCCCGTTGCAGTCGGAATCATCCGGACTGAATCCGGATCACGGAATCATCCGGAGTAATCCGGATTGCACTTTGAAAAACCTTTTTATGGCCCGGAAAAGTTCGTTGATCTTCGATTTCTTCACCATTTCTTTGACACCGTATACATGCTTATTTTAAGACCAGATCCTTGACAAAATAGCACATACAGTTAGTAGCTTGTTCATGTTGTTAACAAACACACAAAATATCGAGATATCGAAAATGCACTTTCAGCGAGTTCACATGCATAGATCGAGGATGTAGTGGCCTTGTGGCTCCCTCAAGTAACAGAAGTTTGCCCCGCCGGAATGTGGATCCCACTTGTGTGGGTAGAAGCTCTCGCGGCCACGCGGCACGCCAGGTGAGAGATCGCTGAGACCCTCACGGAGAGAGGTCCTGGCGTCATTTTTACCGTGGCATCACGGGTTCCCCTCGTGGGTACGTCTCCACGACCTTGTGGAGGCACGTGGAGCGAGCAGATGGTGAGCGCGACCCCCTATTTGGGAGGCACGCCCTCATGGAGATCGGCGGTAGTCCCCGAGCCCCCAGCGCTCGGGCAGGTCTTCTAGGTGGCTTCCACCTCTGGAGAGAATATCAGCCGCTTCTTGGGGACCTCGTCGAGGTGTCCCACGTTGTTTTCATCATCAGGGTGTGAGGTTACCACCTCCTTGTAGGCTTGCTCGACGGAGCGCGCCGTATCCTCCACCTTGTCGTGGATGGTGATGGTCCCAGCGGGCCCAGGCAACTTGGCGATGTTGTACGCGTGGTGCGTTGCGGCCAAGAAGTTGCAAGAGCTGGGTAGCCGAAGATGGCGTTGTAGGGGAGGGCGATGTGTGCCACGTCGAAGTCGAGGGTCTTGGTTTGGTAGTTCTAGCGGGTGCCGAGCGTGACGGCAAGGCGCACCTATCCATGGGAACAGTGGTTTCGTTGGTGACGCCGGTGATGTGCCTCCCGGGAGCCAGACGCTCGTAGGACACTTGCAGCCTCTCGAACGTCTGCACCGAGATGATGTTGTGGCCGGCGCCACCATCGAGGAGCATCTTGGTGATGGTGATGTTGTTGATGGTAGGTGTGCAGACCAGGGGAATGGTGCCCGTGGTCCTTGTGGACTTGGGTTGGTCGCAGATGTCGCAGGAGACCTTGTGGTCGGGCCACTTGACTGGTTTGGCCGCCTCTATACCTGGGAGGACAGCGTTGATCTCTCGCGAGATGTTCTTGAAGTTGCGGTTGGAGAGGGGAGCCTGTGATCCTCCAAGGATGAAAGCAATGTATCCCGTGGGCTCTTGGTATCCCCCGTAGTTTTTGTTGCCACGGCCCTGGTTTCCCTCAGGGTGGTGTTGTGCGATAACGTTCACCTGGGGAGGGGAGGGTTGGGACGCTGCAGCAGCAGGCGCTGCTGCTGTTGCGGCTGCTGGGGAAACTGATTGTAGCCGTTGTTGTTGTAGCCGCTGGTGTTGGTTGTGCTAGTTTTTGTACCCATTGTAGTTTCTCGGGCCGTGCTCCACCCAGCGACCGCCACCATGGCCACCTCCCCGTCGTGGACTGCACCAGCTGCTGCCTCGAGATTAGCCCTCCTGGCCACTCCTCATGAGGCGGTCATCTCACATCTTCTCTATGTGGAGAAAGTCCTCCATGGAGTGCGAGTGCATTATGTGGAACGCGAAGAAGGGGCAGTTGTCCGCCACGAGAGCGGCATCGCTACGGCCGTGCTTGTGTTTTGGCTCCCATGCCAGGACGGCGGGAGCCTTGCGCTTGGCGTCCTCGTTGTCGCTTCGGGTCTTGGCCCGGGCCTTAGGATCCACTGGCTTGGACTCGTCGACAGGGCATTGTGCATGAAGAGGTGACCTTCCTCAACCTTGGCGCATCTGTCGGCCATGTCCACGAGCTCGACGGTGGAGGTGAGGTCGTCCCTGATGCCGAGCTCTTCGAGCATGCGCTCTTTGGTGACCCCATCGCGGAAGGAGGAAATGACGTTCACATTGGCGATGGGGGCGATTTTGTTGCGCGTCTGTTTGAAGCTTTGCAGGTACTGGCGAAGTGTTTCGCTAGGGCGCTGGCAAATGCCGTGGAGGTTGTTGTAGGTGAGGGGGTGCTCTTACGAACACTTGAAGCTGGCGAAGAAGCTGAGGCACACTGATGCATGTAAAATGCATAGATGAATTTTTCGTATTTTCACATGGTTTTCTATTACATATTGCATCATATAAGGGTATAATTCAATGTTTTATAGTATTTTGGGGTTAAATTACAAAGTTGCCCAACTTTTATGGAATTAACCCTGCCTGTCAGAAACCCCGTTTTCTATATTTTTGACGTTTCAGGGTGCAAAATTCCGCGAAATCACCTGAAAATCTGCGGGGGTCATTTTCTTGGAAGGAGAAGACTTGCGGGCGAAGGATCCACGAGAATTGGGCAAGGAGGCCCAAAAGAGGACCCTCCACGCGGCCAGATTCCTTGGCCGCGTGAGACGCCCCCTTTTGGCCCCAATTCCTTCCATCTTCGACTTACCGACTCCGTCTTGACCTAAAACCGACTATAAAAAGGGTCCCCCGTACCCTTACAGAGAAGAGCGCCGCCGAAACACCGAAACAGAGACCAGAAGTTCAAGATTGGAGGGGGAAAACTCCGGCGGGGCACCGCCGGTGTGATCTCCTACCCCTCCAACGTCATCTCCATCGACATCTCCATGAAGAGGGAGTAGTCCACCCCAGGGCTGCGGGTTTGTGGAAGTAGCACTTGTATCTCTCTCTCTCTATGCGCTTCACTAATTAGATCCGTATGAGCTGTCTCACATGATTACAGGCACCGTTGTAATTCCTATGTGGTGGATCTTTTCTATGAGTTATTGAATCTGAGATTGCAATTGTTTCTCTTGAGTTATTTGAGTAGATATATCTTATGTACCCCGTTCTTATTTCCTAGCTTTGATCAATCTAGTTCTTGAGAGCGTGTGTGGGGTGATGGGTGCATTAGTTGGAGTAACGGGGGTGGCTAGTGCTGTGAAAGTGACAGAAGTTCAGCGATCCGCTTAGGTTTTGTTAAACCTTTCTTAGTTACCTCACTAGGGATAAAAAAGAGTACCTTGTTAACTGGGATTTGAAGTGACACTAATCAATCTCCATGACTAGATCTAACAAGTTCTTACTTCAACTTTATGTCACATTGCTTAAAGCTATGCTCTGGTTTTTCCTTAATTATCGAGGTGTTATGATTTATTTCGCATCTTGGTGGAGTATAAGAGGGATCAATATGACCGTAGAGATCTCTATGCTAGGACGTGATGCCCATATGAAAGTACTCAATGTTAAACATGTTATTGTAATCTCACATGGAATTCTTTATGTCCACCGTCTACCACTTTATTTGAGAGAATGCAAGTGTGAAACCATGAACCCCGGTCCTATTTTAAATATAAGAAAACACTCTAGTTACTTTGCTGCAATTTACTTTACTTGCACTTTACTTTACTTGCATCTCCAATTCGAATTTACATTATCTCCATCACCACTTGAATCACAAAAATACAAAAACAATCCATTGCATATTTATTTTCTCATTTGCATTTAGTAGTAGATTTAATTATTGCACATTTACTTTCAGTTTTGCATTGCAATTTAGAAGTCTCACACCTTGTGCTTGAAAACCACTTGGTGAGGTTGAGGGCACAAAATTCTCTACTTGTTTGCAGGATCCTGGAGGAAGCTTGGAAGACAACTGCTGAAATACTGGCTCCCCAAGAGTTCGATATAAACCCTCGAGTCACCCTCGTGGGGAAGAAGGCTTGCCACTAGCTACACACTCTGCACTTGGAGTCTGAACCTAGCCATCAAGGTTTTTCTGGCGCCGTTGCCGGGGAGCCATAGGTGAAGGAGTTGTCCAAGGGAGCTCACAAGAAGTCTTCATCACCAACAAGGTGTGCAAACACCTAAGCTTGGGTAGGTTGCACCTACGTGAGTACCGTCCTTTCTATCTCTACCTTCTTTCAAGTAGATTGTTTTGTTTCTTGTCTTGTTTTTGTTTTTGTTTTGTTTTTGTTCTTTTTTTTGTTTTGTCTTGCATATTTTATTTTAGTTTGCATTTTAGCTTTGCATTTAGTTATCTAGATTATTTTACTATTTTGAATTTTCTTAGTTATTTTACTTTTGTTTTGCATAAAAAATTAAAAATTACATAAAAACTGTTAAAATGGGTGATAGAACTAAATTAAGTGACTACACAAATACACCCAATGACCAATTCATTGCTAGGCCAATTACTACACCTGAAATACAAGCTGAAAGCTATGAAGTAAGTCCTAGTTTATTGAATTTAATTACTAGAGAGCAATTTGGTGGTAGTGCTATGGAGGATGCCTCTATGCATCTTCATGATTTCATGGAAATATGTGATATGAAAAAATTTAAAAATGTGGAAAGTAGTGTTTTAAAACTAAAATTATTTCCTTTTTCACTTAGAGGAAAGGCTAAGGAATGGTTACTTTCACTACCTACAGCTAGTTTAAAGTCTTGGGATGATTTAAAATAAGCTTTCATTAAGAAATAGTATCCACCCGTTAAAATTTTGCAAAATAGGAATAATATCCTCTCATTTAGGCAAAATGATAATGAACATGTAGCCATGGCATGGGATAGAACTAAATTTATTCTTAGAACATGACCATCACATGGAGTAAATGAATGGACCATACTACACTCTTTTTATAATGGTCTAAACTACATGTCTAGAAATATACTTGATTCTGCTGCTGGAGGTGCCTTTATGAGTAAAACTGTAGGAGAGGCTAAGAGCATATTAGAAAGCATATTGCAAAATTATAGTCAATGGAATACTGAAAGAGCACCCAATCCCACTAAGAAAATAAACTCAATTGAAGAAACCAATGATTTGTCTTCTAAAATGGACACTATTCTTGCTTTTATTAATAAACAAAATATGGAGAATGTGCCTTTGCAGGAACTAGTTGGTAGTAATTCTGAAAGTGTGGATGTTAATTTTGTTAGGAATTATGGTAGCAATGGTTTTGTTAATGCTTACAATTCATATAGTAAACCTCCTTATGTGCCAAATAAACCTTTTGTTCCATATCCTAATGCTAATGAAAATAAGTGGAAGCCTTCTAGTGAAATTTCTGAATCTAATAAATTGCTTATGGAACAAGTTGCTAGTCATAATGCTATGATACATGAGTTAAATAAGTCTATTGCATCCATTAGTAGTGATATTAAAGGATTGCAACTTCAATCTTCGAATTTAGATAAAGCATTGTCAAAATTAGCTGATAATCAAGCAACTCTATTAAGCATGTCAGCAGGAAAGCCACAAGCACAACCTAGTGTAGGAATGAATTCTATTACTATTACTGCTCCTATTATTGAAAATATTGATCATATTGCTTAGAATACAAGTAAGCATGTCCCTACTAGCTTAGAAGAAACTTTGAATGAAATAGTGAAGTACCCTGAATATTTACTTCCATATATGTCTTATCTTGCTAGCAAAGATAAATTAGTCCTCATGAATCAAGCATCCTAGCTAAATTAGAGAGTAAAGTAGAGGAAATTATGATGCTTAATGAAATTAAGTATCCATTGCTTGATTTAGAAAAAAGTAGGTTGCAAGAACTTATTGCTACTCTACAAAAATTTGCTAGTGATCCCGCTATAAATGTTAATCAACCTGGTTTTGGATCTTATATTGCTAATCATGTCTTGCAAGAAAAAATTGCTAGGTACAAGAATGAGGCCATGATACCTCCTAAGCTTGGGGATGCATGGATCCCCAAGGTGCTAGTTTCAATTGGAAAAGAAATTCACCATGTTATGTTAGATCTAGGTTCTAGTGTATCGGTACTCTCTAAAGAATTATATGAATTGCTAGAACTAGAAAATTTAGAAAAGTGCTCAAGTGAATTTGTCCTTGCTGATAACTCTACTAAACATGCTGTAGGACAAGTAAAATATGTTATGATTTAATTGCACATGACTTTTGTACCCGTTGATTTCATTATTATGGATATGGGGGATAAATCCAATAGTCCTATTATTTTGGGTAGACCTTTTCTTCGTACTACAGGTGCAATCATAGACTCCAAGGAAGGGAATGTCAAGTTTAATATTCCTCACAAGAAAAGCATGGAGCACTTCCCAAGGAAGAGGGGCACGCTGAAGAAAAAGCTCCCTCATGAGCTTTATCCCTCTTGATTATCAAGTAAGTAAAGCCTAGCTATATGGCTATAAAGAAAGCGCTTTGCGGGAGGCAAACCGGTTGTTTTTGTTTGGATTTTCCTAGTGTCCTCTTTATGTCTCAAGAGATTAGTTTTTTTGTTTAATTCTGGAGTTTTCAATAAAGAGTCAAGTCAAACCCATTTGGACTTATAAGTTGCTATCCTAGTGCATGAAATTTCTGTTTCAGCACGAGTCTGCTCATCGTATGATTTTACGTTTTTTATTGGTATGTCGGATTGAGCTAATTTTTTAGTATGTTCTGCAACTTTTTGTCCTCTGTAAGCAAAAAAATTGGCTTAATTGTTTGACGAGTATAGCTTAGGGAAAAACGTTCGTTTTTCTGCTGCTACTTTTCTGGACAGATTCTGCCTTCTTTTGTTTTATGCACTCTTTGAGCTTGGGAATCGAATTTCCATGATTCTTTCAAGCAAGAGAGTGAACATACAACATAATGAACCTTATTGTATATCTACTGGATCATTTTATTTGTAATTTTGCACAGCAAGCATGTGATTTGTTTGTCCTTGCTAATCTCACCCCACAGAAAAAGAATGGGAGAAACATGTTTTGTGAAGTTTTTTCACAGAGAATAGAGGAGCTGCGCCTCAAGACATCCAAGAATGGTGAAATCCATAAGCTTGGGGATGTGATGAACACCCCACTGGAGCTACACTCTTTTGGTTAGCACACGTCTACTTTCTGTTTTTCTAAGCAAAGCATTTATCGTAGAGACTTGAAGCGTCTAGTTTTTGTTTTTATTTTTGTTTTGATAAGACCACCATCATTTTATATGAGATTGAGATACTGGAGTTTGGGGTTGGAATGTATTGGATGCTAGTATTATTACTTGTAATAGGGATGCCATGGTTGATTTGAAGAGCTACATATGTTTGCATGATTTATAGGCTTTTTATGTGTAGAAATTTGCAATAATGTTGTCTTGAGCTATCTCTTATTCATGTCCTTGATGTTAATTGCTAGTTTATTTAGTTTGTCATGAAATGAGTAGTTCTATGGACATATGCATGCATAGTAGCTGGTCAACTATCTCCCTCTTGCTAGCCCAAAAATTTAAAAAATTCCAACAAGTAAAAACTTGTTTCCAACACTCCTTAGCCAAGTATTTCCAGTGAGTCCACCATATCTTCCCATTGGCTTCATTGCTATTCCGAGTATGTTCACCATGTTATTGTGTTATTTATGTTCTAAATTAAGATATTCACTTTATTAATTTTCATGGGTTGAACTTGGGATAGGACTCTCACGAACTTTTGAAGGCACACTTTACCTTTTATGCATCTAATAAACATGACCCAATAGTGGGAGCCACAAGTTTTGCGTTTGACATGTGTGTGGTTGGGATCTAGCTATAAATGTGTATCACCGGAAAGCTTTCAACATTGCACAAAATTTTTACATTTGGTTGATGTCATGTACTTTTGTTTTTGGACTCCTGCCATGCCGAAATGAAATAGAGGAATAGTAAGTTTTGATGAGTAAGTATCTATATGACTAGAGAAACGCATTGGGCCGCTAACCCAAGCCATGCTTTATCATGGTGGAAATTTACTTACAGCTTGAGTGACTCTACAACACATCCTATAATAAAATAAGAAGCTATGCATAATAGTGAATGAAAATAAAAAGGATGATGAGTCTACGCCGTTTGTTCATCTTGTCATTGTAACATGGGCTTGTTTCCATGTCATGGGGCAGGAGATACCTCTTTGCGGTTCTCTATGATGTCATTAATACTTATTATGATTGTACAAAGCTTATTAGGAATCTTAAGTTGAGTAATCATGGAGTAGGTTTTCACACTCACGGGGCATGAGGCTTTCAACCACCTTGTCATTCTCATTACTTCAATACTCACAATTTTAAGATGTTAGTGATAAAGGGGCAATGAGAGTCCTAGATCAATGGATACCACATTTCAATTAGTAATTTTAGTTGAATAATTTAGAGGCTAAATAATATTTGATCATGTTTTACCTCTACTCAATTTTCTCCAAAGTGTCCACCATATTTTCTATTCTCCATTATGCTATTCTTTGACCAATATAGGATTTTATTTTTCATTTTGTGTATGCATTTGGTCCATAGTGCTTTTATTTCATTATACACTTTGTGAACTTTAATGAAGCATCTTTGCTTGCATATTTGATATTTCTTACAACATGAATTGTATATTGCTACTCATTTCTAGTATTAATCATTTGATTATATGTAGCATGAATAATCCTCCTTGATATCCCATGATTGTTTCAATATGCAAAACCCATCTTAGTTTTATCACCTTCATACTCGAGGACGAGCATGGGTTAAGCTTGGGGATGTTGATGCATGTAAAATGCATAGATGAATTTTGCATATTTTCACATGGTTCTCTATTACATATTGCATCATATAAGGGTATAATTCAATGTTTTATAGTATTTTGGGGTTAAATTACAAAGTACCCCAACTTTTATGGAATTAACCCTGCCTGTCAGAAACCCCATTTTCTATATTTTTGACGTTTCACGGGGAAAACTTCCGCGATATCACCCGAAAATCCGCGGGGGTCATTTTCTTGGGAGGAGAAGACTTGCGGGCGAAGGATCCACGAGAAATGGGCAAGGAGGCCCAAAAGAGGACCCTCCACGCGGCCAGATTCCTTGGCCGCGCGAGAGGCCCCCTTTTGGCCCCTGTGGCCCCAATTCCTTCCATCTTCGACTTACCGACTCCGTCTTGACCTAAAACCGACTATAAAAGGGTCCCCCGTACCCTTACGGAGAAGAGCGCCGCCGAAACACCGAAACAGAGACCAGAAGTTCAAGATTGGAGGGGGAAAACTCCGGTGGGGCGCCGCCGGTGTGATCTCCTACCCCTCCAACGTCATCTCCATCGACATCTCCATGAAGAGGGAGTAGTCCACCCCAGGGCTATGGGTTTGTGGAAGTAGAACTTGTACCTCTCTCTATGCGCTTCACTAATTAGATCCGTATGAGCTGCCTCACATGATTACGGGCACCGTTGTAATTCCTATGTGGTGGATCTTTTCTATGAGTTCTTATTTGCTAGCTTTGATCAATCTAGTTCTTGAGAGTGTGTGTGAGGTGATGGTGTCACATCCGAATTTTGGAATGCCTGATAACACTGTTGTTTTGCTAATTGCTTGACAATTAAACTTGGGTTATGTTTGTTTGAGTGCAACTAAACAAAATAATTATATAATCTTACATGGCTAAGAAATTGAAAACAATCTTAATAAGATAGCAAAGCTGTAAACTAAAAATATTCAACATATTGTTCCAATGACTTTGACAATATTTTCTAAATTAAATATTGATCAAAGAGTTATCCAAAAACATCTTATGAATCCAATACTTGTTGAATATTATTCCAAGACCCATATTAAGAAGAAGGAAACACTTAAATTAATTTCCCTAAAAGATTATCAGAAAAAGAGGCATTCCTAAATGCTTCACCAAAATATTATCAAATGTTTTTCCAACCTTGCAAGCTTAAGAACAAAGGTATTGGAGAGCATTGACTTGATATCTCTAGTCACATAAATATTTTGGCAAAGCATTGTTAAAGAAAAGCCAAGTGCCTTATTAAATAGAAATTCCAATATTTCCAGAAACAGAAAACTAAAACAAGTTACTATTGGACACTTTCTTAAAATGATTTGAAATTCATACCATTGCTTCATTATACCAAATAAGGAACACACACAAGAGGAGACCAAAAATTGAATGCATTAAAGTCTTGAAAACATGGTTTTTCTCCACATCAACATTTGGAATTTTGAACAAGTTTGTTCTACAAACTTTTTCCAAATGCCATGAAATAAATACCACATGCTCTATATCATAAATAAGGATGACAACCAAAAGGGAACAAGTTTTTGAATAATTTAAGTTGCCAAAAACCCCTGTTTTCTTGACAGCACCTTTTTGAAATTTGAACAAGTTTGTTCTATGAAGTAACTCTAAATGACTTGAATTTTCTACCACATAAGGAACACATCAAATAAGGAATGTGTGCCAAAAATTAGCATTTTTGGAAGCCCCTAAGTAGTCTAATAAATTCAATGTCCAGTTGTGTAAGAATTCAAATTTGAACAACTTTGAATTATAAAGTTTATCTAATTGAGCCAATTTTCACATATGTTGTACATCTCAACTAATAAGAATTTTGGGCAAAAGGAAATTAAATGTTGACTTTGTTTGCTTGGTGAAAATCACATTTTACAGAGTAAGAAAGGACCTATTTGTAAAATTGCAGGGACCTAAAAGTAATCCAAGTCATCTCCTACCTCTAGCTCTCTGTAGTTACAGAACACCTAGCATTTGCTTCGATTAGAAGGCATCAAGGAGGATTAGAGGCCCCCCATGTGCGCCTCTGAACCCTCACATGCTCCTATCTCCCCCCCCCCCACTCGAGCTCTTTTCCTCTCTCTCTAAAAAGCTTCCAAAACCGAAACCCTAGCTTGTTGAAGCTCGTCGTCGATTCGTCCGATAGGGAGCACGCCGCCGGCCGCCGCTAGCTCCATTAGCTCCGCCTTGTCGTGGTGGTTCTCTGTGCACAAGGAATCGGGCCGAAGCACATCGTGGAGCCCGCGCCATCCAAATCTTCCCCGAGCCCGACGGAACTCCGGCGAGCTATTGTCGCCGCCACGAGCTTCCTCCTCCTTCTCCGAGCTCCCGATTGCGTTGGTGGTGAGCAGCCGCGTCTCCCCGTACCTTTTTCCCCCTCCCTCTCGCTCTTAATCGCCGCCGTCCCGTGTGTGCCTTCCGGCCACCGCGGGCGCGCCGTCGCCGCCGCTTTCCGGCCGCTCCCGGGAAGCGAAACATCCCTTAGTTGGTTCCCCTCGTTGTAGGCATCGCGTAGATAGTCTCGATTCGAGAAATAGTGCATGGTAGCGCCGGATTTTAGCTCGCCGGAGATGTTTCCCGCCGGCGATGATGTCGTGGTGACGTAGCGCTTGCGTCATCTCCCTTGACCCCGCGCGCTGTGGGTCAAACTGGCCCGTGGGACCTCTCTGTGCCGCGTGGCTGCCCGCGTGGCCGCTGGCCCGCAGGTCAGCGTCTATGGCTGGGTTCCCCCGCGGTGAAAACCAGATCTGGCCGACCCAACAGTTGGATCTGGCCCAAGACACCTGTTTTTCCATTTTAATTTTTACAGAATGTTACCTGTTTACTTTTGGCTCTAAAAGGAAACCTAAAAGATGATTTTGATCAAACCAAAAATCACAGATGTAAAACAACTAAATCTAAACCATCTCCAACTTGTAGATCTACTTTTGGATGAATAGATTTAAAATGAAAAATGATTTGGCAACAGGTACCAGAAACACCAAAATGAGCACCATTTTTATTTTACAACTCAGAATGAAGGGAGGCAAATTGCATTGGAAAGCCCTTGAAATTTCCTAACTGAATCAATTAACCTTGCTTCCAAATTCCTAATATGTTTGAAATGGCATGCAATTTGGTAAAACACCAGAGAGCACTTTAGTGATTTTTATAAAATTATTAAAGATGAATTTTGATGCAAACTCAACTGGATGGTCTTTTATATGTTTAGGACTATCCAAACCTAGAAGGGTTTAATTTTTAGAGCATCCTAGAAAATTTGGTGGACAGATCTTTGTTTCACCTGTTTCTGCCATTTTGGCATTTTAGATAATTAAATTGAGTGATTATATTTTTGTATTGCAATATTGTTTTCTAGCATGTAAAAGTTGTGTGAACTTTTTTTCTAAGTGTTAATTAGCTATTTTAGCATGTTAGATTGTGTGGACTTGAGTGGAGAAGAAATATGATTTTTGTTAATAGCATATGTTTATCTCTAGTTAATATTTGCATAGTATTTTTGAGTGATAAATTATGTGCAAACACTTGGATTGTTGTGTTGAGATATTAGATAGCCAGCACCATGTTGAATTACTTATATTTTGTTAGTATCACCTCTGCTAGATTGCACCTTGATAGTTGGTGTAAAAGCGATGAGTAGCTTAATCATTAACTATGAGATGTATGGAAAAAATTTCCCTCATGTGTGGAATTTTTGTTGACATAAGAATTTGTGGTTGTATGGTTGTAAAACCACATATTTTTGTGTTGTATTCATAGTACCAGTAGAATTTTGATAAGGTTGTTATGAGTACTTGACCCCTAAAGTTTTCACTTGTGTGAAAATAATAGCATGAGTAGCATTGCCTTGCTTATTTAAGCACCCTATTATTTTCTGCTAGTATTGTTATTGCACTAGGTGCTAGTTTAGGTTTTTGCTAATTGTTGTCAAGTGTGACCAGAGGCTTTGTGACCTCTTAATGCTTTGTTATGCTAGTGGAACACCCACTGGTTTCATTGCATTTTGGTGGAAACATTATTTCCCCAAACTAGATGCATTTCTCTTATGTAGTTTCATAACTAATGAGTGCCTAAATATACAATCCAGGGTTTGTTGTTGGGCTCATGGGCCGGTTTATATACCTTTTTGTTTAATTAATGTTACATGTACGGTGGCCCTGCCGCTGGCCGTCCGTCAAGTTTGTCCACGTCACGTATATAGATATACTTGAGTCCGTTTGGCTGTTACTAGTAACCACCAAATCGCAGGGTCTATAGCAGCTTCTTTCCGTGAAAAGCGACAACAATCTGACCAACCAGAAGTGATCCTCACGACACAATAGGAAAAAGGCTGTGTGCAAGAAGCGACTTACCACGATGGTCGACAGAAGCAGCTCGTACACGTGAAGTGGCTAGTTAATTAGTGATAGGGCAAAAATATGCCCGTCGTTGTTATAAAAATGACCAGCGACGGGCTAGTCTACAAGCCTATCACTAGTATTAGACAAAATTACCAGTGACAGGCGAAATATAATCTACCGTCACTAGTTTGTGCTACAGCCATCCGTTGAGCTTTACCAGTGACAGGCGTTTCACTGCATGTCGCTGATACATGTTATCAGTGACATGCATATTTTTATCTGTCACTAATGTGCTGGTGGCTATAAGGTATTCTGTAGTAGTGTAATGAGTGCCTAGTATTTTTGCTTTGGGAATTTTTGTGCTAAACAAAAATGGGTATGCTTCTGTTTGTAAGTGGTTGTAATCATGTGTGGCTTTCTAGTAAAATTCCATTTTTGGAGTGTTGTTTGATTCCTCTAGTAATGCCCTTTTTATTACCACTAGTATATAGGAGTTGCCCTGCAAAATGGTACCTTGTTTTATCCAATGGGATATTTTTGTTATAGCAAGTATAGATGTTTTTCACTCCTGTTTTTATGACATGGACCCTCTGGTTGTATTTAAATTACTTGATTGAAATGCATCCATTGATTCTTCATGTTTGAGTAGTACTAGTTTCCTTAGCAGTTTTTGTGTTAAATTATTTTTCCTGCCAACCTGTGTTTGGTAGATGTTTATGTATCCTTGCATAAGGACATGTTTTCATTTACCATTATTATAACATGGTTCCTTGTTTGCATTTTAGTATTTTACTTGTTATGCATGCTTGCATAGCAAACCCTTAGTAGAAGCATGTCTATAGGATTCCTCCTTTTTAGTCATTGTTTCTATTGTTCTCACTATGAGAAATTGTGTGTTTTGTGATGAGTCTATTACCTTGTTACACTTGTGTAGGCTCACTGATTTGTAAAAGTAACTTTTGCAAATCATGTGTCTTATTTATTCTTGATGTGAATTTAGACTCAGTAAGATAGCTACCTTTTTCTTTTTGTTGTTTGGTTGATAGACCCATTGCCATGATTAATGTGGTGCATGTTTTATATACTTTTAGTAGTCTCACCCTTGTGAAACTAAGTATATTTTGGGTTTATTAATATCTTGGTATGAGAGTGGCACACCCACTGAATCCATGATATTAAGGTTGTGAGATATGTCCCTCCAACCTTAAGTTGTCTTATTAAATGGCATTTCTGCCAAGTAGGATTGTTTGATTGTTTGCCTCAATTAATAATTGAGTTATTTTGTTATTATTAGATTTCCTTGCTGTATGTATTGTTATGTATGGTTGCTTGCCTTGATTGGTTCTGAATGTGTGTCCTTTATTCCTTTTACGACGTTAGAAAGCGAAGAGGAAGGAAGTGTCGTGAAGATCTGTTTCAAGTTCCAGTCACTCCAAAACCAGGGACACAAGGAGATACCAGGCAAGCCATCCTGATGCTTGCTGATACAATACTTACCATTATCTATCATGCATGTTTTACCTCTGAAGTTTTACCAAAACTTGATTATCAAAACTATTTTTGATGTGGAATTTACTACTATACTATATTATAGGTTACTATCATGCCAATAGTTAAACTTGGTAATACCAAGCCCATAAGCCACCATATGGTATTTATACCATCAAATATACTAGTCCCTAAGTGGACACCCTAAAATTGTGATTC
The DNA here is from genome assembly GCA_028641055.1 of Alopecurus myosuroides. Classification (NCBI taxonomy): domain Eukaryota; kingdom Viridiplantae; phylum Streptophyta; class Magnoliopsida; order Poales; family Poaceae; genus Alopecurus; species Alopecurus myosuroides. The sequence continues at coordinate 206,691,399 of CM054058.1, read as the reverse complement.
TACAAAACAAAGGCTTTACGGAAAAAAACCCGGAGAAAAGGCGGATCCTTGTTCTCCGGAGGAATGTGGAAGTGGTCATTTTTGAGAAAGTGGTGTTTTAAAAAATGACACATAACCTAGTCTTCGCCGGACAACCTTTACCGTACTGCCACCCTACCCCAACATGGGCAAGGGGCTTAACTTGAAGTTTGTTCTTATTAGTGTGTGCTATCTCAATGTGCTATAGGGGATGCGATCCTCTGAACCGAATGTCGTGGAGACATATAAAGTGTGGGATTAATTTTCCCTCCGGATGCATCAGTTGAGGCATCCTGGCTTGGCGGGGATTAGCTCGGTGCCGGGGATGTGGTAAAACTCAACTGAGAGATAGGCATATACTAGCTTGAACATAGTGGATGGTTATGATCAGATACCTGATGTTTGCATACTGTTGTTACAGTCCGTGGTTGTTTCACGGTAGGTGTACTGGATCTGGTGGATGAGTACACCTCTGCAGAGTACAACTTTTTCGAAGAAGCCGCGTCCTCGGATATGGACAGTTGAATGGCCATGTAGCTAGCATTGTGTCAATGTTTTCAAAAAGGAAGTTTTTGAAAAGGGAATTTTGGAAAGGAAGTGTTGAACTTGTGAAGTTCGGAAAGGAAAGGGAAACTTATACCGTGGAGGTATCGTCGATGATGAAAAGCCAGATGATGTTATACAAAACAAAATGTTTTGCAAAGAAAACCTTTTCTACTCTAAGCAAGAATTCTGGAAACTGATTCCAAGAAGTTTTGCAAAGAGAAAATATTCTTTAACAAAGTTTTACAAAACCTCTTGTACATGTGATATCTGCAAGAGAAATAAAACTATATTATTTTTCTTCGGAAGTATCTTCTTCAACGAAGATACAGATTAACCTGACTGCAACTGTGGTGTCATCATATATGAACACCATTGATAGTGAACCCTATTTATAGCCTACCTAATCCACCATATAAGCATACTTGCATGTTGGTAAGTGATATGATGGATGTCTTGCTGAGTACATTCAAATTTACTCATTATGGTTTCGCCCCTGGTATCTACTTGCCAGACTTTGAGAAGGAGCCTCCGAAGGAGATCTATGAAGAGAAGTACGGAGCTGACGGCTTTGCGAACTAGGATCGTCTCCCGGTCAGCAGCCTATAGGTTAAGGCGTGACTTGGGCTCAACTACGTTGTGTTTTATTTGTCTTCCGCTGTGTTTGTTAAGTTGCCTGCCCTTTGTGGCAGTTGCGTTAAACTTGATCATGTGATCTTTTTGTAATACCTTTATGTATTCGTGTAATGGATGATGTATTTCTGTGTGCCAACTGTGTATGTTGTTCACGACTGATCTTTCTGGGATCGTGAATGTATGCATACGTAGGGTTTCAGACTGCCGGTCTGGGGTCCTTACAGAGTTGGTATCAGAGCCATCCTGACCTTAGGATACCTTAGTTAGCATGGACGTCAGATAGGAAAGAAAAGTATTTTTGAGTAAAAACCTATTTACTATCTACATTATTTTATCTAAGGGAATTTTAGTATATTTTCCCTCCTTATTATCTTTTCGAAAGATTCTAAATGCATATCAAGGGCGTCCTTGAACAGTGGTTCGAAGGGCGGGCCTTACAGTGTTGGTATCTCTCTCGGTTAAGAGTTTATTTCTTACTTGTTTGCAGCTGCTCCGCTCTGTTTTTGAAACATCTCTCGTCTTTGAAGTTTTCTGTCCAGATAATAGTTGGAGTTTCAAAAACATATTGTTGCATAAAGTTTTATCAAAACTTTACTTCTATTTATCTTGTTTTCATACAAAAACTTTTATACTTGCCGATGTCCCGAGAAGACCAAAATATTTGCCTAGCTCTACAGTGATGATGGTCAGAAGTAGATATAGTTCTTCAGCCACTTCTAGGATTTTGGATCAGTCTAGTTTGGAGTAATTTAGCGATAACTCCATGAGTCGTCTCCCCAGACGTAGCTCCAATGGAGCCTTGCTTGTGTGTTTTGGCTTGCTTATGTGTGTCCGTAGGACTTTGTGCTATTGTGTGGTGTAGAATTTGGTTCATCTAGGCTTCTATATGTTTGTGGGGTGCTCAAATTTTGCAAATTTGTGATTGCCCCGCTCTTGTTTTTGAATCGCCTCGTGTTAGATTTTTGCAAGCAAAAATGTTTTGTATAGTATTAAAAAACAAGAATTTGTTGCTTAGACTTATACTTGTTTTCGCTTCATAATGCCACCCGTCGTGAACCACCACCATCTCCCCCACCATCAATGAAAGCACCGTTGGACCTAATAGAGGACCATCAAGCCACACGAGCTGATAGCGTTGCTACCAGTGATGCACTCCAACAGATAAAGCTCCAACAATGACACCCTTCAAAGAAGAAAGGCGTGAATGCACCAACCACTACTGACCAAAACCTCTATGTTTGTCTGTTTGCAAAAGACTCGTTTTGCCCTGTTGGCTAGATGTCGCACCTTTTTATGTTCCCTTTTAAAAGACCAAACAAGAGAAATCCCCTTTTAAAAGTTATATACCTCCCTCCTCTGGAGAAAGGTGCAAAAGAAGTCTTCACATGCCATGATGCGCAACCCCCTAAAAAGCCAATCAAAAGTGCACAATTCAATATTCGACGTATGACGCTAACCATATCTTGTCGGACAAACATTATTTAATAGAAAGGCTAAAAAGACTAGCATGCTTGGTCAAATCTTAGGTTGACACCTAACCAAAGCATGTGAACTACTGACAACTCTTTCTAAACCAAGGAATTAAGTGGCTTACGACACCTTTTAATCTAGTTGGTGAAAAGGATAAGTCACGAGAAAATAAGATGATGACCTATTTGTTTAATAGTCAATAGGTTATCAGGTGTATTCTACTTTGGAAACCAAATCTTAATAGACATTGTAGGTACTATAAAATTCGAGGTTTAGAAATTAAGTAAACGATGAAATGGTTATGATAGATCTAGAGAACAACAGTTTTCCTGTTTTTGTTTCTTTGTGTGCTCTTGATTGAAATGAATTTGTGTTTTATTCAATCTTGCTTCCTAACTTATATGGAGTTGTTAGGACTTGTTACTATGTTTTTTTTTCTTACAATAAATCTACTCTAGAAAGTGTGTGCATGATTGGAAACTCGAATAAAAATGAAATAGCATTTGTCACCTTCTAGTTTATTAATTGGAAGTATTGTGAGAGCTAGATCTGTGTATACTTTCTTAGTGAATTTTGTGCTATGTTTTCCTTAAGTCCAATATCATTTAGGTACTGTTATTTTGAGGCTTGTACCTATGTTAGCTTGCATGTCTCTTAATAGTAAAGCATGTGTAAGCATTGCTATCAATATGCACTAGTATTGTTCACTAGCTTAAATAGCCTTATATTTTTATCTTGTATGCAAAGTTTTTCATGAGTAACCAGAGGCTTAGTACCTAATTTTACTTGGTATTAGTAGTCCATAGCCCACTGCTCCCTTTGCATTTTGGCTTGAGGATGAAAAATCCCCAACCATACACATGTGTGAAAATAGCATGTTTCACTATGTGACTGATTTCTATTTTTCCACCATGGAAAATATAATTGTTTCTTTTCACTTATGCAAGTGAGAAGTTTATTTCTTATTAGTAAATAACAATATGTTTAGGTGTGATCCTTTTGTTAGCATAATATTCCTTAGGGGTATCATGTTAAGAAATGTTTCACTACCGTGTGCTAAAATTAAATTGTTCGCAAATAATATAAATTCCTCTTGATTGGTAGATTGTTTGTGAATAATTTTAAATTGAGTGTATGGATTTTTGAAAAGGTTTAGATAACTTTTCATTACTTGAATATCTACTGGTTGTGTGAGTTATACCTTGCTTGTTTGCTAGTAATTGTTTAAGAAAAACATAAATTGCTAGAATTAATTTATGCATGTTTAATAGTTGTATCATGGGATTGTTTTGATGTTTGTGCTTACTAACATGAGTAAGTTTTGTGTACTGTTATTAGGTACATTTATATTCATGACTTGCTTGTTTAAGTTCAAACATCATGGTAGCATTGTTTGCTTCTCTAGAGTGAAACTAGTCTCACCACTAGAAAATGGTGATTTTTGCTCTAGTATTACCCTCTTTTTATTTTATAAGTATATGTGTTGATATAGCATGTTTAGGAAGTTATTACTTCTGTTATCATGCCATGAATTATTTAGTTTCATGTTCTATGGTTATAGTATATGATTATCTCTTATAGCATGCTGGTGTAGATTTTTCATGCTAGTGTGTTATTTGTGCAGTCTTTTTTTTTATGCCTGTGTAATAGGAGTTTTTATCTTGTGTGAAGATGGTATTTTAGAGTATCTTTATGATTGAATTCATTGGTTTTTAGCTACTGGTTTTTTGCTAATTGTTCATGATTGATGGATTCCAAAACCTCTAATAAACAATAACCTAGTGAATAAATAGTCTATTCATCTGTGGTGTTGTTTGCTTGCTTATTGGATTTTGTTTAAATGTTTTACCTTAGCATGAGTTTATACTTGTGTTATGATTGTTCTTAAGAGTATCATATGAAACTAAAACATCCAACTAAAATCATGAACATATTAAGTGATAGTTGCTTGTGGTGAGTAATAACCACTGCCATGGGTATTATTCTGTTTGTTTATTTTACCTTAGCAACCTAACCTTGCACCCACAAGCTATATTTTTAGCTTCTTAGATACCTTGTTATGAGAGTGGTACATCACTCCATATGTGGTATGTAATATGTGGGATATAGCTAGGAACTCATCTAATAATTGACGGTACTTTTCCAGTTAGTTCTGCACTAACCTTAATTTTGTAGTGACGTTATCAGAAATTTTAAAAAATTGGTGGTTGAGTGATTTGATAATTAGAGATTTTCTGAAAGACGGGTGTTTTGATCTAAGGTTTTTAGTATGACACCCAACTCCCGTGAAAAGAATTTGCTAATTTAGGGAAGTACCCCTCCTCCCAAGAAAAGTCAAAGGGGGGAAGCACCTGCACTCCAACACTAACATTGTGTTTGTTGGCCCTCCCTTAGTCCTCGCTGGCGAATCTCGGGGACGAGATTCTTTTTAAGGGGGGAAGACCTGTCACATCCCAATTTTGGAATGCCTGATAACACTGTTGTTTTGCTAATTTCTTGACAATTAAACTTGGGTTATGTTTGTTTGAGTGCAACTAAACAAACTAATTATATAATCTTACATGGCTAAGAAATTGAAAACAAACTTAATAAGATAGCAAAGCTGTAAACTAAAAATATTCAACATATTGTTCCAATGACTTTGACAATATTTTCTAAATTAAATATTGATCAAAGAGTTCTCCAAAAACATCTTATGAATCCAATACTTGTTGAATAGTATTCCAAGACCCAAATTAAGAAGAAGGAAACACTTAAATTAATTTCCCTAAAAGATTATCAGAAAAAGAGGCATTCCTAAATGCTTCACCAAAATATTATCAAATGTTTTTCCAACCTTGCAAGCTTAAGAACAAAGGTATTGGAGAGCATTGACTTGATATCTCTAGTCACATAAATATTTTGGCAAAGCATTGTTAAAGAAAAGCCAAGTGCCTTATTAAATAGAAATTCAAATATTTCCAGAAACAGAAAACTAAAACAAGTTACTATTGGAAACTTTCTTAAAATGATTTGAAATTCATACCATTGCTTCCTTATACCAAATAAGGAACACACACAAGAGGAGACCAAAAATTGAATCCATTAAAGTCTTGAAAACATGGTTTTTCTCCACAGCAACATTTGGAATTTTGAACAAGTTTGTTCTACAAACTTTTTCCAAATGCCATGAAATAAATACCACATGCTCTATATCATAAATAAGGATGACAACCAAAAGGGAACAAGTTTTTGAATAATTTAAGTTGCCAAAAACCCCTGTTTTCTTGACAGCACCTTTTTGAAATTTGAACAAGTTTGTTCTATGAAGTAACTCTAAATTACTTTAATTTTCTACAACATAAGGAACACATCAAATAAGGAATGTGTGCCAAAAATTAGCATTTTTGGAAGCTCCTAAGTAGTCTAATAAATTCAATGTCCAGTTGTGTAAGAATTTAAATTTGAACAACTTTGAATTATAAAGTTTATCTAATTGAGCCAATTTTCACATATGTTGTACATCTCAACTAATAAGAATTTTGGGCAAAAGGAAATTAAATGTTGACTTTGTTTGCTTGGTGAAAATCACATTTTACAGAGTAAGAAAGGACCTATTTGTAAAATTGCAGGGACCTAAAAGTAATCCAAGTCATCTCCTACCTCTAGCTCTCTGTAGTTACAGAACACCTAGCATTTGCTTCGATTAGAAGGCATCAAGGAGGATAAGAGGCCCCCCATGTGCGCCTCTGAACCCTCACATGCTCCTCTCTCCCCCCCCCCCCCCCCACTCGAGCTCTCTTCCTCTCTCTCTAAAAAGCTTCCAAAACCGAAACCCTAGCTTGTTGAAGCTCGTCGTCGATTCGTCCGATAGGGAGCACGCCGCCGGCCGCCGCTAGCTCCATTAGCTCCGCCTTGTCGTGGTGGTTCTCTGTGCACAAGGAATCGGGCCGAAGCACATCGTGGAGCCCGCGCCATCCAAATCTTCCCCGAGCCCGACGGAACTCCGGCGAGCTATTGCCGCCGCCACGAGCTTCCTCCTCCTTCTCCGAGCTCCCCATTGCGTTGGTGGTGAGCAGCCGCGTCTCCCCGTACCTTTTTCCCCCTCCCTCTCGCTCTTAATCGCCGCCGTCCCGTGTGTGCCTTCCGGCCACCGCGGGCGCGCCGTCGCCGCCGCTTTCCGGCCGCTCCCGGGAAGCAAAACATCCCTTAGTTGGTTCCCCTCGTTGTAGGCATCGCGTAGATAGTCTCGATTCGAGAAATAGTGCACGGTAGCGCCGGATTTTAGCTCGCCGGAGATGTTTCCCGCCGGCGCTGATGTCGTGGTGACGCAGCGCTTGCGTCATCTCCCTTGACCCCGCGCGATGTGGGTCAAACTGGCCCGTGGGACCTCTCTGTGCCGCGTGGCTGCCCGCATGGCGGCTGGCCCGCAGGTCAGCGTCTATGGCTGGGTTCCCCCGCGGTGAAAACCAGATCTGGCCGGCCCAACAGTTGGATCTGGCCCAAGACACCTGTTTTTCCATTTTAATTTTTACAGAATGTTATCTGTTTACTTTTGGCTCTAAAAGGAAACCTAAAAGATGATTTTGACCAAACCAAAAATCACAGATGTAAAACAACTAAATCTAAACCATCTCCAACTTGTAGATCTACTTTTGGATGAATAGATTTAAAATGAAAAATGATTTGGCAACAGGTACCAGAAACACCAAAATGAGCACCATTTTTATTTTACAACTCAGAATGAAGTGAGGCAAATTGCATTGGAAAGCCCTTGAAATTTACTAACTGAAGCAATTAACCTTGCTTCCAAATTCCTAATATTTTTGAAATGGCATGCAATTTGGTAAAACACCAGAGAGCACGTTGGTGATTTTTATAAAATTATTAAAGATGAATTTTGATGCAAACTCAACTGGATGGTCTTTTATAAAATTAGCACGTTAGATTGTGTGGACTTGAGTGGAGAAGAAATATGATTTTTGTTAATAGCATATGTTTATCTCTAGTTAATATTTGCATAGTATTTTTGAGTGATAAATTATGTGCAAACACTTGGATTGTTGTGTTGAGATATTAGATACAGCACCATGTTGATACTTATATTTTGTTAGTATCACCTCTGCTAGATTGCACTTGAGTTGGTGTAAAAGCATGAGTAGCTTAATCATTACTATGAGAATGTTATGGAAAAATTCCCTCATGTGTGGAATTTTTGACATAAGAATTTGTGGTTGTAAAACCACATATTTTTGTGTTGTATTCATAGGACCAGTAGCATTTTTATAAGGTTGTTATGAGTACTTGACCCCTAAAGTTTTCACTTGTGTGAAAATAATAGCATGAGTAGCATTGCCTTGCTTATTTAAGCACCCTATTATTTTCTGCTAGTATTGTTATTGCACTAGGTGCTAGTTTAGGTTTTTGCTAATTGTTGTCAAGTGTGACCAGAGGCTTTGTGACCTCTTAATGCTTTGTTATGCTAGTGGAACACCCACTGGTTTCATTGCATTTTTGGTGGAAACATTATTTCCCCAAACTAGATGCATTTCTCTTATGTAGTTTCATAACTAATGAGTGCCTAGTATTTTTGCTTTGGGAATTTTTGTGCTAAAAAAAATGGGTATGCTTCTGTTTGTAAGTGGTTGTAATCATGTGTGGCTTGCTAGGAAAATTCCATTTTTGGAGTGTTGTTTGATTCCTCTAGTAATTCCCTTTTTATTACCACTAGTATATAGGAGTTGCCCTGCAAAATGATACCTTGTTTTATCCAATGGGATATTTTTGTTATAGCAAGTATAGATGTTTTTCACTCCTGTTTTTATGACATGGACCCTCTGTTTGTATTTCAATTACTTGATTGAAATGCATCCATTGATTCTTCATGTTTGAGTAGTACTAGTTTCCTTAGCAGTTTTTGTGTTAAATTATTTTTCTTGCCAACCTGTGTTTGGTAGATGTTTATGTATCCTTGCATAAGGACATGTTTTCATTTACCATTATGATAACATGGTTCCTTGTTTGCATTTTAGTATTTTACTTGTTATGCATGCTTGCATAGCAAACCCTTAGTAGAAGCATGTCTATAGGATTCCTCCTTTTTAGTCATTGTTTCTATTGTTCTCACTATGAGAAATTGTGTGTTTTGTGATGAGTCTATTACCTTGTTACACTTGTGTAGGCTCACTGATTTGTAAAAGTAACTTTTGCAAATCATGTGTCTTATTTATTCTTGATGTGAATTTAGACTCAGTAAGATAGCTACCTTTTTCTTTTTGTTGTTTGGTTGATAGACCCATTGCCATGATTAATGTGGTGCATGTTTTATATACTTTTAGTAGTCTCACCCTTGTGAAACTAAGTATATTTTGGGTTTATTAATATCTTGGTATGAGAGTGGCACGCCCACTGAATCCATGATATTAAGGTTGTGAGATATGTCCCTCCAACCTTAAGTTGTCTTATTAAATGGCATTTCTGCCAAGTAGGATTGTTTGATTGTTTGCCTCAATTAATAATTGAGTGATTTTGTTATTATTAGATTTCCTTGCTGTATGTATTGTTATGTATGGTTGCTTGCCTTGATGGTTCTGAATGTGTGTCCTTTATTCCTTTTACGACGTTAGAAAGCGAAGAGGAAGGAAGTGTCGTGAAGATCTGTTTCAAGTTCCAGTCACTCCAAAACCAGGGACACAAGGAGATACCAGGCAAGCCATCCTGATGCTTGCTGATACAATACTTACCATTATCTATCATGCATGTTTTACCTCTGAAGTTTTACCAAAACTTGATTATCAAAACTATTTTTGATGTGGAATTTACTACTATACTATATTATAGGTTACTATCATGCCAATAGTTAAACTTGGTGATACCAAGCCCATAAGCCACCATATGGTATTTATACCATCAAATATACTAGTCCCTAAGTGGACACCCTAAAATTGTGATTCTACAAAACAAAGGCTTTACGGAAAAAAACCCGGAGAAAAGGCGGATCCTTGTTCTCCGGAGGAATGTGGAAGTGGTCATTTTTGAGAAAGTGGTGTTTTCAAAAATGACACATAACCTAGTCTTCGCCGGACAACCTTTACCGTACTGCCACCCTACCCCAACATGGGCAAGGGGCTTAACTTGAAGTTTGTTCTTATTAGTGTGTGCTATCTCAATGTGCTATAGGGTATGCGATCCTCTGAACCGAATGTCGTGGAGACATATAAAGTGTGGGATTAATTTTCCCTCCGAATGCATCAGTTGAGGCATCCTGGCTTGGCGGGGATTAGCTCGGTGCCGGGGATGTGGTAAAACTCAACTGAGAGATAGGCATATACTAGCTTGAACATAGTGGATGGTTATGATCAGATACCTGATGTTTGCATACTGTTGTTACAGTCCGTGGTTGTTTAACGGTAGGTGTACTGGATCTGGTGGATGAGTACACCTCTGCAGAGTACAACTTTTTCGAAGAAGCCGCGTCCTCGGATATGGACAGTTGAATGGCCATGTAGCTAGCATTGTGTCAATGTTTTCAAAAAGGAAGTTTTTGAAAAGGGAATTTTGGAAAGGAAGTGTTGAACTTGTGAAGTTCGGAAAGGAAATGGAAACTTATACCGTGGAGGTATCGTCGATGATGAAAAGCCAGATGATGTTATACAAAACAAAATGTTTTGCAAAGAAAACCTTTTCTACTCTAAGCAAGAATTCTGGAAACTGATTCCAAGAAGTTTTGCAAAGAGAAAATATTCTTTAACAAAGTTTTACAAAACCTCTTGTACATGTGATATCTGCAAGAGAAATAAAACTATATTATTTTTCTTCGGAAGTATCTTCTTCAACGAAGATACAGATTAACCTGACTGCAACTGTGGTGTCATCATATATGAACACCATTGATAGTGAACCCTATTTATAGCCTACCTAATCCACCATATAAGCATACTTGCATGTTGGTAAGTGATATGATGGATGTCTTGCTGAGTACATTCAAATGTACTCATTATGGTTTCGCCCCTGGTATCTACTTGCCAGACTTTGAGAAGGAGCCTCCGAAGGAGATCTATGAAGAGAAGTACGGAGCTGACGGCTTTGCGAACTCGGATCGTCTCCCGGTCAGCAGCCTGTAGGTTAAGGCGTGACTTGGGCTCAACTACGTTGTGTTTTATTTGTCTTCCGCTGTGTTTGTTAAGTTGCCTGCCCTTTGTGGCAGTTGCGTTAAACTTGATCATGTGATCTTTTTGTAATACCTTTATGTATTCGTGTAATGGATGATGTATTTCTGTGTGCCAACTGTGTATGTTGTTCACGACTGATCATTCTGGGATCGTGAATGTATGCATACGTAGGGTTTCAGACTGCCGGTCTGGGGTCCTTACAGATGGGTGCATTAGTTGGAGTAACGGGGGTGGCTAGTGCTGTGAAAGTGACAGAAGTTCAGCGATCCGCTTAGGTTTTGGTAAACATTTCTTAGTTACCTCACTAGGGATAAAAAGGAGTACCTTGTTACCGGGGATTTGAAGTGACACTAATCAATCTCCATGACTAGATCTAGCAAGTTCTTACTTCAACTTCATGTCACATTGTTTAAAGTTATACTCTGGTTTTTCCTTAATTATCGAGGTGTTATGATTTATTTCGCATCTTGGTGGAGTATAAGAGGGATCATTATGACCGTAGAGATCTCTATGCTAGGACGTGATTGTAACACCCGGGGGATTTTCCCCAATTAGAATTGGTTGTTTCCTTTTTGCTTTGCATCACATGCATCATATGCATTGCACCTTGTTTTCAAAACAACTTAAAAAGTTCAAGCCAATTTAAAACTTTCAAACATGTCCAAAGTTTCCAATTAAAACTTGCAAACTAAACAACTCAAATTGTTTTCAATAGTTTTGAAGTTTATTTATTTAAATTGCTTGTTAATAAAATTCCCTTTTATTAACACCCTAATGGTAAATTCAAGTTCAAATTCAAATCAAATCATTCACACTTGGCATGTTGCAATTGTGGTTTAAAAATTAAAATCTTGCAAACATTTAAATTCAATAAGTTTTCATAGTTGTTTGAGCTTATTGAATAAACTTGGTTATTTCAAAAATTAAATCCTTATGAAACCCTTTTTGAAATTCAAATAGCAAATTCAAATCAAATTGGCAATTTGAAATCTTGAAAACAAGTTAACACACCTTGGGCCTTGCTGCTTGTAATTCAATAAAAAATTATTTCAGAAAATAAAAACCCCTAAAACCTTATTGTTTTTCTCTCTCCTTCTTTCCTACAAAAAAAATGTGTAAACAGAAAAAAAATAAGAACAAAAAAATGAGAGGGGGAGGCAGGCCAGGCCAGCCACTTGGGCCGGCCAGCCCACCTACAACCCCAGCAGGCCCAACCACCCTCCTTCCTCCTCCGTACGGACGAGCACGAGGGGATCGTGAGGTCCCTGTCGCTTTCCCCTCCCCTCCTGGACCCCTCCTACCTGCCCCGCTCCTCCTCGCTTTAAGCCACCCCCGGAGCCCGAACCCTAGTCCCTCCTCCCCCCTTCCTCCTCTCTTGCACCGCCGCTCCCTCCTTAGCTCTTTTCTCCTCTGTTCCCTCCCACTTACTCTGAAAATTCTGAAGATATCACAGGAACACCTCCGTGGCCAGGAGTTTGCGCCCATGGCACCGTCTCCTTGGTCATCTTCGGGCTGCACCTGCTGCTGGAATCGGACCGCGGCAGTCCCCTCTCCGTCCCCGTACCCTCGGCCGGTCTTGTGAGGCACCACATCGCCCACGCCGTCGAGTCCTTCCGGCGACGTCCTCAGCCTCTGCGCGTCGCCTCCCTGCCTGCTGCTCGTCCCCGACAGGCCACGGCGCCCACGATGTGGCCCTCTCCGAGAAACCCCGAGGGCAGGAATGGAAACAGGGCCATGCCCTCTACGTCTTGCTCCCCTCGGCCGGACCTGGGAGGTTCCAGGGGCGCCGCTCCGCCGTCGATTGCCGGCAGTCTTCCCCATCCTCGCGTCATCGATCACGACAGGAAGCCCCGGTGAGCTCTCCGCCCTCGGGCTAACCCCTCCTCCTCCTTCCCCTTGCTCTGGTGCGGGCCTTCGAGCCGCACGGTCACCCGCTGCCCCGATCGGGTCATCTCCGGCCGCCACTGTCCGTCCCCGACGAGTTCCGTTCGCAAGCCTGAATCTTTGTTCTTCAAAAATTCAGTTAACAGCTAGGGATATCCTCTTATTCCGTCAGTTGCGTGTAGTATCACAAAACGCAGCGCACCGCAGTGGTTGGGTTCCATCCGCGCGAGGGAGAGACCCAGGTTCGATCCCCCCCTCCGGCCGAATAAAAGGCCACCTTTTTGATGTTTTACGCGCGCGCGAACCCCAGGCCCACCTGTCATGGACCCTGGATGTCCTGTCCGCTTTCACCCGCACCACGCTGGCACCAGCCTGGCGCTGACCCCACCGGTCAGTGTCACGGTGTTGTGCTGCGTTGAGTAGAAAAAGCCCAGGGGCTTCTCTGCTATTCTTTTCCTCCACGCAAAGGTCCCTGTAAAATCACAATCAGGTCCCTGACATTCAAATGCACCTAATAAATTCATTTAAACTCCAATTTCAAAATATAAAATATGTTTTCCATGCAGAATTAAATGCTCTACCTGTTTAAACCATTTGTGCACTGTTTTGAACATTCCAAATCAATTCAAAAATTCAAATTCAAATATCTCTTTTGAATTTGATTAAATTCATAATTATTTCAAATTTAATTCAAATGGCACATATAAAATATGTTTTCCATCCCATTTTTCATGAACTTTGCAAATATAAACTTTGTTTTCTATTTTGAATAAATTAAATTGCTGAAAACAACTATTTCTTAATTAATGCATTTAAAATTGTCAATTTAATAACTTGCTCATCTAAAATCCAAATTCAACAAATGAAATATGTATTCCATCTAAAATTTTGTGTTCTTTCCAAATATGAATTTTGTTATCTGTTTTGAACAATTAAAATGGGTGAAAACAATGAGGGTTTGTGTAACTCATTTAAGAAGCCAAATTTCATAACTTAATAAATAAATTTCCAAACTTGGTAAACAACATATCAAATTGAAGCTATTGTTGTTTTCTTATTGTTTCCATCATCCATGCATCATACTAATCAACTTTCACATGATGGTTATTTGTAGATCATTTAATTCAACATTAATTCATGGGCTTTTCCAGATGCAATCCAAATTGCATATGGGCCCATTTAAATATGTTTACCATGTCAACTAGTTTATCTTTGATGCATCCTTAAACTTGTCATGCATCCATATCTTGATCATGCTGGATCTTTTGCCGTAGAAGTAATTGTTGCATCCGGTGTTTGTTCTAGTTCGTTGCTTCTTCATGGATAGGACGTTGAGATGATGTGAGCAATGACAAGTTCTGCGGATGTACCTCTACTTGCTGGATTCCAGGAAAGTATACTCACTTGCTACCTATGGCTGCCTTTCATCACCTATTACCGATTCTTCCCGTTGCCTTTATTCTAGCCTTATTATTCGATGCTTGTGTCTCGATCCTATCATATGTTTACCTTGCAGCCATGATATAGCCTTCCTTCCACTTCCTATTAACTGTTGTTTGTTTACCTTGTTGGCCCTCGTGTCGTAGTTGCATGCTTAGTGTTGTTTGCGCACAAGTCTTGTTGTCCTTTTTCATAGCACCTGTTTAGTTGATAGTTGGGTTTTCAATTCAATCAACAACATGTTAATGTCTGGGGTAATAATAAGTTGATGATAAGGCACCGGCAGGAGGCCCGGCGTGGTTTTGAGGAATGCTAGTGTCGAACTTAATTAGGAAAAGGGTCTTGTCCTCCGATCCATGATGAGCGCACTAACCGCATGTGGGAAGCGAGTATGGGCGCCCCCCGCAACTTTGATTCGATTCGCATCTCGTCCAAATCGCCTCATTTAGTTCGGGTTTTCCATTTGCCGCATGCATATGCAGGTGCGAACCCTTGGCGCCAGGGTGGAACTTTTGTAGTCGGCATTTAGGGCGGCGTGGTCTTCCAGTGCTATGAGGGTCCCCCTTTTCTTCGTGGGGGCTCGATTAGCCGCGCACGCACAGCACATGGTTCTTTGGGCTTGATGCGAAGAAGAGTTGGGTTGTGTTGAGTGCCTCGCTTGGTGGAAGTGTATTTCCATCTGGCGGGTCATTCTTACGTGTACGACCAAATTGGTGCATCCCTGCAGGGTTAAATCTTCTCGAGAAGCCGTGTTGTCCGCGGTTATGGATGACTTGGTGAAAGTGCTGGCTAACAAGTACTCAGACAACTTACACTTAACGATGATAAATTGACTAGTAATATAGATTACCTCCACCATAAGAATGAATGTCACTTTAATCAACCGTGTGAGTTTCCTTGGGTTGCTTCCTTAGTAGGGGGTAACATTGGATGGGTATTGCTTGGTGAGTAGTTGTAGTTGGTTCTGATACGCTGTCTTATCCCTTTCTTTTAGCCGGATGTTGTAGCGCGTCTCTGTAGTTAGTTAATGCAGCCCGCTGCCGCTTCTTTGCAATAATCCCTTCCTTCCATTGTACCCAAAGTATTTGTATCCTGTAATGATTGGTTACGCTGGTATCTTGTGAGTATGGTTTATCCACTTTCCAGTACTTAACCGTACTGACC
Source organism: Alopecurus myosuroides (assembly GCA_028641055.1). Lineage (NCBI taxonomy): Eukaryota > Viridiplantae > Streptophyta > Magnoliopsida > Poales > Poaceae > Alopecurus > Alopecurus myosuroides. Next base: position 206,676,094 of record CM054058.1, on the reverse strand, counting down.
CACGAATCCATTTCGTGGCTGCATATTCCACATTGCAGTCAACAGGTTTGGAGTCTGACGACGTTAGCTTGGGAATCCCTCCGGCTTGGCCTGGGCAGGGATTGGACGCCATCGGTTATCTTCAGGACTCTTAGTCCAATTTGTATCTTGTCCGTAGTCGGACACTATGTTGTTTCTTCCGCTGTTATTTGGATCTTTGTATTGTATCAGTTGTATCCTTGAATCGCTTGAGTCGTCTTGTATATACCTCCTCTATTGTTGTTGTGGATTATTCGTGAACTGTTGTAATGTTATCACAAGTGGCAACCTGAAATCGGTTATTATGTGGATTTTGGCGGAAATGCTGAAATCTGCATAGTGCCCGATCCCGGGGCGTCACAGTGATGCCCATATGAAAGTACTGAATGTTAAACATGTTATTGTAATCTCACATGTAATTCTTTATGTCCACCGTCTACCACTTTATTTGAGAGAATGCAAGTCTGAAACCATGAACCCCGGTCCTATTTTAAATATAAGAAAACACTCTAGTTACTTTGCTGCACTTTACTTTACTTGCATCTCCAATTCGAATTTACATTATCTCCATCACCACTTGCATCACAAAAATACAAAAACAATCCATTGCATATTTATTTTCTCATTTTCATTTAGTAGTAGATTTAATTATCGCACATTTACTTTCAGTTTTGCATTGCAATTTAGAAGTCTCACACCTTGTGCTTGACAACCACTTGGTGAGGTTGAGTGCACAAAATTCTCTACTTGTTTGCAGGATCCTGGAGGAAGCTTGGAAGACAACTGCTGAAATACTGGCTCCCCAAGAGTTTGATATAAACCCTCGAGTCACCCTCGTGGGGAAGAAGGCTTGCCACTAGCCACACACTCTGCAGTTGGAGTCTCTACCTAGCCATCACACACCTCCTCATACGATTCGATGGATCCTTCTGGCAGGTTCATGAGATAGACGAGAGAGGCCCCCTTGAGGGCCATTGGTAGCCAGTTGGTCATGCACTTGTCGTTCCCCTTCGCAGGGCAAACGCTGAGGCTGTACAGCTGCAGGAAGTTGAGGGAAGGTGGTGCCGTCGTAGAAGGATGGCAGCGTCGGGTTGAATTTCGGCGACAATGCGACAGTGCGAAGCTGCTTGGTGAACGCGAGGGAGCCCCCAACATAGACCGTGGCGCGTCCGTCATTGTCCGCCGAGCTGTTGGCACGACAGGCTCTGGCGAGGTCGCAGATGGTGCGCCGCTCACGCTCGTGGCTGCGTTCCATCTGTACACGCGCATTCGGCGGGGTGCCCAAGATCTGGCAGTTGTTGTTGCTTTTGTCACGCACCTTGGTGGTGTGGGCCATGTCAGGGAACATCGTGCGGGGATCTCTTTGCACTAGCAAAGTTGCGCCGTGGGAAGGGGGTGGCGCGTCATGAGCTGCCGCACTCCTGGGCTGGCCAATGCCGCCTCCCCGCGACTGTCGCTGGGGGACGTTTGCAGCAATGACGAGCTCCTAGAGGCAGGCGAGCCATGCGGCGTGCCCTTCCGACACAGGCGGGTGCATGAGCAGCTCCCGGGCCAGCAATAGAGCTGCAGTGGGGGTGGGCTGCTCCTGGCGTCCCTGCGTTCCTGACGGCGATGGTGGCAGATGCTGAGACACTGACGCGTCTCAGTACAACATGTGGGAGAATCCTTCATCCTCAGTATCGTGTGCGCCACTAGCGCAAGCGGGGTCATGTTGCTGCGAGTCGTCGTTGTTGTCGTTTCCAGTCGGGTTAGCCTGGTCCCTGCGGCGAGCGCGCTCGACTCGGGTGAGGCGAGGGCTGGTCGGGGCAGCTGATGCCATGGAGACGAGAAGGTGAAGGAGTTCCTTAGCCCCCTACCTGACGAGCCAAATATCGGAGAGTGGTCTGTCAGGGACAGGAACTCTCGAGAGGTTCGAACACAGGGGGCTAACCGCACTTCCTACACCTCCCGAGAGGCTTCGCAAGAAAATCTTGGGATCAACGACAATGGCGACACAGAGAGTTTACCCAGGTTCAGGCCACCTTGCGTTGTAAAACCCTACTACTTCTTGTCTGATGGATTGCACTACTATAGTTACAGTACAAGATGCGAGCTTATGCTCGGGTAAGATCTAGAGGGCTCCGAATGAGTTGAGCTCTCCTTCTATAGAGGCCAAGGGGATTTCCTTTATACTGACATTGGACCTCCTTCCCACTCATTCTTGGCGGGAAAGGGTTACCACAAGTTGCCAAAGTCGAGACTAGCTGTGCTCTGTGTCGTCTGCTGGTCTTGGTCGCCGAGGACATCACCACCATCCATGATAGGGCGGTGGGGACGTACGGTGACGTTTCCTCCATCTTGTAGCACCGTCTTGGTCTCCTTGCATCAAAGAGGAAGTCCTAGGGAGAAGCTATGGCCCGGACAGCTGTCTCCCATGCTTTATACATGAGAATGGCAAGTGCCGCTAAAGTGACTCTGCGGCTTTGTGTCTCCCCCGTCAGCGTGCAGTGGTGCGTGCGTCTGCCGCACATGCTCTATCTCCTCCAGAGGGTATAGAATCCTTAGGAAGGACCGGAAGGCGAGGTAGAGTTCCTCCCCGAAGATGAGGCAACGAGGCTCCTCTGGAGGGATCAGCCTCCTGCTGGCCGGGCTCTGGCGAGGACCAATTCTAACCGAGGTGGCTTCACATCGTGAAGCGGGCTCGATGATCTCGTGAATGCCTACTGGGCTGGGCTGCGGCGGATGAGCCAGGATACCTGATATCCGCATGCCCGACAGTATTAAGTTGCAGCAACAAAGTGATTGCTATGTGTGCAATAGACAAATGCATTAAGAATAATACGTAATGTAATCAGTGGTTCCCAACCGTAGACAAGAGCACCACCGTTTTCTCCTTAAAAGCAACAACACATCCCCCCCCCCCCCGCACGTTTCTATCACTCAAGCACAGGCAACAAGGAGGCATGAACCCACTATCTAGCATATAAACCCTGTCTTGCAGGAGAAAACAACTACTTAGCCAAGCTAATCATAAACACCGGAGAGAATTGCAAGACAAGATTAAAACTCTCCATAAATATAATGGAAGCATCTAAGATTGACATGAACAAAATAATCATAATCTCATGGTTCATCGGATCCCAGCAAACACAACATGCACAATTACATAAATGGTGATCTCGATCATGTGAGGCAGCTCACAGGACTCTAACCATGGAGGCATAGGGTAGAGAACAACGATATAGATACTGCTATGGACTCGTAGTACCGAGAAGAACTACTCACACATATGTCTGGAGGCGATTATTGCGATGTAGAGACCTCCGGTGACGACCCCCCTCTCCGGCAGGGTGCCGAAGCAGGACTCCAGAAGCCCTAGATTGGACTTTCGAGGTGACAGTGCCTCTATGTATGTTTCATGTAAAATAACTTCGTCCCCCATGATTTTAGGGTTAGGGGAAATTTATAAGCGAAGGGGGGAGGTGAGGAAGTGCTCAGGGCCCCCCAGCCCCCCCCCAGGCGCGGCTTCGGGTGGACCCATGCCTGGCATCCGCCTGGTGGTGCCCTAGATCCCCTCTGAGTCCCCTTTGGACTCCGTCTTGTTGCGGGTAAAAAATGCCTTTCGTGACAACCCTTTTCGAGAATATTTCCTTCAGAACTTTTCTGAAATAGAAAAACGGCAAAAACAACAACTGGTCCGGGGCATCTTGTTAATAGGTTAGTCGATGAAAACATTCGGAAAACAAGCATAGAGCATCAAAAATTATATATACGTTTGCAACGTATCAGACCCCAAGGAGCCAGCTGAGGAAGGATGATGGGAGGAATATGCTGCCCAAGAGGAGCATCTGCATCAACAAGGAGGCGGATGGGCTGAATGGGGCTACCAAGCACCACCACCGCCACAACATGGACAAGGTAACTCCGTTGACCGCTCGGAGTACACTCATCTCGTGGGACGAGTGGGAGAGGTTTATCAAGCACTCTAGGGTGTGAGCACCAACTTAGAATACCTCAACACGAGCTTCACTTACTTCATGAACTTGTGGGGACATAACCCACCACCACACGACGACGACCAGTAGCCTGGTTAGGACAAAAACCTAAGGTTGGGGAAGGATAGAATCCTCCACACTTTTGCATTCATGTTTATTTTCATTTTTTAGCATGTTTAATTTCAGCACTTGCATTCTTATTAAAAACACACACAAAATTAGAGTACCCTTTTATTTGCTCTTTCTATTATTGAAACCGCAAAAAAATTAGTTAGAGATTTTGTATATATTCTTTTTCTTTCTCTTTTGTTTTCGTTTTTGTTTATGTTTTGCAGAGAATTTCAACTCGTGTGAGATAGCAAGGAAAACAAAACAGAAGATGGATCGAACAAGGCACAAAACTAGCAATAGGAGGTATGTCACTCTCATTTTCTTAGCTCTTGCAAGGTTAAATACGATGATATTATTATTTGTTTGGTTGCACCTAAAACATGTTCCCCGTCTAGTTTGTTAGTTCTAACCTCTGTTCAAGATATCGGCCGATATTCCGATAAATCGGCCTATTTATCGCTTACAGGGTTTGGACGATAGGATAAACCGGCCGATATTTTGGCAGATATACCGATATTTCATTAGATATTTGATAAATCGGCCGATTTACTACTTATCGGGGGTCGACCGATAAGTTACCGATAATCGAGATCTTGAACAGTGGTTCCAAGAGTATTTCCTTCAACGTTAGTCTCACTATTTTTAACTTGAAGAACGATGCAGTATCTAAAGTTTAGAAAAAAAATCTAGTGATCATCTTTTGTGAATGAGGTGAAGAGAAAGAAAAAAATATTGCTCATTGTTGTTGAAGTATGACTTTGATTTATCCTCCACACTATGATATTGAAAGATTAAATTGTTATTGTCAAACTGGTGCTAAGTACTTGTGAACTGCTTGATGTTATTATATGAAAAGTCAACTTCAATCGTTAAATTCATTGAGAGCCCATGGGTACTCATCCTAATTTTGACTAAGACCACTACTCAGCTGGCCAATGAACAATCTAGGACGAGTAATGGTGTTGACTGTTCCTCTAGCCAACGAATGATCTACCCGGGGAAATACTAGATATCGGCTATGAGCAGAAGGGATCTTGTGACGGACACGTTATAATTTTCCACCTCCAAACTTGACTCTCACATCATGGTTATGACTGGAAACAGGATTGTAGTTCTTCATCACTACGTCATGCAATATAATTGGTCTAACCATCTTTGTTATTTTAACACCAAGCATTGTTTACTTGTTTTACTCTGATAACCGGTTAGCAAAGCAATCCAATCCAATTTTGAAACTTTAAAAGTGGAGGAGAAAATTAAAAGTACATGCTTTGCATCAATGTTTTAACAAGAAGAATTATTCATGCATCCAAACAGTTTTTACTCTCATTACGTGAGAGGAGCTTTTGATTGTACCTCGCAGCATGTTAAAATCTTGAAACTATTATTGTAAGAAATGTTCTTTCATTTAACGAATTATTGAGTGGTTAGGCAGCGAGTGTTTAGGATGCAACCAACCAAAGGTTATTATCATTCTATTTAAAAATGCAAGAATTATGAAGTGGCATATTACCTTGAGTTATTTTGAGTTTCTTGTTAAGAGCCATGCTCCTTTTTGTTTTCTTTGTTAGATTACTCAGGACGAGTAATGGTTTAAGTTTGGGGGAGTTGATGGCTCTATTTTTGGTGTTATTTTATCTTGGCATTCCCCCTTGTTTTATTGGATTTTCATATTGTTTTCACTCTTACACTAACCCAAACAATGCTATGTTTGGAGATGTTTCATTTCTTCATGGAGATTTTAGGAACGTTACTAAGAAGGAAGGAAATTGTGCATATTAATGATAATTGGAGCAAAACAAGCAATTCTAGAAAAAGGAAATCAGAATTAATTCGTAGAAATCTTTAACGACATCAGTACGGTCACTCCCGATCGTACCACTCGCCGTACCGCATGTCACTGCCTCCAGCACATAAAAAAGAACAACTTTCGTGAAGAGGCGGGGCGGGGGGGGGGGGTGGGGACTAAAAATAGACGCCGCCGCCGCCAGAAGAGTCAGAAGGAAGGAGTTCCGGAGAGGATAAGCCCTGTCTGATCCTGTCGGAGATCGCCCTCCTCAACACCATCCACCACACCATCCATTACCATTGTAATAAGTTTAGGGTTTTGAGAACTCTCATATAGATTGAAATCTATTTTGGTGTTTGTTGATTCGAGGATTACTGTGGCTTGCTACGGTAATATAGAAATAAACTTTCCACTTTTAATTATTGAGTTTATGTTTGTTAACTCTCTCATGTGCGAGTAAATTCTCACATGCGTGGGAGATCTGTTTCTCGGTGTGTCGCTGGCGTTCGTCGTTATCTGCGACGGCGCTGGCGGCTGGGCGATGTGGTTTCTGTAGAGCGAGGATGTTGGTCCGGAGGTGGTGGATCTATCGTTCTTCTCCGACTTTGTTGATGGGAGGCAGGGAATCTTGGTCCAAGACAGCACGGGGATGTCCCCCGGTCGACGTGCCACAACGACATGTGTCTTGTTGCGTGCAACATGCATGTTTATCGGCTCACAAAACCTCGTTGTCGATGGTATTTTTTAGATCCTGCAACGGTGGAGTCTCGCCGTCCCTTCCAGCGTGCATCTTGACGGTGCTGGAGTTGGGCGTCAGCCGCTAGATTCGGTGGTTGCAGGAAACCCTAGGGATCATTTTGTATTTCTTGATCTCTTAGCATGTTTCGTGCAAAGTTTTCAGGATAATCATCTTATCCCGGTCTATCTTTTAGTGTCCACATATGTTGCATTATGTAACTTAATTAATTTTCGATTAATGAAACATGTGGCTGCTAAAAAAAACAGAGCTGGTTTGCACGTTTGAGCTGAGTCGTAAGTGCGAAGTGACTAGACGAGTACGGTAAGCAACCTATATCCGTTAGAGAGAATTCCTTATTTGGCCCTTCCTTAAAATCATGTTCCCTATTTGGCCCTAAAAAAGAAAACCTTCCCTATCTGACACCTTAAATTCATTTTCTTTCTAACATGGCCCTATAGTGCATTCTTAACACAAATGGGGATGTAAAAAGACTCTTTTACCCCTGATGAATTTTTGTACCAAAATTCATCGTAGAAGTTAAAAATAAGCAACAAATTGACACATGTTCCGACATGTAGGGACCACCGCTTAGCCTAATAAAAAAAATGTGCGTGTTGCCCTGTGCGCGCGCTGTGCCGTGCGTGCGTGCCGCGGCCGCGTGCGAGCATGCGTGTTGTGCCGCCGCCGTGCGGGCTGTGCCGTGCGTGCGTGCCGCGGCCGCGTGCGTGCGTGATGTGCCGCCGTGCGGGCTGTGCCGTGCGTGCTGCCTGATGTGTCAAATAAAATATTCACCCTGCCTGGTAGCTTTTACGAGGGCGGCTAGCTGGTTTAGGCACAGTACAGACAACAAGAGTACTACCGTGTTGAAAAATCAAAAGTATACTTGTCTCCAGACCTCTAAATACAACTATCAGTGCCAAATATAAGTTCAAGTATATCTGTATATGAGCTAAATATTGATAAATATATTAGTACATAAAAAAAGGAAAAATATTTGACTGCGGTCTAAATAACAACCTTATTTCATTCGGTACCTATTTTCGTTTATTTTCAACTTTAATTATGAAATTTTGGTACAAAAATTCATCAGGGGCAAAATAGTCTTTTTACGTCCTCATCTGTGTTTAGAATGCACTATAGGGCCATATTAGAAAGAAAATGAAGTTAAAGTGTCAAATAGGAAAGAATTCTTTTTTTAGGACGGTAACAAAAATTTAAGGAAGGCCAAATAAGGAATTCTTTTTTTTTTGAAAAACCAAATAAGGAATTCTCTCAATCCGTTATGCCATTACTAGTCCCCCATGCGTGAGCTGGCCAGGCTTTAAGAAGTATCGGCGAGTAGGGCAGGACGGCAGGCCCAGCGCGTGGACCACGAGGCAGAGCAACATGGCCTCCGGCGTCAGAGAAGACCGCGGACGCCGACCGGCGAGCAATCAAGTCATCACACAGGCATAGCGGGGAGAGCGAGTAGCGGAAACTGGAAAGAGCCAAAAGCTGGGCCAGGGGAAAGGTAATTTAAAGGCGGGAGTTTTACTTGGGGATTAGGTACAGGCTGTGGCCACAAGTGAAGCGCGTAGCGTGTTCGATCCAGAAGAGAAGCATATCACCTGCTCGTAGCTCTGCACTCAATTCATCACACTTCCGCAGCCACGTCAAAAAAAAAATGGAAGGGAGCTGCAACGGAGACTCGCGTAGGATGGTTGTCATGTACCCTGCGCCGGGCGCAGGCCATCTGATCCCGGCCGTGGAGTTTGGCGGGCAGCTTGTGGCACACGGCCTCTCGGTCACCATCGTTTTACGTGGTCGTCCGGCCGAAAACGCCACACCCACCGCGCCCTCCGTGTTCGGCGCCGCTTCAGCCAGCCCCTTCCTATCGTTCCACTACATCCCGGAAGCGCCACTACCGCCCGGAGTGCCGGAGGGCGACCATGCGGCGAAGCCTTTCGAGCTCTCCCGCGCCGCCATCCCTGGACTCCGTGACTTCCTTCGCGTCGCCTCCCCGGCGGCGCTCCTCCTCGACTTCTTCTGCTACAGCGCCGCCGACGCCGGCGCAGAGGTCGGCATCCCGACGTATTTCTTCTTCCTGACCTGCACCGCCGGCCTCGCGGTACTGCTCCACATGCCCGTCCTCCACACGCGAAACGCTGTGAGCATCGGTGACCTCGGCAGCGAGCCCGTGCACGTGCCGGGTGTCCCTCCGATACCGGCGAACGACTTCCCCGCTGCTTTCCTCGACCGGACTAGCCTGAGCTACCATCATTTCCTCGCCTTGTCCGGAAAGATGTGCGAGTCCCGTGGTGTTATCGTGAACAGCTGCCGCTCCCTGGAGCCGCGCGCCACCGACGCCGTCGTCTCCGGCCTCTGCACGCCCCCGACGCGCGCGACGCCGCCCATATTTTGCGTCGGTCCACTGGTTAAGTCAGAGGAGGTGGTGGATCAGCGGGGCAAGGAGTGCCTTGCGTGGCTAGACACGCAGCCCAAGGCCAGCGTCGTGTTCCTCTGCTTCGGAAGCATGGGCCGGTTCAGCGCCGAGCAGATCAAGGAGATGGCGGCGGGGCTGGAGATGAGCGGGCAACGCTTCCTCTGGGTCGTGCGCACCCCGCCGGGGGTCGACGAGCTGGAGCTGGACGCGCTCCTCCTGAACGGCTTCCTGGACCGGACTAAGGACAGAGGGCTTGTGGTCATGTCGTGGGCGCCGCAGCGGGAAGTTTTGGCCCATGGCTCCGTCGGCGGGTTCGTGACGCACTGCGGGTGGAACTCTGTGCTGGAGGCGGTCATGTCGGGCGTGCCGATGCTGGCATGGCCGCTGTATGCGGAGCAGCGGATGAACAAGGTTTTCTTGGTGGAGGAGTTGCAGCTGGCTGTGGCGGTGGAAGGGGGTGAAAATGGCGTCGTGACGGCCGAGGAGATCGAGGGGAAGGTCAGTTGGCTGATGGACTCTGATGGCGGGAGGGAGCTCCGGGAGCGGACGTTGGCGGCCATGAGGGAGGCTAGGGAGGCGCTGGGCGACGGCGGGGATTCCAGGGTGGCACTCCAGCAGCTCGTGCAACAGTGGATCATGTGATAGGTACTTGTTGCGCAACCGTGGATCCTGGGACTGGGACTGGCACTGTTTGCCTGCCAAATAAAACCATGTTCACTTGTTTGCATGTTTTGCTAAAACAAGATATATTTTGAAAGGAGTTCAGTAAAAGCCGTATGCTTACGTTTTCACTTCTTGTTGGTCTGAAGTCTGAACGTTTTAGCTTTTGTTAGGATTTAATTAATTATGTTAATTAAAGGATAATCCTCCCTGTGTAATATCCCGTGCGGTTGTTACCGTCACGACGCTCCCTCGCACCCCTACGAGAGGACACGCCTATTCTTTCGCGTCCGTTCCCTTGCATATATACCGTGATCTTCAATTGAATAAACGACGGTTCGATCCATTTATTTCCTCTTCTTTCGCATTCGTTCTCTTGTATATACTAGTAGACGTGTACGTGCAGCGCACGTATCATGATTTATTAGCAAAACTTCGGTTTGAATTATATTTTTGTTGGTTGTGTTGATTTTTTCATCTTGCAATTCTTTATTTTTATATGATCATCATTTAATTCCTATTCGTCCAGAAAGACATCTATTTTCTTTCTAATTGAGTTATATAAATCTTGTATAGTGTTTTTATCTATACCTATGAGTCAAAATCGATTTTGCGAAAATATCTCCTGTAAAGTATTCCATGAAATTTAACTAAAGCCTCTGCCCAGCCCGCTTTACTCAATCAAAACGCCCTCCCTACCACTGGACTCGACCACTTTCCACTCCCCGCCAATGTGGGCAGTTACCTCGCACAAGCAGCACACCCTTACTCATTCTTCATTGCTCGTCGTGATTCCGGTCACCGAAAAATACGTAGAAAATAATAATCGGTTGACCTAAATAATATAATCGTAGGATGGTCCTCCCTTCTCATCTTAATCATAGGATTGTCACTTCATGGGCAAAATATATACGTTATCTCATTTAAGTTGGTTACATGTATTTCACCTTATTTCTCCAGCATGTTTAATGTGAACTGTGTCCTCACATCCTTTGCTGAGTTGAGATGATACAAACACGCTGCCACATTACCCTCTTTAGAGTTCTTTGCCAAAATATCTACATAAGCTTGTATGTATGCAATCTAAAGATTGTAACATTGTAGAACCACATGATGCCCATGACACAAAGACCTCAGAGTTTACATACGTCTGAACTTAGACAATTTAATTAAAAAAAGGAGGATATTGATCGACTAATCTGCTCACACTCATATTGGAAGTAGAAAAGAAAATAATGTAATATATTTAATCTGAAATCATATTTTTGATGGAATTAGTCTTCGGTACCCAATAAATTGAAGTATTTACCTCTAGTCTATGATAGATATCAACACTCACCATTCACAAGCAGCGAGTCCGCTTCGAGCCTATGTTCGCAGAAACAAGAAAGACAACATTATGATGAGAATGGAGGACCATCCTATATATGGGAAAGAAAGCGACCAGTTGGTTGACAATGGGGTGTTGCTTGACAGAGAAGGCCGGTCGCTGCTGCTGTTGACGGAGAGAGCCAACCGTTGTTGTTGTTGTTGCTTGACAGAGATATGCCTAGAAGGCGTGCGCTCAGAGGTGATCGTCGCGTGTGGGCGCTGGCGACTGGATTACGACGGTGTCTAGTGGCTGCGCACACGGCGGACAGAAGCTCGATGCCGCATCGTAGTACACCAGCATGCATCACGTGTCCCGCGCGTGCGGCGGGAATTTTCCACGAGGGTTAGCTGCTTTGACGCGAGACGCTTCACCTGGCATTGTGCGTTCTCCTGTTTGGATTTCATAATATACGCTAATCCTCGCTCCGGCCGGCCCTGGCAGATATAATCCTTAGAGCACAGCCGGAACTGAAAAATTCCGGCGCTTTTAGGGGCTGCGTTCAGTTCCGAGGCCATAGCAGAGCCCGAAAACTCGGCCCGGCCTGAAAACGCGATAGAGGCCCCCCGAATCCCCCCTCCCAGCCCCTACTTATTCGGCATCACGGGCCGTTTTTGGTCTATGACCGAAAACCTAGCCCCGCCGCCGACGACAAATCTCCATAGCCAATCCCAAACTCCGGCGAGCAATAAAACCGCATCGCGGACAAATCAAGCAACACCACCAACAATGGCTCGTAGACCTAGCTCGGGCGGGTCCGGGAGAGGCCACCGCGGCGCCGGCGATGACCCTGAGCGGAAACGGCTCGTCTGTTCCGACGGCGCCCGCAAGAGGGGTTCCTAGAGGTTCATCCGCGCGGGCATGCCCATCCCGGAGAAGCTCCGCTACCGCGCCGTGGAGGAGTACGACCTGCAAATGCGCGGTGACGGGCAGGGGTACGACCCGCAGGCATTCGCCTCCACCGTCGCACCGGACGACTTCGTCCTCTGCGCCCAGACGGCGGCGGAAGAGAAACAACTCAAGGAGTTGCGCCAGGCGGCGGAAGAGCTCCTCCAGGGAGGCCTCGCCGCGGACACGGCGCACAGGGAGCGCACGGCATACTGGAAGCAGGTGGCTGAGGACGACGCCAAGGTGTGCATCAACCTCACCTCCGATGTGGAGTGAGGTCGTCGTAGTTGCTAGGCTCGCCGTAATTGTGTAGGATCGCCGTAGTGCCGTAGTTGGCGATGAAATTTTGATGTATGCCAAAGTTCGCGCGCAGATGTTCGTCACTGATCGCGGTGAGTTCATCGTGTTATGAATAAAATCGAATTTTCAGTTCAGTTTATATGGGTTTTGCTACCATCTCTCCCTCGGCAACCCGTAGAAACAGGCAAAACGCGAACTGAAAAGCGTTTTTTCGGTTCGCGTTATAAGGGCTCTGCTAGAGTTGCTCTTAGAAGCGAATGCACATGTGAGTAGCCTATTTCCGGTACCGGGAGACGGTAGAGAAGATGAACCTTATAAGGCTCGATGTAAAGACTATCTAGAACAGTTGGGATATCGTGCAACGGCAACTCGGCCAGTTTCAACATCTAGAAGAGTTGAGGAGTTGAGGTAGTGCAGCGGCAATGCGACCAGCTTCCTTCGAGTAGTATTCTTGGGATCGATCAAGCTCGTAGCTATGTGGAGATCCAGTCAATGGAATCATCAAATCGGACGCCTAGGTTTTCGTCTCGATCGCCGCACATATATGTGTATTTACGTCCCTCCCAAAAAAATTTGGTGCTTTTATGTGATAGATCACGTTCCTGTAACGTGTGTGCTGATGTATCCATAAGGTTTTTTTTACGTGATTGGTCAGGTCTGTAACATGACGGTGCTGTCATGTGGGATCGATCAGGTTTCCACGCGTGAGCTGTCAGGTGATCGTTCTGGTTTCCAGGTGTGAGTTGATGATCGATAAGGTTTTTACTTTTCTCTACAGGAACATGTCCGCTGCTAACATATTAAGGTGTGCTCTACATTAGGATGATCCAGGTCATTGATTGGAAACTATTGAACGCTTGTGATTTAATGTGCTCAACTCAACATTAAAGTAATCTAGGCTGTTGAATTCTGATGGTTTGATGGCTGGGATTTAATGTATCTACGAAGTTTGCTCTTTTATAAGTAGTTTAGATACCGCGATCTTCAATGGAATAAACAACGGTTCATTCATTAGAAACCACATGCCGGATTTTTTCCCTAGCGAAAAACCTAGGGTTTCTCTTTCCTCCAGCCACTCCCATCGCCGAGAGTTTTTAACCCGATATACACCCTCGATCATGCCATCGTCTCGACGACGTGATCCCATTATGGCGGGCCAAGGTGGCTCGAGCTGAGCAAACTCTGGTGGAGGGGATGTAGAGGACATGCTATACAGATCGGTTCTCCTTGATGAGGGAGAGGACGAATTTGTTTGGGAAGATGAAGTGGAGAAACCAGATCTCCAAGCGAAGTGGCTTGCTATAGCAAAAGTTCGTACGACCAAGGGATTTAGCCCCTCAGCTCTATATGCAGAGATGCGATCAGCATGGAACTCTGCAAAACTGGTACGTTGGAGATTGATCGAGGTGAATTTATTCACGATCCAATTTCTGATGTCTTGCATATGGGAACACTGCGATGCGTGGAGGACCTTGGCTATTCAGGAATCAAGCAGCGATCATCGAAAACTAAGATGGATATACAAACCCTAGTTCGATCAAACTTGATAAAATTGAGGTATGGGCAAGAGTTCTCAAATTACCGGACAATTATCTCAATGAAGCAGTGATCAAAGGCATGTGCCTCAACATGGGTGCAATCTCTGAGGTCCAAATCCAGTTACCAGGAGGATATGTGGGATCCTTCGTCCGCATTCGAGTTAAGCTAGATTTCAATAAGAAACTAATCCGTTTTGTCCCGATTACGTGGGCAGCAAAGATATATTGATACCAAATAAAGTATGAGAAACTCCCCAATTTCTGCTGGCAATGCGGCTTGATGGGCCACTGGCACGAAGAATATGGTACGAGGTAACATGAAAAGACAAAGTTCGAGTGGGAAGATTTTATGATATGGGGTGGCCCGATCTTCTCTATGAGCAACTCGAAAATATGGTGGATGTATGATAAGATAAATATTGCTACACTGAAAACTCTTCTTGGCTGACCCCTGATGTCAATGCAACAACAACCAATCCCTTTGGATATTCTCAACTATACACACTTGCACCGAGTAGCCACTGACTACGAATTGGTCATGTACCTCCTTATTCCCAATGGAACAACATATATACGCAGAATTTGCAAAGGGTAATACTTCAAGATGAATGCTTACAAGCAAGTTCAATCTACGAAATCTAGGGTTTATTTTTAACGTAGTCTAAACTCTCCAACTCGCAATACCTAGCTATTTATGAGGGGTAGGGGTGCGTCCAAGGGGTATGGCGCACGACCTCCTAGATGTTTCGGATTGGACTCTAATCCAAAATAAAAACAGATACAAACTGACCCAATATGGTGCAGCCTAATAGGACTCGCAGGTCCTGGGCCTAATAGCTAATTAGGTCCCATATATGGCGCGGCAATGGGGCATTGGGCGCCATCCCCTCTCTTTTTTCCCCCAGGTTATGGTTGTTTTCCAGCTTCTAAACCTTGTTTTCCAGCCGGAAAATTTTATTTTCTTCAAGTATCCTCTTGTTTTTCAGCTGCTCCTTCTTGTTTTCCAGATCCTCTTGATGTTCTTCTCCATCCATGTTTGTATTATAATAACCCTGATCATACATAAATGCATAGACTTAGGCATTATAAAATTCTCATAAGCACAAACATCATATTCTATTAAGAGTGAGTTCACCTGTTGTTCTAATAACTTGGTTCTTGATCTTGTCATAGGTCCAAGTCTCACTCCACTATTATTGTCTTGAACAACAACACTTTCACATGTATGTATTGGTGAAGATCTAGGGATGTCCTCATCATCCCCCCCCTTGAAAAGGCGTCGTCCTCGACACATCAAGGTCATCTCCATAGTATGGTGTCAAAGCAGCAACATTGAATGAATTACTCACACCAAACTCATGAGCTGGAAGATGTATCTAATATGCAATGTCATTCATTCGTCCAAGAACCTTGTATGGAGCTGCACCACGTGCCATCAATTTGTACTTGCGCAATGATGGGAATTTGTCCTTGCGAAAATGTACCCACACCATGTCACCAGCCTGAAATATCACATGTTTTCTTTTCTTGTTAACACGCTCAACCACATGTTGTTCCTTCTTCTCAATTGCAATCTTGGTCTTCTCATGTATCTTTCTCACAAAATCAGCACGCTCCGAAGCCTCCATATCAACTCTCTCATGTATAGGAAGCGACAACAAATCAAGTGGAGTTATGGGTTTGAAACCGTACACCACCTTAAACGGGCATAGCTGAGTAGTAGAGTGTACATCCCTGTTATATGCAAACTCAACATGTGGCAAACACTCCTCCCACTCCCGCATATTTTTCTCGGTCATGGATCGCAACAATGTTGATAATGTGCGATTCACCACCTCCGTTTTTCCATCAGTTTGGGGTGACAAGTAGTAGAAAACAACAACTTTGTCCCCAACTTCCCCCATAGTGTCTTCCAGAAATAGCTCATAAAGTTCACATCACGATCAGAAACAATAGTCTTGGGTAATCCATACAATCTCATTATGTCTCTGAAAAACAGATTAGCAATATGTGACGCATCATCGCTCTTGTGGCATGCAATAAGAGAATCTACCCACTACCACGAATATATAATCAGTTCCTCTCTTAGTCCTCGGTAATCCTGGCACAAAGACCATACTAATATCCTCCCATGGTGCAATAGGTGCAGGAAGAGGATGATGGTGTGTGAACACACATTCGTTGGGAGACCCCAAGAGGAAGGTATGATGAGTACAACAGAAGTTTTTCCCTCAGTAAGAAACCAAGGTTTAAACGGACTAGTAGGAGAAATAAATCACTTCTGAAGGTTGTTGACATCTGATGTTCGCAGGGCGCACTACCAGGCTCAGCAGCAACGTGGAATCTGCACACAGCACAACCAAGATACTTTGCCCCAATGAAACAGTGAGGTCGTCAATCTCACCGGTCTTGCTGAAAATAAAGGATTAGACGTATAGTGTGGAAAATGATGTTTGTTTGCAGTGAATGAAATGAGAGTAGTGTTTGCAGTGGGTTGTATTATCAGTGTAAAAGAATGGACCGGGGTCCACAGTTCACTAGTGGTGTCTCTCCATAACAGATAAATAACATGCTAGATGAACAAATTACAGTCGGGCAATTGACAAATAGAGAATGCACCATAATGCATATACATGACATGATGACTACTATGATATTCATTTGGGAATAACAACATGATACATAGACCGTTATCCAATTGCATCTATGACTAATAATCCACCCTCAGGACGTCATCCGAGCAAACTTTGGGTATTAAGTTGCAAGCAACAGATTATTGCATTAAGTAAAGTGTGTAATGTAAACAACACAATTATCCTTAGACAAAGCATTGTTGTTTTACTCCTAGTGGCAACAGCATATCCACAATCTTAGAAGTTACTGTCACTCTCCAAGATTACTAGAGGCGTGAACCCACTATCTAGCATAAATACTCCCTCTTGGAGTCACAAGCATCTACTTGGCCAGAGCATCTACTAGCAATGGAGAGCATGCAAGATCACAAAAAAAAATATGATAGATCTATAATAAACTTGACATAGTATTCAATATTCATCGGATCCCAACAAACACAACATGTAGCATTACAAGAAGATGATCTTGATCATGTTAGGCAGCTCACAAGATCTAAACATGAGGGCACAAAATTGGAGAAGACATCCATCTAGCTACTGCTATGGACCCGTAGTCCAAGGATGAAATACTCACACATAACTCCGGACGGCGGCTGCGGAACTTTTCATGGATGGAGGCTCGGGAACTTAGGGTTTTCCCGAGGAAGGCAATATATAGGCAGAAGGGCGATGCCGGTGGGTGATGGTGCAGGTGTGCACTCGTTAGGAAACCCCAAGAGAAAGGTTATGAAGAGTGCAGCGACAAGTTTTCCCTTAGAAAGAAACCAAGGTTGAGTCGACCAGTAGGAGAAAGAAATCACTTCCGAAGGTTAATGCAGCTGATGTTGGCAGGGCGCACTGCCGGTTCAGCAGCAACGTGGAATCTACACAACAGAATCAAATTACTTTTCCCCAACGAAGCAGTGAGGTTGTCAATCTCACCGGTTTTGCTAAAACAAAGGATTAGACGTATAGTGTGGAAAGTAGTACTTGTTTGCAGTAGATGAAAGAGAACAATAACTGCAGTAGGAAAACAGTGGTTGAAGTGGTTGTATTATCAATGTAAAGAAATGGACCGGGGTCCACAAGTCACTAGAGGTGTCTCTCCAAAACAGATAGATAACATGATAGGTAAACAAATTACAGCTGGGCAATTGACAGATATAAAGGTTGCACCGTAGCGCATATGCATGACATGATGATTACTATGTGATTCATGCGGGCATTACAACAAGATACATAGACCGTTATCCAACTGCATCTATGAATAACAATCCACCCTCGGAGTGTCATCCGATCAAACCTTGGGTATTAAGTTGCAAGCAACAAATAATTGCATCAAGCAAAGTGTGTAATGTAAACAACAAAATTATCCTTAGACAAAGCATTGTTGTTTTCTCCCTAATGGCAACAGCACATCCCTCACCTGTTACATTTCTGTTAGTCGAGCGTGGGTGAAAGGGAGGCATGAACCCACTATCGAGCATAAATACTCCCTCTTGGAGTTGCAAGCATCAACTTGGCCAGAGCATCTACTAGTAACGGAGAGCATGCAAGATCATAAATAATATACACATGAAAGAACATGATAGATTGATAATCATTGGACATAGCATTCAATATTCATCGGATCCCATCAAACACAATATGTATCATTACAATAAGATGATCTTGATCATGTTAGGCAGATCACAAGATCTAAACTTGAGGCATAAAGAGGAGAGAACAACCATCTAACTACTTCTATGGACCCGTAGTCCAGGGATGAAGTACTCACGCAGCACTCCGGAGGCAGGCATGGTGATGAAGAGCCCTTCGGTGACGATTCCTCCTCCCGGCAGGGTGCCGGGGAGAGCTCCAGAACCCTCCCGAATTAGGGTTGACGATGACGGCGGCTACGGATATTTTTGGTGGAAAAGGATCGGGTCTTTAGGTTTAACCCTTGGAGGAGCTTAAATAGGCGAAAGGGCAACATCGGTGGGTGGCCTGGGGGCCCACACCACCAGCTGGCATGGCCAGGGGGCGCCTCCCTATGTTGTGGGGCCCCCGAGGCTCCCCTCCGGATCTCCTCCGGACTTAGTGTACGTGACAACTTTCTAAGACTCTAGGATTTTGTTCCGTCCAATTCTTAGAATATTTCCAGAGCAATTTTTCTGAAACCAAAAATAGTAGAAAACATGAACTGGCTCTGTGGCACCTTGTCAGTAGGTTAGTCCGAGAAAATCCATAAAAATGACATAAAGTTTATAACAAACATGTAGCATATGGCATGAAAATAATATGGAACATAAGAAATTATTGAGACGTATCAAGCATCTCCAAGCTTAGTTCCTACTCGTCCTCGAGTAGGTAAACGATAAAAACAAATAATTTCTAAGGTGACATGCTACCAACATAAAGTTGATCATCATAATGTAAAGCATGTAAACTAAGATCAAATGAATGAAGGATGTGGTTTATAGTTGATATCAAATAAAGTAATGTATAAACTATTAGGAAGAACAAAGTAAAACTTTTCAATGAATCAATACTAAAAGACAATCCACTGTGCAAAGTATATTAAAGATGATTTAAGCTTCAAGAACAACAATATAATCATCCTAAGCATCAAACTCTCACAACAACTCCTCTTATGATCAAGTCAAGTGACAACAATATGCACGTAGGAAAATCATCAAACTATTTTTGCACTCAAAACAAGCAAGAGTTCTGTATTGGTCCCTAGCACCTGGATGTTATGGCTAAAAGAACATTATAGGGGGTTTGGAAGGTCAATGGAAGAAAGTCTCACACAGCTGAAATTGATCATTAGACAAGAGGAAGTCGTATAATCGAAGCTATGCAAGGAGTAGTGATTTCCACACAACGGATGCACATTGAGCTATAAGTGTATGAAAGCTCTCCAATGGAACTAGTGGGGGTGCATCCAACTTTCTTGCTCACGAAGACCTAGAGCAATTTTGAGGAGGCTCATCATTGGAATATACAAGCCAAGTTATATAATGTAAGGTTCCCCACATAGTTATGTAAGTCATAAAATGAAAACTCTCTCCAAACTGAAGTATTGGTGCTAAATAAGCACAAGTGTGGAATAAATGATAGTAATGATGCCCCCTCTCTCTTTATTATCTCTCTTTGGCCCTTTTTTTTGTCTTTTTTTCTTTTTTATATATAACCTCACTGGTAGGGGAAACACTCTATTTTACAATGAATCATCACACTTTTAGTACTCATAGCTGAAACTGAAATGTCTCCGATTTATAAAACTAAATTCTCCTACCAGTGTAGCAGTATGCAAAATAACAATGAAACATGTAACATAATGAAGATGGATGTTGTATGGCAATATATCTCGGAATGACTATGGAAATGCCATGATAGGTAGGTATGGTGGTTGTTTTGAGGGAGATATTTGGGCTTATGTTTAGGAGAACAAAGTCCTCCCATCGGGTTTGGATGCACTCACGAAGTTTGCACCAACTCTCAATGTGAGAATGGGCAATGCACTGTACCAAAGAGGCTAGCAAATATGGATGGTGGATGTGCCAGAAAACCGCAACTTAGAACTCACACGTTAAAAGATTACAACTAGAAATATGATCATACAAGGCATAATGAAAATCAATCCAAGAGGGTTTGTGGCACTGACAAGTCACTATTGGTTACCCCGAATGTAGCACGTAACAAAAAGCCATTACGATTGTTATTAGCAGAGGAAGTCATATACCATTATACTATCAACTGGTTATTTGAGTGTGGCACAGTTTCAAGCTTTTAGACCAACCATTAATTGTTTTTACTTTACTAAACCAGCAGGTTTACCATTAAGCATATTAATATCTCAAAACAACAACAAATAATCAAGTGAAACAGTTTAATGATCTACAAGAGTATGCAAGTCTTTTCCAACATATCATCTACCACATGTAGCATTTTCTATTTCCATCAAACACCAAACGATATATATTTCAGCACAAACTCTCCAACTAATATAGGAATGAAACAAGAGAGTACTAACATAACTCTACTAACACTAACAGCTGTGAATAAGAGATGGATGAAAAACAAGAGCTAAAAGGATTTGAGCAGCTAGAAGACAAACTAAGAATACGGGCATGGAAGAAAACGAGTATTCATATGAAAGAGTGGAGCATGTCTCTCTCCTACACAAGAATGTTGGGTTCCAACTATATTTCTTGCATCAAGGAAAAAAACAGATGCTCCAAGTAAAGTGCATATGATGTGACCGAATAAAAATATAGTTTCACTAGAAGTGACCTGATAAATTGCTGATGAAGAATGGGATGCCTTGGGCATCCCCAAGCTTAGATGCTTGAGTCTTCTTAGAATTTTCTTGGATGAACCACAGGGGCATCCCCAAGCTTGGGCTTTTCACTCTTCTTGATCACATTATACCATCCTCTTCTCTTGACCCTTGAAAAACTTCCTTCACACCAAACTCAAAGTAATTCTCATTAGAGGGTTAGTGCACAATCAAAAATTCACATGTTCTCCTTGGAAACAAGAATTATTAATACTTTTAAAACATTAGCTATAGCCACTGATGTTTTGTCGAGCAAAGAAATCCACTCGACATTGCAAAAGAGAGAATGCAAGTAAAAAATGCAGAATCTGTCAAAACCAGAACAGTCTATAAAGACAAAAAAATTTGGGGTACTCAAATTCCTCAAATAAAAAACCACACGCTAGAAAAAGTTTCTGAATTAGCTGAGGAATAAGAACAAAAATTTGCAGGTCATTTTGATCTTTCTGTGATTTTACACAAATTTAACGGTAGACATCAGAAATTTGTTTCCTGCGCAGAAATCCAAATCTAACCTCAACTTTCACTAGAGACTTTACTTGGCACAAGAAATGCAAAAAAATAAAGATAAAAAGGAGTTGCTACAGATGTAAACAACACCTTGACTCAAGTAAAACAGAGAAAAACAATGCAAAAATAAAACCATGGGTTATCTCCCAAGAAGTGCTTTTCTTTAACGCCTTTTAGTTAGGCCCAAAAAACTAGGATCAAGTATTTTCAAGTGAAGAAGCATCCAAACTGATACAAGAAAACTCCTCAACAATGCATTTTATTTTATCTATATAAGTTTCATATGTTCCTCTCTCAATACTTTTAGGTTTACTACTTTCATCAAATAGGTTCTCAGGAACAATCCTGTCAAAATTCTTTTCCAAGGCTTCATGAGGTGCTACCAGTTTAAAGGGTATTGGTATTTTCCCTTCCTTTTCATTTGTAGGTTCGGTCTTGTCTAGTTTTTCAAGAGCACCAATAATATCTACACTTGAGCCTACCATATTAAAATGATCAAAAACTTTCCTAGCTTCTATAGCAACATCTCCAAATTCTTTAAACATGGTTTCCAAGATAAAATTCCTTTTTTTGATATCTTGAATATTATTCATGTTAAGAAATAATTGCTGCATTATGGGGTGAAGGTTAAGAAACCTAGCCTCTAACATGTGAACTAAAGAAGCTACAAAAGTTTCATAATTTGGAGCAAGTTCTACTATGGATATTTTCTCAAAATTCTCAAGCTTACTAACATGATTAAAGAATTTTTCAATGGTATCATTTCCCATTATAGAACCACTACCCGTTGATAGATGACGAAGACTTGGATCTTGGACCCTGCGGGTAAGGACACCCTCTCTCAGGCCCAAGGTTAAGGCCCAAGAAGAGGAGCCCTTGGAATGTTCCAGAAGGCCCACGTGAAGCCCACCCGCACTAACTTGCGGGTTAAGTTAGGAAATATGTAGCCGACCTAAGGTTAGAGTTCGAGTCCTCTCCGAGTAGGGTTTGAGACCTGGCCACCTATATAAGGCCAGGAGAGCCACCGGTAGAGGACCAAGCAACACCGCAACACCAAAACCTTGAGCTTGAGATCATACTCTCGACTCGAGCCATCACCATTGTAACCGATCTATTCGACTAATAGAGATCGACAGAGGCAGGAGTAAGGGTTTTACCTCTACGAGGGCCCCGAACCTGGGTAAATCTCGCCCCCTGTCTAGCCGACGATTCCACCAGCGCTCATGAGTTCTCCTAGTCGAAACCCGATAGGGTCACCTAAGGGATTTGTAGAGTCAGAGATTCAACAATTGGCGCCGACCGTGGGGATGACGGGCGCTGGATCACCGGCATCTTTGGCTTCATCGACAACCAACTCCCGTTGGAAACCATCGACTACGGCTCCGAACAATCCTATACGGATCGGATCTGTCGTGGTCACACCTCACTCGCCGGAATCACGCCCGGTATTCGAGGATCTGGAGAAGAGCGTCACCTTGATGTTCGGGAGCCTGAAATTCGTGACCAACAGGGACGGGATCCTCCACTTCTCGGATGAATCAGAAACTGAATTTGGAGCTGTCGACTCACGCCGTCATTTGGAGAAAAGCGGCGAGTCCATCCGCTTCAACGCCAACGACTACCATACCCTCTCGACAGAGGAACCATCAAGAATTCAAAGGAACTTTCGATCTACGCCTAGGACGCACGAGCCTCGACTGGCTCAAGTCTGCATGGCAGGATCGGAACAAGCCTCGGAAACGGAACATAGCGCAGCAGAGCGCAACATAATCGGCGTCTCACGGGAATCTTGGAACCGAGCGAAGGAGGCTATGCGAACGAGCAAGCCACCCGCAGCCGGGGCTTCACACAAAGACATGGTTGCCTACCACTATCACTTAGTGAGAGAAGCCACGACCATCAAAGACGCTCGGATAGATCTGGCCCGCCGAAGAAGAGCGGCGGATGAGTCGAGCCAAAGACGAGCCGGGCTGTCCATAACACCCTCGGTCGGAACCCGACCCGCGAGGAAGGGGCACACATCTACATCCGGGAACAATGAATCCCTAGCCGGGACCAGCAGATCGATAACTCCTTCTCTCATGCGAGTCGATGACAACGGCAATGTCTACCCGCAAACTCCCGCTGCCGCGGTTCTAGCCGCAGCAACTTACATGCAGATGAATCAACCGACGGAAAGTGACCCTCGGGCGGAGCAGTATAAACAAGTACGTAAGGGACTAGGACTGGCAGCCGCAAGGCTCGCCGCCTATGATCGAAAGAAAGCCGCAGAGCATCTGGAGAAGGAACAGGAGAAAGAGAAAGAGAAGGATAGAGAAGCATCCCGCAAACATAGGAGCACTTCGCCAAGAAGGGATAGATCGCCACGTCGTGGCCGAGGAAAAGAAGCACGGCGCCGTGATGACAGTCGAAGCAGCAGCGAAGGCAGTCCGAGAGACAAAAGCTCGTGACATCACAGCAGCCGCTCGTGAAAGCGAAGCAAGGAGCCAAGGAAGGACGCCGACCGCGACCGGCCAGGGCATGACGCGCGATCGGACATCGCACAAAATAAGGTAGATAAGGCAAGGGCTTCGCGATATCGCGGGCGCTCTTCGTCCAGCTCCTCGGATGATGAAACCTGCGGTGCGCTCTGCTTTGCCCGCAGCATCCGCGAAGAACCTTTACCCAGAAGATTCAAACTCAGCACGGAAGTGATAAAGTACGACGGCTCACTCGAGCCTTCTCAATGGCTAAGCGATTACCTCACGGCAGTAAAATGCCAACGTGGGAACAAGAATACAGCTATGCAATATCTCAATTTGCATCTCGTTGGCGCGGCCCGCAGCTGGCTGGAAAGAAGACCAAGATCTTGTTACGCATCATGGGATGACTTACACCGCGACTTTTGCAAAAATTTCCAGTCGACTTACAAGAGGCCAGCCACCATTGAAGAACTGCGAGCATGCAAGCAGAAAAGCGGTGAGTCTACCCGCGAATATATCCAGCGGTGGACCACGCTCAGATACACTGCGGGAACCATCTCGGAAGAAGTGGCGATTGAGGCCTTTGCGAAAGGCGCCCGAAGAGCTGCTTTCAGAGAAGAGCTAGGCAGGGCTGCACCCAAAACTATTGGGGAGCTAATGATCATAGCCGAAAAATGGGCTAACGGAGAAGACGCAGTGCGCAACGAGAGAGCATCATCACCTACGCACGATGAAGACCGCCATGGCCGAAGGAAAATAAGGAAATATTATGATCACGAGGATCGAGAGGAGCTGGTAGCGGCGGAATTCACACGAAGCCGCGATTCCGGTCACCGTGGGAATCGCGAGTGGAGACCGAAGGCTGAAGAAAAATCTCCCGAGGAAGACCTCGACGGATACTGCTCTCTACATCTATTTACAGATAAGCGCACGGGCAAAACTAAGGCAACACACCTTCTTAAGGATTGTCAAAAGTTTATCGATATCTCGGAAGCCCTCGCAAGAAAAAGATCCGCAGCCACTCAAAATTACCCACCGCTTCCAGGAGGAGGCCACCAAGGACTCCAGCCGCCACAACCCCTACCTCCACCAGCAAATCCAAACATGGCATTGGCTGCATTACCCGCACCACCTGCACAAAATTCCGGGGCCAATGCATACCCGAATCCAGCAGGACAACTCGCGATGATCCAGAAGGTATGTCCGTCCCGCAGAGCTCAAAAGACTAACACAAGGCAATTGTGCATGGCTGTGCAGACTCCGCCAACAAAGCCCGAGTACTTGAAGATGGCGGATCAACCGATCACATTCTCGATGAAAGACCACCCGCCACGAGTCCATCGACCAGGACACGCCGCCCTCGTCATCCAAGCACAGATTGGCAACTACGACTTGGCCCGCGTATTCATGGATGGTGGCAGTGGCATCAACATTATTTACGCGGATACACTCCGTCGGATGAACAGGAATCTGGACGGCCTTGCGGAATCAGAAACATCCTTCCACGGGATAGTTCCGGGAAAGGCAATCGGTCCACTTGGAACAATCAACTTAGAAGTTGTGCTGGGCACTAAAAGCAACTACAGAAGAGAATTCCTCGATTTCGAAGTCGTCGACTGGCCTTCACAGTACCACGCCATTCTTGGTCGAACATCGTTCGCCAGATTCATGGCAGTACCACATTACGCCTACCTGAAGCTCAAGTTACCTGGAGAATATGGTGTGATCACAATCGATGGAGACTTTCAGAAATCCAACAAGTGCGACATTGAATTCAACGAGATTGCAAAACCTTTCGGGATGCAAGAAGAATTTCAAGAGCTGGCAAATACCACGGATCACTCCGTGATGCCCCTCACGAAGAAAAACGCGCCTGAGCTAGAGTTCAGCGCCAACAGTGATACCCGAAAGCATCAAGTGCACCCGACAGATTCTGCGAAGACAGCGATGGTCTCAACCACCCTCTCGCAAGCATAGGAAAGCGCGCTCGTCAAACTCCTCCGTGAGTACTGGAAATTTTCGCCTGGCAGCCCTCAGATATGACAGGAATACCCAGGGAGTTTGCCGAGAACTCACTCGAAGTCTTTCCCGATGCCAAACCCATCAAACAGACTACTCGACGATTTTCAGAACCCAAGCAGAAGGCGCTTGGAGAAGAAGTAAACAGGTTGCTAGCAGCAAATTTCATCAGGGAGATCAAGATATCCACCTGGTTAGCAAATCCAGTGCTGGTCCCCAAGAAAAACACGGACATCCTTCGAGTATGCATTGACTACACGTCGTTAAACAAGCACTGCCCCAAGGATAACTTCCCCCTCCCGCGAATCGACCAGATCGTGGATTCTACGGCTGGCTGTCAACGCCTCTCCTTCCTGGACGCCTATTCAGGCTACAATCAGATCCGTATGAAACGGGAGGACGAAGAAAAGACAACATTTATCACGCCACACGGCGTATATTGCTACACGACAATGCCCTTCGGGCTCAAGAACGCAGGCGCAACATACCAGCGCTGCATACAAAAATGCCTCGCCAAGCTCATTGGCAAGAATGTACAAGTGTACGTTGACGACATCGTCATCAAGACTCGAGTTGAGGACACACTCCTCGAAGACGTTAGAGAAACATTCGACGCCCTCAACGCATACAGGATCAAGCTCAACCCGACGAAATGCGTCTTCGGCGTCCCAGCAGGAAAACTTCTCGGGTACCTGGTATCCACCAGAGGCATCGAAGCCAACCCGGAGAAAATACAAGCAATCTTGACTATGAAGGAGCCAACCAATCTACGCGGAGTCCAGCAGCTCGCAGGGCGACTAGCCGCTCTGAGCAGGTTCATCGCCCGATTGGGAGAACAAGCGCTACCCTTCTACAAACTGTTGAAGAAGACGGACAAATTCGAGTGGACAACAGAAGCTAAACAAGCGTTCGCAGACTTGAAGCGGTCATTGCAAAGCAGGCGCATCCTTGCAACACCGCAAGAAAGAGACCCACTCTACTTATACCTAGCCGCCACAAACCAGGTCATCAGCACGGCAATCGTAGTCGAACGACCTGAGGAGGGCAAGGCATACGGAGTCCAACGACCAATCTATTACATCATTGAAGTGCTCTCGCCATGCAAGCAACGATATCCTCATTACCAGAAGCTCGCATATGGAGTTGTTCTTACAGCCTGAAAGCCCAAGCACTATTTCCAGGAACACGCCATCACAGTGGTTAATGATGCGTCACTCGGGACAGTCATGAACAACCCTATGGCATCCGGAAGAATAGCCAAATGGAGCATCGAGCTGGGCGCTTGGGACATCACGTATGCAGGACGCAACGCAATCAAGTCCCAGGTACTCGTGGAATTCTTAAGCGAATGGACAGAGTTACAAACGCCCGGACCGCCTGAGTACACGAGAAACTGGATAATGTACTTTGACGGATCCAAAAGAAACGAAGGAGCAGGAGCTGGAATCGTCCTCATATCGCCTAGGGGAGATAAGCTGCAATACGTCCTACGATTGGACTTCCCACCCGACGATCCAGCATCGAACAACGACGTAGAATATGAAGCCCTGTTGCACGGGATGAAGATGGCAGTCGCTTGTGGAGCTACTCGACTAATGATCTACGGCGACTCCAATCTCATCGTGCAGCAAAAAATGAAGGAATGTGATGCAATTGCTGAAAACATGATCGCATATCGCGACATGTACAACCTACTCGAAGGGAGTTTCAAGGGATGCGAGCTGAAACACATTGCTAGATCCAGCAACGAAGAAGCAGATAGACTGGCAAACATGGGTTCCACAAACACACCCATACCGCCAGGAATATATTTCGAACGGATGATGAAGCGCTCAGTCAAAGTCAAAAAAGCTGCAGGAGCACCTGCAGCACCAGAAACAGAGGTCAGCCCGCAAGTTGCCATCGTCGAGCTTATTCATAACATTTCACGACAGGTTTTTCTGGTCGAGCCAGTCTGGACGCAGAAGTACCTCGACTACCTGTCCTCTAGACAGCTCCCGGCCGATCCTCGTGAGGCTCGACAGATAATCAGGCGCAGTAAATCCTTTCGGGTAATCAATGGAGAATTATACAAGCAAAGCATCTCGGGTATACTTCTGCGCTGCGTCGCACCCGAGGATGGCAAAGAATTACTCCAGGACATCCACCAAGGAGACTGTGGGCATCACGCTAGTTGGAAAACAATCATGGGAAAAGCTTTCCGAGCAGGATTCTATTGGCTCACGGCAGCCAAGGACGCAAAGGAGCTAGTCGAACGATGCAACGCTTGCCAGCGATTCGCACCAAGACCTCATGCACCTGCTACGGAACTGCATATGATACCCATCGCCTGGCCTTTTGCACAATGGGGGCTAGATATGGTAGGACCGCTACGCAAGTCCACGCCGGGTGGATATACACACTTGCTGGTCGCAGTCGACAAGTTCACCAAATGGATCGAGGCCATGCCAGTAACTTCGGCTAGCGCCCAATGCGCCGTCAAGTTCCTCGATTCCATCGTATGCAGATTTGGGGTACCACACGATATCATTACAGACAATGGCACAAACTTCACCGCAAAGGAAACACAACAGTTCTGCGAGGAAAAGGGCATCAACTTCAAGTTTGCTTCAGTTGCCCACCCGCAAACGAACGGACAAGTCGAAAGATCCAACGGCTTAGTTTCAGCCGGCATCAAGAAACGTCTACTCGATCGTCTACAACCAGCAGCAGGACATTGGGCCGAAGAGCTACCCTCTGTACTATGGAGCCTCCGCACAACTCCAAATCGATCCACAAACTACACGCCATTTTTCATGGTATACGGGGCAGAAGCGGTCCTTCCCGAGGATGTTAGGTTCAGCGCACCAAGAGTCGTGGCTTACAGCGAAGAAACCTCCAACAGGGCACTCGCGGAAGATATGGATGCACTCGATGAGATGCGTGATATAGCGCTCGCAAGATCCGCAGTATATCAACAATCACTGCAAAACTATCACAGTCGCCGCATACGCCACAGAGCATTCGCGGTAGGAGATCTAGTGCTGCGGCTCAAGCAGAAGGAGGGACACAAGCTCGAGCCACCATGGGAAGGACCCTTCGTCATACACGAAGTTATCCTAGGCGGCGCCTATAGGCTGAAGAACCCATCGACTAGAGGAATCTATTCCAATCCTTGGAATATCGCACACCTCCGCAAATTTTATCTCTAGATTTACTTGTTTTCACAAACAAATAAGGCTATACTAGCCACTCTTGTAGCTCGAATACATGATCGCAATAAATACATGGTTTCTCAACCATATTTACTCGAAGATTATTCATTCTTATATGCTAAAATAGTTACAGGTACACACCTCATAAACACACAGGGGTTACGCCTACAACTAAGCATAACAGGAAAATTTATACATACAAGGTCACACACCTTACAACAGTTTTTGCAAACTATACAACATCACAGGATGTACACATCCAACAATCAATCATGGCGAAAAGCATTCTCAGTCGCCAACACTCTATCTACTTCCTCAGAGGTCAGCCGAATGATTTTCTCCGCTGCTGGACGAACAACATCATAATGCGGCGAAATTTCATCGATTGGACCGTCTGGAAGCCTAGCTACGGAGTTAAAATTTATCTCAGGATGTCATATCCGGACGAAGGAGAGGGCCACCACAGCGCCGCAAGTCATTTGATTGCGCACGCACTCGCGAACTCTCCCTCTTGCCCGAACAGCCTGAGGAGATGGCTCCAGTCTTCAGGACCCCTTTCCAGCGGGTAGAACGCAGTGTTCATCGCGATCAAGACCTCGTGAAAATAACTCACGAGAACTTTTACCTGGGTGATACGGAACTTCAAAGTAGCCAGCACGAAACCTCGACTGCGATCAGACCAAAAGTTATTCGCATGAGGCTTCGAGTTGCCAGCTTCTTGAAGAATGTGGTTTTCTACCCACTGTTTTTCCTCCCTATCATCCGGCTTAACAACTGAAGAGCAAATATGGACGATTACTCAAAGGAACAAGACAAAGAAGACTAGGGGGCTGCATTACTTACACAGCAAGTCCCTAGCGACGGAGGCCAACTCGTCCATCAGAAATTGTTCGCGTTCAGTCGCCAGTCTTTGCTTGGACTTCGCCACATCGGCTACCCCGCGCAACGCTTTCAACCTGCGCTCACCGTCAGCTACACGATCACGAAGACCTGCCAAAGACCCCACAGCGGCGACAAGCGGATTTGTTGGAGCAGCAGGTCCACCTGAAGGTTCTGCGGCCACCCCGGATACCTGAAAAGCACAAAGAAGATTAAAAGGAATAAGGTGCCCCACTCGAGATTTAATTACCACCTATTCGACAGGTGCTCGGGGGCTACTCCCATCGGGAGCTTACGATCAATCGCGGGAAACATTTCCGAAAAAGCATCTCGATTAAAATATTGAAGAAACGGGAGCACATCCCAGGGTTCATTACAATCGAAGTTGCAAGATACAAACGAACTAAACTAAGAAGCTACAGTGGTACTCCCACTCGCGGCAGTCGCCCCTCCCTTAAGTCGAGCAAACAGCTCAGATAAATTCTGTCGTGGTGGTGTCACGGCAGATGCCATGGGATGGCTAAAGATGTGGGGACGAAGGACGCTGGAGGTGCTCGGGGAGGGATCACGCGACGAGTAGCCGCGTGAGGTACGAAGTAAACACTGCAAACAACACGATCTACCCAGGTTCAGGGCCCTCGTGAGGAGGTAAAACCCCTACTCCTGCCTTTCTGTATGTATTATGATGTCTCTCCGAGTAGCCACAGTACAAATGATATCGCTACCGAGTAGCCGCTCTCCTCTCCCGAATGGAACTAGGTCAAGGACTTAGGGTTTCTAGGGTTTATGCGTGACCCAGTATGCGATATGTGATCCCTCCTCACGCAGGAGGCGGCGGGGCACCTTATATACCTGGTGCCCAGCCGGATACGTCCAAACATGGACAAGTGTCGACATAGTGTGCACATCGTCCTTCTTCCGGGTTCCCGCTGACAGCTTTGGTTCCTAACCTTGGCTTCATCTGGAAAGTCGTTGGGCAAAACTAGGGGACAGACTGGTATCACTGTACCTAAGCACAGAGTAGGCCCCCCCTTATCCTGCCACGGCCTGCTTCCATGCTGTCACTGTCAGGCAGGCCGGTCCCAGATGAACAGTAGTTCGAATGCTGCCAAGTACGGACCCAGGATACGCGGGATCCTGTGTCAGAACGGCTCCTTTGACTTTCTGGCCCGAGTAGGTTCCCGCCAATTGTTCCCGCCAATTGTACTCGGGCCAACTCTTCTACTCGAACGTAGAGAACTTGAATGATTCTTCCTTCTGGTCATCTTGAGGTGATACCGAGTAGCAGTCGACCGGGTAGCGAGTACCGGGTAGTCGGCTACTCGACCAAACCTCTCTTCTGTAAGGCGCCTTTACCCTTTGCCTTTACCCTACTCGGGGGTAACCCCCCGACAGCAGTCCCCGAAGCTGGTTGAGTCTTGCGAACTTGTTCACTAGGCTCTGCCAGCTTAAAATCAATCTTTGCCTCATAGCCCTTGAACCTCAAGATGCCGAGTAAACGGCCTCCGAGTAGCACTCTGACAAGTATCCTCTGTCTCTTGTCTTCCGAGTAGCACTTGCTTTCTACTCTGTAACCGAGTAAAAAGACTTAGAGAATTTTCTTGAATTGAGCCGTTGCGGCGCAGAGCACCATCCAGCCGTCCGTGCCGCAGCCGGACGCGTGTCAAGCATCCACGACCCTGTCGTTTCGCTGCCCACGACACATCGTGCCACGCGCCCAGTTTTCACGGGGCGGGCCCACCGGCTCGTTATGTCCCATCAATCGTAATAATAGGCCACGATTTGGCCGTGGGATCCACTGTGGCCGTTACGCGCGCGTTCCGCGCTTGCGTGCGTTTCTATCCGGCCACAGGCCCCACCACACAGCGATCATGGCCACGATTGATCCCACTACGCCGATGGTAACGGTAAACCCGCGGAGAGGGTATAAATACCTCCGCCGGTAACTTCCTTTTCCCCTTCCCTTGCACTATTCCTCTTTCGTCCTCCGCTTTCCTCCGCCACTGAGCTCTCCGCCGCCGCGCAAGCTTTCGCGCCGCCGCGGACTCAATTCGCCCAACCAACTCCGTCCAATTTCTTCCACTCCTCCTACTTGCAACGATGGCTAAAGCCGGCTGGGCGGGCTCAATCGTCACCAGTGAAGATTTCGCCTGGCTCGTGAATACCAGGAGAGTTCCTCCCGGCGTGGAGTGCCGGGCGCCTGACGATGAAGTCGTGCCAACCCCGCGGGAGGGTGAGCGCGTTGTGTTCATGTCGCACTTCGAGCGCGGCTTCGGACTGCCGGCCTCCGAGTTCCTCCGTAAGTTTCTTGACCACTTCGGCCTTTAGATGCATCATCTGCCGCCGAGCGCCGTCGTCTTCCTCGCCTACCACGCCGTGGTGTGCGAGGCCTTCCTCGGCATCCACCCGACGACGGATACCTGGCTGAGGTACTTCCACCTCCGCCAGCAGACCACCGGGAAGAAGGACACCGCGGGCGTCGGCCGCGCCACCGACACCGGCTGCGCCATGATGGTGCAGCGGTCCGTGACGAACCATCCCCGTGTCAAGGGGCTGGACTCCGTCCGAATGTGGCAGAAGACGTTCTTCTACGTCAAGAATATCCCCGCCACCGAAGGGGCCCAGGTAGCTGACAGGATCAACCTTCCCGCCTGGAGCCTCCGTGCTCCCACCGGGAAGAACTGGAAGGAGAAGCCCGCCAATGACGACAACGCCATCAAGATAGAGAAGAGGCTTGGCTGGCTGATAGAGCAAGGCCTCAAGAATGATGATCCGGTGGCTTGCTGGATCCAGCGCCGAGTGCTGCCTCTGCAGGAGCGCTGCCATCTCATGTGCTACATGGGAGGCCCCCGCGACTGCACCAGGACGACAACCATCGAGATCGACAACATTGATGTTCCCGGGCACGCAAGGGCCATCTTGATGACGAGCCTCAGCGACAATTGGCAGTACGGGTTCGTCCCGTATAGCCGCACGAAACCGATTGAGCGGGTACGTCCTCCTTACTCTGTTTCTGCATACGCTTTCTGAGTAGATAATTCTTCTTCTTGCCGCGAGTAGCAATTGCCTTCTGCACCGAGTAGTATACTTAGCCGAATCGCCTAGGCTTAATGTGCTTTTGTGTTTGCACGCCTCGTCGGGTAGCCTACTCGGGAACAATCCTTAGGCTTTGTGTGCTTTGCGCCTGCACGCCTTTCCGTGTAGGATATTCAGCAATCATGCTTAGGCCTCATATGCTTTGCGTTTGCACGCCTACCCGGGTAGAAACAATTAGTGAGCTGCCTAGGCTTAGTGTGCTTTGTGTCTGCACGCCTATTCGAGTAGAATTCCTTCCTGATACTCGGCTAATCTGTGACCCTTCTCTGTTTTTCAGATCCTTACTCGCCAGAAAGTTGAAAGCTGCGAGCGCTTCGATGGCAACTTCTCTGCCGATCGCGAGGAGGACGACGTGCCCTCCTTCGATGCCGCGGATCAGATCAATCTCCCTCGCTCCCCAACGACGGAGAAACGCGAGGCCGAACCGTCTCTTCGCGATTGGTCTGAAGACGAATTCGAAGGTAACAACGTACTCACTTCGCTTGTTTGCGAGAAGCGTCAATCCCGTGTTTGCTGTTCCTGATTTTCTTCTTATCTTTTGAATCCACAGATGAGATCGCTGAGGAGAATGATGGTGAGGATGAAGATGGGAACAAGGACGATGCGGTCCTTGTCGTCAAACCTCTATCCGTCGCAGCCCCCAACACCCGCAAGCGGACTGGCAGTGACGTCCAAGAGCCTCCAGCCAAGAAGAAGAAGCCAGCCGAGAAGAAGAAGCCGACCAAGGCGGTCGCGAAGAATCCGAGGCGAAAGCTCCCTTCCACCACTGCGTGAGTTTTCTTCTCGGTCGTCTCTCCTCTCACGCTGTGCTGTTTTCCCCAATCTCCTTCTAATTTCTGATTCTTTCTTTCTCGGCAGACCTCCCATGGACGCGAATGTCGTTCTTGCGCCCAACCAGGCCAAGAAACCACCAGTACCTCTGATCAATCTCGACGATGAGGAGGATAACGCCACCAACACCCAAGGAGCAGAAGCAGAACAGCAGAACCGTGCATCGTCAGCAGCACGGGACACTGCTGCTCATCAGGAAAGAGCGCCTTCTCCTCCGGCCAGCAATGCCGAGGAGAATCAGGACCAGGAGATGCAGGACACCGCCGCCCTTGAGCGGCCAGAATCTGAGCAAGAGCAGCCCACCACAGATGCTGCAGACCAAGTGAATCCCGCTGCCGAGCAGCGGGTAGAAGATGACACCGCCACGGATGCCACCATCACAGATGCCTATCCGCTGAGCGACGCGCACACAGGCGCCGCACCGACTAGCGCCCAGCCCGATGCCGTGCAAGGTGATGGTTCCGTGGTGCCTCCAATCGTTCAAGGCACCACACCGCCAGTTTCCTCCTCAGTGCCACAGAACCAGAACCCAGCCAGGCAACAGGCCCTAGATGCCCTAAAGGAGGCAGTCGAGAAGAGGATTGCCGAGAAGGAAACCGTCGAGAAGGCAGAAGCCGAGAAAGAGGCTGCCGAGAAGACCGAGGCTGAGAAAGAGGCAGCCGAGAAGGAAGCCGCCGAGAAGGCGAAGGCAAGAGCTGAGGGAAAGAAGCTCGAAGATCCCGAGAAGCAGAGAGCCGAAAAAGAGAAGGCGAAGAAACGGGCCAGAGATCAGATGCCGCCACCAACCTTGGGCGGAGCGCTGGTGATTCGAGAGTCCGGCCCGGTTGCCACTGCGACCGCTGCCGCCGCCATCGCCGCTGGCCAACCTTGCTTCCCGGATTACATGGTTCAGGTTAGCCAGCAAAACACAATTGGCTTCTCTCCCCAGGACAAGCAGCTTGCCCTTCTGAGGGGACGAAAGGCCGTAGCCAGGAACTCCCCTCCCCCAGATCCAAACCAGAACCAGTCCGTCACTATTGCTTCTCGGGGAGTCCAAAATCCAACGATAACCACGAAAAGCCTCGAGCAGGTGCTGGATACCATTGGCTATATCGACGCCAAATGGGACAGCAAGGTTCTCGGCACGGACAACTGGCACGGCCTTGGTCTCGGCGCAATTGACTACATGCGCGTCGAGTGGAACAAAGTGGATCTGGGATACAAGCCCATGACCGTCTCCACCGACACCGCCACTCTCGCTGCCAAGATGTTCCTGCACCGCAAGAACGCCGAGGACATCGAGCAAGCCTATGCAGTAAGCTTCAACTTGTCCTTCTCCGAGTTGAATTTTTCTTTTCTCCTATTCGCCTTTACTTTCCTTTACCATCACCCAGTCCCCGAGATTCTGGCCGAGTAGGCGGATGCTCTTCCGAGTAGCCGCCTTCTCGGGTTGAATCTTTCACTTCTGCGTTTAACTTGTTTTCTTCTCGCTTCTCAGGATATCGTTCTGAAGAGGACCAACCTATACCGCGTGCTGCTCTGGAATCATGCTATCGCCAGGAGGCGAATTGCTGCTTTGGAACGGGAGAAAGCAGCTGCGGAGGCAGCCAAGAAAGATGCGAAAGACAGCACTCAGAGGCTGTCTAAAGTGGAAGGTACGCTTTTAGCCACGCGGTTCTTGCGTTTTCTGTTTACGCCCGCTTCTGCTTTCTTTTGCGCTAACCATTCCTACTCCGCAGAGAACCTGAAGACCTTAACTGAGGAGCACGAGAAGTGCCGTGCGTTTGTGGAGAACGCCGAGGCCACCATCAAGAAGTTAGAAGGTGAGTTGCCGTCTACCCGGCTTGATTATGTTTCTGTTTCTTCTCTGCTTCTCTGCTAACCTTGTTTGTCTCTCCGCAGAAGATCATAAGTTGTTTGTTGAAGAACATCAAGACTGCGTCAAACCGGAAGAGGTGCAGAAGCAGCTGTCCGACCAGGCCGTTGAGCTGGTGAAGGACCACACCACAGAGGTGGCGGAACTGCAAACCCAGCTGCGGAAGGCACTCCAGGATGCTATCACTCTTGGCGCCGAGAGGGACAGAGCAATCGCCGAGAAAGCCAAAGCCGAAACAACCTTCAACGCCAAAATCGAGACCCTCAAGCAGGAGTGCGAGGTACTGACAAAGGCCAATGCTGGGCTTTTCGCGCAGATGGATACTCTGCGCCAGATCCAGGATAAGCACATATCCAATGAAGAATCCTGGAAGACCAGGTGCAGGCGCTGCGCATCGAGCTTAAGAGTAAGCTTTCTCTTCTCTGCATCTTTCTCTTCTCGGTCGAATTTCTTCTCGGTTCTTCCTCTACCCGGTTCTTTTCTTCTCTGACTCTGAATTTCTTACTCGTTTTTCCAGAGATCTTTCCTGCCATTATTTCTTCCTGCGTGCCCGCTCTGGCCAAGGCCCAAGCAGCACGTGCTGCGAATGGCGAGCCAGAGGACACCAGGGCCAAAATTGAAGACAGCATGCTGGTGATGCGAGGCCAGTTCGAACGCCTAGCCAGCGTTGGTACTGACCTCGTGCGCGTGGGCTTTGAGCTTCACAAGCTCTTCTGGCCTGAGGATCCTGAGCCAACAACCATCCGGGGCCTCGCACTCAAGCTACAGAATGTGAAGGCCGAGTTGAAGAAGTGGCGTGCTTATGGAGCTCGGGCAGGCGCGGACTTGATGCTTCTTTGCATCGCCTCCTGGTACGAAAATCTTGACATGCAACTCATCCGCGGGAAGCGCGACAACTCCAAGTGGGAGACAGACCCCGACTGCGTAGCCGCGCGCAAATCGATCGCGTATGAAGTGGCGGAGTGCGCTGAGACGGAGATCTACATCGACGGCCTCCCCGAGCCCGACACCGAGGTGGAGGAGGACGAGGAGGAGGAAGATGATGACACAGACTCCGAACTGGAGTCGGGCTTCTTCGATTCCCCCAGGAGCAAGGCCGGGAAGGGGAAGGCCACGGCCGTCGCGAGTAGCGATGAGGAGGCCGAGTACATCGACACCGCCCCACTCGACTTCGGCACCTCTTCAGGAGCCGCTCTTGACGACACGATACTCGCTCCCAGCCGAGCCTCCGGTTCCTCTACAGCTCCAGGGCCCATCTCGGTGGCCACGGCCACTTCTGACCTGGCAGCCACCGAGCAGGACGTCGAGATGGACGAGTCCGCCACCGTCCAGTCGGAGGCGGATGCCACCCATGCCAGCGCCGAGGAAGATGCGGCAGCCAGGGCCACCGCAGAAGATGCAGCAGCCAATGCCAGCACTGACAACACTGCCTCCTCCACATGATTTTACCTGCATACTTTTCACTTGCACATTTATCAGATCCCCGGGATGCCGGGAGCATATGTATCAGACTTATTTATGTTGTTCTTGCTACGCAGTTTTTATCCCCTCTTTGTTTATTTCGAAATTAATCAATTTGGGCAACACTGGCTCAATGCCGAGTTGCGTTTCCATGCGAGTCCCCGAGTTGCGTTTCTTATTCACCCTCTCTTCTCATCTCTGCTCTACCCGCAACTTGTTGCTTTTTTGGTATTCGAGTCACAAGAATCAAAGAGCAGAGCTGCAAATACTTTGCCGCTTAGAAACAAACATAATAACGTAACCCACCACTTAGCCGAAAAGACAGGACAGAGAACAAAAGTAACAAAACACTCTACTCGGTTTCTGCACTTTTTCTTCCTTAGCGATTTTCGTGTGCTCATTGACCTTTTGCTTGTTCTCTTGCTTGCCATGAAGCCGGGTTTCGGACAGCAGCAGAGTCGAAGAGTTGGCATATAGGTTTAAACACAGTACTCAATGCGCTTATGAGTTCTGAAGTGGAGCAACCGAATAGACAAAGGGTAAAGCCGAGTAAAAACACTTAGAACAATTTTGGACGAGGGCAGTCCCCGAGAACAATTTCAGATTGCAGAGTAGAATTTCAACTCGGATAAGAGGGTACATACACATCTTTGCTTACGAATGAAAACGACGAAGTAGAGCTACATTCCAAGGGCGCTTGGTTTCCTCTCCAGCTTTATCTGCCCTGTTCGCCTGCGATGGGCGCACATCTACAAGGTAGTAAGCATCATTGTGCATCGCTTTGCTCACAATGAAGGGCCCTTCCCATGGAGGAGACAACTTGTGCATCCCGGCTGTGCGCTGCACAAGCCTAAGGACCATGTCTCCTTCTCGGAAAACCCTTGGGTTCACCTTTCGGCTATGATAACGCCGCAGGTTTTGCTGGTAGATAGCCGAACGTGACAGAGTCAGCTCTCTTGCTTCTTCAAGCAGGTCAACGTCGTCTTCTCGAGCTTCTCTCGCCTCCACCTCAGTGTAGAGGGCTACTCGGGGGGAGTCATGCTCTAAGTCTATTGGCAACACGGCCTCAGCCCCGTATACCAAGAAGAATGGCGTGTAGCCGGTTGACCGGTTAGGGGTAGTCCTTAGACTCCACAACACCGCTGGCAACTCTTCTAGCCAACACCCTGGTGTTTTCAGCAATGGCTCAATCAGCCTTGGCTTAATGCCTGCCAGTACCATTCCATTTGCTCTCTCAACTTGCCCATTGGAGGCAGGGTGCGCGACTGACGCAACGTCTAGTCGGATATGCTTATCTCTGCAGAATCGCACCATTGCCCCCTCTGCAAAGTTGGTGCCGTTGTCGGTGATGATACTATGCGGGTAGCCATATCTCATGCTCACATCCTTCACGAATTTCACAGCTGTGACCCCATCGCATTTCCGAATAGGCTTCGCTTCAATCCACTTAGTGAACTTGTCCACCATGACCAAGATATGTGTCATGTTGCCTTTAGCCGGCTTGAAGGGGCCAACCATATCCAAGCACCAAACAGCGAATGGCCATGTGATAGGAATTGTTTTCAACTCGGAAGCAGGCATGTGAATCTTACTTGCGAACATCTGGCAGCCATTGCACTTCCTCACAATATCTTCAGCTTGCTGCAGTGCAGTGAGCCAGTAGAAGCCATGCCGAAAAGCTTTCTTGACCAAAGCCCGAGATGAGGCGTGATGCCCACACTCCCCTTGATGTATCTCCACCAAAATTTCTTCTCCCTCTTCCGGGCTCACACAACGTTGCAGCACGCCAGTGGCACTTCTCTTGTGCAGCACATCTCGGACTATAGTGTAGCCCTTGGACCTTCTCTGAATCTGCCTTGCAGCCACCTCATCTTCTGGTAGAGTGCCGTCCCGTAGAAAGGATAATATGGGCATAGCCCAACTCGGTGTCTCCCGTATGGGAAACACTGGTTCGTCCAGTTCCATTGGGACGGGCTCTTGCGGTTGCACAGGAGGAGCAGGAGCGCTTCTTTGCAGCCCAGATCGATTGGCGAGAACTTCTTCAATGAATGCGACAGCCTCTGGGTTGAGGGCGGCAATCCCCGAGTAAGGAGTGGCAGTCCCCGAGTAGGGAGTGGCAGTCCCCGAGTAGGGGGTGGCAGTCCCCGGGTAAGGAGCGGCAGTCCCCGAGTAGGGAGTGGCAGTCCCCGAGTAGGGAGTGACAGTCCCCGAGTAGGGAGTGACAGTCCCCGAGTAGGAAATGGCAGTCCCCGAGTAGAGGACGGCAGTCCCCGGGTTTCCTGCAGCACTCTCCCAGTCAATCTCCATTGGATCAGATTCCTCACTTGGCAGAGAAGGAACAAAGATGGATTCCGAGTTGGGGGAAGGCTTGATGGATGGCTTCCTCAAATGCTCCAAGGCAATCCCTGCCGGGATGGACTGCCGAGAAGATCCCAACTTGGATAGCTCG
Organism: Alopecurus myosuroides; assembly: GCA_028641055.1. Lineage (NCBI taxonomy): Eukaryota > Viridiplantae > Streptophyta > Magnoliopsida > Poales > Poaceae > Alopecurus > Alopecurus myosuroides. The sequence goes on along the minus strand of CM054058.1, from coordinate 206,636,594 downwards.
TCTGCTGCTTCGTTCTCTGCTCGGTGAATGTGTTGGAACTCACAACCCTCGAAGAAACCAGTCATAGACTGCACCAGGAAACGATACGATGCCATGTTGGCATCCAAAGCATCCCAGGTACCCGAGACTTGCTGTACCACCAGATCTAAATCGCCATAGCATATAATGCGCTGCACACCAACCTCCTTTGCTACTCGCAAACCATGCACCACTGCCTCGTACTCGGCTACATTGTTGGATGCCTTGAAATGAATCTGCAGCACATACTTGAGCTGATCTCGCTTGGGTGACGTAAGCACAACACCAGCGCCAAGGCCTTCTTTCACCTTTGAGCCATCAAAGTGCATTTTCCAGTAATTTGAAACTGGAGCAGGAGGTTCATACTGCACCTCGGCCCAATCCACAAGAAATTCCGCCAGGATCTGCGACCTTATGGCATCTCTTCTCGCATACGCGGGAGCGTACGCTGCTAGCTCAATCGCCCACTTGGCTACTCTGCCACTCGCCTCCTTGTTACCCATGATATCCGAGATGGGAGCAGAACTCACAACAGTGATGGGGTGCTCCTGGAAATAATGTTTCAGCTTCCTGGCGCCCAGGTACACACCATATGTCATCTTCTGGTAGTGTGGATAGTTTTGCTTGGAGCTGGACAGCACTTCACTGAGGTAATACACTGGGCACTGCACGCTCTTGCCTTCTTCTTCTCGCTCCACCACTATCACCACGCTGACTACACGGTTAGTCGCAGCAATGTACAGCAGCATAGGCTCCTTGGGTAGCGGACTAGCCAAGACGGGAGCGCTAGCTAGCATTGCTTTCAGCTCATTGAATGCCACGTCCGCTTGCGGAGTCCAGACAAACTTGTCACTTTTCTTCATCAGTTGGTACAGAGGCAGGGCCTTCTCGCCCATTCGGCCCAGAAAACGGCTCAGAGATGCCAAACAACCTGTGAACTTCTGCACATCTTTCAGTGATCTCGGTAAAGACATGCTCTCAATAGCTTTTATCTTAGAAGGATTGGCTTCAATGCCCCGACTAGAAACTAGAAAACCGAGTAGCTTTCCAGCCGGTACAAAAAAGGTGCACTTACTCGGATTCAGTTTCATTTTGTACTTGCGTAGGTTAGCAAAGGTTTCCTCCAGGTCGGCAAGCAGAGTATGTGTTTTATTCGTTTTGATGACAATGTCATCTACGTACACCTGCACATTCTTGCCGAGCTGGTCGTGCAAGCATTTCTGCATGCATCTCTGATAGGTTGCACCCGCATTCCTCAAGCCAAAACACATGACACGATAGCAATAAGCCCCGTACGGGGTAATGAAAGCAGTCTTTATTTGATCAGCAGGATTGAGTGCAATCTGGTGGAAACCAGAGTAGGCATCTATGAAAGACAGCAGTTCACAACCAGCAGTGGAATCGATCACCTGATCGATACGAGGTAGCGGGAAAGGATCCTTGGGGCATGCTTTGTTCAAGTCGGTGTAGTCGACACACATGCGCCATGCAGTGGCAGCCTTAGGATCCTCCTTCTTCTTCTCGACCATGACCGGGTTGGCTAGCCAATCCGGATGCAGCACGTCCATGATGAAATTACTTATCAGCAGCTTGGTGATCTGATCACCGATGGCCTTCCTTCTCTCATCTCCGAAACGGCGCATAGCCTGCTTCACTGGTTTGGCGTCAGGACGCACATGCAAAGAGTGCTCAACCAACTCCCTCGGGACTCCTGGTAGATCTTCATTAGTCCAGGTGAATACATCCCGATTCTCACGGAGGAAGTGGATGAGCTCGCTTTCCTATTTCTCCGCCAACCCAGAACCAATGATGGCTACGCGGTCGGGGAACTCGGGGTCGACCTGGACTGTCTTGGTCTCCTTGGCAGCTTGGAAAGCAGTACCATGCTGGGTACTCGGCACACCTTGTGCACCAGCTTGTGCGGACTGAGCCATGGCCACCACCTCGTACATCTTCTTCTTCTCGGCCTCGATCACCATCGACTCTGCCAGCTTGGAGCTAGCTGAGGCACACTCCATGGACTTCTTGTAGTCGCCAGCGATAGTGATGATGCCATTGGGACCAGGGATCTTCATCTTCAGATAAGCCACATGAGTAGAGGCCATGAACTTGCTCAGAGCAGGCCTGCCGAGTAGAGCATGATAGGGGCTCTGATGATCCACCACTTCAAACTGCAGGCGCTCTGTGCGACAGTTCTCCCGGGTACCGAATAGCACATCAATCCACACTCGGCCAATCGGGTTGCACGAGATCCCGGGCACAATGCCATGGAAGGTGGTCTTGCTAGGCAGCATCATGTTCTCGGCTAGGCCAAGCTTATCGAGTGTGTCCTTGTACACAATGTTGATGCTGCTGCCGTTGTCGATTAGCACCTTGCTGAACCTCACATTCTTCTCGGGACCCAGGAAAGTAGGATCCAGCACCAAGGCATAGGTACCCGGGTTGGGCATCACCTTGGGATGATCTGCTCGGGTCCACCTGATCTCCTGGTCACACCAATACATGTAGTGAGGAACAGCAGGAATCACTGCATTGACCTCCATGGCCCGCCTGTGCTGTGATTGCTTGTCGACTGCCTCAGAAGTGAAGATCATATAGCTCTCATGGTGCTCTTGGTACTGGTTGGAGCCATTGCCCCCATTGTTGCCATTGTTGTTGTTGTTGCCCTGATAGTTGTTGTTGTTGCCTCTGTTGTTGTTGTTGCGGTTGTAGTTGTTGTTGTTGTTGCGGTATCTCTCGTTGTTGAAGTTCTGGTTGGCTCCTAAAGCCACTTGGTTCACATTCTCTCTTCTCGGGTACACTGGCGGCCGAGCTGCGGGTGCGCGAGTAGGCTGAACAGTAGCATTGGCGGCTGGCAGGGGAGGAGGAGGAGGCAAGCCATCACTCTTGATCACATCCCACCATTCGCACTGCCGAGTAGTGTGGTTAGCAGGCCTCGAGGGGTGGTGAGTGTGAAAGCTGCATGGGCCATCCTTCATGTCATCAAAGACAAACTTCTTCGGCTGCTCGGAGTTCCCGCTACCCGACTGAGCAGTGCGGAACGGTTTCTTGTTGCCCTGGCCCTGGTTCTGGTTCTGCCCGTAGGCTCCAGCAGGTTTCTGCCTTTGGCCACCACCGCCTCCGACATTCACTGCATTCACCTCTTCAGGATCATACCGAGTATCTACCCGGCGCTTGTTGCGGAACTCGTTGCGCTTGCTGCTGTTGAAGTTTCTTCTCGGCTCAGAGGAGTCCATCAGCGGCTGAGTAGGATCACCGAGTGCGTACTGATCCGCAATCTTGATGGTCTCCGCCAGAGTGTTCGGCATCTCCCTCTGCAATCTCTGCCAAAGCATGCTGCCATGTCGGCAACCCTGCGCAAACCAGGTAATGGCCTGTGCTTCATTCACACCCTCACAGGTGTTCCTCAAAGTGCTCCACCGAGTAAGATACTCGCGGTCCGTCTCGTCTTCTCGCTGCCTGCAAGCTGATAGCTGCTGTGGCCTATTCGGCCTCTTGTACGTGCTCGTGAAGTTGCTGATGAAGGCATCCGAGAAGTCCAGCCAGCAGTTAATGCTGTTCTTGGGCAAGTTGTTGAGCCAAGTGCGAGCTGGACCCTCTAGCATCTGCGGCACATAGCGCACCGCCCATCTCCTGTTGCCATTCGCGATATGGACCGCGGTGACGTAGTCATTGAGCCAATCTTCAGGCTTGGTGCTGCCGTTGTAGCTCTTGGTGCCTCTTGCAAGCTGGAAGCCCTTCACGGAAGGCTCGTTCATGATGCGCGGGCCAAAGCACTCGGGGCCAGGAGGACCCGTGCTCTCAAGCCGCGCAGACAAGCTGATACGGTCCAGCTGGTGCCTTGCATCCCCAGGCGCCAACACGCGCTCACCAACACGGTCATGAATATCATAGCTAGCCATCTCCATAGCCGAGTAGCCATCATCATACCTATCCACCTGCACAGCAACAGGCTGCTCCACCGGGTTGACGACTGGTGCCACGGCGCGCGGCTGCTGCCTCTGCCGAGTAAGCTGAGCTGCGGGTTGCCGAGAAGAACCTGGACGCGCGGCATCTCGGGCACGGCTTTGAGCTTGATGGGCTTGAGAGCCTGCTCTTGCAGCGTTGTGTTCCCGCCCGGGCTGCTGCGGCACAGCAACCTGTTTCGCGGCAGCAGCCGGGTCATACACCTGCATTTGCCTGTCTCTACCCGAGCGCCCGCTGCGGCTCTTCTCGCGGCTAGGATGCGGAGACGAGGCCTGATCGTTAGATCTAGCCGCATGCGAGTGAACCACCTGCGAAGCTCCAGCACCCGGGTTGGCCTTCCGGAACTCCTCGTTCTGCCTAGCGGCCTCCAACACCAACTCGTTGAGCCTCTCCTGCTGCCTGAGACGCGCCTCTCCATCCAGGCGCGGCAACTCGGCAGCCACGGCCTCTGCAGCCCTGAGCGTCTTGGCGGGTGTGCTGTACCTTGGCCTTGTGAAGGTGTTCGCGGTGGCGGACTGAGCGGGCACCTCCGCAACCGTTGCCATCTCGACACCCAAGTTACGCCGCGTAGCGCCTACTATGCTAGGCCTCCTGGCGACCGGCGTGAAGCCGTGAGCCTTGTTGTACTCGAGCTGGTCTAAACTCAGCTCAAGCCTGATCTTCTCCAACTCCGCCTGCTCGGCAAGCAGCTCCTGGCGTTGCCGCTCGAGCTGCTCCCTCGCGGCTAGGAGCTCGATGTCGGTGGGAGTGGGCATACCGGCTCGCGCAGCTGACGCGGGGATGACCGTAGAGGTGGAAGGCGGCAAGTTGTTCTCCCTCTCGTAGGGCCGGTGAGTCCTGCCACCAGCAGGCGGTTCGTCAACCTCCTCGACGACGGCCGCAGCGCCAGTAGCAGCTGCGCCAGTGTTTGCCGCCAAACCCGTCACCATCACCTCAGCGCAGCTCGCAGAGCTGCATGCGGGCCTTCCGCGAGCAGCAATCACCGCGGGAGGATCTGCCGCGTCATGCACTAGCTCGGGGTACGCGCGGTTGGCGACGGTGGCGACGTAGACGAGGTGAGAGCCGAAGGAGATCACCGAGCCGCCCTCAGGCATGGCCATGCCGCCGAAACAGCCGGCGTTGTCGGTGACGAAGTCGAAGGAGCCGAATCTGTGGACAAGGCCACAGACCACGCGCTCCGCTGAAGAAGATCCCGTCCGAACAGAAACTCCAACCAGCGCCGCTGGTTGCCCCACGGTGGGCGCCAACTGTCGTGGTGGTGTCACGGCAGATGCCATGGGATGGCTAAAGATGTGGGGACGAAGGACGCTGGAGGTGCTCGGGGAGGGATCACGCGACGAGTAGCCGCGTGAGGTACGAAGTAAACACTGCAAACAACACGATCTACCCAGGTTCAGGGCCCTCGTGAGGTGGTAAAACCCCTACTCCTGCCTTTCTGTATGTATTATGATGTCTCTCCGAGTAGCCACAGTACAAATGATATCGCTACCGAGTAGCCGCTCTCCTCTCCCGAATGGAACTAGGTCAAGGACTTAGGGTTTCTAGGGTTTATGCGTGACCCAGTATGCGATATGTGATCCCTCCTCACGCAGGAGGCGGCGGGGCACCTTATATACCTGGTGCCCAGCCGGATACGTCCAAACATGGACAAGTGTCGACATAGTGTGCACATCGTTCTTCTTCCGGGTTCCCGCTGACAGCTTTGGTTCCTAACCTTGGCTTCATCTGGAAAGTCGTTGGGCAAAACTAGGGGACAGACTGGTATCACTGTACCTAAGCACAGAGTAGGCCCCCCTTATCCTGCCACGGCCTGCTTCCATGCTGTCACTGTCAGGCAGGCCGGTCCCAGATGAACAGTAGTTCGAATGCTGCCAAGTACGGACCCAGGATACGCGGGATCCTGTGTCAGAACGGCTCCTTTGACTTTCTGGCCCGAGTAGGTTCCCGCCAATTGTTCCCGCCAATTGTACTCGGGCCAACTCTTCTACTCGAACGTAGAGAACTTGAATGATTCTTCCTTCTGGTCATCTTGAGGTGATACCGAGTAGCAGTCGATCGGGTAGCGAGTACCGGGTAGTCGGCTACTCGACCAAACCTCTCTTCTGTAAGGCGCCTTTACCCTTTGCCTTTACCCTACTCGGGGGTAACCCCCCGACAACTTCCGAGCGAGGACATCGGCTGGCTCGCCAAAACGACGAAACCCTACCTTTTTGCCCGTGGAAGGATCGACTGGGAGATCCGAGTAGGCCTCCTCCAGGCCACTAACTCCATGCGCCAGCGCAAACTGGATGGCCATCTTCGCCCCAGACTCCGACTGAGCGACCGCGTAGGCATCAAGGAGATTGCTCTCCGAGAAGATCTTCAGCAGGTCACCTAGCGCGGGTGGAGATGAAGCATTGACGAGAAGGCGACCATGCAGCTGCGTCAGCACTTCAGTAGCATTGCCGACTATGGAGCAAACCCCTGCAGCATGCCTCCTAAGCTGGGCGCAACAATCTGTCAATGCGTCCACTCGAGGAGTCCCAGCAAGCTCCAGGGGGACACCCAGAAGACCTAAGAACAAAAAAGGGGGTTAATCCGAAAGATCTACCAAGACAAAAAGAGGAGTGTAGAAAAGTACAAACTTACCCGCAAAGCGCTCAGCAAGGGGACGAATAAAGTTGACAAGATTGGCATCCGCCTTGGCGCCAGCATCCTCCAAGTTCTTGAGGGCATCCTGGGCAGCCGCATGTTTTCCCTCGTAATCGGCATTTAACATGCGGGAAGACTCGAGCTCCTGCCGGACAGTCGCCAGTTCTGCCTCTAGAGTTGCTGCCTGGGCGGAGGCTTTGTATTTCTCGGTCTTCGAAAACTCAAGTTGAGCTGCACGACAACATTTATCAGAATCGAAGAACGGATGGGAAAAATTCAAACAGAAGAAGAGGGCCGAGCTTACCTCGAAGAAGTTCGTTTTCAGAGGTGAGTCGACTGCGGTCCGATCGAAGGAACGCACAGTCAGACTCAGCAAGAACAACACGACGCCCAATCGCCGTGAGGGAGTCGATAAGTGTCTGCGGGCAACACGAAAGTGGAAATTAGAAGAGTAAAATTTGAGCATATACTCGATTGTAAATATTCGAGTATAGCCTTGGGGGCTACTCCCATCGGGAGCACTGTCGTGCACCCGATAAAATCAAGAAGAAGCAAAAGACAGACTTTGAGCCTGTAGCCGATCGCATGCAATCAACTACAGCCTCGGGGGCTACTCCCATCGGGAGCACTGTCGTGCACCCGATAACAAACTAAAGGAAAGTGACAGAATTTACCTGGCCCTTGGCGCGGGAAAGAGGATCCGCTGAGCTACCCGTCGCCTCTTTTGAAGCCGAAGCTCCGACAGCAGAACTAGGAACTCCATGCTCCGTAGTCGCTACTTTGGGGGCTACGCTGGGCGAATTCTGGACAGTGCCAGCAGTAGGAACTTCATCCGCAGCTCCTGCCTTACTCTTCCTCTCGGGAGGAAGGGAAGAGGCGTACCTGCGAGGACTAATGGTTTGCAGGCTGCAACAAAAGACAAAGTGTTAACATAGAGGCAAAGGAAAACGTTCGACTAAGAACGAGAAGAAAGAAACTTACTCATCTTCGTTGTCCTCATCCAGCATATCCGCATTCCAGGCGGTCTGGATAACTGGGAATGAGGAGGAAGGAGCGCGCGTCTGCAGAGGGGTAACGTTGATGGGCTCCTTCCCGGGTGATTCTTCCAAGGAGTTGTCCTTGGAGGTGGCCTCATCACCTTCCACCCGACGGCGCTTCTGATAATCTCCACCCGAGTCCCCGACGTCATCCGAAGAATCTTGGTCAGAGCTCGAAGAAGCGTCCGCGACACTGGTGTCGGCCGGGGCATCCAGATTACTCGCCAATAACTCTGAGGCCTCCGCCCCGGATACAGGAGGGTAGCAGGTGGCCATGGATAAACTCTATGGAAGACAGAAGAAAGCAAGGGAAAATTCAATCGACTGAAACTCAGAACAAACAAGAAAGCAAAAGAAGAAAAGAATAATAAACTCACCGCGGCTGACGGAGGCTTCGACGCGTCGAAGGCTGCGACTGCGCAGTCGGGGAATTTCTCTCCCATCTTCAGGCTAGTGATAGCCGCGATCTTCTTCTCGAACTCGACGTTCGAGAGCTCCTCGCGACTCACTCGGCTAGGATCCTCGGAGCCTTGGTACTCCCACATCGTGGAAGGCCTGTGCTGCAGAGGTTGGATCCTGCGCTTCAGAAAGATGCTCGCCAGATGCAGCCCGTTGAGTACAACTCCAGCAGTTTGATCGCGGAGAGCTGTCACCCTTGCGAGTAGAGGTGCGACGACCTGGGTTTCTTCAGTCGACAACTTGTGCCCCCAGGATTTCCGCCTCTTCAAAACAACGAACGGGTGGAATTCCACGATCCCACCCGAGCTGTTGTCGATGACGTAGAACCATTTTTTCCTCCAGCCTTGCGCGGAGTCGATGAAGTACATGATGAAGTAGATGGTCTCCGATTTCGCTTGGATCCCAAAGCCACCCGTGCGCAGCGGCTCGCCGAGCTCGGAGTCTACCCGCGATTTCTCGCGGAAGATCCGAACTTTGAAGAGGGCCTTCCAGAGCGCCCAATGTGGGCGAATGCCAAGGAAGCATTCGCAGAACACGATGAAGCACGATATGTGTTGCACCGCGTCCGGAGGGAGGTCATGAAGCTGTATGCCATAGACATACAGCAACCCGATAAGAAACGGATGGAGGGGAAAGGAAAGACCGCGAGACACGTGGTCCGCGAAGACCACGCGCTCATTCGCTTGCGGGTTGGGTACCTCTTCTTTCTTTCCGAGGCGCACCCGCTTCTCGGACTCCGCCGGCAGCAGCCCCTCCCGCTGCATCTCCTTGATGCTCTTCGCGGTGGTGTTGGGCGAACGCCAGTCGCCCGAGCGCGGCGCAGGTTGCACAGAAGCTTCCCCGGATGCGGAAATGGCAGCACTACGTCTTTTGCCCCCCGCCATTGCTGATGCGCACGAGCTTGGAGGAGAAAGAAGATGAGCGCGAGGAGGAAGACGAATTGGAAGACGAAGGCTGAGAGAATTTTACCGCACAGCAAAGGCCCGTACTTATACACGGAACGAGTCGATGCTGGCCACTCGATGCGCCACGTGGCGCCCATCGCCGCCACCACGTGTGAAGATGAAACGAGGAGGCGGTGAGCGATGTTTCGTGCCACGATCTTAACAGAAGATCGTGCGCATTTACTGCACGGTTTCCGTAAAAATCGGGAGCGACGTCTCGTTTCCCGGTCAAAAAGCTGACTATGTGGGCCAGGCTCTCTGCTCTCACTCTGTCACGTCCCATCGGGAGGAGAAAAAGTGCGCCATGACGTCATAGCGTGCATCATCAATTTGAAGAAAGCTTCGAATGGAAAGTCCAAACACGAAAACAACTTCGTATGGACAATATTCCTTCGAATAGAAGCAACCTTTTCATGAACAAATCATGAGGCAAGACTCCTTTAAAAAACGAAGGAAAATACCCTACACACGAAAACTCTTTCGTATGGGCACAATCTCCCAAACATGAAATTTCTTTCATATGGGCATAAAACTCTTAAAACACGAAAACTCTTTCGTATGGATAGAGGAACTACTCATTCAAAAATTACACGAGTAGGCAGAACCTATTCTTTTCACTCGCATGATATTTACATCATAAAAACCTGGATTGTTCGGCCGACTAGGCACATCCGGATGCCATATTCTTCGAGTATGAAGGTAAGACCCGAAAGATCTCTCTTGAGGGCCTGGAATCGCACTCAAAGCTGCGTCCTCCGGTATGATTCCGTGTCAACAACACGAAGGAAAATCCCAGCGGACGCGCCGGGTACCCCCATAGGTTAAGTTCGACTCGATAAGACCACAACGGCCCAGTCGCAACAATCACCTTACCGGGTTCGAGTCGGAGGTCTCGAATCTGTGTAGGCCAGAAATGTTTTTGCCCTAGTCGCAATTAATTGGCCCTGATCTTTCGGGAGAGCCAAGCTACTGCGCCACAACCTTCTGCGATAAAAAGCCATAAAAGTAGGCACTTACATTGCTCGATACTCGAGTATGAAGAACTCATTATACAGGGTACACGCCCTCTAAAACAGGAAGCAGTCAAACTGGTTATCCACAAGAAAGAAAAACCAAGATAGTTTTGACTGTCTACTCGACTGGAAAAACCCCACTCGAGCAAACGCTCGGGGGCTACTGACGAAGACATGGATCTTGGACCCTGCGGGTAAGGACACCCTCTCTCAGGCCCAAGGTTAAGGCCCAAGAAGAGGAGCCCTTGGAATGTTCCAGAAGGCCCACGTGAAGCCCACCCGCACTAACTTGCGGGTTAAGTTAGGAAATATGTAGCCGACCTAAGGTTAGAGTTCGAGTCCTCTCCGGGTAGGGTTTGAGACCTGGCCACCTATATAAGGCCAGGAGAGCAACCGGTAGAGGACCAAGAAACACCGCAACACCAAAACCTTGAGCTTGAGATCATACTCTCAACTCGAGCCATCACCATTGTAACCGATCTATTCGACTAATACAGATCGACAGAGGAAGGAGTAAGGGTTTTACCTCTACGAGGGCCCCGAACCTGGGTAAATCTCGCCCCTGTCTAGCCGACGATTCCACCAGCGCTCATGAGTTCTCCTAGTCGAAACCCGATAGGGTCACCTAAGGGATTTGTAGAGTCAGAGATTCGACAATAGATATTTCAGGGTAAACTTAGGGAGCAACATGATGAAAAATAACAACAGGGTAAAAAAATAACAACTAGAATAAGAACTATTTTTTTTGTTTTTGATAAAGAGAAGCAAACAAGACAAATAAAATAATCTAAGAAAAACAAAAAAAAAGTAAAGAGATTGGAGGTGAGAGACTCCCCTTGCAGAAATCCTCTTCTCCCAGGCAACGGCGCCAGACAACTTGTTGATGGTGCATGTTGAAAGATCATCGTCCGTTTTGGTAATTATATGAAAACATATCTATTTGATCTAATGTTTGTTCGATATATGAAAATGCCCAGGTTAATCAGGTTCAATAACTATTTGGGGCGAGTGTTTGGTTTAAATGAAAAGAGAAAGGAGAAAGAAACCAAGGAAGCTATTTTGCACAGGAGCGGAGGCTCCGCCCAGGCTCCGGTGTGGGTCCGGTGCGGGCTCCGCCCAAATCCCTCTCTGGAGCACACGAGCGGAGGCACGGGCGGAACATCCGGTGGAGCTCCGGTGGGGCGGAACCTCCGCCACTTCCACCGGAGGCTCCGCCACTTCCAAAGCTGGGCCTGTGCACATGTGGGATCCGGTGCGCCTCCGGTGGAGGCTCCGCCAAAACCTTGTTCTGTTGGGCAAGGGAGGAGGCTCCACCGGAGCCTCCGGTGGAGGTCCGGTGGCCCCAACTGGTTCATGTACAAATAGCATCCGGTGGGCATCCGGTGGGGGCTCCGCCAAAAACTGGTTCTGTTGCACACGAGCGGAGTCTCACCGGAGCCTCCGGTGCAGCTCCGGTGGGCGGAGCCTCCGCTATATCAACCGGAGCCTCCGCCCCGTGGCCATCCAAAAGGGAGCTGGTGCGCTACGCTGGTGCACAAACGATAGAATCCCACCGGAGCCTCCGGTGCTCCTGGACTGCAACGGCCACTTAATGAAGGGGTATAAATACCCCTTCCCCTTCCTCATAAATGCCAAGCTTTTCCACACTCTCTCTCCTAGCCATTAATGAAAGCTTCATCCTCCTAGATATCCCACTCCGTCCACCCAAACACTCTCATACTTGGTGGAGAGCTAGAGGAGACCTAGATCCACACTTTTACCAAAGGAATTTCAAATCCATCCACCACAACCTAGTAGATCTAAAATCCTACTTGAGGCCTAGAAACCTTAGTAGATCTTGTGCTTGTAGCTTACACATCAAGAAGCTACGGATTGCTTGAGAGGCTCCATCCATCTTGTGGAGTGACCTCGAGCCCTTGTAAAGGTTTGGTCAACGCCTTCAAGTCGACCTCATAGTGGAAACGAGAATCTCCCTCACCGGAGAAGCTCAAGGAGAACAAGGTGTGCACAACCGTGCTATTGAGGAGTGCCTATGTGGATCCCCACCTCTCCAACGTAGACGTACTTCTCTTTGAGAAGGAACTGCGGGAATCATATCCTTGTCTCCTTGTTTTCACTTGTTGTTTATCTTGTTAGCTTACGCTTTACTTCCGTTGTGCATATTATCTCTTACACATAGGTTGCTCACCTAGATGCACATCTAGAGAACCTTATCATATCTTGTCTAGCCCCACTAAAAGGAAAAGAAAAGAAAAGTTGGTAGTCAACCTATTCACCCCCCCTCTAGTTGACCATAGTGCACTTTCACAGGTGTGCACTCGTTGGGAAACCCCAAGAGAAAGGTTATGAAGAGTGCAGCGACAAGTTTTCCCTCGGAACGAAACCAAGTTGTATTGACCAGTAGGAGTAAGAAATCACTTCCCAAGGTTGATGCAACTGATGTTGGCAGGGCGCACTACCAGTTCAGAAGTAACGTGGAATCTACACAACACAATCAAATTACTTTGCCCCAACGAAGCAGTGAGTTATCAATCTCACCGGTTTTGCTGAAACAAAGGATTAGACGTATAGTGTGGAAAGTAGTACTTGTTTGCAGTAGATGAAAGAGAACAATAATTGAAGTAGGAAAACAATGGTTGCAGTGGTTGTATATCAGTGTAAAGAAATGGACCGGGGTCCAGAGTTCAGTAGACGTGTCTCTCCAAAACAGATAGATAACATGTTGGGTAAACAAATTACAGCTGGGCATTTGACATATATAAAGATTGCACTGTAGTGCATACACATGGCACGATGATTACTATGTGATCGGACATTACAACAAGATACATAGACCGTTATCCAACTGAATCTATGACTAATAATCCACCATCAGAGTGTCATCTTAGAAAACCTTGGATATTAAGTTGCAAGCAACAGATAATTGCATTAAGAAAAGTGTGTAATGTAAACAATAAAATTATCCTTAGACAAAGCATTGTTGTTTTCTCCCTAATGGAAACATCACATCCCCCACCCGTTACATTTCCGTCACTCGAGCTTGAGTGAAAGGGAGGCATGAACCCACTATCGAGCATAAATACTCCGTCTTGGAGTTACAAGCATCAACTTGACCAGAACATCTACTAGTAACAGAGAGCATGCAAGATCATAAATAACATACACATGATAAATTGATAATCATTGGACATAGCATTCAATACTCATCGGATCCCAGCAAACACAACATGTAGCATTAGAATAAGATGATCTTGATCATGTTAGGCAGCTCACAAGATCTAAACATTAGGCATAAAAGAGGAGAGAACAACCATCTAGCTAATGCTATGGACACATCACTCCGGAGGCATGCATAGTGATGAAGAGCCCTCCAGAAATGATTCCCCCTCCCGGCAGGGTGCCAGGGCGAGCTCGAGGACCCTCCCGAACTAGAGTTGACGATGACGGCGACTATGGATCTTTTTGGTGGAAAAGGCTCGGGTATTTAGGGTTAACCCGTGGAGGAGCTTAAATAGGCGAAAGGGCAACGTAGGTGGGTGGCCTGGGGGCCCACACCACCAGCTGGCGCGGACAGGGGCGGCCGCCCTATGGTGTGGGGCCCATGAGGCCCCCCTCCAGGTCTCCTCTGGACTCCGTATACGTGACAACTTTCTAAGACTCTGGGATTTTGTTTCGTCCAATTCCGAGAATATTTCTAGAACAAGGAACTGGCTCTGTGGCATCTTGTCAATAGGTTAGTCCCAGAAAATCCATAAAAATGACATAAAGTGTATAAGAAACATGTAGCATACGGCATGAAAATAACATGGAACATCAGAAATTATAGATACGTTTGAGACGTATCAATGGCGACCAGGGGGCCCATACCACGTGGCCACGCGGCTAGGGGGCGCCGCCACCTGGTGTGGCTACCTCCCAGGCCTCCTTCGAGTCTCCTTCGGACTCCGTGTACGTGACATAAAAATAGGGACTTCGGCTTTTGTTTCGTCCAATTTCGAAAATATTTCCAGAACAACTTTTGTGAAATACAAAAACAACAGAAAACAGGAACAATTGGCATAGCAGAAAATGCATAAAAATCCTATGAAGTGTATAGGAAACATGTAACAATTGGCATAATATCAACATGGAACATCAGAAATTATAGATATGTTGGAGACGTATCAGAGGAGTATTAAACCATGAGGCTTCAATTTCGATTTTGCTTTGTTGCAAGTGATGCAATGTTGCACAAATCTATACACATCTCGCCTCATGTGTGCCCAATAAAAGATCATCTACCATATGCAATGTTTTCTCATGTCCAAAGTGTCCCATCAACCACCACTATGTGATTTCTGCAACAATAACAAATGCAAAGACGACTCGGGAACACATAATTTGTTAGCTCTAAATAGAAATCCATCATGAATATGATATTTATCCCATACTTTCACATTAGTACAGTTATAAAAAGACATAGAAAACTCAGTATCATTGTCATATAATCCCCCTAGACTCTCTAAACCAGGAACTTGCACATCTAAGTTCGTGAGTAACATGTTTTTCCTAGATAGTGCATCAGCAACCACATTATCCAATCCTTTCTTATGTTTAATAATGTATGGGAAAGATTCAATGAATTCAACCCACTTAGAATGTCTCTTATCAAGATTAGATTGTCTCTTTACAAATTTCAAAGCTTCATGGTCAGAATGTATATAAATTATTTTGGGCACAAATAATGTTTCCAAACCTCAAGAACTCTAACAAGTGAATACAATTCTTTATCATAGTTCAATTGTGCACCATGCAATTTCTCAGAAAAATAATCAATGGGTTTGTTTCTTGCATTAACACACCTCCAATTCCAATACCACTAGCATCACATTCAATTTCGAATTGCTTAATAAAATTTGGAAGCATCAACAATGGTGCAGAAATCAATCTATTTTCCACTTCATCAAATGCAATGTCTTGTGAAACACCCCACTCGAAATCTATTCTAAATCATTCAAAGGTGCAACAATGGTACTAAAATCTTTCACAAATCTTCTATAGAAACTAGCAAGATCATTAAAACTACGCACTTGAATCACATTCATGGGGGTAGGCCAATTTTTAATAGCTTCAATTTTCGAATCATCTACCTCCATCCCATGTTTAGAAACAACATATCCCAGAAATATGACCTTATCTTTGCAAAAAGTGCACTTCTCAAGATTACGAAATAATTTGTTTTCTCTTAGCACATCCAAGACTTGTCTAATATGATCAATATGTTTAGATTCATTGTGGCTATATATGAGAATATCATCAAAATAAACTACCACAAACTTGCCAATAAAATCTCTCAAAACATGGTTCATTAGTTTCGTGAAAGTACTTGGTGCATTAGTTAAACTAAAAGGCATCACTAACCATTAATATAAACCAAATTTTGTTTTAAATGCTGTTTTCCACTCACCCCCTCTTTCATCCTAATTTGATGATAACCACTACGCAAATCAATTTTAGAGAAACAACAACACCACTTAGTTCATCTAACATGTCTTCCAAACGTGGAATAGGATGACGATAACGAATAGTTATGTTATTAATTGCCCTACAATCTACACACATGCGCCATGTACCATCTTTCTTAGGAACTAAAATAATAGGAACAACACAAGGGCTAAGACTGATTCGAATATACCCTTTATCAAGAAGCTCTTGAACTTGTTTCTGAATTTCTTTGGCCTCTTGGGGATTGGTCCTGTAAGGGGCTCGGTTTGGTAATGTAGCTCTAGGGATCAAGTCAAGTTAGTGCTCAATTACATGCAATGGTGGCAGCCCTGCTGGTACCTCCTCTGGAAAAACATCATCAAACTCCCGCAACACATTAGAAACACCAATAGAGAGAGGGGTCATGTCATTAGAAACCAAAATTTCCCCTTGTGCATGATCAGTATAGGTACTAAACTAGGATCCTATGTAAACTCTCTCAAGTCATGTTTGGTAGCTAACATGCATAATAGGCTCACTCCCCACTCAGTTTGGTTTTGCTATTATCACCCACAAAATTTTTGTTTTCTCTCATCTCATCTCTCTCACTCTCCATCTCTAAATTAACTTCTGCATTTTATGAGACTCATTTACATATTTGTTGTGGTGTTATAGGCCTCAAAATTATGTCCTTCCCATGCCAATTCAACTGATATGTGTTTTCTCTCCCATTATATATAACACTACTGTCAAACTGCCATGGTCTTCCCAATAACATGTGGCAAACAGACATTGGTACCACATCACACTCAATGGTGTCTTTATATGGTCCAATCTGAAATTCAACTCTCACCATATGGCTCACCTTCATCTCTCCTTTGTCACTCAGCCATTGAATATAATAAGGATGAGGGTGTGGAATATATCTCAATTTCAGCTTTGCACATAAATCTCTACTTGCTAAATTTCTGCAATTCCCTCCATCAATGTGGTAACTTTGCAATCCATTTGAGGACCTACAATGGCGTGTAACACATGTTCGTTGGGAGACCCCAAGAGGAAGGTATGAAGAGCACAGTAGCAAGTTTCCCCTAGATAAAAACCAAGGTTGAATCGACTAGTAGGAGAAAGAAATCACTTCAGAAGGTTGAAGGCAACTGATGTTGGCAGGGCGCACTACCGGTTCAGCAGCAACATGGAATCTACACAACACAATCAAATTACTTTGCCCCAACGAAGCAGTGAGGTTGTCAATCTCACCGGTTTTTCCGAAACAAAGGATTAGACGTATAGTGTGGAAAATAGTACTTGTTTGCAGTAGATGAAAGATAACAATAATTGCAGTAGGAAAACAGTGGTTGGAGTGGTTGTATTATCAGTGTAAAGAAATGGACCGGGGTCCACAGTTCACTAGAGGTGTCTCTCCAAAACAGATAGATAACATGCTAGGTAAACAAATTACAGCTGGGCAATTGACATATATAAAGGCTGCACCGTAGTGCATATGCATGACATGATGATTACTATGTGATTCATGCGGGCATTACAACAAGATACATAGACCGTTATCCAACTGCATCTATGAATAATAATCCACCCTCGGAGTGTCATCCGATCAAACCTTGGGTATTAAGTTGCAAGTAACAAATAATTTCATTAAGAAAAGTGTGTAATGTAAACAACAAAGTTATCCTTGGACAAAGCATTGTTGTTTTCTCCCTAATGGCAACAACACATCCCTCACCTGTTACATTTCTGTCAGTCAAGCGTGAGTGAAAGGGAGGCATGAACCCACTATCGAGCATAATACTCCCTCTTGGAGTTAAAATCATCTACTTGGCCAGAGCATTTACTCGTAACGGAGAGTATGCAAGATCATAAATAACATACACATGAAAGAACATGATAGATTCATAATCATTGGATATAGCATTCAATATTCATTGGATCTGATGGAGGGATGATAACCCGGTAGGCCAACGCAAAGGAGTAACTTGGCCCAAAGGACGCTGCGCAAGACCCGGCTTAAGATAAAGGAGTTTCTAGAAGGCCCAGGAACGTAGGCCTCGTAACCCGGATTGTGGGTTCCGATAAGGAAGGTTAGGGTTTGTAAGCAGTGTCCGGGTAGGATTCAGAGTGCGCCTTGGAGAGTAGGCCAGGGGGTCCGGATATTATATAAGACGGCCCCTAGGGTTAGACCAAGAGAGATCCAAGAGTTCGAGCAATATCGCTAGGTCTCGAGTATCCAGTGTAACACGAGAGTTAGGTTAACTCGAGTATCCAGTGTAACACGAGAGTTAGATTTAGATCGGAGACTCGGCGACTTGATTGCCGGCTACCAGATCGTATATCATCATGTTTTCCTTTGAGCTAAACCCTCTCCCAAACACCAGAGTCGATTTGCCCCAAGACAAGTTACCCCCGGTAACATCTGCCGTGATTATCCCACGACAGTTGGCGCCCACCGTGGGGCCTACGTCCAAGGGTGTTTACATCACGGGAGAAGCTCGGAAGGACATGGAGAACCTTGTCGTCGGCGAGATCTACACCGACCCCAAAGGAGAGAAGATGGTGGACGATTTCGGCTGGGGGCCAGAATCGGATCTGCTCGAATCCGGATCTGTCGTGACAATTGGCCAGATCAACGTCTTCATCGGCATGGTACGTACGTCCGGTTCAGTCCCTGGCGATTTCGGATTTGATTCTGTGTCAGGGGAGGCCACCTGCGTTCAGTCAGATGGAGAAGAATCGGTCGGGACGGTAGATCCGACAGAAGAGCCCACCACGAAGAGGGAACAGCCGGAGGAGCCGGTATGGACCCCGCGTGGCCGGGTTACAAGAGAAGATGATACCGAGTCTATCTTGCATCTGCTGGAGGACCGGTACGAGGAAAACAGCAGCGAAGAGGAAGAGTACGAGTCTGCGCCAAGCATTGCACGCCAGGTTGCGGTTTACACGGCCCCGGCGATCAATCTCAATCAGGGGAACGTGACCGCAGCCACAGTCGGAGCAGCACAAGCATTGGCCCAGCAGCAAGGTCCGGTTGACGGAAATCCGGTTCTCACCCGGGTTGACGGAGAATCGGCATCAGTTACCAGCCACGCGGCGGATAGCGAGTTGCAGGCAAACATGTTCGGATATCTGGCAAACCGGACACCAGGGGCGGGTCCTTCAAACCCGCAACACCCGGCCCTATTCAACAACAACTTGATTCTGGACCCAACCGTTCTAGCCACAGTCATAACTCCGGAAAACGCGGCGGAAGGTGTTAGAGATCTGGACGTAGCCCGTCGTGCATTGGAGCAACAGAGAAGGCAAGTAGAAGCAGAGAGACAAGGGATGGCCACGCGCCAACGTGAGCTGGATGCATTGGAAACCCGGCTCCGAGAAGAAACAACTAGGGTGCGTCAAAGGCATCAAACCATATTACCGGCAACGGGTGGAGTTATAAACCCGACCACACTATTTATCACACCTCAGGATCAACCGATTCCAGCAGCAAACCAAGGAACTGTACAACAACCTGCAACTGGAGGAGCACAGCCGGCAAACATACAAGCCGGGTTACCCACATTGCAGACTGGAGTCACTGCCGGCAATACATTGCCACCACCACCATCATCACGATTTCGCACACCAGCAGGTCACTACAACAACCCCATGGATAATGTGTACGCAGCAACCCTCGCATTGAATCAAATCCCCGTGAGAGAGTCACCCCACGTAGAGGAGACCCGGCGGGCGATAGATCTATTACGCACTGCGGTAGCGCAACAAGTTAATTACCCGGATCACAGAAGTGGAATGCATGGGACACCATATATCAGCCAGCAACGAGGCAATACCGGCAATATCTAGACAAGTTCAGCGCGGCGGAGGGAAGAGCAGCAGCAAATGCCGCCTCCTCCCCGCGTTCACGCAGTACCAGCAGCACAAGCTATCGTGGATAGTTCCAGAGCCAGGAGAGCCGCGGCCGGGTCTGCGGTGCACGGACCACCAGCAGTACCGCGCCCCACCGCGCCCCCCGCAGCGTCGCATGTTTCCCGAGTGAGGCCGGTTCCGACTAATCTCGCTGGGCCTAAGTGTCTGTCGGCTGACATCAGGGCTGAGCCTTACCCGGATAAATTCAAGGAACCGGGTAAAGTTGTGAATTATGAGCCGACTATGGATCCAGAAACATGGTTGAGCAGTTATGAGATGGCTATGTCGATTCGCAATGCATCCGAAAATCTTCAAGCCAAGTTCATGTACTTGATGATGTCAGAAGGAGCAGCAAAGTTATGGTTCAATAATTTACCGGAGGGATCTATCAAGTCATGGGAGGAGTTGAAAACTGCGTTTATCAAGCACTTTCATGGGACGTGCAGAAAGCTATTTACTATTGATGACCTAGAGCGATGTGTCCAAAAGAAGGGAGAATCGGCGCGCAGCTGGGTGCGCTGGGTTATGGAGATACTTCACTCATCTACGGATATTCAGCCCAAACATGCGCTACAAGCTATGGCAAAGACGTGCAAGTACATACCTTTAGTGCAAAAGTTAACTCGCATGAAATATAGTCGAAATGCTTCAGAGGTTACGATGGGAGAGCTAATGGATGCATGCAACAAACACGCTGCAACGGATACTACAGAAGAGGATGTCGATGACAAGAAAGCAAAAGAAAATACAAATAATAGTGGAAGAACCGGCAATGGATCAACGCCGGGTAACAATGGAGGTAACAATGGGAACAACCAGAACAAGCGCCCGTTTGAGGGAGGCTCCGAGTATGTCGCTAGCACAGAAGCCGGGTCTTCGAGACCTAGGGCAGAAGGAAATTTCAATGCTGGAAACCCCAATGGAGGAAATTATCAAGGGCCACCGAGGCCGGGTAACAATTGGGACATCTTCAGAATGGCGTGTCCAAAGCACAGCACGAACGGTAGGCCGGCTAACCACTCATTGGAGCAGTGCGCGGACCTACAGAGGTGGAAGAATGAGGAGATAAACAAGGCTATGCGAGGTGCAGGTCGGGGAGGAGGACCGGGTCCGGGTGGAAACCCGGGCAACGGCCCACCCCCAGCCGGTAACCCGGCAGGCCGAAATCCGGGTAACAACCAAGGGGGAGCTGGATGTTTCCAAGCTAACCCCAAGCAATTGGGACAATATCACGTGCATACCACAGGAATTTCCAACAAGGATAAAAAGATACTGAAACAGGCGGTAAACTCGGTTTCTTCGGCTGTTCCAAGATACCTGAGATGGTCAGAGCAGGACGTAACATGGAGTAGAAAAGATCACCCGGAAAGGATAGAACACCCGGGAGTCTTAGCATTGGTGGTGGCACCACAAGTTAATGGTTATGAGCTGAAAAAGGTCCTAATGGACGGTGGAAGTAGCATCAATATCTTGTATTGGGAAACCTTTCTACGCATGGGCCTCAAGGAGTCTCAGCTACAGAAGAGTTCAACAGTTTTTCATGGGATTGTGCCGGGCCACTCAGCATGCCGCGAGGGAAAGATCACGTTGGAGGTAGCTTTTGGAGAATCAAAGGATAATTACCGAGCCGAGTGGCTTACTTTCGAGGTGGTTAAGTTGCGCAGTCCTTATCACGCGCTATTCGGAAGGCCGTCTTATGCTAAGTTCATGGCCAGGCCGTGTTATGTGTATCTACAACTAAAAATCCCGGGGCCCAAGCAGACCATCACCATACATGGGAGCCGGGATATAGCAGCTGAGTGCGACGAAGGAGACGCAGCCATGGCGGAGCAAGCTTGCAGAAAAGAGGAACTCAAGTATTACCGGTCTCAAGTAGACCCGGATGACAGAATAGCGTTAAAAAGGCCGAATACTGAAGATGAGAGAGCAAATTTCAAGGCAGCACAGGACACCAAGATGGTAGCTTTTGTCGAGGGTGATCCCTCTAAGCAATTTGCTATAGGATCTAACTTGGACAACGAGCAGGAGAAAGCACTTGTGGAGTTCATTCGTTCAAATCAGGATGTGTTCGCCTGGACGCCTAGCGATATGCCGGGTATCCCCACAGAGTTGGCAGAGCACAGTTTGCACGTCGATCCCAAGTCCAGACTTGTGAAGCAGGGCTTGATAAAGATGAATGAGGAAAGAAGGAAAGCTATAGGAGAAGAAATCGCTCGGCTGCTGACAGCCGGCTTTATCATGGAAGTGTTTCACCCGGACTGGTTAGCAAATCCGGTTCTCGTGATGAAAAAGACCAATGAGTGGAGGATGTGCATTGATTACACGAGTCTCAACAAGCATTGCCCAAAGGATCCGTTTGCTCTACCAAGGATAGATCAGATCATAGACGCAGTAGCTGGAAGCGACCTATTATGTTTCCTGGATGCATATTCCGGGTATCATCAAATCAAGCTCAAGAAGGAGGATTGGGAGAAAACATCATTCATAACCCCTTTTGGGCCCTTTTGTTACAAGACCATGACATTTGGATTGAAGAACGCTGGCGCAACCTATCAACGGTGTATTCAGAAGTGCTTCGAGGACCAAATTGGACGCAACGTCCATGCTTATGTAGACGATGTGGTAATCAAGACCAGAAAGGCAAAGACATTTATTGATGATCTAAAGGAAACGTTCAAGAACTTGAGAAGGTATCAGATGAAACTCAACCCGACAAAGTGTGAATTTGGAGTTCCAGCCGGGAAATTACTCGGCTTTATCGTTTCTGAGAGAGGAATTGAGGCAAATCCGGACAAAATCAAAGCTATCCAGAGCCTGAAAAAGCCGGAAAATTTGAAACATGTTCAGAAGCTCACAGGGTGCGTAGTAGCGCTCAGCCGGTTTATATCCAGACTCGGAGAAAAGGCAATACCCTTGTACCGGCTCTTGAAAAAATCTGATATATTCGTATGGGATCAAGAGGCGGACGAGGCGTTAGAGGCACTAAAAAAGCAGCTATCTGAGGCACCAGTCCTAGCAGCTCCGGGTCCTAAAGAGCCTATGTTACTATACGTTGCAGCAGGGCCCCGGGCGGTTAGCGCAGTGGTTGTTGTTGAGCGAAAAGAAGATGGAAAAGAATACCCGGTCCAGAGGCCGGTTTACTACGTCAGTGAGGTATTATCATAGGCAAAACAGCGCTATCCACATTGGCAAAAGCTGGTTTTCGGGGTCTTCATGGCCAGCCGGAAATTGAAGCCATATTTTTAGGAACACCCCATAACAATGGTTAGTTCTATACCAATGTCGGATATCATCAGAAACTCGGATGCAACAGGTAGAATAGCCAAGTGGGCGATCGAGATGGGGGATTATCACATCAACTACGAGCCAAGGTCAGCAATCAAATCTTAAGCTCTAGTCGATTTTATTAACGATTGGACACACATAGGCATGCCCACCATGGCTCCAAACTCCGAGTCTTGGATCATGCACTTTGATGGCTCCAAGCAATACGAGGGGTCAGGAGCTGGAGTGGTGCTAACATCACCCAAAGGAGACAAGTGAGCTACGTGCTGCAGATTCATTTTGATTGTTCCAACAACGTGGCCGAGTATGAGGCCTTATTGCATGGCTTAAAGGTAGCCAAGGAGATGAACATTAAGAGGATACGATGCTTTGGAGATTCGGACCTTGTGGTACAGCAGGTCTCAGGAAGTTGGGATAGAAAAGATGCAACTATGGCGGCATACCGCAGAGAGGTTGATAGGGTTACCGGGTGTTTCTCCGGGTATGAGGTGGAGCACATAGACAGAAGAAAAAACGAGGCAACAGACGCACTCGCCAGACTCAGCTCGCCCAGAGAGCCGGTTCCACCTAATGTTTTCCTGGATGAACTATGGCGACCATCAGTTAAAACCGAGTCTGAGGAAGAACTGGCAAATCAAGACCCGGATTTGGAGCTCGTGGCCACAGTACGTGATGTTCCCGAGTGGACAGAGCCGTTCCTGGCCTACCTATCACGGGGCGAGTTACCACAGCAGGAGATATTAGCACGACAAGTTCTGAGGCGAGCAAAAGGATATTCTATCATCAATGGGGAGTTATACAAGAGAAGTGCAGCAGGAGTCTTTTTGCGCTGCGTAGCACCAGAAGAAGGCCGACAAATCCTCAAGGAAATCCATGAAGGTGATTGTGGGCATCATGCATCCAAAAGATCCCTTGTGGCCAAAGCTTATCGACATGGTTTTTTCTGGCTCACGGCCCTAGCAGACGCGGAGCGCTTGGTGGCAAGGTGTGACGGATGTCAAAGGTACGCTCGTCAAACCCATGTGCCGGCTATGGAACTACGGACCATCCCGTTAACCTGGCCGTTTGCTGTTTGGGGTATGGACATGGTTGGCCCCTTTCACATGTCACCTTGCAAAAAGACACATCTCTTGGTGGCCATTGATAAGTTTACCAAGTGGGTTGAGGTTATGCCAGTTACCAACTGTGAAGCAATTACAACAGTCAAGTTCCTGAAAAAGATTATCTATCGGTTCGGGTATCCCCATAGCATAATTACCGACAATGGAACCAATATGTCCCTTGGCGAGATGGAGAAATTTTGTGGTAACAATGGAATCCGGCTTGACATAGCTTCAGTGGCCCATCCACAGGCTAATGGACAAGTGGAGAGGGCAAATCAAGAGTTGCTCCGTGGGTTAAAGCCACGATTGCGAGTTCCGTGTATTAGAGCTGCTGGTGCATGGGTCGAAGAATTACCTGCAGTGGTTTGGGGTATCAACACAACACCTAACAAATCTACTCAGATGACACCGTTTTTCATGGTTTATGGTGCAGAGGCGGTGTTTCCGAGTGATATCATCCATGACTCGCCTCGAGTATCGGCTTACGTCGAGGTGGAGAACGAGAAGACCCGGCAGGACGCCATGGATATGCTAGAAGAACAAAGGGAACAAGCACTGGAAAGATCAGCCATATATTAGCAGGATCTGCGCAGATATCATAGCCGGCGCGTGAAAACCCGGGTCTTCCAGGAAGGAGACCTGGTTCTGCGCCTGGTACAGTTAAAGGAAGGAAAACACAAGTTATCACCGCCATGGGAAGGACCGTTTATCATAAGTCGGAATTTGCACAATGGATCATATTACTTGATAGATGCAAGGGAAGAGTCGGCTACGGTTAACGACACCGCTCATTCCACTTCATCTATGCAAGAGAGAGAAAGACCATGGAACGTAGCTCAGCTGCGTCCCTACTATACCTAGTATAGAATAAGACTCACAAGAGGAATTACACGATGTAACATGCAGCAGGTTTCAGACGCACTCTTTTCCTATCCAGGGTACCTAAGGGGACTGGAGGGTTTTTAATGAGGCGGCCGGCTGACCTAACTTTCTCATATCAATAAAGAGATGGTTAAGCAATATATCTTTTTCACATGTTTTATCAAGTTTTATTTTTCTGTTATGTTTTTTACTTTTCTTCCAGGTAAGCATTATTTCTTGTTTTCTTAGTGCATTAGTTTCTTTAGTATGTTGCATGTATTTAGGTCTTGGGGGCTGATTGCTTGAATAGCACAGTTACAAACTCAAAGACCCGGCCATGATGCCTATGAGTTATAAGGGCCGATTACTCGCAAACGATTACGGCTGCAATCTTATAACCGGACAAAAGAGCCAAATTTCTTGACTTTTCTTACTTAAGCTCGATGTGACTCGCACTAAAGTGGCATGATTTGCTCGCTTACGATTACAATCAGCCATGATGCCCAATGGGACTTTCTTGACCCTGTTTTCGTACAGATGTAACAACATGATTATCCACGCGAAAGCCGGCTTACAGTACAAGAGAGTCAAAAGGGTCATCTAAACCACAAGTTATGCAGAGTACAGGGTTAATAGCCGGAAACTCAAAGTTTATTAAGCATAACTTCAAAACCTATGTGAAACGGCTCTAGGTTTTGGGCTTAGCAGAGACAACTTGTTTTCTTTGTAAGACCTCACATCCCTAGACTCGGAATTTCGGGCCTTGGGGACTGGGGATTTTGAAAAAAGAGGCAAGTTATCTAGCTATTAAGCACAAAAACCCAAAAATCCGAGTCTTGGGGACTTGGTGACTTAGAGAAAAGTCCACCCGTCAAAACCCACGAGACTCGGAAACCGAGTCTCACAAAAGGAACCATAAAATAAGTCGGGAATATCAAGAATGAACGAGCTCCAAAAGCAGACGAGTATCAGATTCATCCAAAGGCCAGAAGGGCCACGAAAGCTATTAAAGTCTTATAATGTATTTACATGATGCGATGGTAGTATCAAAAGTGCACATCTGCACTATCAAAAGAATATCTGTTTTTACAAAGGCATCGAGCGAACAAGGTATTAGGATGGCATCAGGTAATAATTTACTCGGCCTCATGAGTCGGGTCCACATCCCTACCCTTGCCCTCCGAGTCTTGGTCATGGGCTTGCTCCTTAGAAGCATTCGCAGCATCATCATTCGGATTCTCAACATCAGGACGAACAGGCGGACGGACAGCCGGCGTAGAGGAAGTTGGTGCTGATTCCAAGTCGGCTTCCCTCTTTGCAGCTTCCTCCCTCTTCCTAGCCGAGTCAGCATTCCACTTTTGCAAAATGTCGAAGGGCACGGGTGTATCTTCCTTCACAGCTTTGTCCTCAGCGTTGTATGGAGACATAAACCTACTCAAGTCCATACTATCGGCAAGAGCAGTTGCCGAGTGACGTACCTCGGTTTGTACGGCCTTGAAGTCCTTAGGGGAAAACCTCGAGCCATCTGCCTTGAATTCTGGAAATCCGGCTACCACAGTTGCCGGCTCAAGCTTAGGAAAATAAGCTTTCGCCAACATAAGTCCCCGGGTCATCCCAACCCGGCATGCCGAGCGTTTCCAGAGCTCAATCCATGCAGGGACAGTAGAACATGCATGGATTAAGGTCTCCATACCCGGATAGAGTTCAGTCGGCCACTGAATGGCGTCTAGGATCCATTTAGTGCCGGCACAGAATCTCCGGAGGACATTCTTCAATTTCTTTACCTTTTGAATATCATCTTCTTCTGAGGGCGCAAGGTTGGAAGCTGCAATACAAACAGCAAAGGTTACATCAACGTATTTCGGATATCATGTATCAAGAAAACAAAAAATCAAGACACGAACCAGTAAATAGCAAAATCTCACCAACAAGGACACGGTAAGTGTCGGCAACTTGAGCTGATAGCTTCTTCAGCGCAGCTTGAGCAGTGGTGTATTTCTCTTTGTATTTCGTGACATCTATCTCCAAGCTTGCCACCTCAGCCTCAAGTGCTTCTCTCAGCTTTACCTCGGTGTCCAGGAGTTGTTTGGCCTTGGCCAAAATCTCCTCGGACCGAGACGCCTGCGCCTAAAGGAATGGAAAGTTAAACATTAGTCGGATATCGCAAGCAACCGAGTATTGAAAGGAGTACCGAGTGTAACTTCGATAAGTTAGACTCGGAACTTGGGGACTAGGAGGATACTATGATATCAATTAACGTACCTGATGCTCCACGGCCATGCGTTCTAACATGCTGCGTTCTGAGGCCTTCATGGCGAGGAGGGCACTCATCATTTGGTCGAAGGAATGGTTGCCCAAATTGGAAGACCCGGGGTCTTGATAACTCGGAGTGGAGGTTTTCTCCTTGGCAGGGGAAGGCACCCGAGTCGTCCGGATCTCGGAGTTCGGTGCGCCTCCTCCCGTGCCCAAGACTGTGGCCTCTTCCTCCTCGCGTGCATGTGAGGCTATCGGGTACTCGGCTTCCTGATCAGCCGGGTGTGTTGGTGGCACTTGTTGTTCTTCTTCACCGCCAGCTGCAGTCGTCATATCATCAATCGGGTTCTCCTTACCCGAATCATCGGTCTCCATATTTTCCTGGTCACTGATAGTGACCGTGGCTCTGTGGATAGTATAAGTAAACGGTCAGCATGCAATCGGAGAAAATTATGGAAAAGTGATAGAACATCAGGAGAAGAGCTTTACCCGGGATTCACCGTGAAATCCGAGGGGAACGCGTTGCTGGACCCGGATGAAGCTGATAAATATCGAGAAAAGTAAGACATGGAGCTGCCCTGCTAAAGGATGATTCAGAAAGGAAAAACTTTGATATCTGGGAAAAGATTGAAAAATACCAGCGCGTCGAGGGGATGATGGAATACCCGGGTTAAGTGCGGATTCACCCGGAAAGTTCCGAGTCATTCTACGCTTGGTCACGAGCGGATCCTTCAAGTACGGCCAGTTGGATAACTCTCGGTTTAGCTCGTGCATGTTAGCAAAGGAGTATGGTTTAGAAGCAAGGGAACGGTATGGCACCTTAAAGACGACCCCTCGGGGTTTCCTCTTTGATCCGACCTTAACTACCGGCTCAGCTTCATCTTCATCGCTTTGTGTTTCTACCCCGCCCTCCGGGTCTTCTTCTTCGTCCTTGTCCTCTAGCCCTGAAAGTTATCAAGACATACGGTCGGAAAAACGGGGAATGTATAGCGGCAAGCTCGTAGAAGTGGAGTAAGAACCGGAGTGTACCTTCTTTCGAGTCGACTGCGTCCTCTTCCTCCTCTGGATTCTCGAAGTTAGGGGGAGTTTCGATGCTCCAAAAAACGTTATCAGCCTAAGACAAAAGCACAAGGGTAAGAATCAGCAGTTATATCAAGCGAAAGCGTGAAAGTGAAAGTATAAGAGCCGGATTTACTTCGGGAGCTGGATTCTCGCGCGTGAAGGGATCTAACCCGGCTATGTTCCGGATCACTTCCAATTTCTCCGTCAAGAATCCCTTGATGGTCTTGTTGGTGTCACCGGCCGGGTAATTCTTAGACGAATATCGAAGAGAATCCGTAGAGTGCCCCGAGTATTCACACATCAGTTTCGAGCGGATGGAATTGGGCTGAATGCGGAAGTTCACCCAGGTCTTGACCAAGTTAAGCCCAAGGAGACC
Source organism: Alopecurus myosuroides (assembly GCA_028641055.1). NCBI lineage: Eukaryota > Viridiplantae > Streptophyta > Magnoliopsida > Poales > Poaceae > Alopecurus > Alopecurus myosuroides. The sequence goes on along the minus strand of CM054058.1, from coordinate 206,608,202 downwards.
TTGGGCCGAGAGAACAGCTATCTTAGCTAAGAGAGGCTGGATTTCTTCCCTATCCGACTCAGGGGGGAAAGCGTTGAAGGTGTCAGAGAGATCTAAGAGACCCTCCGAGTAACCCGACAATTTCCTTTCGCCGGGTGGGGAGGTGTCTCGGCAGTAGAAGAAGGACAATTGCCAATGCTTAACGTGGGAATTTAAGTTAAGAGTCGGCATTGGTGAGTTCTTGCGGCGCTGGATGGAAACCCCGCCGCAAGCAAGAAGCGCCCCGTCACCGCTTTCGCGGCACGATTTGCATTGGAAAAGTTCAATGAAAAGAGCCAGATTTGGCGGAATGCACAAATAAGACTCGCAAAGGACGATAAAATGGGTAATGTTCAACATAGAGTTAGGCCCTATGTCGAACACCCGGAGGCCATAGTGGCTCAAGACCTTGCGGAAAAAAGGATGACCCGGAGGGCGAAACCCCCGGGTCACATGCTCGATGAAGCAGATTACCTCGTCGGCAGCAGGTGTAGGCCGGGTCTCATCACCCGACACTCTCCAGTGGATATCTTCCTGAGGGGGGAGGACCCCTAACTCGGCCAGCTCCTCTAGCTTGGCCTTGGTGACGGTGGATCGTGCCCAGTTGGCGGATATTGATTGGGTCGTCCTTGTTTTGGCTTGCTGCTTCCCTTGCTTCTTGGGAGCCATGGGTTCAGTCTGCAAAACACGAGACAGAAAGGTACAAGACATAAGACTCGGAAATCATGGATTATCCGGATATATGCAAGCAGTATCAAAAAGAGGTATGGGAACTATGAGTTGTCCGGGTATCACTGGACGGAGCGAAAGTTACAGATTATCCGAGTATCGAGTATCAGTACAGAAACTATGGGGGACTTACGTATTGGCGAGCGTTTGTGGAAGAAGGTTGATTGCCCATGTATCTACTGCAGGTAAAAGAACCGGAAGAAGTGGATTTTCCGGGTATCAATGACAGCCGCGGAAAATTTGAGCGAAATGAATCTAGATTGGAAAATTTGTGAACGATTTCACGGAGAAATTTATGATTAAAAGCGGTAGAAGAGTGATGTGTGACCATCTATTCAGCTATTGGACGAGCTAGCAAGTATCTATGCGACTTAATCTGGCACGGAGCAACAAATGGTTGCGGTTGACCTAGATCCAATCTAGGTCAAAACGAAGAGATTAAGATTTGAATCAATGGGAGCGAGAAACTTACCGGGGCGGATTGGAGCAGAGCTCGACGGCGGCAGATGGCGCAGTCTTGATGCCCCTTTGCGACTCCCGGCGGGCTGGTCAAGGGTGCGTCGGCGGAGTTCGGCGGCGGCGCGGGGCGGGCCGTAGACGAACGCAGACGGCGGCGGTTTTGCTCCGGCGATGCGCGCGAGGTCTCCGTGGTGGCGCTCCGTGAGCTCGGGAGTGGAAGTGATGGAGAGGAAGAAGAAGAAGGAATGAGCCATTGGGGTTAGGTTACCCCCTAGGTACCTATTTATAGGTACGGGAGGGTAAACCTAGGCCAACGGGCGGGAATCAGAAATTCCGGGATAGGGGATATCCATCCTGATTTTCTGAGATATGTGTTAAGTGCTGGGCGGGATATCCGGAATGGATAGGAGACAAATCCCTTCCGTGACGCCTGGATCGATTAACGGGTGAAGTAAGCCGGATCTTTGGCGTCTTTATCAGGACACTGACCCGGAAAAGTAAACATTGGACTTGGAGAAAGCCGGGTTACTATATGGCCACCATGGAGTTAGGCCTAGCTGTTTATCAAAGCAACCTAACCCGGCCTCTGTGGACTTGAATGTTTGTTATTTTTGCTGGGAATAGCATGCGCTTCAAGGAGGATCCCATGAAGCCCAAGCTATTCTTGGGACTACTGATGGAGGGATGATAACCCGGTAGGCCAACGCCAAGGAGTAACTCGGCCCAAAGGACGTTGCGCAAGACCCGGCTTAAGATAAAGGAGTTTCTAGAAGGCCCAGGAACGTAGGCCTCGTAACCCGGATTGTGGGTTCCGATAAGGAAGGTTAGGGTTTGTAAGCAGTGTCCGGGTAGGATTCAGAGTGCGCCTTGGAGAGTAGGCCAGGGGGTCCGAATATTATATAAGCCGGCCCCTAGGGTTAGACCAAGAGAGATCCAAGAGTTCGAGCAATATCGCTAGGTATCGAGTATCCAGTGTAACACGAGAGTTAGGTTAATATATTTAGATTGGAGACTCGGCGACTTGATTGCCGGCTACCAGATCGTATATCATCATGTTTTCCATTGAGCTAAACCCTCTCCCAAACACCAGAGTCGATTTGCCCCAAGACAAGTTACCCCCGGTAACGTCTGCCGTGATTATCCCACGACAGGATCCCAGCAAACACAACATGTAGAATTACAATAAGATGATCTTGATCATGTTAGGCAGCTCACAAGATCTAAACATGAGGCATAAAGAGGAGAGAACAACCATTTAGCTACTGCTATGGACCCGTAGTCCAGGGATAAACTACTCACGCATCACTCCGGAGGCAGGCATGGTGATGAAGAGCCCTCCGGTGATGAAGAGCCCTCCCAACAGGGTGCCGGGGAGAGCTCCAGAACCCTCCCAAACTAGGGTTGACGATGACGGCGGCTACGGAACTTTTTGGTGGAAAAGGCTCAGGTATTTAGGGCTAACCTGTGGAGGAGGTTAAATAGGCGAGAGGGCAACATCAGTGGGTGGCCAGGGGGCCACACCACCAGCTGGCGCGGCCATGGGGCGTGCCGCCCTTTCGTGTGGGGCCCCTGAGGCCCCCCTCCGGGTCTGCTCCGGACAACTTTCTAGGACTCTGCGATTTTGTTTAGTCCAATTCCGAGAATATTTTCAGAACAACTTTTCTGAAACCAAAAATAGTAGAAAACAAGAACCGACTCTATGACATCTTGTCAATAGGTTAGTCCCAGAAAATCCATAAAAATGACATAAGTGTATAGGAAACATGTAGCATAAGGCATGAAAACAACATGGAACATCAGAAATTATACATATGTTTGAGACGTATCAACTATTCCTATTCAAAGCATCATATTACACTCCCCTTTATGAGTTTACTTTTCAGGTTCTCATTAAGCTTTTCAATGAGGTAATATCAACATGAGCTCATATGTCATACTTTCTGTTTTCCCCACCGGGGATTTTAGGAAAGTATACACGATATATTTATTGCCATCTAAATTCTATGAATATACTTCATATTGAGTTAAGAGAGACAATAATCATTGTATGTTAGATCATTTTCTCATTATTTTCCCGAGGGGTTTGAAGGAGTTTTACCAACGTATCCTACACTACTCCTCTTTTTTTTTTGCACATTGTATTTGGAGGAGATTATTCCAAGAATAGTCGATCGCAAGCACAAGGAAGGATTAGGAGGAGTGTCAGGATCTAATTAATTCTGTTAATTAAAGAGATAATCCTTCCTGTGTAATATCCCGTGCGGTTGCTTCGGCAACTGTCATGATGCTCCCTCGCACCCCTAAGAGCGGACGCACCTCTTCTCTTGCATCTGTTCCCTTCCCTTTATATATACCGTGATCTTCAATGGAATTAACAAAAGTTCGATTCATTCATTTGTTCCACTCTCGTTCTCTCTCAATTCTTCACGGCTTTACTAAAAATCAAAACGGTGTAGATATGTTGCACAAACTGTCACATACACTCCTCCATTCCACACAGTACAGAACATAAGAAAAACACAAAGAGAGGTGCAACAGTTAGTACTCCCCCGTTCCACAACGCAAGTCTTTCTGTCAAACTGGTACATTATGGCACGGAGAGAGTACTACCCTTGTGCCATGATAAAAAGCTCTAGTGAGAGCAGCACGTTATACTGACTGGTGCTACTTTTTCTGGGAATATTGTTAGTGGCCACTACTACTCACTTAGCATTTTGTCATGGCACTTCAACTGACCGATTCAGCGGTGCGTGGAAATGTTCAAACCGCTGAGAAAGTCAACCAACGCTTCCGCTGACGATCCACCGGACTCCAGCGCATGGGCGGCCATCTGTTTCGCGAGCCTCGTCCTCTCCCTGATCTCCTTCCCTTGTTCGGTCTCCATGAGCAGCCTCACTTTCGCCTCCACCTCCCCAGCCTTCACAATCACCTCGTCGTAGCCGTCCATGGCCACCCCAAGCTTCATGTCCTCCACCACGAAAACCTTGTTCATCCTCTGCTCCGCGTACATCGGCCAGCAAAGCATCGGCACGCCCGCTCCGACCGCCTCCATGATGGAGTTCCACCCGCAGTGAGTCACGAACGCGCCTGTTGCCGGGTGCCGGAGCACCTCCACCTGCGGCGCCCAGGACGACACCACCATCCCTCGTCCTCGAGTCCTCTCCAAGAACCCCTCTGGCAGCAGCGCCTCCACCGCCGCGTCACCCCGCCCCTCGAACCAGCGTCCGGCGCGACAGGCGCGCGCATGGCCCAGAGGAACGCCTGCCCGCTCCTCTCCAGCCCCACGGCGATCTCGTTTAGCTGCTCCGCCAGCACGGAGCTAGCGCTCCCAAAACAGAGGAACACCACGCTCCCGGCCGCCTGCTTGTCCAGCCAACTCAGGGATTCGTGGTTCGAGTCACCTCCTCTCTCCTCGCCGACCAACGGACCGACGCAGAACAATTTCGGCAGCGACTCGCCGGGGCGAGGAGTCCCGTCCTTTATGGCCTTCACGGCACGAGGCTCCAGCCAGTCGAACGTGTTCGACAGTATGCCCGTGGCTCTGGGCAGCTGCTCGAAGAGCCCAAGAATAGTACTGTACTGGCGATTGTCTCGATCCAGCAGGGCTTCAGGCAAGTCGGAAGCCGGAAGTGGGTGGACCCCCGGGAAGTGCAGCAAGGAGCGCCCCATCTCGCCGAAGGAGACGGCGGAGTGCATGACGGGCATATGCAGGAAGGTAGCAAGAGCCGAGGCGCAAAGGGTGAAGAACACGTAGGCTGGGACGCCGAGCTCTGCGGCGGCGTCAAGCCCGTACGCGCAGAATAAGTCGGTCACGAGAGCCTTGACAGACGGGAGGGTCCTCAGGAAGGCGAGGAGGGCGGAGTTTGTGGCGCGGAGGTCGGCGATGAGGGTGATGAAAGGGTCGGCGTTGGGGTCGATCGGCCGCGTCCTCGGAGGAACGGATCGTTGCCGGCTGAAGCAGGTGGAAGGATACGGAAGGGTAGGAGGCGGAGAGGCGGGCGATGGTTTGTGAGGAGTCACCTGTAGACGGGACATCGGCGATGGCGACGGTGACGGGAACGCCATGTCCGGCGAGGTGATCTGCGAGCTGCGTCATTGGGTGGAGGTGACCCCTGACCATCCATGTGTATAGCACGACGCCGCTTCGCATTGTATTGCTTTGCGTGGTTGGGTTCACTTTGCTACTTGTGTGGGTAGAGGCTGTGTGGCAGGCAAGTGATTTATACGGGGATATGACTGTCGTGAACTCATGGTGTTTCGTTGTCATCGGCAACAAACAGCAGGCGAACTACTGTACTTAATGGATGCTGACCCATCGCACAGCGAATTTTTGGCAAAAGGGACCACCCTAAAAAAACGTAATGGCAGAAAAGACCACCTCTGAGTGTAATTGGCAAAACTACCGTGGCGGCAGGCTGGCCAGCCGACACGTGGCACATGCCGCCACGGTCGGAGGCGGCAGGCCCTGCCGCCACGGCCACAGGCGGCACGCTGGGCTCCCTCTGCACGGCCTGGCCAGTGGTGGGCCATGCCGCCACGGCCGGAGGCGGCACGCTGTGGAGGTCGACACTTTCGGCGCTGATTCCCTGGACTGATTGGACTGATTTCTGTACTGATTGGAATGATTCCCTGACGACTGCACTGATTCCGACTGCACTGATTCCGTGGACGGAAAAATTCGCACCGCGCACTGTTTCTTCGGCGCGGACAAGATTCCGAGGTAGACAGCGTTCCTGTTTCTTCGGCGCGCGTTTTTCCAGATAAAAAAAGACAGAGCAGACAAATTTCACTTATTTTGAGATGTACAGTAAGATTCTTGATGTTTCTGCGTACCGCATGCAGCTCACTCTTGCCTATATATGCATACTGCGTGCGTTTCCTCTCTCACACCACACAACCTCACTCATACACGCATCATACTGCTGCTGCTGCTCTCACTCTCTCACGGCTGCTGCTGCTGTCTCGCTCTCTGAGGCACGGATCGTACTGCCGCACTCTCTCAGAGGCGGGCGATGGTTTGTGAGGAGTCACCTGTAGACGGGACATCGGCGATGGCGACGGTGACGGGAACGCCATGTCCGGCGAGGTGATCTGCGAGCTGCGTCATGGGATGGAGGTGACCCCTGACCATCCATGTGTATAGCACGACGCTGCTTCGCATTGTATTGCTTTGCGTGGTTGGGTTCACTTTGCTACTTGTGTGGGTAGAGGCTGTGTGGCAGTGGCAGGCAAGTGATTTATACGGGGATATGAGTGTCGTGAACTCATGGTGTTTCGTTGTCATCGGCAACAAACAGCAGGCGAACTACTGTACTTAATGGATGCTGACCCATCGCACTCGCAGGCGGCTACAACCGAGGTCCGAGGGCGACTAACGTGATAGATACCGACAAGGATGTTTCGATATTTCGACGAGAAATAACAATAGTTTTGGTGGCGTCGAAGCTAACGATCCGACTACACCAATTCCAAGAGCTTATTGACAACGTCGGGATCTAATTCCAGCAACCAATCGAAAAACAAGTACGAACTAGGATGAAATCTGAAAATCGCGAAGATAACTGAAGTACAGATGATCTCAAAGAGAGAATAAATTGGGGTCCGAACTGAACCTGTGTGCTCAACGCCTGCCTGAGCTTGATGCTTGAGAATTCTGAATGAAGTGCATGCAGTATTGATCATCGATTTGTTTTTTATCGATTGTGTCTGTGAATGAAGAGTTGATGGATCATCACATGAATGAGTTTCTAGTTGATTGTGCTTCTGTCCATGTTGAATATCTTGGTTACTGTACCACAAGCATAGATAGCTGTGTGCAACTGGATTCAGTTCCAAATTACAATGTTTTTGTCCAAACTGTTGATCAAACAACATGTTACTCCGTGTTCTGCGTGTGGTGATCCTGACGGGGTTCAAGGCGTAGGAGCTGCTGTTCAGCGATGCGACCGATCGAGGGGAGCTGCTGTTCAGCGATGCGACCGATCGAGGGGGAATAAGAGGTGTGTTTGCGTGGTGGCCACGATGCGAGGTGGAAGAAGAGTCAGCCGTGAGGAAGCTAGAGGTGCGCGACAGGCTGCGAGACGCTTTTGATGATGGGCGTGGCCGCCGCGGGTGCGCAATTATCCTCGGTCGCGAACCTCTAGCTTCCTAGTTAGGTAACGCCGATCGGACAGTGCACATCTTCTGTTCTCCGTAGTTAACCACCTCAAGTTGAGTATCCTAGCGGGGAAGGTTCCCTCCAATCGCGTTGGCTCTCTCTCCGCCCTTGTGAAGGATGTCGTTTCTGCTTTCGTGAAGGCCTTCAATCCGACCCCGCCTACCGACGGGGTCCCGAGCTATAGTGCTGGGAATGAAGGTTCTTCCGCCTAGTGTCCTTATGTGTATCCGCGAGTCTTCCTGTGAACTTTTTGGGATGTCTTGTAAGGAGATATTCTGCACTTTGTTGCTTATTGTACCCCTATGTTTTATTCTGCTTCTGGGTGCTCTTTTCGTGTGAGGGCACTTAGCTTTTCCGTGGTGGTGTCCTTCGAGACACCTTTTTGCGTCATTCGCAGTGGGCCTCATGTTGCTCCTTGTGGAGGATCCTCCTGGGCTCCGTGCGAGGAGTCGCATGCTGCGTGCTTGCTCCTTAGGAGTGAGGATCTTTCTTTTACCTGCAATTTGTGCCTCTAGAGGGGTGCGCGCTTGGTTGTTCCTTCGTGAGCATCTCACGAGGAGAAATGCCGAGGGACTTGGCGAAGTGTTTGTGTGCGGTAGCGACCCGCTCACATACACTGTTCCAGCCCCCGCTCGTGGGATGCTTTCGAGAGGAAAAAGGCCTCCGCGCGCCTCTCTAGAGAGAGATGATGCATGCTTGGATGAATGCACATGATGTTTTGTTGGATGCAAAATGTAGGCATGCCGGCATGCAAGGAAAGATTGCTTTGTGAATGGAACAAGATTTTACTGCTAGGGTGAGGCATTGTTCTCTTATAAAACGCTTGGGGATGTCGTGACCTTGTGGTCCCCCAAGAGGCACTTGACGTCACCGTGCGTACACGGGACTCCCATCGTTACTCGCACGATTTCAGGTGCATACCTCGAGGATGTAGTGACCTTGTGGCGCCCTCGAGTAACAAAAGATTGCCCCGCTGGAGCGAGGCTCCCACTTGCGTGGGTAGAAGCTCTCACGGCCCTGTGGTCCGCCTGGTGAGAGCTCCCTGAGACCCTCATGGAGAGAGGTCTTGGCATCATTTTTACCGTGGCGTCACGGGGTCCCCTCGAGGGTACGTCTCATGGCCTTGTGGGGGCCATGGAGCGAGCATGTGGTGAGCGCTCCTCCCTAGTAAGGAGGCACGCTCACATGGGGAGCAGTGGAAACCCTCGAGCCTCCATTGCTCTGGGGGGGGGGGTCTTCTGGGTGAGAGCCCCCGAGCCTCCAGCGCTCTGGGGGGTCTTCAATGTGGCCCCTCCTCCACGCGAAGTGAGTAGCCTCTTCTTGGGAGCCTCATCGAGGTGTCCCACGTTGTCTTCGTCGGCCGGGTGGGAGATGACCACCTTCTTGTAGGCTCGCTCGATGGGGCGCGTTGCCTCCTCCACCTCTCCATGGATGGTGATGGTGCCAATAGGCCCGGGTAGCTTGGAAAGGTTGTACGCGTGGTGCGTCACAGCCATGAACTTCGCGAGAGCTGGGTACCCGAGGATGGCGTTGTAGGGGAGGGCGATGTGTGCAATGTCGAAGTCGAGAGTCTCGGTGCGGTAGTTTTGGCGAGTGCTGAGCGTGAAGGCGAGGCGCACCTGTCCCAGGGGACCGTGGTGCCGTTGGTAACGTTGGTGAATGGCCTTGTGGGGGGCAGACGCTCGTAGGGCACCTGGAGTCGCTCAAACATGGGCACCGAGATGACGTTGAGGCCCGCACCTCCATCGAGCAGGGTCTTGTTGATGGTGGGGGTGCCGACCAGAGGCAGGGTTCCCACGGTCCTTGTGGACTTGAGGTGGTCGGTGATGTCGAAGGAGACCTTGTGTTCTGACCACTTGAGAAGCGTTTTCGCGGCTGTGCCTGGGTGGACAGCGGCGATCTCGCGCGAGATCTTCTTGAAGTTGCGGTTGGAGAGGGGAGCTTGTGCTCCGCCAAGGATGCATGCCATGTAGCCTGTGGGCTCTTGGTAGCCCCCGCAGTGTTCGTCGCCCTGACCCTGGTTGCCCTTAGCGTGTGGCTGCGCGGCAGCATTCACCTGAGGCGCGGGTCGGTTGGGACGCTGCAACTGCTGCGGAGGTGGCTGCTGTTGGGGCGGCAGGTAGCTGCCGCCATTGTAGCCACCTGAGTTGTTGTTGTCGTACCCGTTGTAGTGGTTCGGGCCGTGCTCCTCCCATCTCCCTCCAGCACAGCCTCCACCTCATCCAGGACTGCGCCATCCACCGCTTCGACGGTAGCCCTCCTGGCCACCCCTCATGAAGCAGTCTCCATGCATCTTTTCCAGCTGGAAACAGTCCTTCGTGGCATGTGAGTGCATCCTGTAGAACACACAGAAGGGGTGGTTGTCCGCCATGGGTGCGGCGTCGTTGCGGCCTTTCTTGCGTTCTGGCTCGGCAGCCAGAACGGTCGGAGCTTTCCGTTTGGCATCGCTTGCATCGCTTCGCACCTTGTTCTTACTCTTGGGGGCCACCATCTTGGGCTCGTTAGCAAGTGTGCTTTCCCTGAAGAGGCGTCCCTTCTCAGCCTTAGCGCACCTGTCGGCCATATCCACTAGATCGACAGCAGAGGTGAGGTCGTCTCTGATGCCGAGTTCTTCGAGCATACGCTTGTTGGTGACCCCTTCCCTGAAGGCGGAGATGACATTTGCGTCGACGATACGAGCGATCTTGTTGCGCGTCTGACTGAAGGGCTGCAGGTACTGGCGAAGCGTTTTGCCAGGCTGCTGGCGTGTGCCGCGGAGGTCGTTGTAGGATAGAGGGCGCTCATACGAGCACTTGAAGTTGGTGACGAAGTGGAGGCAGAACTCCTCGAACCACCCGATGGAGCCCTCTTGTAGATTCATAAGCCAGATGAGGGTTGGCCCTTGAGGGACATGGGAAGCCAGTTCTCCATGCACTTTCACCCCCCCTTTGTAGCTCCTACGTTGAGGCAGTAGAGCTGCAGGAAGTCGAGGGGAGAAGTAGGGCCGTCGTAGCGAGATGGCAACGTTGGGTTGAACTTCGGCGGCCAGGAGACCGTGCGAAGTTGCCCGGTGAACGCGAGGGCGCCACCGACGTAGAACATGGCGCGCGGATGGAGGTCGGCCGAGCGGTTGGCGCGCCTGGCCTTGGCGAGGTCGTGGATGGTGTGCCACTCGCGCTCGATCTGAACGCCCGCATCCGGTGGAGTGCGCAGGATCTGGTAGCTATTGCTGCTCTTCTCAGGCACCTTGGTGCTGGGTGCCTTGTCATGAAACTTCGTGCGGGGACCGCCTTGCACGAGGTTACACCGTGAGAAGGGGGCGGCGCGTCATGAGCTTGACCAGCGTCGCCTCCCCGCGGCTTCTTCGGGGGAACGTTTGCGGCGGTGGCGAGCTCCAAGAGGCGGGCGAGCCTTGCGGCGTGTCCTTCAGGTGCGGGCGGGTGCGTAAGCAGCTCCCGGATTTATTCTTCTTCGGCTACGGCTTCGGTGGTTTCGCCTCCCCTGCTATGGCAGCCGCGACTAGCAAGACAACTCCGTCTTCAGTGGTAGTAGTTGGGGCGGCTTTAGCAGCTTGCCCGGTGCCCAGCCGCTTGCGCTTCACCGGAGCGGGAGCGGGCGCAGTCACCGCCGCGGCGGCCACCGCTAAATTTGAACTACACGCGGGATCTGATTCTGAAGCCCACTACTAGGGAAAACAGTACCCCAGGTGAATAATTTGTGCTTACCGCAGGCGAATTCCTGTTCGCATGGTACCTAAGCTCCGGGTTTAATTCATCGCCCTCGGCCATTTGCTCGCGGTGAACAGCGACCCCCCCTAATCTCCTCGATGTTGTACTCATCCTCATCGTCAGCACCGTCAACCCCTTCCTTGGCCTCATTGTAGCGGAAAGCAGCAAGGGGATTTCATTGATGTTGACGCTGACCTCATTCAGCACCCGGCCAAGCTACACAATCGGTACAATAATCCGCCAGAAATACAGAGGAATTGTAGCAAAATTGAGTCGACGAGGATAGAATCCGTACCTCTTCGTCAGCGTTGGAGTTACAGTGGGAGGGGTCAGTCATTTCTTCTTCTTCGGCTATAGCCTCGGTGGTTTTGCCGCCCCTGCTATGACGGCCGCGGCCAGCAAAACAACTCCACCTTCAGCGGCAGCAGCTGAGGCGGCTTTAGCAGTTTGCCCGGTGCCCAGCGGCTTGCGTTTCACCGGAGCGGGGGCAGGCGCAGTCGCCGCCGCGGCGGCCGCCTCTAAATATGAACGACATGCGGGATCTGATTCTAAAGCCGCGCAAACGCGTACGCTGACGGGGGAGGTCTGCTTAGATGCCATGTCGGCTCTACGAGCGAGAACGGCCGGAGCAGGAGAGGAAGTCGGAGCCGGGGCGGCGGCGGCTGGTAGCGGGAGCTGAAATTTCCGTCCCGCCAAGCCTTTTTCGCGATGGAGGGTACCCTCGGGTCGGCGTCAAAACCCTGGGATTCAAAGGTTGGAAGGGGAATTTTTGGTCGCCCCCAAAAAAATTATGGGCCCGCGCGGTTTACAGGCTCTATTATTCCTAAATATTTTGCTCGCAACCCGTATGCGGCGGTTATTTTTTAGTTTCGGGCCTTTTACGAGATGTGCGCCTATCAGGGCAACACGCCGCACTTCCTGGTGGGAGCCCGCACCGAGGGCACTTGAGAAGATCCGAATGGCGTGGCCATGGTGCGTAGGCCATTGTCCAAGAGCGAGATGTGGATCCTATTTTGCACCCCGCTGGTGGTGGACATTTCATCAAACGCCTTCGGAACAACAGATACATGAAACTAGAAATGCCTATTATTTGTGGAATTTTGTCAATCTGGGGGGTTTCAGAAAAACAAAACATGTCACATGTCAGCGTCCGGATGAGTTTGGATCAGTTTCTACCCAAATTATTAGTTTATTGACCACCAAATTGTAATCACTAAGATACACCCACCACACAAGTTTGCGTATCTTTCCAATATCTAATATGCAATTGTTAGGTCCGCGGTATGATGGTTTCATGTTTCTCCCCGCGGTGGGCACGGCCGGGGGTATCATGTGTATAGCTCCATGTGTATGGCATCCATGTGTATAGCTCGATTTCTCTGATTTCTCTGCTCGGTTGCTTGCTTGCGCCTGCCTTGCCATGCTCTCGCCCGCGTCTGCCCTGCTCGATTTGTAGAGCCATGTATTATCTGTTCAGGGAAACCTGCATAATGAACCTAGGAACCTTATTTGCTTTGATTTTGTGGGAAGCTCACGGCTAAGGTCCTCAGTCTCGTGAGCTACCACTGGTAGAATGCCAAGAACAATTATTTTAGGGGAAACAGGGAATCAACAAGACAGAAACTGAGAGACGAATTGATCGTGCGTGCATGCATACCAAAGCAGCCAGGCGATCGAATCCACCTTGCTCAGATTTTCTTTCTCTCGCATTTCCGGTGGTCTGTATGAACTCGAGGATTAATTCATGAATTGGATATATAGCCGAAGTAAGAAATAAGAGACGGTCGATGCTACCAGGAAGTGGACTGGGACTCATTCAAACACGTCAAGAGCTCGTACGAACCAACCAATTGCTTGCTTTTGTAGGCCAATGAATCATTCAACTAACCAACCTCCATGTAGCTCATCGCCGCCGGCCGGCAAACATCGAATCGACGACGACGAGAGCTTCTCGCTCATCCCTCCCCCATACAGCTCCTCTCCTCTCCTCTCCAAGCCCAAGTCACAAGTCACGCGCACAACGCACGCGGCTCCCGTGACGAGGGTCTTGGATTTATAGAAGAGTTGGAGGTAGGAGAGCCGCTCTTCTCTTCTCTCGGCAGGATTTGTTGACGGGAGGAAGATGCTCCATCCAATCGGGGCTCTCTCTCTTCTATGTGTAGAAAGGATGGACGGCCAAGATGGTTGTTGCCTCGGATAGCTGACGTGGATGCGAAACCAAAGGTCACCTCCTTAAATTAGGCTTTGTATTCTTTCAAGGATAATAACTACCGTGTCGGGCCATTAGTAAATGGGAGAGATGGCCATTCGTTTAGCCGATTTTTTTCATCTCTTTCTCTTTCTCGATCGTACTACTACCTAGCAGATCCTAGGGCATACTTTTGTTTTTCATGGTCACTTTGAGCGGGATGCTCCACATTGATTAATCGCGTTGTAGCCTGTAACAATGCCAGTTTGCATGCTCAGTTGGGCCTTAATTAATCACACAAACGTTCCAGCAAAACCTTGCAAGAGATATATAGAAGCTAATAATAGTTATCTCACGTGCTCGTGTTTATTTAGCAAGTTGCCATTTTGTAACATACGACAAGCTTACAGACTCCATCAGAGGTCTAACCTTCAAATACATATCCCAATGAGCAACACTCAATAATGGATGTCAAGGGAAATTTCTAGGATGGTTCTTTTACAAAGATTCTACTTGTCCAAGCAAATAAAAAGAACCAAGAGAAGAAAAAAAAACACAAGTTTCATATATTTTCATACGACGTCACCCAAGACCAGAGCATATATACAAGCATCATCACAATTCGCTACCACTACAACATATCAGGCAATCAGCTAGCACCCTATGGCAACTTTATATATATCTGCAAACTACCACAATTGCTCAACACATATACAAACTTCCCTTATCAGAGAAGCATCTTAGGTAAAAATAAAATGTTCGACGGCCTGATTGTGTGGCCAAGGCACCTTCTTGGCCAGTCCAGCTCCACCTCTCCCTTCACCGGCGCAACCACAATCTGCCTGCAAATACATATCAGGCAATCAGCTAGCACTTTATGGCAACTTTATATATATATATATATGCAAACTACCACAATTGCTCAACACATATACAAACTTCCCTTATCAGAGAAGCATCTTTGGTAAAAATGAAATGTTCGACGGCCTGATCGTGTGGCCAAGGCACCCTCTTGGCTAGTCCAGCTCCACCTCTCCCTTCCCCGGCGCAACCACAATCTGCCTGCAAATACAAGGTGGCATATGACAGCGGAAGTAGCCGTTGTACACACATGTCCGGATACCATCAGCGTTAGGCATCAGCTCCACCAATGTATGAATCAGGTACTAGCTAGTCAGGATTCTCCAACAATAACATGGAATGTTCTGTAACTGAAATGCACAAAACAGCAGGGCTTAGGAATGTACAATGCTTCCCAAAAAGACGACCAAATCAGCTCCATGCAGAATATATATTGACTGCACAATGATTGGTACTTTGTCAACCTGATTTTACCCTATACGCAAAACAAAAGATTAATTGTGGTTACACCACTTTGTCCAATCAGATTTATAGTGTAACACGTCTCGTCTCTTACCGCACAAAAACTTGCATGGCAGGAAGCAAGTAGACCAGAATATACAACACGAATGAATTCCTAGAATGTTCAACTAAATGAGTTATGGAGAGATGTAAAAGGGATCAAATCCAGCAATAACATGAAAGTTGCAATGTTTTGGACAACGATAATTGGAATTCATGGCAGGCAGCATTGTGTTGAATCATATAACCACAGCATGCAGGTTACAATGTTAAATACCAAAAAATAATTTGAGGGTTTCAACTTAACCCGCACAACACGGCGGCACCCGTGTGCATCTACAGGTTCCTCAAAATGGCACATATATGTGCAACTCAATTCCTCAGCTACATAATCCATAATGGATACATACACTAGTCAATGCACATACATGGGTGAATTATTTAAACACAAAGTGAGGATAGGCAAACGCTGGTCATAGATGGATACTAATTTATCAACTACACAAAGGCAACAGTTTAAGCACAGAAAGCAATCTTTTCATAACCATCAGCATAGGCATCCATAAGCTCTTAAGCCATCAAAGGTAAATATAAGTAATTCAACAATTACAACTATTAAAAAAATTAACAAGACATGATTTTGCAACTAGGACTAACTTCCTGGACAACAGTAGCAAGTCTACAAATATAATAATCTAAGAGCTGCCCGATTAGAATTCATGACTAGCAGAACAAATAGAGAAAAAGAACTAGCACCAGATCAACTAGACCACCAACATAACATTACAGTACCAGAAAAGCACCACAAGTTCTGGTGCAATCGTACCAGCACGGTGAATTGTAGGTGAAAAATCGAGACAGAGCCGGCACAACAGTCCATACGCGGTGAACTCGCTTCCATCGCACGGCGGCCGGAGTCGAGGAAGTAGATGAGGTAGTCTAAGCCGAGTGCAAAGATGATAAAATTCATACATTAAAATATGTCATTTGCCAACAAAAGAACACTTGCACAGTTATAGCAGTTGAGGATCAAGATGGAGCAGACAAACAATTTCAATACCTAGCCACTTCATACATAATTTATCCCGCACCAAAATATGCACCCACGAAAGATAACATGGTCGACTACCAAAAGATATGCTTTCTCCAACAGATTTGTGGCCTAATTTCCCCTTAAACCCTGACAATATAACACCATGTATACAACATATCGACATCCATACAAGCATGATGTCCGCTGGTAACACATTCAACATGACAAAAGGAAACAAAATTTACAAGGAATGCATGGACTAGGATAGTGACCTCACTAGGCAGCTGCAGGTTGGAGAGGCCGTCGGGAACAGCAGCTGGACAGAGTCATGGTCGGCAACATCTTAGGGAGGTGGTCACCGGCATGAGCAACATCTCGGGGAGGTGGTCACCGGCATAAGCAGCATCTCTGGAGAGACAACCACCATCGCTTCCTCCTTGCCTCCCGGCCGCTATTACAGCGGTGCGGTGAGCTCCTCCTCCCGAGACTTGAGGGATAGTCCTGCAAGATTTAAGAAAGTGGTCCTTGGCATTCTTAGTAAAAATGAGCACTAGTTTGGCGGTACAAACAAAAGTAATAATAAGATGATTAAAGCAACATGATCATGATAGAGCATTTATTTCACGACATGCTAATCAAAAAAACCCAAGTGTGCCGTTCTGATTAAAACATCTAGTATATTCACTTTATGTAATCTACAGTTGTGGTTGACCTATAAGCGCGCGCACACACACAAGCCTCCAAAGATAATCACAACAACAAGATGCAGTTGCAAAAGGAAGGAATTAATTAAGCCGACTGTTTTGCCTCATCGCAAGAGTTTTACCGACCCGTCTCTTATAACCAACATATACAATCAACGTAGTAATATGAAGCATGCATACATACATGTATAATCGCCAGATGCGATTGCGTGCAGCATACAAGGACTGTGAAGGGGAAGAAGCCACAATAATAGTTACTTAAATCTATCCAGTGCAATGTTAAATGAATTAAAAGCTAGATAGAGACCAATCAAGTCTACTTAAATCCCAGCCAAGAAGCTCCTCCAGTGCCACTCAACTAGCTGCAAAAATCTTCAGCGCTCCCACCAAGGTACGAGTGCTAATGGGAGAATCTAACCAGATTCCATCATGACCCTATATCAAGATCCATAGAAGATGCTCTCCACTGGGAACAAGATTTACAAGGAATGCTGAGGGAGAAGGAGCACCAGGGGGAGGGATCTCACCGGGCAGCTGCAGGATGGGGAGGTCGTCGCCGAGCAGCAGGAGCTCCATCTCCTTGTCTGCGGCAGAGGAGGACCTCCATATCTAGCGTGTGCCGCTGATGCTGCTGCTTCTTGGGCCGTACAACGGGCTGGTGCGTCGAGCCAGGGAGGGGGGCGGAGGAGAGGCACCAAGATGCCAACGTGAATCCTCCCTGTTACCCTCCTCCAATAATCTTTGATCCTAAAGGAGTTTTTTAACAAACAAAATTAGCACCATCAAGAAGCACCACAGCAAAACAGGTTGGAGACCGCAAAACAGCAAAACAAACATGGCTTGATGGTGTCACCAGATCAACATTTCAAAATAGAAAGACTTGTGCAGATTATCAACAAGGAAAAAAACATGTTGCACATCGTACATATCAGGAGTTACAAATTCTGTTAAAAGAAATATTATATTTCAAGGCCTGTCTTAGAGATGCTAATTCTAGACTCTAACATTGCAGGCCATCAAATTAGAAATGGAGTTTCTAGGCTCGCATAACCCATCACATTCAGCCATATGAAACACACAAGATAGCGAAACCTATCGGACTTACGCGATCAATCACACGGTCTCATCTAGCATAGCAATCCAAACATATTACACTAGCGTATAACCTAGTTTAACAGTCCCAGCATCACAAAGCCGTCGCATGAAGGCCACACCCGAGAGCACCATGCCTCGTCAACTAAGTTCTTGGTGCACAGGATCCAATATACTTGCAATGCATGCATAAAGTAGACCTGAATGTACAACATGAATTCATAGAGAGAGGCAAAAGGCATCTACTGCAGCAAT
The DNA here is from genome assembly GCA_028641055.1 of Alopecurus myosuroides. Lineage (NCBI taxonomy): Eukaryota > Viridiplantae > Streptophyta > Magnoliopsida > Poales > Poaceae > Alopecurus > Alopecurus myosuroides. The sequence goes on along the minus strand of CM054058.1, from coordinate 206,590,498 downwards.
GTATCAACCAGTTCCTAGAGAGAAGGCAGCACAATAACATGAAAGTTAAATGTTTTGCAAAAGGATAATTGAAATGCACAAAAGAGCATGGCTAAAAATGTACATTTTTTTTCAAAATGGTAAAGTGAAACATCAGGAAATGAGGACCGGCCATTTATTAACTAATGTCACTCTACAAGCAAGCAATTGGTTCAAACAACACATCAAGGGAGACCGACTATGGGTAGTCGTATTGAAACTCTATATAAACTGAAATGCATGTTTCAATCACCTTTAAGAATAGAAAATTAACAGTAACATAATTGATGGATAGTGGAGCAACAACGAAATGTATTAATCTCATTATCTTATTCAGCATCCATTATAACTAAATACCAACAAGTAAAAGAACATACTGAGCTCTAGGGATTAGCATCGTCTTTGTCATGCTCGTTCAATTTTTGACACTCGAAATGTAAGCTTCACTGGCACATGAATAGAGCATGAACTATTGGTATGTATGCAGGAACCAGTTGGTCATACGCTCAGTGGCCGGAGCACAGAAAAACAACGGCTGAACCGTGGTACATGGAGCATGTAGAGGAGAATTAGAATAGGAACCCAATGACTCACATGAACCGTGGTACATGGACCCGTAGTAACCGAAAAGTAGTAGTTATGACCATGCATACATAAAAATAAGCAAGAAGGGGGCTTTATCCTATCCAATTTGATCTTGTTGCCCAATAAATAGGTGCGTTGACTGTGGCTAAACTCATATGAGTGAGTGACAAATAAAATCACACAACATGCTTATTAGCTCATGATTATTGATAACAGAAGTCTATATATAGCAGTTAGCAGTTCAATCAGTAGAAGAAGGGTTTTCATGTAGAAGCTTGGTTATGTACATGGAATAACCTTGCTAATATGTGTACTTGATTGACAACATATATGCATGAATATGTATTTAATAGTTGCATCGCTTATATAAGCTAGAATATCTAGACAAGGAAACAAATCTGGAATTTCAAATCTGAACAAAGTAAATGCGGAAGCAAATCTAGAGCACGTTGTGAACCTACAACCAACTGAAACGTCGGAAAACAGTGAAAGATGGATTATTTTCTACAACAATAACTCCATTTGAACGAAACTAAGCCCAGCAATTTTGACTAATACGACTTGGCAACAAAAAAAAAAGAGGTTTCACTCGTACCTCTCACTGGAAACAATATATTCGCAAAGACGGAAATCTCCTAACATATTCCTTGAATTTCGCAAGAACACACACAGCGATAGATTTCCATACTACAGCAAGCAAGCAACCATACCTAAAACATCAGGCATGTAACTTGCGCCTCGTCAACAAAGCTTCTTAGTACACAAGATCCAATAAAAAACATACTTGCCAAGGTAGGCAACAGGTGTTCCTCTTGTGTTGTGCAGAGTAGTACGATTCTATCCAAAATTGCCTCAAGATCCCGAATTTTTTCCTACCAAAATATCCATCCCATTTTGGCAAGAACATGGATAATGCGCGCGCCCACACACACGCGCGCGCGACATATAATACAGCAAGCATTCCTACGTATATAGGAAACCAGCAGGGTTCTTGGAGAGGGTGAGGTTACCTCAACGACGTACTTGGTGATGCCGGGCGCAGCTGTCAAACCTTGTGCTGGAAGAGAAGTCCTTCTCTTCCACGGCGAGCAGCCAGTGGCCTGTTGGGCGACATGAGATGGAGTGAGATCGTCCCGACGTCCAGCGGCGGTAGCTTAGTGAAAGCCCTGTCCCAGACCTGCGGGACGCACACACGCACACGCAAGCAGATTAGTTGGTATGTTCAGAATTCAGAGTGAGGAAGATCAAACTCACAAATTTCATACTTGGAGCCTATACTGATCGCTTACTATTAGCGGGGCTCTTTGCCTTGTTGTACCCCCTGATAAAAGGCTTGTCCCACAGGACTTTGGCCGTCGACGCTTGCGACAAGTAAGATTCAATATGTTGTTCTTCTAGCTGCAGAAGTAACATGAACAGTTTAGAAATGGCTGATGCTACAATGCAGTCATGGACTTGATGATGGTGAGCATCATGAAATGGTAAATTTCTTACCACTAGTTTCTCAACATTCTTCACGCTATCGTCTGTGAGCAAAATAACATTCTCCACCACCTTGGGGTCCATGACAAGTTCCCCAGTCATCGTTACTTTTTTGTACTTGGACCTCATGAATTTCTGGAACTGCGGGTCATGGGCATACTTGGAGTAAGGGTTCTCAAGGCATTTATCTATGTAGGCCTGGTCCTCTTTATCCCAAACTTCCTCCTTGCCTTCATAGCCACGACAGCCGAGATTGTGTTGACCGATGTTCATCGACCCAGGTCCTTCCCCCAGGTCGTTTGATTCTTAGTGAACTCAAGCGACTGGTTATCTAGGAAAATTTTGAAATCCTCTGGCATAATCCGCGGGAAGTGGCGATGGATCTCTTCGAACGGTGCCTCGTCCCTAATCATCGCCCTCACGATAGTTTTATAATATGAGCGCGTATTTTATTGTTCCACCTTTCTATCGGGGTGAGACCTTTGACTGAGCGTGCCCACACCATTTTAACCATGTCCTCGAAAAGGGAGGTGTTTATACCTCCTACAGCAACAAGTCACCGAAAAGTAGATTTCTGCCGTTTCAGTCGGCGGAAAGACACATGTCACCAAGAACAATTTTAATTAGGGGAAACAGGGAATCAACGAGACAGAAACTAAGGGACGAATTAATCGTGCGTGCATGCGTACAAAAGCAGCCAGGCGATCGAATCCACCTTGCTCATATTTTCTTTCTCTCATATTTCCGGTGGTCTGTATGAACTCAAGGATTATTCATGAATTGGATATATGGCCGGAGCAAGAAATAAGAGACAGTCGATGCTACCAGGATGTGATCCAACCAATTGCTTTCTTTTGTAAGGCAATGAATCGTTCAAGTAACCAACCTCCATGTAGCTCATCGCCGCCGGCCGGAAATCATCGAATCGACGAGGACGAGAGCTTCTCGCTTATCCCTCCCACATACAGCTCCTCTCCTCTCCTCTCCTCGTCAAGCCCAAGTCACAAGTCACGCGCACAACGCACACGGCTCCCGTGACGAGGGTCTTGGATTTATAGAAGAGTTGGAGGTAGGAGAGCCGCTCTTCTCTTCTCTCTGCAGGATTTATTGACGGGAGGAAGATGCTCCATCCAATCAGGGCTCTCTCTCTTGTACGTGTAGAAAGGATGGACGGCGAAGATGGTTGTTGCCTCGGATTGCTAACGGCCAAGATGGTTGTTGCCTTAGATCGCTGACGTGGATGCGAAACCAAAGGTCACCACCTTAAATTAGGCTGTGTATTCTTTCAAGGATAATAACTACCGTGCCAGGCCATTAGTAAATGGGAGAGACGGCCGTTCGTTTAGCTGATTTTTTCATCTCTTTCTCGATCGTACTACTACCTAGCAGATCCTAGGGCATACTTTTATTTTTCCTGGTCACTTTGAGCGGGATGCTCCACATTGATTAATCGCGTTGTAGCCTGTAACAATGCCAGTTCGCATGCTCCGTTGGGCCTTAATTAATCACACACGTTCCAGCAAAACCTTGCAAGAGATATATAGAAGCTAATATAATAGTTATCTCGCGTGCTCGTGTTTATTTAGCAAGTTGCCATTTTGTAACATATGACAAGCTTACAGACTCCATCGGAAGTCTAACCTTCAAATTACAGATCCCAGTGAGCAACACTCAGTAATGGATGTCCTCAAGGGAAATTTCTAGGGTGGTTTTATTACAAAGTTTCTACTTGTCCAAGCAAATAAAAAGAACAATTCACTCAACTTGTACCTAAACAACAACTTCAGTTGCGTCCAAGAGAACAAAACACGTTTCATATATTTTCATACGACGCCAGCCAATACCAGAGCATATATACAAGCATCATCGCAATAAACTTCCCTTATCAGAGAAGCATCCCAGGTAAAAATAAAATGTTCAACGGCCTAATCGAATGGCCAAGGCACCCTCCTGGCCAGTCCAGCTCCACCTCTCCCTTCACCGGCGCAACCACAATCTGCCTGCAAATACAAGGTGGCACATGACAGCGGAAGTAGCCGATGTACACACATGTCCGGATACCATCAGTGTTAGGCATCAGCTCCACCAATGTATGAATCCGGTACTAGCTAGTCAAGATTCTGCAACAATAACATGGAATGTTTTGTAATTGAAATGCACAAAACAGCAGGGCTTAGAAATGTACAATGCTTCCCAAAAAGACCACCAAATCAGCTCCATGTACAATATATATTGACTGCAAGCAGACAATGATTGGTACTTTGTCAGCCTGATTTTACCCTATACGCAAAACAACAGATTAATTGTGGTTACACTACTTTGTCCAATCAGATTTCACACAGAAGGCAAACAACGTTTCAGCTTTATAAACACTATAGTGTAACATGCCTCATCTGTTACTGCACAAATACTTGCATGGCAGGAAGCAAGTAGACCAGAATATACAACACGAATGAATTCCTAGAATGTACAACTAAATGAGTTATGGAGAGATGCAAAAGGGATCAAATCCAGCAATAACATGATAGTTGCAATGTTTTGGACAACTATAATTGGAATTCATGGCAGGCAGCATTGTGTTGAATCATATAACCACACCATGCAGGTTACAATGTTAAATACCAGAAAATAATATTTGAGGGTTTCAACTTAACCTGCACGACACGGCGGCACCCGCGTGCATCTGCGGGTTCCTCAAAATGGCACCTATGTGTGCAACTCAAGTGCTCAGCTACATAATCCATAATGGATGCATACACTAGTCAATGCACGTACAGGGGTGAATTATTTAAACACAAAGTGAGGATAGGCAAACACTGGCCATAGATGGATACTCATTTATCAACTACACAAAGGCAACAGAGTAAGCACATAAAACCATCTTTTCATAAGCATCAGCATAGGAATCCATAAGCTCTTAAGCCATCAAAGGTAAATATAAGTAATTCAACAACTTAACTACAACTATTAAGCTCTTAGGCTGGGATTTCCCGTTTAAAAAAAGTAATTCAACAACTACAACTATTAAAAAAATGAACAAGACATGATTTTGCAACTAGGACTAAGTTCTTGGACAGCTTAATATAATAGAACCGGCAAGCCGTCAAAGAACAGTAGCAAGTCATTCTAAATTAGCTAACCTAAGAGCTGCCCGATTAGAATTCATGACCAGCAGAACGAATAGAGCAAAAGAACTAGCACCAGATCAACTACACCACCAACATAACATTCCAGTACCAGAAAAGCACCACAAGTTCTGGCGCAATCGTACAGGCACGATGAATTGTAGGTGAAAATCGAGACATAACCGGCACAGCAGTTCATACGCGGTGAACTCGCCGCCATTGCACGGCGACGGGAGTCGAGGAAGTGGACGAAGTAGTCTAAGCTGACCATGAAGATGATAAAATTCGTACACTAAAATATGTCATTTGCCAACAAAAGAACACTTGCACAGTTATAGCAGTTGAGGATCAAGATGGAGCAGACAAACAATTTGAATAGGTAGCCACTTCATACATAATTTATCCCGCACCAAAATCCGCACCCACGAAAGATAACATGGTCGACTACAACGCCACAAGATATGTTTTCTCCAACAGATGTGTGGCCTAATTTCCACTAAAACTCTGACCATATAACACCATGTATACAACATATCGAAATCCATAAAAGCATGATGTCCGATGGTAACACATTCAACATGACAAGGAAACAAAATTTACAAGAAATGCATAGAGGAGGATAGTGACCTCACTGGGCATCTGCAGGTTGGAAAGGTCGTCGGCAGCAGAAGCTGGATAGAGTCGTGGTCAGCAGCATCTTAGGAGGTGGTCACTGGCATGAGAAGCATCTCGGGGAGGTGGTCACCGGCATAAGCAGCATCTCCGACAAGACAACCACCATCGCTTCTTGCTTCCTAGCCGCTATTCCAGCGGTGCAGTGAGCTCCTCCTCCCGAGACTTGAGGGATCGTACTACATTTGAAGCAAGAACGATACTTAACAGTTCATATACAAGCAATGGCTGGTTCTGAAGATGAAAAGGATTACAGTGAAATTCTGTTGAACTTTGAAAGGGCCTGAAGAGATAATTTGAAAGCATGGGATGTGCTCAAATTACAGAAGAAATCTCAATATAATATGCTGAAATATTTTCAAGCATGCCAATCACAAAAGTTTAGGATGCTATAAACATGATATAACTTTTCATGCATTATCAAATTACACAGGGATGCGATCAAACTTTTTAGGAATGATTAAATAATCCTAGCTTTTTTTTTTTGAAACGGAAAACCCAGCCTCTGCATCCAGTGGATGCACACAGCTTACAAGGTACCTCGAACATATATCCGAACTTCTTGCATCAACATGGTATGTGGACACGTAGTAACAGAAAAGTAGTAGTTATGACCCGGACACCTAGTAGTATGCATAAATAAAAAATAAGCAAGAAGGGGGCTTCATCCTATCCAATCTGATTTTGTTGCCCAATAAATAGGTGTGTTGACTGTGGCTAAACTCATATGAGTGAGTGACAAATAAAATCACACAGCGTGCTTATTAGCTCATGATTATTGATAACAAAATTCTATATCTAGCAGTTAGCAGTTCAATCAGTAGAAGAAGGGTTTTCATGCAGAAGCTTGGTTATGTACATGGAAATAACCTTGCTAATATGTGTACTTGATTGACAACATATATACATGCATATGTATTTAATAGTTGCATCACTTATAGAAGCTAGAATATCTAGACAAGGAAAAAAATCTGGAATTTCAAATCTTAACAAAGTAACTGCGGAAGCAAATCTAGAGCACGTTGTGAACCTACAACCGGCTGAAACGTCGGAAAACAGTGAAAGATGGATTATTTTCTACAACCGAGCGAAGTTAACACGGCAAAAGGTTGGTACTTGGAAGATCGCAACAAAGAATTAGTTTAACATGGAACAGAGTTGATACTTGGAAGATCACAACAATAACTCCATTTGAACGAAAGTAAGCCCAGCAATTTTGACTAGTACGACTTGGCAACAAAAAACTGAGAGGCTTCACTCGTAGCTCTCTCGCTGGAAACAATTTATTCCCAAAGACGGAAATTTCCTAACATATTCCTTGAATTTCACAAGAACACACTACGAGAGATTACCATAGTGCAGCAAGCAAGCAATCATAACTAAAACATCAGGCATGTAACTTGTGCCTCGTCAACAAAGCTTCTTAGTGCACAAGATCCAATAAAAAAAACATACTTGCCAAGGTAGGCAACAAGTGTCCTTCTTGTGTTGTGCAGAGTAGTACGATTCTGTCCAAAACTTCCTCAAGATACCGAAAATTTCCTAGCAAAATATACGTCCCATTTTGGCAAGAACATGGATAATGTGCGCGCGCGCACACACACACACACGACATATAATGCAGCAAGCATCCCTACGTGGACATATAGGAAACCAGCAGGGTCCTTGGAGAGAGTGAGGTTACCTCAACGGCGTACTTGGTGATGCCGGGCGCAGCTGTCCATCCTCGTGCTGGAAGAGAAGGACTTCTCTTCCACGGCGAGCAGCCAGTGGCCTGTTGGGCGACATGAGATGGTGCGAGATCGTCCCGACGTCCAGTAGCGGTAGCTTAGTGAAAGCCTCGTCCGAGACCTGCGGAACACACACACGCACACGTACACACAAGCAGATTAGTTGGTATGTTCAGAATTCAGAGTGAGGAAGATCAAACTCACAAATTTCATACTTGGAGCCTATATTGATCGCATACAATTAGTGGGGTTGAATTATAACTCAAAAAGAAGAATATACAAACAGACACAACAAATGGTTAAAAAGAGCGAGGTTACCCCGTCGGTGTACATCCTCGTAAGTCCTGGTCGTGCACTGAGGAGCAGCCGGTGGCCTCCCGGCCAACCATCAGATGGTGTGACGACAACGTCGTGGTGGCCGGCAGTAGAGGCAGGTCAGGGAAGACGCTAGCAGCAGCTCCGACTGTCCAAGACTTGCAAAACACACATAAACACAAGCAAATTAGGTGATATGTTGATAATTTCAGAGTTGGTGCACACGTAGATCAGACAAAAAAAAATTCAGAGTTGAAAGTATGCTATGAGCAAACATGAGTTTTATCCTCGTCCTATACTAGTACAAAAATAATTTGTTTAATCTGGTTTCGCAACCAGCGAGGATACTCCTGCCTTATATAAACTTTATATGTATACCAATACAAAATAACACTACCAAGGCAGGCAACAAGTGTTCCGCTTGTGTAGCCTCAAGACATTAAATATTTGTAGCAAAATATCCATCGCATTTAGATGATGGCAGATGATGCAGCAATCATCCCCAAACAGATAGGAAACCAGCAAGGTTGTTGGAGGGAGTGAGGTTACCTCGTCGGCGTACATGGTGATGCGGGCAAGCTGTCCATCCACAAGCTGGAGGAAGTTCTTGTCCTCGACGGCGAGAAGCTGGTGGCTTGTTGGGCGACATCCGATGGTGCGGCTGCAACTCGGTGGAGGTGTTGCCCGAGAACTGCAAAACACAAGGAGGTTATTAGTTGTTAGTTTCAGAATTCTGAGTTGGTTCATGGGCAGATTAGACTCACAAAGTTGATACTTGAAATTAATCATGTATTGGGATGCATACTAGTGGAGGGCACAACAAGACGTTACATACTAGAAGTGGGGTCGAAATAAAATACCAAGAGTATATAAGTGCACACACAAAACAATATGGTTTCAGTTGATTGAAAAGTCTGAAAAGCTGAGGCAAGATGCAGACTCGATCCAATCCTCGACAGTGACACAGAGATAAGGGTATTTCGTAGCAAAATTTCTCGTGTTCCCTAGGCACCAACTACTCGGGGCGTTGGGTGAGCAGATAGCAGCAGCGGCCCATGTGATGTAGCATGCGCATCGAGCAGGCATCGGTACCAAAACAACAACAGACAGCATGGTTGGGGAGAGATTGAGGCTACCTAGTTGCCTAAGTGTTGGCAGTTAGATGCCACAAATGGAGCAGGTGCGCTGCTGCAGCACAAGAACTCCCTCCTCCTAGATCTTCACGGTGCAGGTGGCATCCAAGCGGAGGAATCTCTGGCCTCCAGGGCAGCAGCAAGTCGCGCGCATACATACATCTCCGGCTGGTCGGCAGAGGAAAAAATTCGATCGTGAAGTTGTGGGGAGAAGAGAAGAGAACATGATTGAGATTGAGATTGGGGGTCTACCTTGCGCAGTTCGGGGCACCGCAGCTCCGGGAGAGGCGCCTCCGGAAAGATGACCGGAGCAGTTAGGGATCCGTCGTCATTGGTGTGTAGACGCAGGCCCGTCCTTCTCGAGACGGCGGGTGGGCGAGGGTTTCGAGGTTGTCCTCCCGCACAACGACGCTTCGACGGAGGCCGGCGTCGGCGAGCGATTCGACCGGGAGCTGGAGCTGGGGGTGGGGTGAGAGAAAGGGGATCCATGGGGGAGTGGCGGCGCTGTCCGAGAGCTCTGCTTCTGGATCGGGAATAGTGACTGGTGAGTGGAGGGAGTTGGGTGGACGGCGACAGCTGTGGGGGTGCTTGCGAGAGTTTGGGTATTGGGTAGAATCTGATCCGTAGTGGACGGTTGAGATGGCGTTCATCGGGAGCGATCCGGGGGGAGTCTGCTTTATGGCATCTCATTGGCTCCACGCCACTCCACGACGCATCGATTCTGCTGCCTAATCCCTTCGCTCGGTACCGAGAAGTCCTACTAAAATAGACCCAGATTAATGCTCCTGCCCGCTCACATGGCCGGTTGCACGCATTGGCGTAACTATTGTCTCGATTTAAGATATGTGTGGAGATCCTCCTCCTCAAACTCATTGACTCACTCCCCGTGGTCTCTTTCTTCTCGAACGCATTAGCGTAATTTCTTGGTGTGATCTTAAAAGGCATGTTTATAATTTTTATCAAGAAAAATATATGCCACCATCGGTTTCTTTATGCATGCATGTATCCATGCGATATGAAGTGGTCGACGACACGGAGAGATGTCGATAGCCGAGAATGTTGGATTTTAGAACCAACGGGGTGGAGTAGACGATTGAGCGAAGTAGGCCTAGAAACTATGCCTCCGTCCTCGAACGCACATGAAACAATACACCTAAAAAGGGTAAATGAAGTTTCGGTTCGGTCTTTACCAAACGCCGCACATGAAAATCTCTTGTTGGTTCCTCCTACATGCTTCGCAGGAATCGGTAACGGTCTTAATAGTCCATGTGTTACTCAACTAAGACATGCATGGCATGGTTAACTATTTTTAGAGTATTACTTTTTGCTGATATGGAAGGTACAATATGTTATGAACATAACATGTAATATCAGTGTGATGTTTATTAAAAAGAGTTGGTATTTCGAATGACAAAGGTACCACGGCAAGATTAGATAGGCAAGAATTATCATGTACTCCAACAAAAATGATGATATGTATTAAAATACAATGCTAGTTTTAGAAGTGATATAAAGAGCCGTGGTAGTGGTGGCAAGTGATGGCCTTCATTGGTCCCCTCGGGCTGGGCCTGGTCCTAGCGCTCGATTGGGATTGGAGTGGCTCAAGCCGTAGTACAAGAGTTAACAGAGGCAGGTGAAAAGCGAAACACAGCGGAGGCGACCCGCGACCCCCGCGTCCCCCGGCGCCTTCCTAGGGTTCCGGCCGCCGCCGGCGGCGCGGCCCGCCCCCGTCCCCGCCCCTCTCCCCGCTCGCGCGTGCCTGTCGCCCCCCGCGGCGGCGGCGCGCGCCCCCCGGCACCTCCCTTCCCCGTTCCCCCGTCTCCCTCTCCCGTCGCCGCCGTCGGCAGAGCCTGCCGGGCGCGGCCCGTGCGGCGCCGGCGGCATGTCCCTCCCCGCGCCAGGATGGGTGGAGGCGGGGCTCCGCCCGTCTGGCCTCGGTGCGCATCGGTCGGCGGCGGCTCGGCTCGGCCAGGAGGAGAGTTGGTGGCGGCGGACGGCGCAGCCGCGGCGGTCACGGCGCATCGCCTCTCTGTCCCTCTCCGGCTGCCGGAGGTGAGCGCCAGCGGCGGCGCCGCCAGTTGGTGGGAGCGGGGGGGGTGCGGGTGGCTAGGGTTCTTGTCGGGCCCTTTGGCCCATATCTGGGCCCATTGGGTCCAATCTGGGTGGGTGGCGGGCCCCAAACTCGACCCAGCCTACCCGGCTGACTGAGATTGAGGATGCTTGCGACGGAGCGGCGGCGACGACGACGACATGTCGTTCTGCAGCATGGCGCCGGGGAGCTTTCAAGCGGACCCGGTTGGGTTCCGGCCGGGCCCTTTGGGGCCTGATCATGAGGGTAGTCAGGCGGCGTCGGCCTACGTGCAGCAGCGTGGTGGCAGAGACTTCACGAACGCCTCTCAGGGACCGGCCGGGCTTGCCCAGCGCTGGTGTGTCGCTCTACCGCGTTCCGGGCGGCACTCGCCGATGGCGGTGAGGTAGGCCTCCAGGTGGCTGTGCTGCAGCCGCCCTCCGGCTCCAAGGTGGCGTGGTGTGCTCCTGTGTGTTGCGTCCGGTCGGTTACCGTCTATGGCGGTGGAGGTAGATCCCTCCCACATGGTTGTGCTACTGTCGTCCTGTCTACGGCGGGTTCTCCTCGGTTCGACCAGTCGTGTGGTGCTCTCCTGGTGACACGACATCGGGGGCTTCAATTCCGTGGTGGCGTTTGTTGGTGGGTGGCAAGATGGGTGGAGCATGTCGGATTGTCCAGGAGTGTGGGTGTCGAGGTCGAGAGAAATCCTTGTCTTCTTGACACCGACGCGGTGGTGCTTGTGAGTGTCGCCTTTCCTTCCTGAAGGGCGCCGGGTGTACCTCTTCCCCACTACCTGTAGCGTACCGGGAGAAATCCTAGGACCCGTCCGGACAGCAGCAACGTCGCCGTTGTTTTCCTTCTTGGAGGTGTTGTTTGGTACGGGACATTTCAGAGTGCTAGGATAGTGGTGGGACTTTGCCGGAGAGAGCGAACGGATGCGAGCCCCTTTTGTTTTCGTTGATCCACCTATGTCGGCTTTGTTTTCTTTTCTTTTGGGCGTGAATGTGCTGTTTTTGCCCCAGCAGTGGTCTCACAACTTGTATCGGGTGGTTGCTATTAATATAGCGGGGCAAAAGCCTATTTCGAGAAGTGATATAAAACTTTTTAAAATATGTAAATCATATTAAACATGACCAAAGTGGGTCCTAGCCTACTTGGTACGACCTTGGTTTAATTTCCTATGTCATATTGTGGTTGTGCATTATTAGAGCATCTCCACCAGCACCCCCCCCCCCCCCAATTTGGACATCTTTGGGGGAGGAGGGGGTGCCCGGACGAGTGTCTGACATATCGAGGGGAAGTTCTCCTATCGATACACCTCGAACCTTGCCCCCAATTGATAGGAATTGTCATAAACGCCTTATGGGTGTCGGTGTCGTCGAGGAGGGTAGCCGCACCGGCGATGTTTTCGAGCACGTCGGTGCAACTAGGATGATTCACTGATAGATATTAGACATATTACAACAAAATTTAACTAAATACTAAAATCAACTAGATCTAACTAAACTAGACGACACGAGGAGGTGGCGCACTAGGGCCAGCCTCGGTGTCGTAGTTTGCCCCGTGAGAGGGGCCAACCTCACTATCATACGCATGTGCGTGCTAGCACCTCTCTGCCCTGGCTTTGCATGGCCATACGGTGCTCCTCTGTCTCTGCTAAGCGCGAGCGCACGAAGGCGTCTCTGCTAGCGGCTCGCGCTCTGCGCAGTGCAGATGTTCCTCTCCATGTATGTCGCCTCGTTCACTATCCTCTCTGCTGCCTCAAAGCGGTGCCTCTCCCTCTCCACCCCCATCGTGAATTCCTCTTCCGCTTTTAGCCATCACATATGCCTCTCACACTGCCCCGTCCATAGTAGGCCCTAACTGCGCCCTCTCCCTCTCCTCCATGATCCTTCTCTCCAGCCGTTGTGCTTCGTCGGCTCGGCAGAAAGCTTCTTCCAACTGGCGAAGGCGAGCCTTCACCACGTCGTAGTGGCACGCGTTGACGACACTGGCACTGGCGAAGGACGATGCATGCTCGGCAATTATCTCCTCGCGGGCAGCCTGCTGGGCGGCCTCCTTCGTAGTCGTGGGGCAGACGACCCCGAAGACATTGAGGTACACCTCCTTTCTCACCGTAGTGTTGGCTTCGACCCCGAAGCAGTTGCGGTATGCCTCCTCCATCGTCGAGGTCTCGATCGACTTCTCGGTGGCGTTGGCCTCTGTTGTGATGTTCGCCTAGGCGAGCACCCCTCCACCCTCACCTGGCGAAACGCTTCCTCGCTGTGGAACAGGGTGAAGGAGTTCCACGCAACAACCTGGTATGACCAAAGGTGCGCCCGTTACGCTTGCTCTGGCTCCGGCTCTGGCTTGTCTTCCCCCTACTTAACTCCTTCCAGCTCTCCTCGTTGTGCGTGCTGTCAGCCGAAAGGGACGGCGGTGGATCGACAAGGAGATGCCTAGGCGGCATGTCATGTTGTCGGAGGGGCGAGATGGAAGAACACGGTGGGACTTCATATGTAGTCCGCCGGATGGGCGGGAAACTATGGCGGGAATAAGAGGGAAGAGGTGGGAACCACGGTGGAGCGCACGGGAAGCGACGAGTGGGTGTTCGGTTTAATGTCGGTAACACGTCTCCGCCGTGCTGGTCTGGCAACGCCGTTTCGGAAGGCTGCAACACCATTAACCTCGACGTGACTACTGTGAGGATGGCAAGCCAGGCTCGTCTCTCATCCTGTGCATGAGGACATGTCCATGCGATGTCCGGCAGCCCCCAGTCCGCCCCCATTTTGGAGGCACATTGGGGGGGTGCCGGACAAAACATCTAGTAGGGCCCACCTTTGGGGGTGCCATTGCGGCCTATTTTTCTTCCCAGACACACCTCAATGGGCCTTTGGGGGTGCATTGGGGGTGCCGACGGAGATTCTCTTATCATCCTTATTTTACGTTGTGAGACATCATTAATGTGTCTTATTGTTGTTGCACATTATTTAGGTTGCTATTTTATGTTAGGAGATACTTATTACGTTTTATTTCAAGTGTCGTATTAGTGCCCCATTACTTGGATCATTATGTTATTCTATGATTTAGTAATTATCTATCATTTCATGTAAGGATGGGTGCTCGGGTTTATCCAAATTTTGGAAACCGAAGATGAAGTCATTGATGGCTATCTCTCTACCCATATAGCACGAAAATAGTTAGAAGTTCGAATCACAAAAGTAGCACACAAATATTAATCACTCAAATGATAGGTAATAATCATCGTGTAGCATAAAATAAATATATACATTTTAAAGTACCATTATAGTTTGATAAATGATATAATATTTTTACAATAGACACATTATATTCAACATTATCAAAATGTGGGTTTAGGGATGATCTTGGTCGTGATTTCCTAACATTAAATAAGTGAAGCAAACTTGAATTTGTAGAAACTATACGTACATGAGATACGTTAGGAATAGAAAATTATTTTCTTTTTGAATGAATGAAAGCACTCTTAGTTCAGCTCGGTAGAACGCGAGTCTTCAAAACCCGATGTTGCAAGTTCAAATCCTACGCAGCGTGATTCCATCTATCTTATATCGAAGCAGAGTAAAATAACTTAACAAAACAAAGTTGAATTGTTGACTGCTACTTTGTTTTGTATAATCAAATAGGAAAACAAACGTAAATTAATCACATTAGATTCTCAATACCGGGTTTATTTTCCACATGAAATAGTATGCACTTACTATTTCCATATATGTCAAGGTCATGTTTATTTTCCACGTGAAATTTGTTTCCGTATAATGAAATAACGATTTCTCAAAGTGTGACATGCAAGGTTGTTTTTGGACTCACACAACCCGCAACCCCTCTTAGGTGAAACCCTAGCCCCGTTGGAGAAAAGCCTAGCTTTCTAGGCTACCCCCTACACGTGCCAGAATAGGGTAGCAAAGTGTGGAACTAAAATTATTGGTTGTACTAGGGTAGTCATTAGGAACAACCAAAAACAAGATCTACCCCAACTCTTGAAAAGATTCTCTACGTTTCGTCCGAAGTGAGAGTTTTGAGCTATATGTCCAGAAAATCACAAGTGAGAAAGTGATGTCGGTTAAGCCGATCACATCCCGGAGTGGTAACTTGGACATGTACAATCCCAAACACACTTGTGCACGTGTGATATATCACAACCTAGGTTTTGGTTGGATTCTCACAACCCGTAGCCCTTCTCCGGTGAAACCCTAGCCCCGTTGGAGAAAAAACTAGCTTTTCGGGCTACCCCGTACACGTGCGCCACAATAGGATAGAAAAGTGGAACTAAATGCTTGGTTATGCTAAGGTAGCTAGTAGAAACAACCAAAAACAAGATCTACCCCAACTCTTGAAAAGATTTTCTACCATTTCGTCCGAAGTGGGAGTTTTGAGCTATAAGTCCATAAAATGACAAGAGAGAAAATGTTTCTGGTGAACCCGGTCACATCACGAAGTGGAAAGTGAAACTAAATTCTTGGTTGTGATAAGGTAGCTAGTAGAAACAACCAAAAAAAAGATCTACGCAAACTCTTGAAAATATTCCCTACGTTTCGTCAAAACTCGGCCACGGGCCAGGGGGAGTGTTTTGGGGCGAGCAAGAGCGGCGGCGATTTTGTTTTCTTTTCTTCTTCATCATGGCAGGATAAGGGTAGGGCGAGCTCTACGCCAACAGCTATACACATTTTTTAAAAAAAAATTACTTTATCAAAAACTTTTATTTGTTAAATCAGAAATTTATGAATAATATGTCAAAATTATGAGAAAAATAAATCCTTTTTATTTATGACACTTTCGAACATATTTGAAATACTTCAAACTTGGAAAATATTTGAATAACGATTTAAAATCATTTAAATTTTGAAATTTCATGCTTAATTAAGATAATTTCAATAAATGCAAATGACCTATCAAATTAATAAGAAAATTAAATGGGATCCAACAATAATGTTTTTATTAATGTCCGACTCCCTAGAGCCCCTCTACGGTGAAACCCTAGACTCGCTGGAGGAAAACCGGAGTTATACGTCTACACGCCGTAACGACGTCGAAAGGGAGCAGCAAAGTGGAACAAGTTGTTTGGTTGTGTTAGGGTAGGACATAGGAACACAAAATAAAAGGTTAGAACCCAACTTTTGAAAACATTCCCTCGGTTTCGCCTGATACTGGACTTTCACGCTATAAGTGTGTAAACTCCCTAGAGAGAAGTGGATGCTGGTGAAGCGGGTCACACCCCGGAGTGCAATCTTTGCCATCCAAAATCCACGACATACATATACTAACATGGTATAGCACCCCTAGCTTGTGTTGGGATCTAGACTCTCCGGAGCCCCTCTACGGTGAAACCCTAGCGCCGCTAGAGGAGAATCGGACTTATACGTCTACACGCGGTAATGGCGTTGAAAGGGAGTAGAAAATCGGAACCAGTTGCTTGGTTGTGTTAGGGTAGGCGATATGAATACAAAAAACAAAGTTATAACCCAACTCTTGAAAAGATTCCATAGGTTTCGTCCAATACGGAAGTGTCAGCCTATAATTGCATGTAAACTCCCTGGAGAGAAGTGGATGCCGGTGAAATAGTCCACACCCCGAAGTGCAATATTTTCCATCCAAAACCCACAACATACTTGTACTAACATGGTATGGCACAACTTGTGTTGGGATACTAAGGCTCTAGAACCACTCTTCGGTGAAATCCTAGACTCGCTGGAGAAAAACCAGACTTCTACGACTTGCGATAACGGCGTTGAAAGGGGGTAGAAAAGTGGAACCAGTTGCTTGGTTGTGCTAGGGTAGGCCATAGGAACACAAAAAACAAAGTTACAACCCAACTCTTAAAAGGATTGCCTATGTTTCGTCCGATACGAGAGTTCCAGTCTAGAGGTGCATGTAAACTCCCTAGAGAGAAGTGGATGCTGGTGAAGCAAGTCACACCTAGAGTGAAATCTTTGGCATAAAAAACCCACAACACACAAGTACACACATGTTATGACACACCTAGCTTGTGTTGGGATCCGGAGGCTCCGGAGCCACTCTCTGGTGAAACCCTAGACCCGCTGGAGAAAAAACAGGCTTTTCGGGCTACCCCTACACATGCACCGGAATAGGGTAGCAAAGTGGAACTGAATGCTTGGTTGTTCTAGGGTAGCAAGTAGGAACAAATAAAAAACAAGAACTACCCCAACTATTGAAAAGATTCCATAGGTTTAGTCCAAAGTGGGAGTTTCGAGCTATAAGTCCAAAAAATCACAAGAGAGAAACTGATGTCGGTGAAGCGGATCACGTCCCGGAGTGGGAGCTTGGACATTTACAACCCAAAACACACTTTTTCAAATATTATATACCACCACCTAGATTTTGGTTGGACCCACACAACCCATAACCCCTCTTAGGTGAAACCCTAGCCCCGTTGGAGAAAAGCTGGCTTTCCGGGCTACCCCTACACGTGCGCCAGAATAGGGTTGAAAAGTGGAATAAATTCTTGCTTATGCTAGGGTAGTCAATAGGAACAACCAAAAACAAGATCTACCCCAACTCTTGAAAAGAGTCTCTATGTTTCGTCTGAAGTGGGAGTTTCGAGCTATATGTCCAGAAAATCACAAGTGAGAAACTGATGCCGGTGAAGCCGATCACATTCCAGAGTGGGAACTTGGACATGTACAATCCAAAACTCACTTGTGTACATGTGATATAGCACCACCTAGGTTTTGGTTGGATTCACACAACCCGCAGCCCCTGTCCGGTGAAACCTTAGCCCCGTTGGAGAAAAACCTAGCTTTTCGGGCTACCCCGTACACGTGCGCCACAATAGGGTAGCAAAGTGGAACTAAATGCTTGTTGTGCTAAGGTAGCTAGTAGAAACAACCAAAAACAAGATCTACCCCAACTCTTGAAAAGATTTCCTACCGTTTCGTCCGAAGTGGGAGTTACAGTCCATAAAATGACAAGATAGAAAATGTTTCCGATAAACCCGGTCACATCACGAAGTGGGAACTTGTTTTTACTTTGTTTCTAAGACCTAACCATGCATAAAAGAAGAAAATATTGTGCTATTCTACCCCCATTTCGATGCCCCTCTAGGGGGTACACGACGCAGGACACACGTTTTACGTTTTCCAGAAAGAGGGGCTTCAGAGCCTCGGGATATATACAAATTGAGCTATATATTTAATATTTATATTGTACGTGCGTATTATATATGTATGTTTTTATTTATTTTACATTTATGTTGTAGGGCCAGGTTCTGGATTCACGCCGTTATTTTTTATGCGGGTGACGGGATATCGAAATTCAAAGTACTAACCGTTCCAATTTATTTATAAAACATACCTACACTAAAAATTAAAAATAAAAAAATTAAATCTAAATATAAGCCCGTTCAATTACGGAAATAAAAAATAAAAAAATAGGATAGGCTGGCGACGGCACATCTAAATATAAACCAGTTCAATTACGGAAAGTAAAAAGGAAAAAAAATAGGATAGACGGGCGGGGTTGCCGTCGTCGTATCCGCATCCATAACGGAATACGGTCGCCCCGTTTCCACCGTAGCCACGTGGCACCCTATACGCTGACGACGTCGGTACGCCGACGGACAGCGGGGGGAGGGGGGGGGGGGGGGGGAAGCACCCCATATGCCGACGACCTTCTTACGTCGATAACCACATTGTAGGGCTGCCCTATTCTTCCTGGGCCGTCGGCGTATATATCGGTCGTCGGTAAGAGGACACTATTCCGCAAAGAAGAGATCCACCGCGACCTCTTAGGCAGCGGGGCATGCAACCATACGTGGGACAGACGTGTTAGTTTTTTTTTTAGGACTTTTAGTTCTTGCGACATGGCTGTTTCGAAAACGTATTTGAACCAATACTGTGATGTATGTTATATTGGAACCAGTTTATTCTTTTATATACATTGTATCATTGTTATTTATACTCCAAAGGCGAGGCGGTGCTTTGCCAGAGGTGGAGATGACAGTGGGCCAGAGGTGGAGATGTCAGTGGGCTACAATAGAAGGTATTGCAGGGTACAGTGTCGAACTCTCCTACCCACGAGCGGTCCGGAGCCGAGGTCGAAGAGGCCAAAGTTCAGTGTGGTCGTGTGGGGGGAGTGTTCTATCGCCGATGTCGGTGAAGATATAGTACCTTACAGATTAGGAGGAGGGGATGGTGGTTAGGGAGGCACTACAATGATAATGGTGGCGGATTGACGAGGAAATAACCGTCACAAACTATAACACCAGTCATGGGTGGTGGGAGAAGGCCGACTAGGGAAGGGGCGTTTCCGGTGCCAAAAGAGGAAAAGTCGTTGTGATGAGAGAATATATGGCTGTGGTAAACTATCTATATGTTAGTCTCTCTTTTTTTGCATGGTATATACGTTACTCTCTGGACTGTCGTAGGGTTGCTATATATGTACGTACATTGTACGTGTGCATGCCTGTTCCCTGGCGTGCATGCTAAATAGGGGCCCAACATGCGTGCATGCACGCTATGCCTGGTCGACCACTCCATGGTCGTGCAAGGCATCCACGAGATACAAACAACTAGGCCAAGCTACACCAAAGCTTGGCCATATATATTAAAAACGGAAACAAGTTGAGAATGTGATCAAATTGGTGGCTGCCCAGCTAGCTTGGGTTCGAGCCAAGTGGCCAGGTCATCCATGCATCCGATCCATGCCATAGGTGAGGCATTAGGTTAAGACTGTTCTCCGTATAGCTAGCTAGGGTATTGTGTTTGTACCTATCACAAGAGCTAAACAAGATTATTTAGGAGTGGGTTTTAGTTGTGGTTGCTTTTGCGTACATGGAATTGATTCATGTACGACGTTTTAGGTATGACTTTTGTTGGGTATACCTGTGATTAAACCGTCGGAATTGCCTATGTATGAAGCACCCAACCGCGGAGAAATGCATCAGATGCGTATCATACATAGATTTGTCGTATGCACAACACCACTCTTGCGTGCATTATTCATAACTCACCTATTCTCCGTAGAGTTTTCCGCTAAAATCATAAATCTCAGATTTACTATTGGTCAAAGGCTGGGAGTTTTTTTTTTTGGTCTGTTTTCATATGTCCGCCGTTAGATGAAAGCCACATTTTTTACTTATCTAAACATATAATATGAATAAAAAGGTTTATGAGCATGCATCACACATATAATAATTAATAAGATAATAATATTTAATTATCGTGCCAAAGGATGTATAGATACAAAATGTAGAGTCTCGTTATAATTTAGCTTGCTGATTTCAGGAGTTAATTACACCATGAGAGGTGACTGCCGAATCTGATATTGCGGCGGGATATGAGAAGGGGGGCGGGGGGTGCATTGGTGGTTGCATGGTAAAAGGGCGGTTTTAGTGCTTGGTGAGATTCTACCGAATCAGAGCTCGTCCAGGGATGTCGTTGATCTCACCGCCATTTGCAGAGTCGATGTCGTCGCACCCGGGAGAGAGTCTCTTGGTACCACCTATGGCGTGATTCAAGGGAGAGGTATAGTACCATACCACATGAAGATCCAGATGGCACCACGACCCGGAAAGCTTAACAGCCACAGAGATGATCCCTCCCACCTTTTCTCTCTCGTTCTCAATGTGGCCGATGGCGACGAAGGCAACAAGGAGTGAGTCGATGTTGTCATCTTCACTTCTGTAGGCATCCTGCACAAACATAACACCTCGTGATACGACTTACCCTCGCTAGCTGACTTGTCACACGATAAACCTCGATCCTAGAACCGAGAGGCCGACATGGAATGAGAGGCGGAGAGGGTGAGTCCGCGGGGACGGTGTCGCCCACCATATCGCGAGCCATCGTATCCGCATAGGGGTGACTCATACTACCCATTAGCAAGGGAAGACCCAAGTACAACTAGTGGAGGGCATTTTCTAGAGAGGCCATATGTTTCTGACGCCGCCACCTCCAGCTCAATCTATAAATTGCCCATCTCGTGGACAACGATGTTGATCATATCATCACTTATTCTAGGAGAGATGTTGTATTTGATGGCATGTCGCACGCCCGCGCCTGCTTGTGTGTGTCGGTGTGGGCGTGAACCCGGGATGCGCGTGCATCCATGCCTCCGATGGTGTTGGACCACACATCATACACAAGCCTCTTGTTGTTTACTACGGAAGAATCCTATAGATATGCTCTTTCGTAGTAGATCTAGGTTCTCCGTCACTCATAGCAGCTCGTACAGATGCTTTGGGTGACATTTTTCTATGCTAAGCTCTTATCGCCGTGGGCATATCTGTGGTATAGTTGTTGATGCTAGGAGAGTGGAGTCAGTCAGCGACACATGACGTGAGGACGCACACATCTAGTCGTTGATGGTGTCAGCCATATGTCAGAGAATGCGACAAATGTATCCCGTGACGACCGCAAAACAAGTAGGCTTCTTGAGGCCTAAGAAACATAATTTAGTGTCGAGCGCCCACGATCATGTCGCTACTCATATCGTGCCATGACACATACTTGATACGTAGGTTGATCATGGCCATCATCTTCTTCGGAGATCTCTCGTGAGCAAAATATTGCGAAGAATACCAAAACATGGGGGATGGCCGAGTGGTACTCACGAGTCATGACAAAGGCGAAAGGCCAAGGCTTGAGCACGACTCGCGCCTCGCCGTATGTACGCGACATTACACTCCGTGCAGCAAAAAATACAAGGGTACATGTAGTTAGTCTTAGTCGTCTGTGTTTTTTCTACATGCAAGCTCGCTACGTGGTCACCGGCATGTACTCGGGGAAAATGAGCGCCAAAACAAATTTTCGGAACAAAATGCGCCACCAAATTTTTCGACTTGGGCGCCAAAATCCTCTATCCCCCAAGTTCGGTCCACGAGCGCCAAAACCCCGTAGCCTAAGTCAGCCCAACTTACAGCCGGAGGCCCATTCTGTCGTCAAAAGCGCTCGGAACCGTCCGATGCAAATCGCGCGGCCTGAACAAAAATCTAGACCGCAGCAAACCCTACCCCCATTTCCGTTCCACTCTCCCCGCTCCCGACGACGGTACACATTTCCCCTCCCCGCTCCCGGCGACAGAACCATGGCGGTGCGGCTGGCTGGCTCGCCGGCGCTGGCGTGCATCGGTAGCCGGTTCGCGCGGCTCCGTCGAGCTTTCCGGACCGCTCCGCGCCCATGGGCGAGGGAGTTAGATGCCATGCTGCACGCCGTCCACCAGGTCGCGCCGGCGGCAACGCGAGTGACGGAGGGCCGTCCTCCGCGACGCGCAGCTAGGTTCGTCTCCCTTCTTCCTGGTTCGCAAGCTGAAGCAGGGGAGAGCCGGCCAGTAGAGGAGTTGGCGGCCGGCGCATCGCCTGGGGTCCGTCCTGGCCGTCTCCTGCGGCGTGCTCGCCGCGAACAAGGCTGCCCCGACGTAGGTAACCCTTGTCGCGTCCTCCTGTCTAGGTTTCCGGCCAAAGATGCCAATTTGACCTCCTTCTCGTCGCTCCCCTATGGTGCAGAGGGACTCGGATGAGGCTCGTGTTCGTGGGAAACCAGGAGTAGGACACCTGCCACTCGAAGCTCGACGGCCTCTTCTACCGCTGCTACGGATGGCAGGATCGACTTGAAGTCAGGTCTGCTCTTTCTCTAACCCCCATGGCCATGGATTTTCTTCTGACACTAGCCTAGTTAGATGAGATTTTTATCAGCAAGAACGGAAGAATGTTGGGTTGCTCCTGCTTGAGGAGACACATACGGATGAGATGCGTGCTAGATCTAGGCTATGGGTTCAGTTGCACGCTACCTGTAATCTTACATATTGTTTTTTTTTCCTTGGAGTGCTATTATACATGATAACTTGCCGGCTGAGATTGAGCTTACTTGCATGTTCTCTGAATGCCTGCCGACTCATGTCAGCCAATTGCACAATTTATTGGTAAATTTACGATGAGGTTTATGCATACAAGTTACATGAGATGCGGGCTTGTAGGCAGATCCTTCCTACAGAAAATGTTGTACACATTGGATACTCAGCAATATGCTTAGTTGCACCCCCAGCTTGGATAGGTTTTGTTGTACATGTACTGCAAGTGTTCTGCCCGTGATTATATCACAAGATTTTTGTGTTAGTTTTGATTGATTAGAGAATAATCAATTAGGGCATGATTTGTCTTCCAGGATTTTGATTTGTGCATTTTTCTAGCTCTGTTTTTTAGTTTGTTAAGGTCTGCTATTTGCGACAACACCTTTGCTGTTATACTTGTTTAAGATCCAAGTGGACTTGTGTAGCGGTAGATTTTCTCCATGAGATGTTGGGGTTTGAGTGATACATTTGATAATCTCCCAGTATCTAAATTACTCATTGTTGGTATCTGTCCACGAAATGCCTGAAAATGAACTCCCTGTGTTTATGCATTTTTGTTTCAGGAGGGCGTCGTCCAGAGCGTGGAGCGGCAACCGTCTTCCTCATTCGCAAGCTGAAGCAGGGGAGAGCCGGCATGCACAGGAGATGGCAGCCGGTGCAGCGCCTGTGCTCCGTGTTGGCCGTCTCTGGCGAAGACGGCCGCTACCACCATGGATTCCCCGACGCAGGTACTCCTCTTCCACGTGGTTAGGTTTCCAGCGAAAGGTTCCAGATTTGACCCCCCCCCCCCTCCTCTCGTCCGCCTTTTCTACGGACGACAGGATTGACATGAAGTCAGGTCCGCTCTTGCCCTAATCCCCATCGATTTTCTTCGTGTACTACACGCTAGTTGGATGAGATCACTCTCTACAGCAGCGCCAGCAAGAGCGAAAGCATGTTTGGGTGCTTCTGTTTGAGGAGGCACCTGTAGTTGGACGGATGCGATTGCTGCGTTAGATGGATGGTGTTGGTTATGGGTTCAGTTGTAGGCAACCTGTAGATTGATTTTCTTTTTCTTGGGACGCTAATGCTGTATTGCTGGCTTGAATTACCTGTAGTTTTATTAGATCCACTGTTGCCACATGTTTTCACGGTAGATTTAGTTGTCCGTTTACTGCAACTGTTGTGCCTGTGAGTGTTAGTTTTGATTGATTAGAGAATAATCAACTGGGACATGATGTGTGTGCTAAGATTTTGATTTGTCCTAAGGTTTCGGTCTCTGTATTTTATTTTGTTAAGGTCTGCTACCTTTTAAGCCTCACGTGAGTGATGGACTGTGATAGCTAGATGGAAATGCTCCGTCTTATTTTACTGATTAATTATTGTGTTCCCAAACTGTTAGCGTGAAAGTTAGTGAAATGGGCACTATAAAGTCGTTTATTTCCCTAAATGCAAGGATTTGATCCATGTTGTCTTTTTTCAGGTGCCAAACAGCCTGACCGTTTGGTTTACGCGGAGGAAAGTTCTGTTACGTCTGTATGTTGATCATGTGGTTTGGTTTCCAGCAGCGCTTGTGCTGCTGCTGCTGCTGCTGCTGTGTTTATGTAGTGTAGTAGTTGTTCCTGTTGTTAATCTTAGGAAGAACGGTCGTAGCCCGTTAGTGTCGCCGGTTACGTGTTTATATACACAGGAAAAGCCCCTGTGGTGGCAAGTACACGAAGGATACGTATTGGGGTAGAGTTACTACTCTATACCCAGTACGTACAGGTACAATAACGCTAATACCTGTAACGTATTGGGGTATTGTTCAAGATCTCAACTTGCTTGTAATAAGATTAGTGTTGTGTTTAAGTAGAGTGAAATCTATCTGACTAGTGCGGGTGCCGTACTGATGCAATTTATTATGTGTGACTCAAACGGTGGCATTGGTGATGCCAAAAATTCAGACTAGCTAGCTGAAGTCTAAATTGTTGAATTTGCTTCAAATTTGGCAGAAAGGAAATCCAGTTTTGGCTCAGAGTTGGCTGATAGATAGAAGAAGGGAAAAAAAACGTGGTGAATCGAGGGACTGAGTAGGTGTTTGGGCTGGAAATCTATTTGATGGCCCAAAAGTAGAACACGCACTCAAGTTGAAGCTGGTTCGGACGCGACGTGAGTGTGTGAGGGATGCGTGCACTATGGAATCTACCGATCCGTCGCTCTCGTATCGTTTCGAACGCACTCAAGGCCATCCAGGTCGGGTATTTCCAAAAAGAAAAACAATTGTCTATGGCCAGGTTTTTTTCATCACGTCGCGAGATGGAGTCAACTTGTATGGTTATGGTGGAGTTACTAAAGAGAAACCTGCAGGCTCTCATCTTGCTCCTACTTGCATCACTGGCGCCTCCGATCGAGTGCTCACCCACGCATAGGAGTCGCGCGCCTCCGATCGAGTGCCAGCCCATCTACGACGCATCCGCCGAGTCCAGCTTCTCCGCCGAGATAGTGAGCCTGGTCAAGCCCCGTAGATGTGGTTGTACCCGCACGCGTGCGAAACACCTGGAACACGTACTTCTTGAGCCCTAGGTGCTCAACGCACTCACGCCATCCAGGTCGGGTGTTTCAACCTCTATTTCCAAAAAGAAAAACAATTCTCAGATTTACTCATGGCCTTTCAACCGACCGATTCAGTGGTGCGTGGAAATGTTCAAACCACTGAGAAAGTCAACCAACGCTTCCGCTGACGATCCACCGCACTCCAGCGCATGGGCGGCCATCTGTTTCGCCACCCTCGTCCTCTCCCTGATCTCCTTCCCTTGTTCGGTCTCCATCAGCAGCCTCACCTTGGCCTCCACCTCCCCAGCCTTCACAATCACCTCGTCGTAGCCGTCCATGGCCACCCCAAGCTTCATGTCCTCCACCACGAAAACCTTGTTCATCCTCTGCTCCGCGTACATCGGCCAGCAAAGCATCGGCACGCCCGCTCTGACCGCCTCCATGATCGAGTTCCACCCGCAGTGAGTCACGAACGCGCCTGTTGCCGGGTGCCGGAGCACCTCCACCTGCGGCGCCCAGGACGACACCACCATCCCTCGTCCTCGTGTCCTCTCCAAGAACCCCTCTGGCAGCAGCGCCTCCACCGCCGCGTCACCCGCCCCTCGAACCGCTTCGTCGAGTCAGCGTCCGGCGCGACAGGCGCGCGCACGGCCCAGAGGAACGCCTGCCCGCTCCTCTCCAGCCCCACGGCGATCTCGTTTAGCTGGGTCGCCGGCACGGAGCTAGCGCTTCCAAAACAGAGGAACACCACGCTCCCGGCCGGCTGCTTGTCCAGCCAGCTTAGGGATTCGTGGCTCGAGTCACCTCCTCTCTCCTCGCCGACCAACGGGCCGACGCAGAACAGTTTGGGCACTGACTCGCCGGGGCGATGAGTCCCGTCCTTTATGGCCTTCACGGCACGAGGCTCCAGCCAGTCGAATGTGTTCGACAGTATGCCCGTCGCTCTGGGCAGCTGCTCGAAGAGCCCAAGAATAGTACTGTACTGGCGATTGTCTCGATCCAGCAGGGCTTCAGGCAAGTCGGACGCCGGAATTGGGTGGACCCCCGGGAAGTTGCAGCAAGGAGCGCCCCATCTCCCCGAAGGAGACGGCGGAGTGCATGGCGGACATATGCAGGAAGGTAGCAAGAGCCGACGCGCAAAGGGTGAAGAACACGTAGGCTGGGACGCCGAGCTCTGCGGCGGCGTCAAGCCCGTACGCGCAGAAGAAGTCGGTCACGAGAGCCTTGACAGACGGGAGGGACCTCAGGAAGGCGAGGAGGGCGGAGTTTGTGGCGCGGAGGTCGGCGATGAGGGTGATGAAAGGGTCGGCGTTGGGGTCGGCCGCGTCTGAGGAACGGATCGTTGGCGGCTGAAGCAGGTGGAAGGATAGAGAATGATAGGAGGCGGAGAGGCGGGCGATGGTCTGTGAGGAGTCACCTGTAGACGGGACGTCGGCGATGGCGACGGTGACGGGAACGCCATGTCCGGCGAGGTGATCTGCGAGCTGCGTCATGGGGTGGAGGTGACCCCTGACCATCCATGTGTATAGCACGACGCTGCTGCGCATTGTATTGCTTTGCGTGGTTGGGTTCACTTTGCTACTTGTGTGGGTAGAGGCTGTGTGGCAGGCAAGTGATTTATACGGGGACATGAGTGTCGTGAACTCATGGTGTTTCGTTGTCATCGGCAACAAACTACTGTTCTTAATGGATGCTGACCCATCGCAGGCGGCTACAACCGAGGGAGACTAACGTGATAGATAGCGACAAGGTTGTTTTAACAAAATAGTTTTGGTGGCGTCGAAGCTAACGATCCGACTACACCAATTCCAAGAGCTTATTGACAACGTCGGAACAAGGGCAACGCCTGACCACGAGGATCTAATTCCAGCAACCAATCGAAAAACAAGTACGAACTAGGATGAAATCTGAAAATCGCGAAGATAACTGAAGTACAGATGATCTCAAAGAGAGAATAAATTGGGGGTCCGAACAGCACCTGTGTGCTCAACGCCTATCTGAGCTTGATGCTTGAGAATTCTGAATGAAGTGCGTGCAGTATTGATCATGGATTTGTTTTTTATCGCTTGTGTCTGTGAATGAAGAGTTGATGGATCATCACATGAATGAGTTCCTAGTTGATTGTGCTTCTGTCCATGTTGAATATCTTGGTTACTGTACCACAAGCATAGATAGCTGTGTGCAACTGGATTCAGTTCCAATTTACAATATTTTTGTTCAAACTGTTGATCAAACAACATGTTACTCCGTGTTCTGCGTGTGGTGATCCTGACGGGGTGCAAGGCTTAGGAGCTACTGTTCAGCGATGCGGCGGCCGAGAGGGAATAAGAGGTGTGTCTGCGTGGTGGCCACGATGCCAGGTGGGAAGAAGGGTCAGCCGTGAGGAAGCTAGAGGTGCGCGACAGGCTGCGAGACGCTTTTTGATGATGGGCGTGGGCTGCGGGTGCGCAATTATGCTCGGTCGCGCACCTTTAGCTTCCTAGTTAGGCAACGCCTATCGGACAGTGCACATCTCTTTTCCATCTCTAGTGGAACCTCTATCTCACGGAACTACAGATGTGGGATATTCGCAGAAAGCACGGTTTATGGATTAAAAACTGTTGTATCCCGAAAACGAAAAACTGAAACTATAAACATTTAGCACAATTCATCGCAATTTCGAGAAATGTTCGACAATTACAATAGTTTAAATGCTCAAGTGCGACACATAGGATGTTCAATACGAATAGGAAGAAAAATCTGAAATAAAAGAGGCACAGACCACCAAATCAAGCGACAACACCACCGCCGTGGCCACCGGCAGCAGAACCACCACCATCCACTACTAGAGATTTGCTTATAGCGGTATCTCCTACCACAGGCGAACACGAAAACCGATGCGCCTGGGCTAATTAACGCAGGCGAACACGTAAACGGCGCGCCTGGGGTAATCCTGTTACAGCAGGGGAACCAAACTCAAAAGCGCCTGGGGTAAAGTGTGGCAGGGCCACCACCGCCGCCTCCCTGGTACTCTTCCGGTTGCAGATACTTCCGGTTGCAATCAGAGGGATAATGGAACCGCACGTCCGTCAAACGCTCACTGGCCTCTGTAACTTTTTCGACGTCATCACTCGGAAGTCGATAAGCGTGAAGAAACTCGGAAGGCTGCAGGAAGAAATCGTCACCATCCTATGCGTTTTGCCAGGCTGCTGGCGTGTGCCGCGGAGGTCGTTGTAGGATAGAGGGCGCTCATACGAGCACTTGAAGTTGGTGACGAAGTGGAGGCAGAACTCCTCGAACCACCCGATGGAGCCCTCTTGTAGATTCATAAGCCAGATGAGGGTTGGCCCTTGAGGGACATGGGAAGCCAGTTCTCCATGCACTTTCACCCCCCCTTTGTAGCTCCTACGTTGAGGCAGTAGAGCTGCAGGAAGTCGAGGGGAGAAGTAGGGCCGTCGTAGCGAGATGGCAACGTTGGGTTGAACTTCGGCGGCCAGGAGACCGTGCGAAGTTGCCCGGTGAACGCGAGGGCGCCACCGACGTAGAACATGGCGCGCGGATGGAGGTCGGCCGAGCGGTTGGCGCGCCTGGCCTTGGCGAGGTCGTGGATGGTGTGCCACTCGCGCTCGATCTGAACGCCCGCATCCGGTGGAGTGCGCAGGATCTGGTAGCTATTGCTGCTCTTCTCAGGCACCTTGGTGCTGGGTGCCTTGTCATGAAACTTCGTGCGGGGACCGCCTTGCACGAGGTTACACCGTGAGAAGGGGGCGGCGCGTCATGAGCTTGACCAGCGTCGCCTCCCCGCGGCTTCTTCGGGGGAACGTTTGCGGCGGTGGCGAGCTCCAAGAGGCGGGCGAGCCTTGCGGCGTGTCCTTCAGGTGCGGGCGGGTGCGTAAGCAGCTCCCGGATTTATTCTTCTTCGGCTACGGCTTCGGTGGTTTCGCCTCCCCTGCTATGGCAGCCGCGACTAGCAAGACAACTCCGTCTTCAGTGGTAGTAGTTGGGGCGGCTTTAGCAGCTTGCCCGGTGCCCAGCCGCTTGCGCTTCACCGGAGCGGGAGCGGGCGCAGTCACCGCCGCGGCGGCCACCGCTAAATTTGAACTACACGCGGGATCTGATTCTGAAGCCCACTACTAGGGAAAACAGTACCCCAGGTGAATAATTTGTGCTTACCGCAGGCGAATTCCTGTTCGCATGGTACCTAAGCTCCGGGTTTAATTCATCGCCCTCGGCCATTTGCTCGCGGTGAACAGCGACCCCCCCTAATCTCCTCGATGTTGTACTCATCCTCATCGTCAGCACCGTCAACCCCTTCCTTGGCCTCATTGTAGCGGAAAGCAGCAAGGGGATTTCATTGATGTTGACGCTGACCTCATTCAGCACCCGGCCAAGCTACACAATCGGTACAATAATCCGCCAGAAATACAGAGGAATTGTAGCAAAATTGAGTCGACGAGGATAGAATCCGTACCTCTTCGTCAGCGTTGGAGTTACAGTGGGAGGGGTCAGTCATTTCTTCTTCTTCGGCTATAGCCTCGGTGGTTTTGCCGCCCCTGCTATGACGGCCGCGGCCAGCAAAACAACTCCACCTTCAGCGGCAGCAGCTGAGGCGGCTTTAGCAGTTTGCCCGGTGCCCAGCGGCTTGCGTTTCACCGGAGCGGGGGCAGGCGCAGTCGCCGCCGCGGCGGCCGCCTCTAAATATGAACGACATGCGGGATCTGATTCTAAAGCCGCGCAAACGCGTACGCTGACGGGGGAGGTCTGCTTAGATGCCATGTCGGCTCTACGAGCGAGAACGGCCGGAGCAGGAGAGGAAGTCGGAGCCGGGGCGGCGGCGGCTGGTAGCGGGAGCTGAAATTTCCGTCCCGCCAAGCCTTTTTCGCGATGGAGGGTACCCTCGGGTCGGCGTCAAAACCCTGGGATTCAAAGGTTGGAAGGGGAATTTTTGGTCGCCCCCAAAAAAATTATGGGCCCGCGCGGTTTACAGGCTCTATTATTCCTAAATATTTTGCTCGCAACCCGTATGCGGCGGTTATTTTTTAGTTTCGGGCCTTTTACGAGATGTGCGCCTATCAGGGCAACACGCCGCACTTCCTGGTGGGAGCCCGCACCGAGGGCACTTGAGAAGATCCGAATGGCGTGGCCATGGTGCGTAGGCCATTGTCCAAGAGCGAGATGTGGATCCTATTTTGCACCCCGCTGGTGGTGGACATTTCATCAAACGCCTTCGGAACAACAGATACATGAAACTAGAAATGCCTATTATTTGTGGAATTTTGTCAATCTGGGGGGTTTCAGAAAAACAAAACATGTCACATGTCAGCGTCCGGATGAGTTTGGATCAGTTTCTACCCAAATTATTAGTTTATTGACCACCAAATTGTAATCACTAAGATACACCCACCACACAAGTTTGCGTATCTTTCCAATATCTAATATGCAATTGTTAGGTCCGCGGTATGATGGTTTCATGTTTCTCCCCGCGGTGGGCACGGCCGGGGGTATCATGTGTATAGCTCCATGTGTATGGCATCCATGTGTATAGCTCGATTTCTCTGATTTCTCTGCTCGGTTGCTTGCTTGCGCCTGCCTTGCCATGCTCTCGCCCGCGTCTGCCCTGCTCGATTTGTAGAGCCATGTATTATCTGTTCAGGGAAACCTGCATAATGAACCTAGGAACCTTATTTGCTTTGATTTTGTGGGAAGCTCACGGCTAAGGTCCTCAGTCTCGTGAGCTACCACTGGTAGAATGCCAAGAACAATTATTTTAGGGGAAACAGGGAATCAACAAGACAGAAACTGAGAGACGAATTGATCGTGCGTGCATGCATACCAAAGCAGCCAGGCGATCGAATCCACCTTGCTCAGATTTTCTTTCTCTCGCATTTCCGGTGGTCTGTATGAACTCGAGGATTAATTCATGAATTGGATATATAGCCGAAGTAAGAAATAAGAGACGGTCGATGCTACCAGGAAGTGGACTGGGACTCATTCAAACACGTCAAGAGCTCGTACGAACCAACCAATTGCTTGCTTTTGTAGGCCAATGAATCATTCAACTAACCAACCTCCATGTAGCTCATCGCCGCCGGCCGGCAAACATCGAATCGACGACGACGAGAGCTTCTCGCTCATCCCTCCCCCATACAGCTCCTCTCCTCTCCTCTCCAAGCCCAAGTCACAAGTCACGCGCACAACGCACGCGGCTCCCGTGACGAGGGTCTTGGATTTATAGAAGAGTTGGAGGTAGGAGAGCCGCTCTTCTCTTCTCTCGGCAGGATTTGTTGACGGGAGGAAGATGCTCCATCCAATCGGGGCTCTCTCTCTTCTATGTGTAGAAAGGATGGACGGCCAAGATGGTTGTTGCCTCGGATAGCTGACGTGGATGCGAAACCAAAGGTCACCTCCTTAAATTAGGCTTTGTATTCTTTCAAGGATAATAACTACCGTGTCGGGCCATTAGTAAATGGGAGAGATGGCCATTCGTTTAGCCGATTTTTTTCATCTCTTTCTCTTTCTCGATCGTACTACTACCTAGCAGATCCTAGGGCATACTTTTGTTTTTCATGGTCACTTTGAGCGGGATGCTCCACATTGATTAATCGCGTTGTAGCCTGTAACAATGCCAGTTTGCATGCTCAGTTGGGCCTTAATTAATCACACAAACGTTCCAGCAAAACCTTGCAAGAGATATATAGAAGCTAATAATAGTTATCTCACGTGCTCGTGTTTATTTAGCAAGTTGCCATTTTGTAACATACGACAAGCTTACAGACTCCATCAGAGGTCTAACCTTCAAATACATATCCCAATGAGCAACACTCAATAATGGATGTCAAGGGAAATTTCTAGGATGGTTCTTTTACAAAGATTCTACTTGTCCAAGCAAATAAAAAGAACCAAGAGAAGAAAAAAAAACACAAGTTTCATATATTTTCATACGACGTCACCCAAGACCAGAGCATATATACAAGCATCATCACAATTCGCTACCACTACAACATATCAGGCAATCAGCTAGCACCCTATGGCAACTTTATATATATCTGCAAACTACCACAATTGCTCAACACATATACAAACTTCCCTTATCAGAGAAGCATCTTAGGTAAAAATAAAATGTTCGACGGCCTGATTGTGTGGCCAAGGCACCTTCTTGGCCAGTCCAGCTCCACCTCTCCCTTCACCGGCGCAACCACAATCTGCCTGCAAATACATATCAGGCAATCAGCTAGCACTTTATGGCAACTTTATATATATATATATATGCAAACTACCACAATTGCTCAACACATATACAAACTTCCCTTATCAGAGAAGCATCTTTGGTAAAAATGAAATGTTCGACGGCCTGATCGTGTGGCCAAGGCACCCTCTTGGCTAGTCCAGCTCCACCTCTCCCTTCCCCGGCGCAACCACAATCTGCCTGCAAATACAAGGTGGCATATGACAGCGGAAGTAGCCGTTGTACACACATGTCCGGATACCATCAGCGTTAGGCATCAGCTCCACCAATGTATGAATCAGGTACTAGCTAGTCAGGATTCTCCAACAATAACATGGAATGTTCTGTAACTGAAATGCACAAAACAGCAGGGCTTAGGAATGTACAATGCTTCCCAAAAAGACGACCAAATCAGCTCCATGCAGAATATATATTGACTGCACAATGATTGGTACTTTGTCAACCTGATTTTACCCTATACGCAAAACAAAAGATTAATTGTGGTTACACCACTTTGTCCAATCAGATTTATAGTGTAACACGTCTCGTCTCTTACCGCACAAAAACTTGCATGGCAGGAAGCAAGTAGACCAGAATATACAACACGAATGAATTCCTAGAATGTTCAACTAAATGAGTTATGGAGAGATGTAAAAGGGATCAAATCCAGCAATAACATGAAAGTTGCAATGTTTTGGACAACGATAATTGGAATTCATGGCAGGCAGCATTGTGTTGAATCATATAACCACAGCATGCAGGTTACAATGTTAAATACCAAAAAATAATTTGAGGGTTTCAACTTAACCCGCACAACACGGCGGCACCCGTGTGCATCTACAGGTTCCTCAAAATGGCACATATATGTGCAACTCAATTCCTCAGCTACATAATCCATAATGGATACATACACTAGTCAATGCACATACATGGGTGAATTATTTAAACACAAAGTGAGGATAGGCAAACGCTGGTCATAGATGGATACTAATTTATCAACTACACAAAGGCAACAGTTTAAGCACAGAAAGCAATCTTTTCATAACCATCAGCATAGGCATCCATAAGCTCTTAAGCCATCAAAGGTAAATATAAGTAATTCAACAATTACAACTATTAAAAAAATTAACAAGACATGATTTTGCAACTAGGACTAACTTCCTGGACAACAGTAGCAAGTCTACAAATATAATAATCTAAGAGCTGCCCGATTAGAATTCATGACTAGCAGAACAAATAGAGAAAAAGAACTAGCACCAGATCAACTAGACCACCAACATAACATTACAGTACCAGAAAAGCACCACAAGTTCTGGTGCAATCGTACCAGCACGGTGAATTGTAGGTGAAAAATCGAGACAGAGCCGGCACAACAGTCCATACGC
The DNA here is from genome assembly GCA_028641055.1 of Alopecurus myosuroides. NCBI lineage: Eukaryota > Viridiplantae > Streptophyta > Magnoliopsida > Poales > Poaceae > Alopecurus > Alopecurus myosuroides. The sequence continues at coordinate 206,556,444 of CM054058.1, read as the reverse complement.
GGTGAACTCGCTTCCATCGCACGGCGGCCGGAGTCGAGGAAGTAGATGAGGTAGTCTAAGCCGAGTGCAAAGATGATAAAATTCATACATTAAAATATGTCATTTGCCAACAAAAGAACACTTGCACAGTTATAGCAGTTGAGGATCAAGATGGAGCAGACAAACAATTTCAATACCTAGCCACTTCATACATAATTTATCCCGCACCAAAATATGCACCCACGAAAGATAACATGGTCGACTACCAAAAGATATGCTTTCTCCAACAGATTTGTGGCCTAATTTCCCCTTAAACCCTGACAATATAACACCATGTATACAACATATCGACATCCATACAAGCATGATGTCCGCTGGTAACACATTCAACATGACAAAAGGAAACAAAATTTACAAGGAATGCATGGACTAGGATAGTGACCTCACTAGGCAGCTGCAGGTTGGAGAGGCCGTCGGGAACAGCAGCTGGACAGAGTCATGGTCGGCAACATCTTAGGGAGGTGGTCACCGGCATGAGCAACATCTCGGGGAGGTGGTCACCGGCATAAGCAGCATCTCTGGAGAGACAACCACCATCGCTTCCTCCTTGCCTCCCGGCCGCTATTACAGCGGTGCGGTGAGCTCCTCCTCCCGAGACTTGAGGGATAGTCCTGCAAGATTTAAGAAAGTGGTCCTTGGCATTCTTAGTAAAAATGAGCACTAGTTTGGCGGTACAAACAAAAGTAATAATAAGATGATTAAAGCAACATGATCATGATAGAGCATTTATTTCACGACATGCTAATCAAAAAAACCCAAGTGTGCCGTTCTGATTAAAACATCTAGTATATTCACTTTATGTAATCTACAGTTGTGGTTGACCTATAAGCGCGCGCACACACACAAGCCTCCAAAGATAATCACAACAACAAGATGCAGTTGCAAAAGGAAGGAATTAATTAAGCCGACTGTTTTGCCTCATCGCAAGAGTTTTACCGACCCGTCTCTTATAACCAACATATACAATCAACGTAGTAATATGAAGCATGCATACATACATGTATAATCGCCAGATGCGATTGCGTGCAGCATACAAGGACTGTGAAGGGGAAGAAGCCACAATAATAGTTACTTAAATCTATCCAGTGCAATGTTAAATGAATTAAAAGCTAGATAGAGACCAATCAAGTCTACTTAAATCCCAGCCAAGAAGCTCCTCCAGTGCCACTCAACTAGCTGCAAAAATCTTCAGCGCTCCCACCAAGGTACGAGTGCTAATGGGAGAATCTAACCAGATTCCATCATGACCCTATATCAAGATCCATAGAAGATGCTCTCCACTGGGAACAAGATTTACAAGGAATGCTGAGGGAGAAGGAGCACCAGGGGGAGGGATCTCACCGGGCAGCTGCAGGATGGGGAGGTCGTCGCCGAGCAGCAGGAGCTCCATCTCCTTGTCTGCGGCAGAGGAGGACCTCCATATCTAGCGTGTGCCGCTGATGCTGCTGCTTCTTGGGCCGTACAACGGGCTGGTGCGTCGAGCCAGGGAGGGGGGCGGAGGAGAGGCACCAAGATGCCAACGTGAATCCTCCCTGTTACCCTCCTCCAATAATCTTTGATCCTAAAGGAGTTTTTTAACAAACAAAATTAGCACCATCAAGAAGCACCACAGCAAAACAGGTTGGAGACCGCAAAACAGCAAAACAAACATGGCTTGATGGTGTCACCAGATCAACATTTCAAAATAGAAAGACTTGTGCAGATTATCAACAAGGAAAAAAACATGTTGCACATCGTACATATCAGGAGTTACAAATTCTGTTAAAAGAAATATTATATTTCAAGGCCTGTCTTAGAGATGCTAATTCTAGACTCTAACATTGCAGGCCATCAAATTAGAAATGGAGTTTCTAGGCTCGCATAACCCATCACATTCAGCCATATGAAACACACAAGATAGCGAAACCTATCGGACTTACGCGATCAATCACACGGTCTCATCTAGCATAGCAATCCAAACATATTACACTAGCGTATAACCTAGTTTAACAGTCCCAGCATCACAAAGCCGTCGCATGAAGGCCACACCCGAGAGCACCATGCCTCGTCAACTAAGTTCTTGGTGCACAGGATCCAATATACTTGCAATGCATGCATAAAGTAGACCTGAATGTACAACATGAATTCATAGAGAGAGGCAAAAGGCATCTACTGCAGCAATGTATCAACCAGTTCCTAGAGAGAAGGCAGCACAATAACATGAAAGTTAAATGTTTTGCAAAAGGATAATTGAAATGCACAAAAGAGCATGGCTAAAAATGTACATTTTTTTTCAAAATGGTAAAGTGAAACATCAGGAAATGAGGACCGGCCATTTATTAACTAATGTCACTCTACAAGCAAGCAATTGGTTCAAACAACACATCAAGGGAGACCGACTATGGGTAGTCGTATTGAAACTCTATATAAACTGAAATGCATGTTTCAATCACCTTTAAGAATAGAAAATTAACAGTAACATAATTGATGGATAGTGGAGCAACAACGAAATGTATTAATCTCATTATCTTATTCAGCATCCATTATAACTAAATACCAACAAGTAAAAGAACATACTGAGCTCTAGGGATTAGCATCGTCTTTGTCATGCTCGTTCAATTTTTGACACTCGAAATGTAAGCTTCACTGGCACATGAATAGAGCATGAACTATTGGTATGTATGCAGGAACCAGTTGGTCATACGCTCAGTGGCCGGAGCACAGAAAAACAACGGCTGAACCGTGGTACATGGAGCATGTAGAGGAGAATTAGAATAGGAACCCAATGACTCACATGAACCGTGGTACATGGACCCGTAGTAACCGAAAAGTAGTAGTTATGACCATGCATACATAAAAATAAGCAAGAAGGGGGCTTTATCCTATCCAATTTGATCTTGTTGCCCAATAAATAGGTGCGTTGACTGTGGCTAAACTCATATGAGTGAGTGACAAATAAAATCACACAACATGCTTATTAGCTCATGATTATTGATAACAGAAGTCTATATATAGCAGTTAGCAGTTCAATCAGTAGAAGAAGGGTTTTCATGTAGAAGCTTGGTTATGTACATGGAATAACCTTGCTAATATGTGTACTTGATTGACAACATATATGCATGAATATGTATTTAATAGTTGCATCGCTTATATAAGCTAGAATATCTAGACAAGGAAACAAATCTGGAATTTCAAATCTGAACAAAGTAAATGCGGAAGCAAATCTAGAGCACGTTGTGAACCTACAACCAACTGAAACGTCGGAAAACAGTGAAAGATGGATTATTTTCTACAACAATAACTCCATTTGAACGAAACTAAGCCCAGCAATTTTGACTAATACGACTTGGCAACAAAAAAAAAAGAGGTTTCACTCGTACCTCTCACTGGAAACAATATATTCGCAAAGACGGAAATCTCCTAACATATTCCTTGAATTTCGCAAGAACACACACAGCGATAGATTTCCATACTACAGCAAGCAAGCAACCATACCTAAAACATCAGGCATGTAACTTGCGCCTCGTCAACAAAGCTTCTTAGTACACAAGATCCAATAAAAAACATACTTGCCAAGGTAGGCAACAGGTGTTCCTCTTGTGTTGTGCAGAGTAGTACGATTCTATCCAAAATTGCCTCAAGATCCCGAATTTTTTCCTACCAAAATATCCATCCCATTTTGGCAAGAACATGGATAATGCGCGCGCCCACACACACGCGCGCGCGACATATAATACAGCAAGCATTCCTACGTATATAGGAAACCAGCAGGGTTCTTGGAGAGGGTGAGGTTACCTCAACGACGTACTTGGTGATGCCGGGCGCAGCTGTCAAACCTTGTGCTGGAAGAGAAGTCCTTCTCTTCCACGGCGAGCAGCCAGTGGCCTGTTGGGCGACATGAGATGGAGTGAGATCGTCCCGACGTCCAGCGGCGGTAGCTTAGTGAAAGCCCTGTCCCAGACCTGCGGGACGCACACACGCACACGCAAGCAGATTAGTTGGTATGTTCAGAATTCAGAGTGAGGAAGATCAAACTCACAAATTTCATACTTGGAGCCTATACTGATCGCTTACTATTAGCGGGGCTCTTTGCCTTGTTGTACCCCCTGATAAAAGGCTTGTCCCACAGGACTTTGGCCGTCGACGCTTGCGACAAGTAAGATTCAATATGTTGTTCTTCTAGCTGCAGAAGTAACATGAACAGTTTAGAAATGGCTGATGCTACAATGCAGTCATGGACTTGATGATGGTGAGCATCATGAAATGGTAAATTTCTTACCACTAGTTTCTCAACATTCTTCACGCTATCGTCTGTGAGCAAAATAACATTCTCCACCACCTTGGGGTCCATGACAAGTTCCCCAGTCATCGTTACTTTTTTGTACTTGGACCTCATGAATTTCTGGAACTGCGGGTCATGGGCATACTTGGAGTAAGGGTTCTCAAGGCATTTATCTATGTAGGCCTGGTCCTCTTTATCCCAAACTTCCTCCTTGCCTTCATAGCCACGACAGCCGAGATTGTGTTGACCGATGTTCATCGACCCAGGTCCTTCCCCCAGGTCGTTTGATTCTTAGTGAACTCAAGCGACTGGTTATCTAGGAAAATTTTGAAATCCTCTGGCATAATCCGCGGGAAGTGGCGATGGATCTCTTCGAACGGTGCCTCGTCCCTAATCATCGCCCTCACGATAGTTTTATAATATGAGCGCGTATTTTATTGTTCCACCTTTCTATCGGGGTGAGACCTTTGACTGAGCGTGCCCACACCATTTTAACCATGTCCTCGAAAAGGGAGGTGTTTATACCTCCTACAGCAACAAGTCACCGAAAAGTAGATTTCTGCCGTTTCAGTCGGCGGAAAGACACATGTCACCAAGAACAATTTTAATTAGGGGAAACAGGGAATCAACGAGACAGAAACTAAGGGACGAATTAATCGTGCGTGCATGCGTACAAAAGCAGCCAGGCGATCGAATCCACCTTGCTCATATTTTCTTTCTCTCATATTTCCGGTGGTCTGTATGAACTCAAGGATTATTCATGAATTGGATATATGGCCGGAGCAAGAAATAAGAGACAGTCGATGCTACCAGGATGTGATCCAACCAATTGCTTTCTTTTGTAAGGCAATGAATCGTTCAAGTAACCAACCTCCATGTAGCTCATCGCCGCCGGCCGGAAATCATCGAATCGACGAGGACGAGAGCTTCTCGCTTATCCCTCCCACATACAGCTCCTCTCCTCTCCTCTCCTCGTCAAGCCCAAGTCACAAGTCACGCGCACAACGCACACGGCTCCCGTGACGAGGGTCTTGGATTTATAGAAGAGTTGGAGGTAGGAGAGCCGCTCTTCTCTTCTCTCTGCAGGATTTATTGACGGGAGGAAGATGCTCCATCCAATCAGGGCTCTCTCTCTTGTACGTGTAGAAAGGATGGACGGCGAAGATGGTTGTTGCCTCGGATTGCTAACGGCCAAGATGGTTGTTGCCTTAGATCGCTGACGTGGATGCGAAACCAAAGGTCACCACCTTAAATTAGGCTGTGTATTCTTTCAAGGATAATAACTACCGTGCCAGGCCATTAGTAAATGGGAGAGACGGCCGTTCGTTTAGCTGATTTTTTCATCTCTTTCTCGATCGTACTACTACCTAGCAGATCCTAGGGCATACTTTTATTTTTCCTGGTCACTTTGAGCGGGATGCTCCACATTGATTAATCGCGTTGTAGCCTGTAACAATGCCAGTTCGCATGCTCCGTTGGGCCTTAATTAATCACACACGTTCCAGCAAAACCTTGCAAGAGATATATAGAAGCTAATATAATAGTTATCTCGCGTGCTCGTGTTTATTTAGCAAGTTGCCATTTTGTAACATATGACAAGCTTACAGACTCCATCGGAAGTCTAACCTTCAAATTACAGATCCCAGTGAGCAACACTCAGTAATGGATGTCCTCAAGGGAAATTTCTAGGGTGGTTTTATTACAAAGTTTCTACTTGTCCAAGCAAATAAAAAGAACAATTCACTCAACTTGTACCTAAACAACAACTTCAGTTGCGTCCAAGAGAACAAAACACGTTTCATATATTTTCATACGACGCCAGCCAATACCAGAGCATATATACAAGCATCATCGCAATAAACTTCCCTTATCAGAGAAGCATCCCAGGTAAAAATAAAATGTTCAACGGCCTAATCGAATGGCCAAGGCACCCTCCTGGCCAGTCCAGCTCCACCTCTCCCTTCACCGGCGCAACCACAATCTGCCTGCAAATACAAGGTGGCACATGACAGCGGAAGTAGCCGATGTACACACATGTCCGGATACCATCAGTGTTAGGCATCAGCTCCACCAATGTATGAATCCGGTACTAGCTAGTCAAGATTCTGCAACAATAACATGGAATGTTTTGTAATTGAAATGCACAAAACAGCAGGGCTTAGAAATGTACAATGCTTCCCAAAAAGACCACCAAATCAGCTCCATGTACAATATATATTGACTGCAAGCAGACAATGATTGGTACTTTGTCAGCCTGATTTTACCCTATACGCAAAACAACAGATTAATTGTGGTTACACTACTTTGTCCAATCAGATTTCACACAGAAGGCAAACAACGTTTCAGCTTTATAAACACTATAGTGTAACATGCCTCATCTGTTACTGCACAAATACTTGCATGGCAGGAAGCAAGTAGACCAGAATATACAACACGAATGAATTCCTAGAATGTACAACTAAATGAGTTATGGAGAGATGCAAAAGGGATCAAATCCAGCAATAACATGATAGTTGCAATGTTTTGGACAACTATAATTGGAATTCATGGCAGGCAGCATTGTGTTGAATCATATAACCACACCATGCAGGTTACAATGTTAAATACCAGAAAATAATATTTGAGGGTTTCAACTTAACCTGCACGACACGGCGGCACCCGCGTGCATCTGCGGGTTCCTCAAAATGGCACCTATGTGTGCAACTCAAGTGCTCAGCTACATAATCCATAATGGATGCATACACTAGTCAATGCACGTACAGGGGTGAATTATTTAAACACAAAGTGAGGATAGGCAAACACTGGCCATAGATGGATACTCATTTATCAACTACACAAAGGCAACAGAGTAAGCACATAAAACCATCTTTTCATAAGCATCAGCATAGGAATCCATAAGCTCTTAAGCCATCAAAGGTAAATATAAGTAATTCAACAACTTAACTACAACTATTAAGCTCTTAGGCTGGGATTTCCCGTTTAAAAAAAGTAATTCAACAACTACAACTATTAAAAAAATGAACAAGACATGATTTTGCAACTAGGACTAAGTTCTTGGACAGCTTAATATAATAGAACCGGCAAGCCGTCAAAGAACAGTAGCAAGTCATTCTAAATTAGCTAACCTAAGAGCTGCCCGATTAGAATTCATGACCAGCAGAACGAATAGAGCAAAAGAACTAGCACCAGATCAACTACACCACCAACATAACATTCCAGTACCAGAAAAGCACCACAAGTTCTGGCGCAATCGTACAGGCACGATGAATTGTAGGTGAAAATCGAGACATAACCGGCACAGCAGTTCATACGCGGTGAACTCGCCGCCATTGCACGGCGACGGGAGTCGAGGAAGTGGACGAAGTAGTCTAAGCTGACCATGAAGATGATAAAATTCGTACACTAAAATATGTCATTTGCCAACAAAAGAACACTTGCACAGTTATAGCAGTTGAGGATCAAGATGGAGCAGACAAACAATTTGAATAGGTAGCCACTTCATACATAATTTATCCCGCACCAAAATCCGCACCCACGAAAGATAACATGGTCGACTACAACGCCACAAGATATGTTTTCTCCAACAGATGTGTGGCCTAATTTCCACTAAAACTCTGACCATATAACACCATGTATACAACATATCGAAATCCATAAAAGCATGATGTCCGATGGTAACACATTCAACATGACAAGGAAACAAAATTTACAAGAAATGCATAGAGGAGGATAGTGACCTCACTGGGCATCTGCAGGTTGGAAAGGTCGTCGGCAGCAGAAGCTGGATAGAGTCGTGGTCAGCAGCATCTTAGGAGGTGGTCACTGGCATGAGAAGCATCTCGGGGAGGTGGTCACCGGCATAAGCAGCATCTCCGACAAGACAACCACCATCGCTTCTTGCTTCCTAGCCGCTATTCCAGCGGTGCAGTGAGCTCCTCCTCCCGAGACTTGAGGGATCGTACTACATTTGAAGCAAGAACGATACTTAACAGTTCATATACAAGCAATGGCTGGTTCTGAAGATGAAAAGGATTACAGTGAAATTCTGTTGAACTTTGAAAGGGCCTGAAGAGATAATTTGAAAGCATGGGATGTGCTCAAATTACAGAAGAAATCTCAATATAATATGCTGAAATATTTTCAAGCATGCCAATCACAAAAGTTTAGGATGCTATAAACATGATATAACTTTTCATGCATTATCAAATTACACAGGGATGCGATCAAACTTTTTAGGAATGATTAAATAATCCTAGCTTTTTTTTTTTGAAACGGAAAACCCAGCCTCTGCATCCAGTGGATGCACACAGCTTACAAGGTACCTCGAACATATATCCGAACTTCTTGCATCAACATGGTATGTGGACACGTAGTAACAGAAAAGTAGTAGTTATGACCCGGACACCTAGTAGTATGCATAAATAAAAAATAAGCAAGAAGGGGGCTTCATCCTATCCAATCTGATTTTGTTGCCCAATAAATAGGTGTGTTGACTGTGGCTAAACTCATATGAGTGAGTGACAAATAAAATCACACAGCGTGCTTATTAGCTCATGATTATTGATAACAAAATTCTATATCTAGCAGTTAGCAGTTCAATCAGTAGAAGAAGGGTTTTCATGCAGAAGCTTGGTTATGTACATGGAAATAACCTTGCTAATATGTGTACTTGATTGACAACATATATACATGCATATGTATTTAATAGTTGCATCACTTATAGAAGCTAGAATATCTAGACAAGGAAAAAAATCTGGAATTTCAAATCTTAACAAAGTAACTGCGGAAGCAAATCTAGAGCACGTTGTGAACCTACAACCGGCTGAAACGTCGGAAAACAGTGAAAGATGGATTATTTTCTACAACCGAGCGAAGTTAACACGGCAAAAGGTTGGTACTTGGAAGATCGCAACAAAGAATTAGTTTAACATGGAACAGAGTTGATACTTGGAAGATCACAACAATAACTCCATTTGAACGAAAGTAAGCCCAGCAATTTTGACTAGTACGACTGGCAACAAAAAACTGAGAGGCTTCACTCGTAGCTCTCTCGCTGGAAACAATTTATTCCCAAAGACGGAAATTTCCTAACATATTCCTTGAATTTCACAAGAACACACTACGAGAGATTACCATAGTGCAGCAAGCAAGCAATCATAACTAAAACATCAGGCATGTAACTTGTGCCTCGTCAACAAAGCTTCTTAGTGCACAAGATCCAATAAAAAAAACATACTTGCCAAGGTAGGCAACAAGTGTCCTTCTTGTGTTGTGCAGAGTAGTACGATTCTGTCCAAAACTTCCTCAAGATACCGAAAATTTCCTAGCAAAATATACGTCCCATTTGGCAAGAACATGGATAATGTGCGCGCGCGCACACACACACACACACGACATATAATGCAGCAAGCATCCCTACGTGGACATATAGGAAACCAGCAGGGTCCTTGGAGAGAGTGAGGTTACCTCAACGGCGTACTTGTGATGCCGGGCGCAGCTGTCCATCCTCGTGCTGGAAGAGAAGGACTTCTCTTCCACGGCGAGCAGCCAGTGGCCTGTTGGGCGACATGAGATGTGCGAGATCGTCCCGACGTCCAGTAGCGGTAGCTTAGTGAAAGCCTCGTCCGAGACCTGCGGAACACACACACGCACACGTACACACAAGCAGATTAGTTTGGTATGTTCAGAATTCAGAGTGAGGAAGATCAAACTCACAAATTTCATACTTGGAGCCTATATTGATCGCATACAATTAGTGGGGTTGAATTATAACTCAAAAAGAAGAATATACAAACAGACACAACAAATGGTTAAAAAGAGCGAGGTACCCCTCGGTGTACATCCTCGTAAGTCCTGGTCGTGCACTGAGGAGCAGCCGGTGGCCTCCCGGCCAACCATCAGATGGTGTGACGACAACGTCGTGGTGGCCGGCAGTAGAGGCAGGTCAGGGAAGACGCTAGCAGCAGCTCCGACTGTCCAAGACTTGCAAAACACACATAAACACAAGCAAATTAGGTGATATGTTGATAATTTCAGAGTTGGTGCACACGTAGATCAGACAAAAAAAAATTCAGAGTTGAAAGTATGCTATGAGCAAACATGAGTTTTATCCTCGTCCTATACTAGTACAAAAATAATTTGTTTAATCTGGTTTCGCAACCAGCGAGGATACTCCTGCCTTATATAAACTTTATATGTATACCAATACAAAATAACACTACCAAGGCAGGCAACAAGTGTTCCGCTTGTGTAGCCTCAAGACATTAAATATTTGTAGCAAAATATCCATCGCATTTAGATGATGGCAGATGATGCAGCAATCATCCCCAAACAGATAGGAAACCAGCAAGGTTGTTGGAGGGAGTGAGGTTACCTCGTCGGCGTACATGGTGATGCGGGCAAGCTGTCCATCCACAAGCTGGAGGAAGTTCTTGTCCTCGACGGCGAGAAGCTGGTGGCTTGTTGGGCGACATCCGATGGTGCGGCTGCAACTCGGTGGAGGTGTTGCCCGAGAACTGCAAAACACAAGGAGGTTATTAGTTGTTAGTTTCAGAATTCTGAGTTGGTTCATGGGCAGATTAGACTCACAAAGTTGATACTTGAAATTAATCATGTATTGGGATGCATACTAGTGGAGGGCACAACAAGACGTTACATACTAGAAGTGGGGTCGAAATAAAATACCAAGAGTATATAAGTGCACACACAAAACAATATGGTTTCAGTTGATTGAAAAGTCTGAAAAGCTGAGGCAAGATGCAGACTCGATCCAATCCTCGACAGTGACACAGAGATAAGGGTATTTCGTAGCAAAATTTCTCGTGTTCCCTAGGCACCAACTACTCGGGGCGTTGGGTGAGCAGATAGCAGCAGCGGCCCATGTGATGTAGCATGCGCATCGAGCAGGCATCGGTACCAAAACAACAACAGACAGCATGGTTGGGGAGAGATTGAGGCTACCTAGTTGCCTAAGTGTTGGCAGTTAGATGCCACAAATGGAGCAGGTGCGCTGCTGCAGCACAAGAACTCCCTCCTCCTAGATCTTCACGGTGCAGGTGGCATCCAAGCGGAGGAATCTCTGGCCTCCAGGGCAGCAGCAAGTCGCGCGCATACATACATCTCCGGCTGGTCGGCAGAGGAAAAAATTCGATCGTGAAGTTGTGGGGAGAAGAGAAGAGAACATGATTGAGATTGAGATTGGGGGTCTACCTTGCGCAGTTCGGGGCACCGCAGCTCCGGGAGAGGCGCCTCCGGAAAGATGACCGGAGCAGTTAGGGATCCGTCGTCATTGGTGTGTAGACGCAGGCCCGTCCTTCTCGAGACGGCGGGTGGGCGAGGGTTTCGAGGTTGTCCTCCCGCACAACGACGCTTCGACGGAGGCCGGCGTCGGCGAGCGATTCGACCGGGAGCTGGAGCTGGGGGTGGGGTGAGAGAAAGGGGATCCATGGGGGAGTGGCGGCGCTGTCCGAGAGCTCTGCTTCTGGATCGGGAATAGTGACTGGTGAGTGGAGGGAGTTGGGTGGACGGCGACAGCTGTGGGGGTGCTTGCGAGAGTTTGGGTATTGGGTAGAATCTGATCCGTAGTGGACGGTTGAGATGGCGTTCATCGGGAGCGATCCGGGGGGAGTCTGCTTTATGGCATCTCATTGGCTCCACGCCACTCCACGACGCATCGATTCTGCTGCCTAATCCCTTCGCTCGGTACCGAGAAGTCCTACTAAAATAGACCCAGATTAATGCTCCTGCCCGCTCACATGGCCGGTTGCACGCATTGGCGTAACTATTGTCTCGATTTTAAGATATGTGTGGAGATCCTCCTCCTCAAACTCATTGACTCACTCCCCGTGGTCTCTTTCTTCTCGAACGCATTAGCGTAATTTCTTGGTGTGATCTTAAAAGGCATGTTTATAATTTTTATCAAGAAAAATATATGCCACCATCGGTTTCTTTATGCATGCATGTATCCATGCGATATGAAGTGGTCGACGACACGGAGAGATGTCGATAGCCGAGAATGTTGGATTTTAGAACCAACGGGGTGGAGTAGACGATTGAGCGAAGTAGGCCTAGAAACTATGCCTCCGTCCTCGAACGCACATGAAACAATACACCTAAAAAGGGTAAATGAAGTTTCGGTTCGGTCTTTACCAAACGCCGCACATGAAAATCTCTTGTTGGTTCCTCCTACATGCTTCGCAGGAATCGGTAACGGTCTTAATAGTCCATGTGTTACTCAACTAAGACATGCATGGCATGGTTAACTATTTTTAGAGTATTACTTTTTGCTGATATGGAAGGTACAATATGTTATGAACATAACATGTAATATCAGTGTGATGTTTATTAAAAAGAGTTGGTATTTCGAATGACAAAGGTACCACGGCAAGATTAGATAGGCAAGAATTATCATGTACTCCAACATAAAATGATGATATGTATTAAAATACAATGCTAGTTTTAGAAGTGATATAAAGAGCCGTGGTAGTGGTGGCAAGTGATGGCCTTCATTGGTCCCCTCGGGCTGGGCCTGGTCCTAGCGCTCGATTGGGAGTGGAGTGGCTCAAGCCGTAGTACAAGAGTTAACAGAGGCAGGTGAAAAGCGAAACACAGCGGAGGCGACCCGCGACCCCCGCGTCCCCCGGCGCCTTCCTAGGGTTCCGGCCGCCGCCGCCGGCGCGGCCCGCCCCCGTCCCCGCCCCTCTCCCCGCTCGCGCGTGCCTGTCGCCCCCCGCGGCGGCGGCGCGCGCCCCCCGGCACCTCCCTTCCCCGTTCCCCCGTCTCCCTCTCCCGTCGCCGCCGTCGGCAGAGCCTGCCGGGCGCGGCCCGTGCGGCGCCGGCGGCATGTCCCTCCCCGCGCCAGGATGGGTGGAGGCGGGGCTCCGCCCGTCTGGCCTCGGTGCGCTTCGGTCGGCGGCGGCTCGGGCTCGGCCAGGAGGAGGAGTTGGTGGCGGCGGACGGCGCAGCCGCGGCGGTCACGGCGCACCCTCTCTGTCCCTCTCCGGCTGCCGGAGGTGAGCGCAGCGGCGGCGCCGCCAGTTGGTGGTGCGGGTGGCTAGGGTTCTGTCGGGCCCTTTGGCCCATATCTGGGCCCTATGGGTCCAATCTGGGTTGGTGCGGGCCCAAACTCGACCCAGCTACCCGGTCTGACTGAGATTGAGGATGCTTGCGACGGAGCGGCGGCGACGACGACGACATGTCTTCTGCAGCATGGCGCCGGGAGCTTCACGGACCCGGTTGGGTCCGGCCGGGCCTTTGGGGCCGATCATGAGGGTAGCAGCGGCGTCGGCCTACGTGCAGCAGCGTGGTGGCAGAGACTTCACGAACCCTCTCAGGGACCGGCCGGGCTTGCCCAGCCTGGTGTGTCTCTACTACCGCGTCCGGTCGGCACTCGCCGATGGCGGTGGAGGTAGGCCTCCAGGTGGCTGTGCTGCAGCCGCCCTCCGGCTCCAAGGTGGCGTGGTGTGCTCCTGTGTGTTGCGTCCGGTCGGTTACCGTCTATGGCGGTGGAGGTAGATCCCTCCCACATGGTTGTGCTACTGTCGTCCTGTCTACGGCGGGTTCTCCTCGGTTCGACCAGTCGTGTGGTGCTCTCCTGGTGACACGACATCGGGGGCTTCAATTCCGTGGTGGCGTTTGTTGGTGGGTGGCAAGATGGGTGGAGCATGTCGGATTGTCCAGGAGTGTGGGTGTCGAGGTCGAGAGAAATCCTTGTCTTCTTGACACCGACGCGGTGGTGCTTGTGAGTGTCGCCTTTCCTTCCTGAAGGGCGCCGGGTGTACCTCTTCCCCACTACCTGTAGCGTACCGGGAGAAATCCTAGGACCCGTCCGGACAGCAGCAACGTCGCCGTTGTTTTCCTTCTTGGAGGTGTTGTTTGGTACGGGACATTTCAGAGTGCTAGGATAGTGGTGGGACTTTGCCGGAGAGAGCGAACGGATGCGAGCCCCTTTTGTTTTCGTTGATCCACCTATGTCGGCTTTGTTTTCTTTTCTTTTGGGCGTGAATGTGCTGTTTTTGCCCCAGCAGTGGTCTCACAACTTGTATCGGGTGGTTGCTATTAATATAGCGGGGCAAAAGCCTATTTCGAGAAGTGATATAAAACTTTTTAAAATATGTAAATCATATTAAACATGACCAAAGTGGGTCCTAGCCTACTTGGTACGACCTTGGTTTAATTTCCTATGTCATATTGTGGTTGTGCATTATTAGAGCATCTCCACCAGCACCCCCCCCCCCCCAATTTGGACATCTTTGGGGGAGGAGGGGGTGCCCGGACGAGTGTCTGACATATCGAGGGGAAGTTCTCCTATCGATACACCTCGAACCTTGCCCCCAATTGATAGGAATTGTCATAAACGCCTTATGGGTGTCGGTGTCGTCGAGGAGGGTAGCCGCACCGGCGATGTTTTCGAGCACGTCGGTGCAACTAGGATGATTCACTGATAGATATTAGACATATTACAACAAAATTTAACTAAATACTAAAATCAACTAGATCTAACTAAACTAGACGACACGAGGAGGTGGCGCACTAGGGCCAGCCTCGGTGTCGTAGTTTGCCCCGTGAGAGGGGCCAACCTCACTATCATACGCATGTGCGTGCTAGCACCTCTCTGCCCTGGCTTTGCATGGCCATACGGTGCTCCTCTGTCTCTGCTAAGCGCGAGCGCACGAAGGCGTCTCTGCTAGCGGCTCGCGCTCTGCGCAGTGCAGATGTTCCTCTCCATGTATGTCGCCTCGTTCACTATCCTCTCTGCTGCCTCAAAGCGGTGCCTCTCCCTCTCCACCCCCATCGTGAATTCCTCTTCCGCTTTTAGCCATCACATATGCCTCTCACACTGCCCCGTCCATAGTAGGCCCTAACTGCGCCCTCTCCCTCTCCTCCATGATCCTTCTCTCCAGCCGTTGTGCTTCGTCGGCTCGGCAGAAAGCTTCTTCCAACTGGCGAAGGCGAGCCTTCACCACGTCGTAGTGGCACGCGTTGACGACACTGGCACTGGCGAAGGACGATGCATGCTCGGCAATTATCTCCTCGCGGGCAGCCTGCTGGGCGGCCTCCTTCGTAGTCGTGGGGCAGACGACCCCGAAGACATTGAGGTACACCTCCTTTCTCACCGTAGTGTTGGCTTCGACCCCGAAGCAGTTGCGGTATGCCTCCTCCATCGTCGAGGTCTCGATCGACTTCTCGGTGGCGTTGGCCTCTGTTGTGATGTTCGCCTAGGCGAGCACCCCTCCACCCTCACCTGGCGAAACGCTTCCTCGCTGTGGAACAGGGTGAAGGAGTTCCACGCAACAACCTGGTATGACCAAAGGTGCGCCCGTTACGCTTGCTCTGGCTCCGGCTCTGGCTTGTCTTCCCCCTACTTAACTCCTTCCAGCTCTCCTCGTTGTGCGTGCTGTCAGCCGAAAGGGACGGCGGTGGATCGACAAGGAGATGCCTAGGCGGCATGTCATGTTGTCGGAGGGGCGAGATGGAAGAACACGGTGGGACTTCATATGTAGTCCGCCGGATGGGCGGGAAACTATGGCGGGAATAAGAGGGAAGAGGTGGGAACCACGGTGGAGCGCACGGGAAGCGACGAGTGGGTGTTCGGTTTAATGTCGGTAACACGTCTCCGCCGTGCTGGTCTGGCAACGCCGTTTCGGAAGGCTGCAACACCATTAACCTCGACGTGACTACTGTGAGGATGGCAAGCCAGGCTCGTCTCTCATCCTGTGCATGAGGACATGTCCATGCGATGTCCGGCAGCCCCCAGTCCGCCCCCATTTTGGAGGCACATTGGGGGGGTGCCGGACAAAACATCTAGTAGGGCCCACCTTTGGGGGTGCCATTGCGGCCTATTTTTCTTCCCAGACACACCTCAATGGGCCTTTGGGGGTGCATTGGGGGTGCCGACGGAGATTCTCTTATCATCCTTATTTTACGTTGTGAGACATCATTAATGTGTCTTATTGTTGTTGCACATTATTTAGGTTGCTATTTTATGTTAGGAGATACTTATTACGTTTTATTTCAAGTGTCGTATTAGTGCCCCATTACTTGGATCATTATGTTATTCTATGATTTAGTAATTATCTATCATTTCATGTAAGGATGGGTGCTCGGGTTTATCCAAATTTTGGAAACCGAAGATGAAGTCATTGATGGCTATCTCTCTACCCATATAGCACGAAAATAGTTAGAAGTTCGAATCACAAAAGTAGCACACAAATATTAATCACTCAAATGATAGGTAATAATCATCGTGTAGCATAAAATAAATATATACATTTTAAAGTACCATTATAGTTTGATAAATGATATAATATTTTTACAATAGACACATTATATTCAACATTATCAAAATGTGGGTTTAGGGATGATCTTGGTCGTGATTTCCTAACATTAAATAAGTGAAGCAAACTTGAATTTGTAGAAACTATACGTACATGAGATACGTTAGGAATAGAAAATTATTTTCTTTTTGAATGAATGAAAGCACTCTTAGTTCAGCTCGGTAGAACGCGAGTCTTCAAAACCCGATGTTGCAAGTTCAAATCCTACGCAGCGTGATTCCATCTATCTTATATCGAAGCAGAGTAAAATAACTTAACAAAACAAAGTTGAATTGTTGACTGCTACTTTGTTTTGTATAATCAAATAGGAAAACAAACGTAAATTAATCACATTAGATTCTCAATACCGGGTTTATTTTCCACATGAAATAGTATGCACTTACTATTTCCATATATGTCAAGGTCATGTTTATTTTCCACGTGAAATTTGTTTCCGTATAATGAAATAACGATTTCTCAAAGTGTGACATGCAAGGTTGTTTTTGGACTCACACAACCCGCAACCCCTCTTAGGTGAAACCCTAGCCCCGTTGGAGAAAAGCCTAGCTTTCTAGGCTACCCCCTACACGTGCCAGAATAGGGTAGCAAAGTGTGGAACTAAAATTATTGGTTGTACTAGGGTAGTCATTAGGAACAACCAAAAACAAGATCTACCCCAACTCTTGAAAAGATTCTCTACGTTTCGTCCGAAGTGAGAGTTTTGAGCTATATGTCCAGAAAATCACAAGTGAGAAAGTGATGTCGGTTAAGCCGATCACATCCCGGAGTGGTAACTTGGACATGTACAATCCCAAACACACTTGTGCACGTGTGATATATCACAACCTAGGTTTTGGTTGGATTCTCACAACCCGTAGCCCTTCTCCGGTGAAACCCTAGCCCCGTTGGAGAAAAAACTAGCTTTTCGGGCTACCCCGTACACGTGCGCCACAATAGGATAGAAAAGTGGAACTAAATGCTTGGTTATGCTAAGGTAGCTAGTAGAAACAACCAAAAACAAGATCTACCCCAACTCTTGAAAAGATTTTCTACCATTTCGTCCGAAGTGGGAGTTTTGAGCTATAAGTCCATAAAATGACAAGAGAGAAAATGTTTCTGGTGAACCCGGTCACATCACGAAGTGGAAAGTGAAACTAAATTCTTGGTTGTGATAAGGTAGCTAGTAGAAACAACCAAAAAAAAGATCTACGCAAACTCTTGAAAATATTCCCTACGTTTCGTCAAAACTCGGCCACGGGCCAGGGGGAGTGTTTTGGGGCGAGCAAGAGCGGCGGCGATTTTGTTTTCTTTTCTTCTTCATCATGGCAGGATAAGGGTAGGGCGAGCTCTACGCCAACAGCTATACACATTTTTTAAAAAAAAATTACTTTATCAAAAACTTTTATTTGTTAAATCAGAAATTTATGAATAATATGTCAAAATTATGAGAAAAATAAATCCTTTTTATTTATGACACTTTCGAACATATTTGAAATACTTCAAACTTGGAAAATATTTGAATAACGATTTAAAATCATTTAAATTTTGAAATTTCATGCTTAATTAAGATAATTTCAATAAATGCAAATGACCTATCAAATTAATAAGAAAATTAAATGGGATCCAACAATAATGTTTTTATTAATGTCCGACTCCCTAGAGCCCCTCTACGGTGAAACCCTAGACTCGCTGGAGGAAAACCGGAGTTATACGTCTACACGCCGTAACGACGTCGAAAGGGAGCAGCAAAGTGGAACAAGTTGTTTGGTTGTGTTAGGGTAGGACATAGGAACACAAAATAAAAGGTTAGAACCCAACTTTTGAAAACATTCCCTCGGTTTCGCCTGATACTGGACTTTCACGCTATAAGTGTGTAAACTCCCTAGAGAGAAGTGGATGCTGGTGAAGCGGGTCACACCCCGGAGTGCAATCTTTGCCATCCAAAATCCACGACATACATATACTAACATGGTATAGCACCCCTAGCTTGTGTTGGGATCTAGACTCTCCGGAGCCCCTCTACGGTGAAACCCTAGCGCCGCTAGAGGAGAATCGGACTTATACGTCTACACGCGGTAATGGCGTTGAAAGGGAGTAGAAAATCGGAACCAGTTGCTTGGTTGTGTTAGGGTAGGCGATATGAATACAAAAAACAAAGTTATAACCCAACTCTTGAAAAGATTCCATAGGTTTCGTCCAATACGGAAGTGTCAGCCTATAATTGCATGTAAACTCCCTGGAGAGAAGTGGATGCCGGTGAAATAGTCCACACCCCGAAGTGCAATATTTTCCATCCAAAACCCACAACATACTTGTACTAACATGGTATGGCACAACTTGTGTTGGGATACTAAGGCTCTAGAACCACTCTTCGGTGAAATCCTAGACTCGCTGGAGAAAAACCAGACTTCTACGACTTGCGATAACGGCGTTGAAAGGGGGTAGAAAAGTGGAACCAGTTGCTTGGTTGTGCTAGGGTAGGCCATAGGAACACAAAAAACAAAGTTACAACCCAACTCTTAAAAGGATTGCCTATGTTTCGTCCGATACGAGAGTTCCAGTCTAGAGGTGCATGTAAACTCCCTAGAGAGAAGTGGATGCTGGTGAAGCAAGTCACACCTAGAGTGAAATCTTTGGCATAAAAAACCCACAACACACAAGTACACACATGTTATGACACACCTAGCTTGTGTTGGGATCCGGAGGCTCCGGAGCCACTCTCTGGTGAAACCCTAGACCCGCTGGAGAAAAAACAGGCTTTTCGGGCTACCCCTACACATGCACCGGAATAGGGTAGCAAAGTGGAACTGAATGCTTGGTTGTTCTAGGGTAGCAAGTAGGAACAAATAAAAAACAAGAACTACCCCAACTATTGAAAAGATTCCATAGGTTTAGTCCAAAGTGGGAGTTTCGAGCTATAAGTCCAAAAAATCACAAGAGAGAAACTGATGTCGGTGAAGCGGATCACGTCCCGGAGTGGGAGCTTGGACATTTACAACCCAAAACACACTTTTTCAAATATTATATACCACCACCTAGATTTTGGTTGGACCCACACAACCCATAACCCCTCTTAGGTGAAACCCTAGCCCCGTTGGAGAAAAGCTGGCTTTCCGGGCTACCCCTACACGTGCGCCAGAATAGGGTTGAAAAGTGGAATAAATTCTTGCTTATGCTAGGGTAGTCAATAGGAACAACCAAAAACAAGATCTACCCCAACTCTTGAAAAGAGTCTCTATGTTTCGTCTGAAGTGGGAGTTTCGAGCTATATGTCCAGAAAATCACAAGTGAGAAACTGATGCCGGTGAAGCCGATCACATTCCAGAGTGGGAACTTGGACATGTACAATCCAAAACTCACTTGTGTACATGTGATATAGCACCACCTAGGTTTTGGTTGGATTCACACAACCCGCAGCCCCTGTCCGGTGAAACCTTAGCCCCGTTGGAGAAAAACCTAGCTTTTCGGGCTACCCCGTACACGTGCGCCACAATAGGGTAGCAAAGTGGAACTAAATGCTTGTTGTGCTAAGGTAGCTAGTAGAAACAACCAAAAACAAGATCTACCCCAACTCTTGAAAAGATTTCCTACCGTTTCGTCCGAAGTGGGAGTTACAGTCCATAAAATGACAAGATAGAAAATGTTTCCGATAAACCCGGTCACATCACGAAGTGGGAACTTGTTTTTACTTTGTTTCTAAGACCTAACCATGCATAAAAGAAGAAAATATTGTGCTATTCTACCCCCATTTCGATGCCCCTCTAGGGGGTACACGACGCAGGACACACGTTTTACGTTTTCCAGAAAGAGGGGCTTCAGAGCCTCGGGATATATACAAATTGAGCTATATATTTAATATTTATATTGTACGTGCGTATTATATATGTATGTTTTTATTTATTTTACATTTATGTTGTAGGGCCAGGTTCTGGATTCACGCCGTTATTTTTTATGCGGGTGACGGGATATCGAAATTCAAAGTACTAACCGTTCCAATTTATTTATAAAACATACCTACACTAAAAATTAAAAATAAAAAAATTAAATCTAAATATAAGCCCGTTCAATTACGGAAATAAAAAATAAAAAAATAGGATAGGCTGGCGACGGCACATCTAAATATAAACCAGTTCAATTACGGAAAGTAAAAAGAAAAAAAAATAGGATAGACGGGCGGGGTTGTTGTCGTCGTATCGGCATCCATAACGGAATACGGTCGCCCCGTTTCCACCGTAGCCACGTGGCACCCTATACGCTGACGACGTCGGTACGCCGACGGACAGCGGGGGGGGGGGGGGGGGGAGCACCCCATATGCCGACGGCCTTCTTACGTCGATAACCACATTGTGGGGCTGCCCTATTCTTCTTGGGCCGTCGGCGTATATATCGGTCGTCGGTAAGAGGACACTATTCCGCAAAGAGGAGATCCACCGCGACCTCTTAGGCAGCGGGGCATGCAACCATACGTGGGACAGACGTGTTAGTTTTTTTTAGGACTTTTAGTTCTTGTGACATGGCTGTTTCGAAAACGTATTTGAACCAATACTGTGATGTATGTTATATTGGAACCAGTTTATTCTTTTATATACATAGTATCATTGTTATTTATACTCCAAAGGCGAGGCAGTGCTTTGCCAGAGGTGGAGATGACAGTGGGCCAGAGGTGGAGATGTCAGTGGGCTACAATAGAAGGTATTGCAGGGTACAGTGTCGAACTCTCCTACCCACGAGCAGTCCGGAGCCGAGGTCGAAGAGGCCGAAGTTCAGTGTGGTCGTGTGTGGGGAGTGTTCTATCGCCGATGTCGGTGAAGATATAGTACCTTACAGATTAGGGGGAACTGATGCCGGTGAAGCCGATCACATTCCAGAGTGGGAACTTGGACATGTACAATCCAAAACTCACTTGTGTACATGTGATATAGCACCACCTAGGTTTTGGTTGGATTCACACAACCCGCAGCCCCTGTCCGGTGAAACCTTAGCCCCGTTGGAGAAAAACCTAGCTTTTCGGGCTACCCCGTACACGTGCGTCACAATAGGGTAGCAAAGTGGAACTAAATGCTTGGTTGTGCTAAGGTAGCTAGTAGAAACAACCAAAAACAAGATCTACCCCAACTCTTGAAAAGATTTCCTACCGTTTCGTCCGAAGTGGGAGTTACAGTCCATAAAATGACAAGATAGAAAATGTTTCCGATGAACCCGGTCACATCACGAAGTGGGAACTTGTTTTTACTTTGTTTCTAAGACCTAACCATGCATAAAAGAAGAAAATATTGTTCTATTCTACCCCCATTTTGATGCCCCTCTAGGGGGTACACGACGCAGGACACACATTTTACGTTTTCCAGAAAGAGGGGCTTCAGAGCCTCGGGATATATACAAATTGAGCTATATATTTAATATTTATATTGTACGTGCGTATTATATATGTATGTTTTTATTTATTTTACATTTATGTTGTAGGGCCAGGTTCTGGATCACGCCGTTAATTTTTATGCGGGTGACGGGATATCGAAATTCAAAGTACTAACCGTTCCAATTTATTTATAAAACATACCTACATTAAAAATTAAAAATTAAAAAAATTAAATCTAAATATAAGCCCGTTCAATTACGGAAATAAAAAATAAAAAAATAGGATAGGCTGGCGACGGCACATCTAAATATAAACCAGTTCAATTACGGAAAGTAAAAAGGAAAAAAAATAGGATAGACGGGCGGGGTTGCCGTCGTCGTATCCGCATCCATAACGGAATACGGTCGCCCCGTTTCCACCGTAGCCACGTGGCACCCTATACGCTGACGACGTCGGTACGCCGACGGACAGCGGGGGGAGGGGGGGGGGGGGAAGCACCCCATATGCCGACGACCTTCTTACGTCGATAACCACATTGTAGGGCTGCCCTATTCTTCCTGGGCCGTCGGCGTATATATCGGTCGTCGGTAAGAGGACACTATTCCGCAAAGAAGAGATCCACCGCGACCTCTTAGGCAGCGGGGCATGCAACCATACGTGGGACAGACGTGTTAGTTTTTTTTTTAGGACTTTTAGTTCTTGCGACATGGCTGTTTCGAAAACGTATTTGAACCAATACTGTGATGTATGTTATATTGGAACCAGTTTATTCTTTTATATACATTGTATCATTGTTATTTATACTCCAAAGGCGAGGCGGTGCTTTGCCAGAGGTGGAGATGACAGTGGGCCAGAGGTGGAGATGTCAGTGGGCTACAATAGAAGGTATTGCAGGGTACAGTGTCGAACTCTCCTACCCACGAGCGGTCCGGAGCCGAGGTCGAAGAGGCCAAAGTTCAGTGTGGTCGTGTGGGGGGAGTGTTCTATCGCCGATGTCGGTGAAGATATAGTACCTTACAGATTAGGAGGAGGGGATGGTGGTTAGGGAGGCACTACAATGATAATGGTGGCGGATTGACGAGGAAATAACCGTCACAAACTATAACACCAGTCATGGGTGGTGGGAGAAGGCCGACTAGGGAAGGGGCGTTTCCGGTGCCAAAAGAGGAAAAGTCGTTGTGATGAGAGAATATATGGCTGTGGTAAACTATCTATATGTTAGTCTCTCTTTTTTTGCATGGTATATACGTTACTCTCTGGACTGTCGTAGGGTTGCTATATATGTACGTACATTGTACGTGTGCATGCCTGTTCCCTGGCGTGCATGCTAAATAGGGGCCCAACATGCGTGCATGCACGCTATGCCTGGTCGACCACTCCATGGTCGTGCAAGGCATCCACGAGATACAAACAACTAGGCCAAGCTACACCAAAGCTTGGCCATATATATTAAAAACGGAAACAAGTTGAGAATGTGATCAAATTGGTGGCTGCCCAGCTAGCTTGGGTTCGAGCCAAGTGGCCAGGTCATCCATGCATCCGATCCATGCCATAGGTGAGGCATTAGGTTAAGACTGTTCTCCGTATAGCTAGCTAGGGTATTGTGTTTGTACCTATCACAAGAGCTAAACAAGATTATTTAGGAGTGGGTTTTAGTTGTGGTTGCTTTTGCGTACATGGAATTGATTCATGTACGACGTTTTAGGTATGACTTTTGTTGGGTATACCTGTGATTAAACCGTCGGAATTGCCTATGTATGAAGCACCCAACCGCGGAGAAATGCATCAGATGCGTATCATACATAGATTTGTCGTATGCACAACACCACTCTTGCGTGCATTATTCATAACTCACCTATTCTCCGTAGAGTTTTCCGCTAAAATCATAAATCTCAGATTTACTATTGGTCAAAGGCTGGGAGTTTTTTTTTTTGGTCTGTTTTCATATGTCCGCCGTTAGATGAAAGCCACATTTTTTACTTATCTAAACATATAATATGAATAAAAAGGTTTATGAGCATGCATCACACATATAATAATTAATAAGATAATAATATTTAATTATCGTGCCAAAGGATGTATAGATACAAAATGTAGAGTCTCGTTATAATTTAGCTTGCTGATTTCAGGAGTTAATTACACCATGAGAGGTGACTGCCGAATCTGATATTGCGGCGGGATATGAGAAGGGGGGCGGGGGGTGCATTGGTGGTTGCATGGTAAAAGGGCGGTTTTAGTGCTTGGTGAGATTCTACCGAATCAGAGCTCGTCCAGGGATGTCGTTGATCTCACCGCCATTTGCAGAGTCGATGTCGTCGCACCCGGGAGAGAGTCTCTTGGTACCACCTATGGCGTGATTCAAGGGAGAGGTATAGTACCATACCACATGAAGATCCAGATGGCACCACGACCCGGAAAGCTTAACAGCCACAGAGATGATCCCTCCCACCTTTTCTCTCTCGTTCTCAATGTGGCCGATGGCGACGAAGGCAACAAGGAGTGAGTCGATGTTGTCATCTTCACTTCTGTAGGCATCCTGCACAAACATAACACCTCGTGATACGACTTACCCTCGCTAGCTGACTTGTCACACGATAAACCTCGATCCTAGAACCGAGAGGCCGACATGGAATGAGAGGCGGAGAGGGTGAGTCCGCGGGGACGGTGTCGCCCACCATATCGCGAGCCATCGTATCCGCATAGGGGTGACTCATACTACCCATTAGCAAGGGAAGACCCAAGTACAACTAGTGGAGGGCATTTTCTAGAGAGGCCATATGTTTCTGACGCCGCCACCTCCAGCTCAATCTATAAATTGCCCATCTCGTGGACAACGATGTTGATCATATCATCACTTATTCTAGGAGAGATGTTGTATTTGATGGCATGTCGCACGCCCGCGCCTGCTTGTGTGTGTCGGTGTGGGCGTGAACCCGGGATGCGCGTGCATCCATGCCTCCGATGGTGTTGGACCACACATCATACACAAGCCTCTTGTTGTTTACTACGGAAGAATCCTATAGATATGCTCTTTCGTAGTAGATCTAGGTTCTCCGTCACTCATAGCAGCTCGTACAGATGCTTTGGGTGACATTTTTCTATGCTAAGCTCTTATCGCCGTGGGCATATCTGTGGTATAGTTGTTGATGCTAGGAGAGTGGAGTCAGTCAGCGACACATGACGTGAGGACGCACACATCTAGTCGTTGATGGTGTCAGCCATATGTCAGAGAATGCGACAAATGTATCCCGTGACGACCGCAAAACAAGTAGGCTTCTTGAGGCCTAAGAAACATAATTTAGTGTCGAGCGCCCACGATCATGTCGCTACTCATATCGTGCCATGACACATACTTGATACGTAGGTTGATCATGGCCATCATCTTCTTCGGAGATCTCTCGTGAGCAAAATATTGCGAAGAATACCAAAACATGGGGGATGGCCGAGTGGTACTCACGAGTCATGACAAAGGCGAAAGGCCAAGGCTTGAGCACGACTCGCGCCTCGCCGTATGTACGCGACATTACACTCCGTGCAGCAAAAAATACAAGGGTACATGTAGTTAGTCTTAGTCGTCTGTGTTTTTTTCTACATGCAAGCTCGCTACGTGGTCACCGGCATGTACTCGGGGAAAATGAGCGCCAAAACAAATTTTCGGAACAAAATGCGCCACCAAATTTTTCGACTTGGGCGCCAAAATCCTCTATCCCCCAAGTTCGGTCCACGAGCGCCAAAACCCCGTAGCCTAAGTCAGCCCAACTTACAGCCGGAGGCCCATTCTGTCGTCAAAAGCGCTCGGAACCGTCCGATGCAAATCGCGCGGCCTGAACAAAAATCTAGACCGCAGCAAACCCTACCCCCATTTCCGTTCCACTCTCCCCGCTCCCGACGACGGTACACATTTCCCCTCCCCGCTCCCGGCGACAGAACCATGGCGGTGCGGCTGGCTGGCTCGCCGGCGCTGGCGTGCATCGGTAGCCGGTTCGCGCGGCTCCGTCGAGCTTTCCGGACCGCTCCGCGCCCATGGGCGAGGGAGTTAGATGCCATGCTGCACGCCGTCCACCAGGTCGCGCCGGCGGCAACGCGAGTGACGGAGGGCCGTCCTCCGCGACGCGCAGCTAGGTTCGTCTCCCTTCTTCCTGGTTCGCAAGCTGAAGCAGGGGAGAGCCGGCCAGTAGAGGAGTTGGCGGCCGGCGCATCGCCTGGGGTCCGTCCTGGCCGTCTCCTGCGGCGTGCTCGCCGCGAACAAGGCTGCCCCGACGTAGGTAACCCTTGTCGCGTCCTCCTGTCTAGGTTTCCGGCCAAAGATGCCAATTTGACCTCCTTCTCGTCGCTCCCCTATGGTGCAGAGGGACTCGGATGAGGCTCGTGTTCGTGGGAAACCAGGAGTAGGACACCTGCCACTCGAAGCTCGACGGCCTCTTCTACCGCTGCTACGGATGGCAGGATCGACTTGAAGTCAGGTCTGCTCTTTCTCTAACCCCCATGGCCATGGATTTTCTTCTGACACTAGCCTAGTTAGATGAGATTTTTATCAGCAAGAACGGAAGAATGTTGGGTTGCTCCTGCTTGAGGAGACACATACGGATGAGATGCGTGCTAGATCTAGGCTATGGGTTCAGTTGCACGCTACCTGTAATCTTACATATTGTTTTTTTTTCCTTGGAGTGCTATTATACATGATAACTTGCCGGCTGAGATTGAGCTTACTTGCATGTTCTCTGAATGCCTGCCGACTCATGTCAGCCAATTGCACAATTTATTGGTAAATATTACGATGAGGTTTATGCATACAAGTTACATGAGATGCGGGCTTGTAGGCAGATCCTTCCTACAGAAAATGTTGTACACATTGGGATACTCAGCAATATGCTTAGTTGCACCCCCAGCTTGGATAGGTTTTGTTGTACATGTACTGCAAGTGTTCTGCCCGTGATTATATCACAAGATTTTTGTGTTAGTTTTGATTGATTAGAGAATAATCAATTAGGGCATGATTTGTCTTCCAGGATTTTGATTTGTGCATTTTTCTAGCTCTGTTTTTTAGTTTGTTAAGGTCTGCTATTTGCGACAACACCTTTGCTGTTATACTTGTTTAAGATCCAAGTGGACTTGTGTAGCGGTAGATTTTCTCCATGAGATGTTGGGGTTTGAGTGATACATTTGATAATCTCCCAGTATCTAAATTACTCATTGTTGGTATCTGTCCACGAAATGCCTGAAAATGAACTCCCTGTGTTTATGCATTTTTGTTTCAGGAGGGCGTCGTCCAGAGCGTGGAGCGGCAACCGTCTTCCTCATTCGCAAGCTGAAGCAGGGGAGAGCCGGCATGCACAGGAGATGGCAGCCGGTGCAGCGCCTGTGCTCCGTGTTGGCCGTCTCTGGCGAAGACGGCCGCTACCACCATGGATTCCCCGACGCAGGTACTCCTCTTCCACGTGGTTAGGTTTCCAGCGAAAGGTTCCAGATTTGACCCCCCCCCCCTCCTCTCGTCCGCCTTTTCTACGGACGACAGGATTGACATGAAGTCAGGTCCGCTCTTGCCCTAATCCCCATCGATTTTCTTCGTGTACTACACGCTAGTTGGATGAGATCACTCTCTACAGCAGCGCCAGCAAGAGCGAAAGCATGTTTGGGTGCTTCTGTTTGAGGAGGCACCTGTAGTTGGACGGATGCGATTGCTGCGTTAGATGGATGGTGTTGGTTATGGGTTCAGTTGTAGGCAACCTGTAGATTGATTTTCTTTTTCTTGGGACGCTAATGCTGTATTGCTGGCTTGAATTACCTGTAGTTTTATTAGATCCACTGTTGCCACATGTTTTCACGGTAGATTTAGTTGTCCGTTTACTGCAACTGTTGTGCCTGTGAGTGTTAGTTTTGATTGATTAGAGAATAATCAACTGGGACATGATGTGTGTGCTAAGATTTTGATTTGTCCTAAGGTTTCGGTCTCTGTATTTTATTTTGTTAAGGTCTGCTACCTTTTAAGCCTCACGTGAGTGATGGACTGTGATAGCTAGATGGAAATGCTCCGTCTTATTTTACTGATTAATTATTGTGTTCCCAAACTGTTAGCGTGAAAGTTAGTGAAATGGGCACTATAAAGTCGTTTATTTCCCTAAATGCAAGGATTTGATCCATGTTGTCTTTTTTCAGGTGCCAAACAGCCTGACCGTTTGGTTTACGCGGAGGAAAGTTCTGTTACGTCTGTATGTTGATCATGTGGTTTGGTTTCCAGCAGCGCTTGTGCTGCTGCTGCTGCTGCTGCTGTGTTTATGTAGTGTAGTAGTTGTTCCTGTTGTTAATCTTAGGAAGAACGGTCGTAGCCCGTTAGTGTCGCCGGTTACGTGTTTATATACACAGGAAAAGCCCCTGTGGTGGCAAGTACACGAAGGATACGTATTGGGGTAGAGTTACTACTCTATACCCAGTACGTACAGGTACAATAACGCTAATACCTGTAACGTATTGGGGTATTGTTCAAGATCTCAACTTGCTTGTAATAAGATTAGTGTTGTGTTTAAGTAGAGTGAAATCTATCTGACTAGTGCGGGTGCCGTACTGATGCAATTTATTATGTGTGACTCAAACGGTGGCATTGGTGATGCCAAAAATTCAGACTAGCTAGCTGAAGTCTAAATTGTTGAATTTGCTTCAAATTTGGCAGAAAGGAAATCCAGTTTTGGCTCAGAGTTGGCTGATAGATAGAAGAAGGGAAAAAAAACGTGGTGAATCGAGGGACTGAGTAGGTGTTTGGGCTGGAAATCTATTTGATGGCCCAAAAGTAGAACACGCACTCAAGTTGAAGCTGGTTCGGACGCGACGTGAGTGTGTGAGGGATGCGTGCACTATGGAATCTACCGATCCGTCGCTCTCGTATCGTTTCGAACGCACTCAAGGCCATCCAGGTCGGGTATTTCCAAAAAGAAAAACAATTGTCTATGGCCAGGTTTTTTTCATCACGTCGCGAGATGGAGTCAACTTGTATGGTTATGGTGGAGTTACTAAAGAGAAACCTGCAGGCTCTCATCTTGCTCCTACTTGCATCACTGGCGCCTCCGATCGAGTGCTCACCCACGCATAGGAGTCGCGCGCCTCCGATCGAGTGCCAGCCCATCTACGACGCATCCGCCGAGTCCAGCTTCTCCGCCGAGATAGTGAGCCTGGTCAAGCCCCGTAGATGTGGTTGTACCCGCACGCGTGCGAAACACCTGGAACACGTACTTCTTGAGCCCTAGGTGCTCAACGCACTCACGCCATCCAGGTCGGGTGTTTCAACCTCTATTTCCAAAAAGAAAAACAATTCTCAGATTTACTCATGGCCTTTCAACCGACCGATTCAGTGGTGCGTGGAAATGTTCAAACCACTGAGAAAGTCAACCAACGCTTCCGCTGACGATCCACCGCACTCCAGCGCATGGGCGGCCATCTGTTTCGCCACCCTCGTCCTCTCCCTGATCTCCTTCCCTTGTTCGGTCTCCATCAGCAGCCTCACCTTGGCCTCCACCTCCCCAGCCTTCACAATCACCTCGTCGTAGCCGTCCATGGCCACCCCAAGCTTCATGTCCTCCACCACGAAAACCTTGTTCATCCTCTGCTCCGCGTACATCGGCCAGCAAAGCATCGGCACGCCCGCTCTGACCGCCTCCATGATCGAGTTCCACCCGCAGTGAGTCACGAACGCGCCTGTTGCCGGGTGCCGGAGCACCTCCACCTGCGGCGCCCAGGACGACACCACCATCCCTCGTCCTCGTGTCCTCTCCAAGAACCCCTCTGGCAGCAGCGCCTCCACCGCCGCGTCACCCCGCCCCTCGAACCGCTTCGTCGAGTCAGCGTCCGGCGCGACAGGCGCGCGCACGGCCCAGAGGAACGCCTGCCCGCTCCTCTCCAGCCCCACGGCGATCTCGTTTAGCTGGGTCGCCGGCACGGAGCTAGCGCTTCCAAAACAGAGGAACACCACGCTCCCGGCCGGCTGCTTGTCCAGCCAGCTTAGGGATTCGTGGCTCGAGTCACCTCCTCTCTCCTCGCCGACCAACGGGCCGACGCAGAACAGTTTGGGCACTGACTCGCCGGGGCGATGAGTCCCGTCCTTTATGGCCTTCACGGCACGAGGCTCCAGCCAGTCGAATGTGTTCGACAGTATGCCCGTCGCTCTGGGCAGCTGCTCGAAGAGCCCAAGAATAGTACTGTACTGGCGATTGTCTCGATCCAGCAGGGCTTCAGGCAAGTCGGACGCCGGAATTGGGTGGACCCCCGGGAAGTGCAGCAAGGAGCGCCCCATCTCCCCGAAGGAGACGGCGGAGTGCATGGCGGACATATGCAGGAAGGTAGCAAGAGCCGACGCGCAAAGGGTGAAGAACACGTAGGCTGGGACGCCGAGCTCTGCGGCGGCGTCAAGCCCGTACGCGCAGAAGAAGTCGGTCACGAGAGCCTTGACAGACGGGAGGGACCTCAGGAAGGCGAGGAGGGCGGAGTTTGTGGCGCGGAGGTCGGCGATGAGGGTGATGAAAGGGTCGGCGTTGGGGTCGGCCGCGTCTGAGGAACGGATCGTTGGCGGCTGAAGCAGGTGGAAGGATAGAGAATGATAGGAGGCGGAGAGGCGGGCGATGGTCTGTGAGGAGTCACCTGTAGACGGGACGTCGGCGATGGCGACGGTGACGGGAACGCCATGTCCGGCGAGGTGATCTGCGAGCTGCGTCATGGGGTGGAGGTGACCCCTGACCATCCATGTGTATAGCACGACGCTGCTGCGCATTGTATTGCTTTGCGTGGTTGGGTTCACTTTGCTACTTGTGTGGGTAGAGGCTGTGTGGCAGGCAAGTGATTTATACGGGGACATGAGTGTCGTGAACTCATGGTGTTTCGTTGTCATCGGCAACAAACTACTGTTCTTAATGGATGCTGACCCATCGCAGGCGGCTACAACCGAGGGAGACTAACGTGATAGATAGCGACAAGGTTGTTTTAACAAAATAGTTTTGGTGGCGTCGAAGCTAACGATCCGACTACACCAATTCCAAGAGCTTATTGACAACGTCGGAACAAGGGCAACGCCTGACCACGAGGATCTAATTCCAGCAACCAATCGAAAAACAAGTACGAACTAGGATGAAATCTGAAAATCGCGAAGATAACTGAAGTACAGATGATCTCAAAGAGAGAATAAATTGGGGGTCCGAACAGCACCTGTGTGCTCAACGCCTATCTGAGCTTGATGCTTGAGAATTCTGAATGAAGTGCGTGCAGTATTGATCATGGATTTGTTTTTTATCGCTTGTGTCTGTGAATGAAGAGTTGATGGATCATCACATGAATGAGTTCCTAGTTGATTGTGCTTCTGTCCATGTTGAATATCTTGGTTACTGTACCACAAGCATAGATAGCTGTGTGCAACTGGATTCAGTTCCAATTTACAATATTTTTGTTCAAACTGTTGATCAAACAACATGTTACTCCGTGTTCTGCGTGTGGTGATCCTGACGGGGTGCAAGGCTTAGGAGCTACTGTTCAGCGATGCGGCGGCCGAGAGGGAATAAGAGGTGTGTCTGCGTGGTGGCCACGATGCCAGGTGGAAGAAGGGTCAGCCGTGAGGAAGCTAGAGGTGCGCGACAGGCTGCGAGACGCTTTTGATGATGGGCGTGGGCTGCGGGTGCGCAATTATGCTCGGTCGCGCACCTTTAGCTTCCTAGTTAGGCAACGCCTATCGGACAGTGCACATCTCTTTTCCATCTCTAGCGGAACCTCTATCTCACGGAACTACAGATGTGGGATATTCGCAGAAAGCACGGTTTATGGATTAAAAACTGTTGTATCCCGAAAACGAAAAACTGAAACTATAAACATTTAGCACAATTCATCGCAATTTCGAGAAATGTTCGACAATTACAATAGTTTAAATGCTCAAGTGCGACACATAGGATGTTCAATACGAATAGGAAGAAAAATCTGAAATAAAAGAGGCACAGACCACCAAATCAAGC
Source organism: Alopecurus myosuroides (assembly GCA_028641055.1). Classification (NCBI taxonomy): domain Eukaryota; kingdom Viridiplantae; phylum Streptophyta; class Magnoliopsida; order Poales; family Poaceae; genus Alopecurus; species Alopecurus myosuroides. The sequence goes on along the minus strand of CM054058.1, from coordinate 206,524,494 downwards.
GACAACACCACCGCCGTGGCCACCGGCAGCAGAACCACCACCATCCACTACTAGAGATTTGCTTATAGCGGTATCTCCTACCACAGGCGAACACGAAAACCGATGCGCCTGGGCTAATTAACGCAGGCGAACACGTAAACGGCGCGCCTGGGGTAATCCTGTTACAGCAGGGGAACCAAACTCAAAAGCGCCTGGGGTAAAGTGTGGCAGGGCCACCACCGCCGCCTCCCTGGTACTCTTCCTTTACCCCAGGCGAATAGCATACCGGTTCGCCTGCGGTATAACAAATACCCCAGGCGAACTTGGGCAGAAGCGCCTGGGGTAAAAAGTGGACTGGGGTAGCTCCCATTAGCGCAGGCCCACGACATCTCTGTTCGCCTGGGATAAAGAAACGCCTGGGGTAGCACCCCTTAGCGCAGGCGCATTCCATGCCATATTCGCCTGGGGTAATCTTTGTCCTCAATAAGTGCGGCCAGCAACCCACCACCACCCCTATCCACCCCACTCACTCACTAGTCCAAACTCGACCCATTAGTGCTCCTAGCTCAATCCCCCACACCCCTCCACCATTTTAGCTAATTTAACCAATCATGTTTGTTATATTTTAGCTAGTATGCTACCCCACTTTCCCTCTTCCAAATCTCTCCACTAGATCTACTAATCGGACACTAGATCTCACCACAAATACACCACTAGCTACTTCTAGATCTATCACTCTCTTATCGGTCGTCTCTCCGGTGATCTTCGACGTCGTCATCGCGTCTATATATTTAGCATTGTGTGTCATCTTAATAGGTGCGTGGGATTGGTCGGTGGATGAGAATTCGTTACCTTTTGTAGGAAGGTCATGCCGAAATTTTCAGTGAAAACCGGATCTAGTTAATGAAACATCTCTCTCTTGCATTTTGTAGCAACGGTCATTGCGACGAGGACAAGCGTGGTGCATAGGTACGTGCGACGCGCGACGGCCGAGATGCATCGAAACAACCGCACCGAGATAGAGTGTCCGTGTCGGAAATGCAAACTGGGGTCTTTGTTCAAACCAGATTCTGGTAATATGGAGAAGCACCTGCTCAGGTATAGTTTCATGGAGGGCCACACTAAGTGGATGGATGATGATGAAGACGATGATCACGTCGAGACCAATTGGGCGGCGACATGTGAAGATGATCAGGAGGAGTCTGAACATGGCAATGGAGAGGACGAAGAGGCTGTCGACGGAGACGACTATAATGAAGAAGAAGGGAGTCATGGTGATCAACAACATGAAGACGAGGACATGAACACTCCGCTAACTTCAGTCGTGCGGGACCCTCATGTTCAAGATCTTCTTCTCAAGAACACGTCGACCGACGCCAGACGTAAATCTAAGATCACGCAACTAGAGATAGACTCTGCAACTCCGTCGTATGACGCAAGTCGCGGGGCGGAGGAGTCACGCTTGAGAGTAGCTCTGGGTCTTCTAGAGATGAAGGCAAAACACGGATGGACCGACACAAGCATGGACGATTTTCTGCAATACCTGAAGACGCACTTACCTGAAGGGAACACATGTGCTAGTAGTCTACAGGAGGCCAAGAAAATCATGTGCCCCCTCGATTTACCGGACACAAAATACCACGCTTGCGTCCGTGACTGCATAATTTATCGTAACGAGCACGCGGACCAGATCAAATGTCCGGTGTGCGGTGCTGATCGTTACAAGAGGGGGACGAAGAAAGCTCCTAGGAAAGTTGTGTGGTACTTTCCACTCATTCCCCGTCTGCAGCGGTACTTCGTGGACCCCAAGGAAGCAAAGCTCATGCGCTGGAACGAGGACAGAAAGAAGGCGGTGCTGAGCGATCCAGAACGTGTTGAAAAACCAGTGCTAACACACCCTTCGGATGCACGTCAGTGGAAAGCATTAGACGCATGAAGAATTCGGGAACGACCCAAGGAACATCAAGCTTGGTGCGAGCACCGACGGTCTCAATCCGTTTGGCAACCAGAGCAGCAAACATAGCACCTGGCCCGTGTTTGTATGGATGTACAACCTCCCCTCGTGGCTGTGTCTGAAGAGGAAGTACATACACATGAGTATGCTGATTCAAGGGCCGACCCAGCCAGGGAGCGATATCAACCTGTATCTCGAGCTATTGAAGGAGGAGCTAGACACGTTGTGGGAGGAAGGGGTGGAAACATGGGACGCCTTCAAAGAAGAAACTTTTCGTATGAGAGCCGCACTGATCACGACGGTGCAGGACTATCTCGGATACGGATATATTGCGTGTCAGGTGTGCCATGGACACAAGGCTTGTGTCAGGTGCATGGAATTTACCCCGTTTCTACAGCTACACAAGGACCCCGGATCTTCTAAAACCGTATACATGAGGCATCGAATGTGGCTACCACAGAACGACCCGTGGAGAAAGCGCGGAGACCTGTTCAACGGTAAAGATGAGCTCGATCTACCTCCACGCAAGAGAAGAGGAGAAGAGATCGATACTCTATTGAAGAATTGGAAAACGTGTCCTCCGTCGGGAAAGGTACAAAAGCGGAAGCGAGGAGAGAAAAAGTGTCCTCCGCCAGAAGGACCGCTCTTGGGGGTATGGAAAAGGAGGTCCGTGTTTTGGGACTTGCGGTACTGGCCAATCCTCGGAGTGCCTCACTGCCTTGATGTCATGCATATCACGAAGAATGTGTGTGAGAGCTTGCTTGGCACCCTGTTCAACATGCCAGATAGGACCAAAGACGGGCCAAAATCAAGATACGACCTGATGGTCCTGAATATCAGGAGCGAGCTTCACTTACCGCCTTCTACGCGTGAACAGACGGAGGAGGACGAGGATGAGGTGGAGGAGATGGACGACCGCAAGCGGAAAAGGGCTAAGAAACACCAAACTCACCGCTTGAAACCCTCTTGCTTCACTCTAAGCCCCGACGAGCTCGCGCAAATATTCACATGCCTCCTCGGTGTGATTATTTCCCTTAGGTTACGCGGGGCTGATAAGCAGATACCTAGACGCGGAGAAAAAAATCTTCAGCGGGATGAAGTCTCATGACTGTCACGTGATGATGACGCAGATACTTCCGGTTGCAATCAGAGGGATAATGGAACCGCACGTCCGTCAAACGCTCACTGGCCTCTGTAACTTTTTCGACGTCATCACTCGGAAGTCGATAAGCGTGAAGAAACTCGGAAGGCTGCAGGAAGAAATCGTCACCATCCTATGCGAGCTTGAGATGTACTTCCCACCTGCCTTCTTTGATATTATGGTACATCTCTTGGTCCATATCGTGGACGATATCAACAATCTTGGGCCGGCATTCTTACACAACATGATGGCGTTAGAAAGAATGAACGGGACCATCAAATCATTCGTTCGTAACAGGGCACACCCGGATGGAAGCATCGTCCAGGGATTTCTCACCGAAGAATGCATCTCTTTCTGAAGAATTTTCTAGGCGATGAGAATCCAGCTGTTGGTTTGCCCGCAAACAAGCACCTTGACAGGTTCATGGGGGTAGGCCACAACACTGGCAAAAGAGTAATGGACGCGGACTCCTGTGGTCGGAGAGCCGACTTTGAAAGGGCCCACCTAGTAGTGTTACAACACATCGACGATGTCGACCCTTGGATAGAAGAGCACAAAACTGCGATAAAAAACAGTGCTCGCAGGCCGATGACGGAAGATGAGATATTTAGAGCACACAACTCCTCTTTCGCGACATGGTTCAAGAAGCAGATTGATGCCGATCCCCCGCCAATGACATGTCAGAAAGATAAAATTGTATTGGCCTTGTCATATGGCCCCGCGCCCAATCTGATGACTTATCAAGCATACGACATCAATGGGTACACATTCTACACGGAGGAAAGAGACAAAAGTAGCGACTATCAAAACTCGTCTATAACGATGGAATCTTACACGGGCGAAGAGATTAGAAGATACTACGGAAAGATCGAGGAAATCTGGGAGCTTGACTACGTTGGGGTAAAGCTGCCGATGTTCCATGTCAGATGGGCTACAAACGTCACGAAAGAAGACGAATATTTCACCACTATGTCGATGTATGAAGCCAACAAACCCAAGTCCAAGAACCCCACCGCGCAAAATGAGCCCTGGGTATTGGCTAAGCACGTGGATCAATGCTTCTTCATAACCGACCCGGCAAAGCCTAGTCGTGTTGTCGTAAGGAGAGGAAAAAGGGCCCTCGTCGGAATGGATGGAGTCGCCGATGAGAAGGACTTCGACGGCTTAGTCGGAGACCCAATGATGGAAGAACCCGGTGAAGACGATGCACCATACACCACAAGAAGAAGCAGGACCACACTACATAGGGGTCTTCCATTCACAAGAAGAAGTCACGATATGGCGGTCACGTATTCAACATCGACCAAGAAAGGCAAGAGTAAGATTGTGACGAAAGGTTGAGAGAGGGAAATACTCGCGATATGTGCGATATAACATGCTAATAGCTACTATGTACAATGTGTTTTCAGAGAGAAACACTTGCGGTATCTCACTAAATCAATCTATTTACGCTCGATGCGACACTAAATATTTTTGCACATGTTAACTTTCATATGTATGTAATTTTTAAGTGAAAAACAATGTGGGAGCCCCATATAATAGCATTCGTATTGCTCGATGTGTCCCGGGCCGGGGTGGGCTGTGTAATTTAGAAAATCTTAGCACAGGCGCATATGTGAGAATATGCGCCTGGGGTAATCTTTATCACAGGCGCTTCTGACAGAACATGCGCCTGGACTAAGGCTATGTGGGCCCGCGCAAACCAAAACCCAAACCGGTCCTAAAGGCCTTGCGGCCATTTGCTGCACGGAGGGAGGCCCAGGGGACAGACCCTTTAGAACCGGTTTGTATCACAAACCGGTTCTAAAGTTTAGCGCAGGCGCATTTTCTAGGTTATGCGCCTGGGGTATGGCTCTGTGGGCCCGTGCATAACGAATCGCTACGAACTTTAGTGCAGGCGCATTTTTTTTGTTCGCCTGGGGTAAAGGGTAGCGCAGGCGCATATCACTCGTTGTGCGCCTGTAAGTCCTCGCTCTGCTACCCCCCCAGCCCGCACACTTCCTTTCTCTCTAGATCTTGCGCGCCCGCACACTTCCTCTCGATCCCTAAACCGCACGCCGCCGTCGTCTCTCTCATCACACGCCGCCGTCGTCGTTGTCGAGCAGAAGGAGGAGGAGCAGGAGCAGCAGCAGGAGGAGGAGCAGGAGCAGCAGGGGAGGAGGAGTGGGAACAGCAGGGGAGGAGGAGCAGGAGCACGCCGCGCGCCGTCCCTCTCATCGTCGTCGTCCACGCCGGCCGTCGTCACCCACGCCGCCGTCGCCCACGCCCACGACGAACCCAGGTCAGCCCCCCCTCTTCCAACGCCCGTGTGCAGTAGTGTTGCTTTCCCCTGCAAACTACCCCTGCATCTAGACATCGATCGATGTCCACGGCCCTGCAGTTGCTGCTACCGTGCTTTCCCCTGCAGTTGCTGCTACCGTGCCCCATACAAACGCATGTATAATCAAATTCCACCGAGTGATGTCCATGGCCAAATCAATAAAATCAGATGCACATCCAAGTGCTAATTTATCAAACTGTTAAGTGGTAGACTGAATAAAATTCATAACTTGCTTGCAGTTGCTTGCATATGTGTTTTTCTCAGGTTTGGGCTGGGTATATAAATACACATACACTTATTCAGATTGTAGAGTGCACAAAACAGGGGTTATATCATTGTGTCATCTTCATTTCAGAAATTATTACCTACGGTTTTTCAGCTTGTAGAGTGCACAAAACAGGGGTTTATCTCAATAACAAGTTGTTGATTGGCTTGTGTTTTTCAGCTTATAGCTTACACTTTTATCTTGAGATATTACCTACCACTTAGTTGTTTTTGCTGCCCAGCATTATTTACACAAACATCTTACTTGTTTCTAGTGTTTGAAAAAATGTTGTTGTTGCTTTGATAAATGCTGATGTTTCTAGTGTTTCAAATTTAGTCTTTGCTAGAAGTACTCTAGTGAAACTATTAGCACAAGCAATAATTTATCTATTCCAATATGTTCAGTTTAAGTGGTTTAAGTTACTCCAGGAAGCAAGTTCTAAATTCTTGCTGAAATTTTAGTTAACAAAGTTTGCATGACACAAATTGCATGATGCCACAGATATATGAATTTCCTGGGAGTTTTTGTGCCATGTGATGACAGCAATACAAGAAAATGTTTTTGTGGACATGTGTGCATTCAATTTATGTTGCAGGTACATTGAGTGCCAATGTTTTGCCGGAACGTTGATTCATTTCCGTTCCGGCGAATTTCTGGCACTCCGGCATGACCATTTATAGGCGAGGTCATGCCGAATTTTTCCGGTGAGTAACCGTATACGTTTTGTCTACTGCTAGGCATGTCTTCTTCTACTACGGATCCGGCTTTATTGGACCACTACATCCTTATGGCCCGAGAGTCGCAAGAGGAAGATCGGACACAAACTGACCAGCCCCCCGATGTCGAGCCCCACAATGATTACGGGCTCACCGGTGGCGAGGAGGAAACCACTGATAGTGGCGCCGGGGTCCCTCAGGGAGCAGCACGACGGGAAACAAGCGTCGGAAGCGAGCTACGAACAAGGTCGGCACCGTTCGAGAGAAATTCACGGAGGTGGACCCTTCCAGTGGCACGCCTGTGATGCCATTGGACCTTGTGAAGGGGTACTTCCTCCAACTTGGCGTGATACTTCGAGACATCATCAATGTCAACGAGCCGACTCTCAAGAAGAAGCCAACTCTGCGCGCCCAACTCATCTCGAGGCTGCACGCGCGGTACGAGTTCCCTCCCCCTACAACAACGAGAATCTGAAGGGCAACCTCGTGAACAAACTCGCTCTCACTAGATTCACCAAAGCCCTGAGCAATTACAAGACTATGGTGAGGGCGATGATTAGGGAATCGACACCATTCAAAGAGATCCATCGCCACTTCCCGCGGATTACGCCCGATGACTTCAAGACTTTCCTAAATAACGAGTCGTTTGATTTCACTAAGAATCAAACGGAATGGGGGAAGGAGCTAGCGTCGAAGAACATCGGTCACCACAATCTCGGTTGTCGTGGCTACGATAGGAAGGAGCCAGTTTGGGCGAAAGAGGACCAGGCCTACATTGAAAAAGGGATTGAGAACCCTTACGCCAAGTATGCCCATGACCCGCAATTCTAGAAATTCATGAGGTCGAGGTACAGAAAAGTAACTCCGACCGGGGAACTTGTCTCGGACCAGAAGATGGTGGAGGGTGTTATTTTGGTCACGGACGATAGCGTGAAGAATGTTGAGAAGCTAGTGGTAGGAAATTTACCATTTCATGCAACTCATCATCATCAAGTCCATGATTTCATTCTAGTACGAAACCATTTCCAAACCGTTCATATGTTGCTTCTGCAGCTAGAAGAACAACAACTTGAATCTTCCTCGTCGCAGACGTCGACGGCCAAAGTCGCGTGGGATAAGCCTTTCATCAGGGGGTACAACAAGGCAAAGAGCCAGGACCCTCTGAAAAGGCCGCACTTAGGCCGTATCACCGGCGGCGGACTTAATAAGAAGCACGCCAACTATGGCTTGGCTGAGCCCAGCACTAAGGAGTCGCGGGCGGCAAAGAAGAGCGAGGAGACGGAGGCGCTGAAGAAGAAGGTACATGACTTGGAAACAAACATGGAGAAGAAGATTGAGAAAACGGTGGGGGAAAAGATGAATGCGCTCATCCCCGCCGTATTTGAAAAAAAATATGTGGCTACATCGCCGGGGGCTCACAGGGGCCGTTACCGACGTTCAACATACCGTCGATGTTGGTCGTGCCCGCAGCGGCCGCCGCCGGTGGTCCGTCGATGTCGGCCGTGCCTGTCACCCCCGCCGTGCCCGACACGCCTGCCCCCGATGGACCGTCGGCCGTGTCCGGCGCGACCACCACCCCGTTGCTCGACGAGCCCACCATCACCTGTGGTCCGTCGACGTTAGCCGAGCTCGATGCCCTCACGGTAAATTATTGACCGTCTCAAGTTGTAGCCAGTTCAATATAACCCTACTCTCTGACCTATCCATGCATGTTATCGCAGACTGACTCGACGGGTTGCACCTTCCTGTTAAAAGTGGGCAGCGAGTTGAAGGATGTTGCAAAGGGGAGCATCTTGCAGCCACTATCCCGCAAGTACCACTACAGAGATATACCGGCCAACGAGCTTCGGGTTCGCGTCGATCTGGTGCTACCGGGATTCGAGAACTTGTATCCTCCTAATCAACCCGCCGATGCCGACAACAAGCTGAATCTCGGCCAACTGGACAATCAAATCTTGCTATGGCCGAAAGCCCTTATTCGGCTGAACACGACGTCAGGGTCGGTGCCAAGCCAAGCCATGACCGTCACCACTACACCGGTTGCGCCCGCGGCAAGCCAACAAGACAAGGTCCAACATGGCAATGTCCCCTCTCCACCTCCGGTGGATCCTCCTCCTCCCGAGCACGAGACGTCCAATGACGAGCAACATCACGAGCATGAGACCCATGACGACTACATGGATATTGAACTTGCTCCCATTGACGATTTCATAAATCAGTTGGATGGCGAGAAGCCGGTTCCTCCGGAGTTACCCGCCAGAACTCTTGATATCCAGAAGAAGGTAGATGGCGGAGAGGGCGGTGGTTCTTCTGAGTTACCCACCAGAAAACCGGATATCCAGAAGAAGCTAACCTATTCCCAAGAAACTCCCGAGGAGCAGACGGCCTTTACGGCTCCACATCCTACGCTGGTTACCCCGAATACACTCCGTGCTACGGCCGCGGAGGCGGTAAAACAAAGTGGCACTCCCATCTGCTTGAGGCCGAAGAAGAATCGGAAGAGGCCGGGCAACAAGAAGAAAGGTGGTGCCTCCTCTAGTAGCCAGCCAGCGGTCTCCCGAGTCCTGGACCGTTTGCCGCCCGCCGTCCCATGGAGGAAGGTGCATGAGATAGGTCAGCCGATGCTGCCGCCAGAGGTTGTCGCTGTCATGGGTGGTGACATGAGGACCATCCACGACGGGATTTTGTTCAAAGAGAATGAACTTCTACGTGAGAAACATCCCTCCTACCCGCTATACGTGGTCAAGGTGCCTTGATCCGTGGGCTTTGTGGATTCAAATGCCGCAGAGGTGTTCTTCATCAGATACGAAGACATATTCAGGGTCTTCCACTTGGGAAAGCTCGACCGAAGCATTGTCCGCCTGGTATCGCTCAGCATGGCGCACGATATGGTCATGGAGAATACCCCGCACATCGCGATTATGGACTCCTACTACATGAATGAGGACTACTTGCGGTCACATGCGGACCGGGTTCTTATCACGACTTACATAACGGGGTTTTTGATAGATAACAAGGATAAGAACGCTATTCTCATGCCATACTTTCCCAAGTAAGTAGTCCTCTCCGCTTCACGTCGTTACATTCTTTCTAGAATCTCCTTAGTATTCCGATTGATGATATTGATGGCTTGTTCGAAATGTTCTGCGCAGAAATGGAGGATGCGTACTCATCGTCATGGAACCGCATTGGTCGCAATGCACTTATCTCGATGCGGGTAGGGCGGTGCAGAAGGACTACACCGACATAAGAGTTGTTCTTAATAGTGCCCTCAACGGCTTCGCCGCCGATTTAGGCAAGCCCCTAAAAAAGGAGAAAATAGTCCGAGGCGCCTACGTGTGCACCCACGTAACAAGCTTCCCCTGCCTCAAGCAATCGGAGCAAGAATCTGAGTTGGAAGCTTGGTATGTCATCTTTCAGATGAGGGAGTACTTAAAGGATGCCCAACAGGCCCAGCTACCAAGTCATCTCCGAGAGCTGACCACAAAAATGGCCAACACCCCCGATGAATATGTGCGGGCTGAGTTCCGTCGCATCCAGCGGAGGATCTGCACGATACTCTCGTCGGATGTCATCACTCGGGGTGGCTTGTTCTTCCACGGCCACGCACCACCGAGCAACCGTGACATAGAAGCACACCTACGAGAGCAACGTGACACCCCGGACATTCAACACGCTAGAAGGCGTTCGTCCGTTCCCGCCGAGACTATAGGATTGACAAAATGTTAGTATACACTTGCATCATATAACTTTTAGTCCTTTATTTGTCGTGTTTTATTCGTAAACCTTGATGCTTCTATTTTTTGATAGTTATTTGCGGTCTATTATCACTTTCGATGCTAAACTCGTATTTTTGTCCTATGCACAGATGACATGGTATGTTGTGTATGTCGGTAGGGTTCCCGGAGTCTACGACGACTCGGACCAATGCCGGAGACAGCTGCACGGTTTCAGCGGCAACAGCTACAAGGGGTACAAGACCATGCTGGAGGCGGAAGCTCGATACGCCACTTACCTAGCGAGAGAGAAGACGGAGAAGACGAGGGCCCGGATGACCACCTTCGCCATCGCCGTGCTTATACTCCTTGTACTCCTAGTGTTGATGCTACTTGTTTTTTTGCTTGTCTAGATAACTAAACTATCGATTTGTTTGAACAATGTGTACTCCTCTAGTGTTTGAACTATGCTTGTAACTAAACTATCGCTTCGATACTATTTGGTGATGATCGAGACTATTGTTCGAGACTATGTGTTGATGATCGAGAATATTTCTGTTATTTTGCTGTCATTTTCATATTTATTTCTGTCAATTTGCTGTAATTCTGTTATTTTCGTTTCTTTTTTTTTTGACACAACAAAACCATACCCCAGGCAAATAAGAAATCATACCTCAGGCGAATCTGTACCCCAGGCGCACAGTGCCTGTTCGCCTCAGGTAAAAGGCTTACCCCAGGCGCACAGGGCCTGTTCGCCTGGGGTATGTCAACTTACCCCAGGCGTATTTTGAAGTTCGCCTGCGGTAAATCATTACCGCTGGCGATGTGGTCCCAGGCGAACCAATATTCGCCTGCGGTAGCATAATTTGGTTCGCGTGCGGTAGCCTTTTCCCTAGTAGTGATCGCCACCACCAACAGATGCCGCAATGATAGCTTACTTTCTACACACGGGGATTTGTTGTCTTGCAATGGTGTGCGACTATAGGGTCACTTCATTCATTTCAGAGCGGTTCATCATCATGATTTTGTTCTCCTCTGCAAGCAACTTAGCGAGTGCCCTGGTTTCCTCGGCATTGGCTCTTGCCTCTTCGGTGGCAGCTTTGCGCCTGTTGTCAGCTCCTCTTCGACGGCGGCTTTGTGCAGCCCCTCTTGCCGGACCATTTTCCTACTTCTCTTTCTTCTCTTTTGGAGTATTCTAGATACATTTATTTAAATGATGCAAGAACTTCACAGAGTTGAACTTGCTAGGTAACCGTCTTAATGGTGAGATACCAGATTACTTGGCTGAGCTACCGCTTTCTTCAAGAATTGTCCCAAACCAATTTCACGGGAATGCTGCCTTGGGCCCTTTTCTCAAACAATTCATTTTTTTGCTCCTATTGTCCTGGACGTCAACAACTCATTGGATTTTAGCTTGTGGTCTATCTGATCCTGCAAGCTTGCAGCCTCGGCTTGGGACTTGAGTCTGTCTTTGGCCTTCTTCGTGCCCTCAGCCTTCCATAGTTTCTTTCCCCTTCATCGTCCTTCTCATCGATCAAAGTCACTTCACCCCTCTTTGGTTCCATCTCCCTCACCTTCCATTTCTCACTATGTTGGAGAAAATCCCAACAATGATCGAGTAGAAATGGCTTGCCCTTGGAAAATTGCATGTCCTTGTACCTCTCTTTTGCAATTCGTTCCTTCATAAATAAAAACTGTGTCAGTGTAACAACAATGATAAAGAAAACAAGAATGTCGACTCGTGCAAACTCACATAATCACCCTCATTTGTTCCACTTGGAGGCTCATTACGTACTTGCTCCAAGCATCTACAGAACCGGCTCACTATCGGTTTGATCGTATCCCAACGACCTTGCAGTGACCAATACGTGTGTGGGGATCTTTTCACCACTTTGTCGTTCTGGTCAAATTGAGGCATCATCTGGAAGAACAAATCTTCGACCCATTGCCAGTACCGCTTGCCAGTTTGATCTGTGCCGGTAGTGGCATCGAGAGAAAAGACCTCCCAAGCTTTGATAAAGGTCTCGTCTTCGAGCTGCGTTTAATTCATCGTCCTCGGCGGTTTTCTCGTGGTGAACATCGACCCCCCGATATCCTCGACATCATCCTCATCCTCATCGTCAGCACCGTCAACCCCTTCCTTGCCCTCGTTGTAGCGCAAAGCAGCAAGGGGGATTTCATCGATGTTGACGCTGACCTTATTCAGTATGTCCATGTACTCGGCCGTAGGGGCCTCACACCCGGCCAAGCTACACAATCGGTACAATAATCCGCCAGAAATACAGAGGAATTGTAGCAAAATCGAATCGACGAGGATAGAATTCGTACCTTTGCGTCGGTGTTGGAGTTGCGGCGGGAGGGGACGGCGACTTCTTCTTCTTCGGCTGCAGCTTCGGTGGTTTCGCCTCCCCTGCTATGGCAGCCGTGACTAGCAAAACAACTCCACCTTCAGCGGCAGCAGCCGAGGCGGCTTTAGCAGCTTACCCAGTCGCCAGCCGCTTGCGCTTCACCGGAGCGGGAGCGGGCGCAGTCGCCGCCGCGGCGGCCGTCGCTAAATCTTAACGACACGCAGGATCCGATTCTGAAGCCGCGCAAACGCGTACGCTGACGAGGGAGGACTGCTCAGATGCCATGGCGGCTCTACGAGCGAGAACGGTCGGAGCAGGAGAGGAATTCGGAGCTAGGGCGGCGGCGGCTAGTAGCGGGAGATGAAATTTCCGTCCCGCCAATACTTTTTCGCGATGGAGGGTACCCTCAGGCCGGCGTCGAAACCCTGTGATTCATAGGTTGGAAGGGGAAATTCTCGATCGCACCAAAAAAAAATTATGGGCCCGCGCGGTTTACATGCTCTGTTATTCCTAAATATTTCGCTCGTAGCCCGTATGCGGCGGTTATTTTTCAGTTTCGGGCCTTTTACGAGATGCACGCCGATCAGGGCCACGCGCTGCACCTCGTGATGGGGGCACGCACTGGGGACGCTTGAGAAGATCCGAATGGCGTGGCCGTGGTGCGTAGGCCATTGTCCAAGAGCGAGACGTGGAGCCTATTTTGCACCCCGCTGGTGGTGGGCATTTCATCAAACGCCTTCGGAACAACAGATAAATGAAAATAGGAATGCCTATTACTTGTGGAATTCTGTCAATCTGGGGGGTTTCGGAAAATAAAAAAAAACATGCATGTCAGCGTATAGATGAGTTTGGATCAGTTTGCACCCAAATTATTCGTTTATTAAGACCACCAAATTGCAATCACTAAGATACACCCACCACACAAGTTTGTGTATCTCTCCAATATCTAATCCGGCAAGGAATAGAGCTCCCTGGTTGAGCCATGTGGCAACCTCCCATTGGTTTCTGCTTTGCACGTGTCTAAACATTGAGATTTCTCTCCAATACCTAATCCGGCAAGCAATAGAGCTCCCTGGTTGACCCATGTCGCAACCTCCCATTGGTTTCTACTTTACACGTGTCTAAAAGATTGAGATTAAGCTAACTTATTTGTGCCTTTTTATCCATACGCACCTGAATTAGGGCACTATTTTCGGGCATAAATACTTTTAGAACATTTGAAGCCAAAAGAACTTACTTAAACAGCTGTGCTTGGTGTAAATTTTCCCTAAATTGTTTTCACAATCTAAAACAAATCGGCACAAAGTGTTGTAAATATACAACACATGGGTTGGTGTTGTAAAATATAGAGCAACGAGCGCACACCAACTAGCAATCGGCAATCGGCATTTTCTTGTCACCCTCCCGCCAATCCTCCGCTTATCATCGCCGCCTCCTCCCCATCTATTTGGACTCGAATCCGACATCTCTACGACTCGGCAGCAAATTCACCATTGCTCGAGAGCACCACGGGTCGGGATAGATTTGGTCTCGAGGGTGTCATAGCTCTCCTCATGCGTGTGGACACCATCGCCTCCTGTCAGTAGATCCGGTTGGCGAGCTATCCGAGTGGACCTCCTCTCATCTGGTTCATCACTATGCCTCCTCCTTCCGTACACGCACGAGCACGAGCACCACACGCAAGTTCTGACTCCACGTGCCAGCCACCTGGGCTCGCCCCATTCAGATATTAACAAATCCAGAGTTGTTACCTTTTATTGTATTACATGTACTAGACCAATACATACAATATTTTGTCTAAGAAGATTATGAATTTATGTCATGTATTGATCACCGCAATAATAATCTCCGGCGCCGCAAAGCGCGCCAACCCTTTATAGTGTTTAGTGTAATTAGCTTAATAATAAAGAATATGAAGTAATTACATTTGCCCTTTTTTTACAAAATAATACAAAGTTTTAACCTAAAACGGATGTTGGCTATATATGGCAGCCCACTGTGAAACATAATCATGTCCTGGTATTTTCCAAAATAAAAAAAATATGCATTTTCATGTTTCAAAAAAATTCAAACAAAAATCCTTGGCGTAAATTTTGTCGAGATCTACAACTGTGCAAACTCCCAACGCAAAATTCGTGTTACTTTAGACTATACAAAAATAATAAATTGCGCAAATTTCTTTTCATCAAGATTTTGCACATTATAGATCTCGACATTAGTTACACCTAGTATCTTTTTTTTAATCATCTGGAATTTTTGAATTTTTTAAATACAAAACTCTCTGAAACTCGGCCTCCATATCTCCGTGCTCACCTGAGTGTAAACACCTAGAGTCGGGCGTCGTCGTGTCATATGTCGCCTCTAAGGACATCTCCAACAAGGCTGCTCAAATCCTCTTTTAATGTCTGTTTTCCGCAACATGGGCGAAAACCAGGCCCAAGCGGCGACTCAAACGTACCGGTGTCTGTTTTCGCATCCGCACCTGCTCATTTTCGGCCCAATATTGGGTCAGTTTTGAGACGGCCCCCGACACTCGTGGATCGTCGTTCTGTCCTCTACTTGGCTTCACCTGACCCACCCACTAGTGACACATCCCCATTTTCGCCCTTTCCTCATCCAACCCGAGAACACCCCTCCTGCTCGCCATGGCCAAATCTGCGGGTCACGCCGCCACTCACGCCTTACCGAGCTTCTCCTCGACCGCCACTCGAATGTGGAATCCGTTGATGCCAACAAAAGCCAAAGATTATGCTCATTGACGCGCAGGGAAAGAAGAGTCGGCCAAGAGGTACACACAAAGGAAGAAGGTGAAGGAAAAATAAGGTGCCACCGCTATAGGAGCCGCGCCACGAGTAACCCCCCGGAGGATGCGGAAGCCATGGCTACACGAGCGATCGCAAAAGCCGCAATCATTATGGTAATATAGAAGTTGCCCACAATCATGGCCCCTACCGATACTGCTAGATGCAATGCATTTGTGGCCCGACCGCGTGTAGTGGCGGACACACATACGAGACGCCATCGCCTATGCCGACCTACGGGTACCTACCTGGACGTGCCCTGAAACAACCCCTCTTCTCACATAATTTGATTATTTCGTGCCAGGCCACCTCAGGGCCCCCTTTGATCTCAACACTGCGCTGGTTTTCGGGCACTCAACAGTGCTGTCAAGCAAGGGCACCCGCATTGTCTTCCTAGCCAACCTCCCTGAAGCCCACAAAATGTTCGAGGAAATGCAGGAGCGGATACATGCCCCCACACCGACCAAGGCGAGGGATTATGGCGAAGGGTACATGTATGAGAGGATCAACAAGGATGGGCAAACGGAAATGGAATACGACAAAATTTCCATCATACGGGTTGGTGCAGTGAAAGTGCCACCACCCGTCAGTGACCCCAAGAGGAAGGTGATATAGCATATCAGGAAATTTTTCCTCAGTTTTGAGGCCAAGGTTTATCGAACCAGTAAGATTTAGAGATCTATACCATGGTGCTCGTCAACTGGCTCTTTAACGAGCGTGGACCTATACACAACATACAAACTCATTTTGTCCCAACATTTCAAGAAGGTTTTGAAACTTGCATGTCTCCTCCTCTACGGGCCCCACGACAGCCATGGGTGGTCAGGGCGAGGTGCTTTCCCCTGTCACTTCCGGATTCTCTGCGTGTGACGCTTCTTCGGCCGAAGAAAACACCAGATCGGGTGAGGAAAGTATGTCGGGTACACCTATTGATTCGTCCGGATCCGCTGAGGCGCCTCTCACTATAGACTCTGTTGTGGCTGAACCATCTAGAGCTCGTACTAGGCTACAACATGGCATTGTTCAGCCAAAGATAATTACTGATGGTCGAGTGCATTACGATTGCATTCTCTTTGCTAACTTTTGCAGCACCGGTGAGCCTACTACTGTCCAGGAATCCCTTGCAAGTCCTCAATGGAAGGGTGCTATGGACGAGGAGTACTCCACGTTAATAAAGAATGAGACTTGGCATTTGGTTCCGGCTAGTCGTGGAAGAAATATCATTGACCGCAAATGGGTCTTTAAAGCAAAGAGAAAAGCTGATGGTACGATTGATTGTTATAGAGCTTGATACGTCTCAAACGTATCCCTAATTTCTGATGTTCCGTGTTGTTTTCATGCCAATTGTTACATGTTTTCTATACACTAACCTATTAACAAGATGCCACAGTGCCAATTCATGTTTTCTGCTGTTTTTTTTCCAGAAAAGTTGTTCTGAAAATATTCTCGGAATTGGATGAAGCGGAAACCCAGGGTCATATTTTCATTTCAAGCCCCCCTTGGCCGCACTACTAGGTGGCGTGGGCCCTTGGCCACCCACCGACATCGCCATGTCGCCTCTCTCAGCTCCTCCTCAGGAAACCCCTAAAGTCTCAAGGCTCCATCCACGAAAAGTTACGTACCCGCAGTCATCGTCAACCCTAGTTTGGGAGGGTTCTGATGCTCTCCCCAGCACCTTTCCAAGAGGGGAAATCATCACCTAAGGGCTCTACATCACCATGCTTGCCTCGAGAGTGATGCGTGAATAGTTCATCCTTGGACTACGGGTCCATAGCAGTAGCTAGATGGTCGTCTTCTCCTCTATATGCCTCATGTTTAGATCTTGTGAGCTGCCCTACATGATCAAGAACATCTTATTGTAATGATACATATCGTGTTTGCTGGGATCCGATGAATATTAAATGCTATGTCAAGTTGATTATCAATATATCATGTTTATGTTATTTATGATCTTGCATGCTTTCCGTAACTAGTAGATACTCTGGCCAGGTTGATGCTTGTAACTCCAAGAGGGAGTATTTATGCTTGATAGTGGGTTCATTCCTCCTTTTCATCTGTACTCAAGTGACATAAATGTGACGGATGGGGGATGTGTTGTTGCCATTAGGAAGAAAACAACAATGCTTTGTCTGAGAATAAATTCTATTGTTTACATTACGCACTTTACTTAATGCAATAATATGTTGCTTGCAACTTAATATCCGAAGTCTGCTTGGATTACGTTATGAAGGTGGATTATTAGTCATAGATGCAGTTGGATTACGGTCTATGAATTATGTTGTAATGCCCGCATGAATCTCATAGTAGTCATCATGTCATGCATATGCACTACGGTGCAGCCTTTATATCTGTCAATTTCCTAGCTGTAATTTGTTTACCCAACATGATCTATATTTTATGGAGAGACACCACTGGTGAACTGTGGACCCCGGTCTATTATTTTACACTCATAATACAACCTACTGCAAGCATTGTTATTTTTACTGCAATCATTCTTCTCTTTTCAATCACTGCAAACAAGCCATGTTTTCCACACTTTACGTCTAATCCTTTATTTTCAGCAAAACCGGTGAGATTGACAACCTCACTGTTCAAAGTATCTTGGTTGTGTTGTGTGTAGATTTCACTTTCCTGCTGAGCCTATAGTGCGCCCTGCCAACATCGGCTGCCAACAACCTTCAGAAGTGATTTCTTTCTCCTACTGGTTGATTCAACCTTGGTTTCTTTCTGAAAAAAAACTTGCTGATGTGCTCATGATAGCTTCCTCTTCATACCTTTTATGCAGGTCTGAATTTTTCTTCAAGAAACCTTCTGGATTAAGCTACTGGAGGTACCTTTATGTCCATCACTTTAGATGCTTCAACAAAGCTTCTTGATGATATGATGATAAATTATTTTGAATACCACACCGAGAGAGCTCCACCAGGTAAGAAAGTAAAGTATGTTGAAGAAACCTCTTCCTTGAGTGATAGGCTTGATGCTATTATGTCTATGCTTTTGAATGGTAAAAATTATGTTGATCCAGATAATGTTCCTTCAGCCTCTTTGGTTTCTCAAGAACAGCATGTTGATGCGAACTTCATTAAAACAATAATTTCAACAACAATGCTGGTAGGAATAATTTTGGTAGCAACAATTATAGGCCATATCCTTCTAATAATTGTAATGGTTATGTTAATCCCGATGGTAATTCCTAAAACAACAATAGAATTGTACCCTCTAATCTTGAAAACATGACCAAGGACTTTATTAGTACACAAACTGCTTTTAATAAATCTGTTGAGGAAAAGTTTGGCAAAATTGATGTTCTTGCTTCTAAAGTTGATAGCCTTGCTCTTGATGTTGATCTTCTGAAACTAAAAGTTATCCCTCATGATGTTAAAGAAAGCAAAACATTGAATTCCATTCAAGTTATAATTGATAAAAATGTTAGGATGTTAGCTGAATTGCATGCTAGGTGGGAAAGAGAAAATGAAATTGTTAGAAAGAATAATATAGCTAGAGTTTGTACTGTTATCACCACTAGTAAAACTGAAGTTTCTAATGCTAGTAAATATCCTATTATTAATGGTAAAGTAATTGGTGTTGGAAATATCTCCACCTCTTCTGCTAAAAGTTTGGCAATGTCTCCACCTCTTCTGCTAAACGTTTAAAATTGCCTAAAACCACTGAAACCCTTCGTGATAAAAGTGCTGAAATTTTTCGAAATATGGGAGACAATGGTACCATTAAATTCGGTAAAAATGATCTTTATTTTGATAGTTGCAATATTTCTGAAGTAATTATGTTTCTACAAAAGCTTGCTAGAAGTCCTAATGCTAGTGCTAGGAAAAAGGCTTTCACAAAACATATTACGAATGCTCTCATGCAAATTAGAGAAGAAGAATTTAAACATGAGGCCTCTATCCCTAGAAACCTAGAACATGGTTGGGATCCCATCATAAAAATAAAGGTGAATGATTTTTATTGCAATGCTTTATGTGATCTTGATTCTAGTATCCCTGTTATACCTAAGAAACTCTATGATATGCTTGATTTACCACCTTTGGAACATTGTTATTTGGATGTTCCTCTTGCTGATAATGCTAGAAAGAAACCTTTGGGGATAGTTGATGATGTTCTTATTATGTTTAACAATAACCTTGTCCCCATTGATTTTGTTGTTATGAATATTGAATGCAATGCTTCTTATCCTATTGTTTTCGGAAGACCTTTTCTTAGAACTGTTGGTGCTATTATTGATATGAAAGAGGGGAATATTAAATATATATTCCCACTCAAGAAAGGTACGGAACAATATCTTAGGAATAGAATGAAGTTATCTTTTGATTCTCTTATTAGAACAAATTATGTTTTGGATACTTCTTCATTGGAAAACACTTGATTCTCTATTTCTCTGCCTAGCTAAAATGCGTTAAAGAAAATCACTTCTTGGGAGATAAGCCAGGTTTTTAATTTTTGCAATGTTTTCTTCTTTGTATCTTCACTTTCTCGTATTTATTGTGCCAAGTAAAGTCTCTAGTGAAAAGTTGGTGCTAGATTTGGATTTCTCTGCAGAAACAGATTTTTCTTGTCCACTGTTAAATTCGTATAACATTCCAGAAATGTCAAAACGACCTGAAATATTGTTGTGCTTAATACTCATATATTTCCAAAACTTTTTCTCGTTTTTTTATTTGAGCAACGTAAGTGCCTCGAAATTTTTTGCTTTACAGATTATTCTTGTTTTGGTAGATTCTGTCTTTTTACTTTGCATTCTCCCTTTTACTATGTGGATTGGATTTCTTTGATCCATAAAACATCAGTGGTTGTAGCTAATGTTCAAAAACTATTAGTAATGCTTGTGTCCATGCAGAATATGTGAGTTTTTATTGTGCACTAACCCTCTAATGATAATTACTTAGATTTTGGTGTGAATGAAGTTTTCAAGGGTCAAGAGAACAGGATGGTATAAGTGTTGGAGATATTCCCTAGAGGCAATAATAAAAGTTATCATTTATTTCCATTTTCATAATTAACGTTTTTATTTCTATGCTATAACTGCTATGGTTCTTGAATATGAGATTCAGAGAAAAACCAATATGCACGTGCGGAAACATAAACACTAAAGAGTTCGCTAGTCTCTCCTCTAAGACTATTATTTTGTGGTGATCTAAATTTATATAAAGATAAAGGAAAGTTCGGACAGAGTGAAGCGAGGCCCGTCGCTGGGAGGCTTAGGGCCAAAGCGAGTTGGATATGAATTCTACCTTGTTTAGGGTTTTCCCCTATATATACCTCATGTAAGCCACCGTTTGGGATAAGTCGCACGTGGTAAATCCTCGGAGTTTGTAACACACGTGAAAATAGTGAACTTCTGCTGGCTGGCGCCCATGGTTTTTTCTCTTTCTCATTGGAAGAGTTTTCCATGTTAAAATATCGTGTCCCCTGTCGTGCTAGATCGCTTTATTCTTCGCTTATTTGTGCTATTGCTTATAACATAATACTAGCTCATGTGTTGCATGATGATCTTGTTTTCCTGATCATGGGCATAGTTGGATGCCAGCAAAAATGGGAACACATTGTTGGCGGAACAATGAGTGTTGGACATACCCAATTAAATGATATACTATGAGATCGCGTTTTTACATGTTGTTAGTATAATCATAGAAATGTTAACGTATACCCACGTCCTTAGACCATGCAAATATCTAGTTCCTACGTACCAGACGTTTCACCTTGATGCTGTCAAACATTGCGCTTAACAGGATAATCATAACGTCAGTCCTCAGGTACTTCAAAAAAGTGCGTCTAGGACTTGATAGTTCAAGATTGGGATTTTCTCCTCTGATGATGGAGAGATACTTTTGGGCCCTCTCGGTATTACGGTATCCATCATTGTCTGGCCAGACACAACGTGATGTGATCAACGGGGATACCAAAATATGGAAACGAGAAAAGAGAACAAATCGGTAACGAGGATAACTAGGTATCGTGATCAAGTGTTGCTTCACAGGGATGCCGATGTAATTTCGCCTCGGGTTATGTTATGTATCGCGAAGCAAAGGTAATTGTGTACAGGAATAGAAGGTTTAGTCGAATTCATTCGTGTAACTGTATTAATCAATATGGATGTCCAGATCCCGCTATCGATTATGGATCGGAAGGAGTTTCGGGTCATGTCTACATTTTCACCGAACCTGGAGGTTCACACGCTTAAGTATCATCGGTTTGTTGAGTACTAGGATGTGATAGTAGTATGAGATAATGTCAATGGAATGGTTCCTAGAACATCGAAATAGTTTCAGCGAGAAACCAGAAAAATTCTGGAGTATCGGGAAAGTCCCGGGAAAACTAAAAGGCACTGGAAGGGTGTAGGATGATTTTAGACTATTCTAGAACCTTCTAGAATATTTTGGAAGACACCATGGGTTGCATGCAATGAATGAGTGGTAAATCCACTCTTTTATGTGTATGCTACTAAGGAGTGGTAACCCGCTCTTTTATGTGCATGGGTTTAAAGAGGTGGTAACCCCCTCACTAATGGACCAGCCATTATATGGAGGATTTGCCCCTTGGCCTCCCCCTTTGAGCTATATAAGGAGAGGAGGAGCAACCCTCAAATTTGTGCTAAGTGGCAGCAAGGTTGCTGCCTCCTCCCTCTCTTTCTCTCACACTTTCACATACGTCGTAAGGTTGCTCGTGCTCTTGCTTCTCTTCGTTCTGGAAGGCGGAGCGCTGCTGGACTGGTGATAACGTACGCGTGGATACTGGCAGAGGGATCGCATGCTCGATCCTAGGAAGGAGTGAAAATCCTCGCGGCTCGAAGGGATACACCTAGCTGCGGGGATCTGCATCAACAATTCTTCACCAACAATCTACTTCTGCTACCTGTTGTTGGTAATGTTTTATGTTGTCATCTCCCTTGCACCTTCATAGTAGATCCTGGGTTTATGCGTAGGACGATTTTTTTTATTTTCTACTACGAACCCAACAGTGGTATCAGAGCCAGGTTATGAGTAGGTGCAGGTACGATCTAGAACACATGGGATGCGTGGGCATTACACAACGGTTTGTGTGGAGTAGTAGATCTAGACAATTATTGTTGCTTCCCATGAAATTGTAAAATTATGATCCCGGCAGCATAGATGAGATTTTGTTACAAACTTCTAACTATCGGCGGTCCTTCTGTGTTGCTCCCGAGTATGCCGGTTGTTCGACCAACGTTGTGCTTCAGTAGTTTTGGGTCTCACTATAGTTGGGAAAGAATAAGATTGCAAATAGAATGGGCGTGTAGATTTGATCTACACGTGGGGTCACGGTTATGAATAAGTTTAGATTGAGGCTCGAGATTTGGCAACGAGTCTCGTGTCTCAATCACCCCGCAAAGTTAATCTAGCAACATGGATCATCATGCTTTATGATGAACGTAGGTAGCAAACGGTTTTCCACGAAAACTTTAGCAGCCACGCTAAAATATGCAAAACAACCTTTAGAGGCGTCTAACTTGGTTTTGCAGGACGTGTGATGTGGTATAGTCTTCTACATGACAATTTTTGTATGTGAATCTATACAATGTAATTATTATTTTTCATGACCTGTGTGTCATGGTAAGGCATGATGGCTGGAGCCATATGATTGTCATTTATATGACCTGTTGTCAAACTTCATGTAATGCATTTATTTTATTAGCTATAGTGATAGAAATAGTTATACATGCGAAGGACTTGAAGATGACGATCATGCATCCGTGGACCTCGATGTTAAGCCGTTAGGGAAGAAGACGTTTTCCGCCAAGAAGAAGGAACTATACCATATCACATAAATTATGAATTACATGTGATGGCAATCCCTTTTTATGCACCCTCTTTCATGCGCGGTAGTCGTAATTTGTAGGGTGATTCCTCACACTAAAATATCCAGTAGTTAGTGTTCTCCCAAGTGTAGCACCGTCTATAGTTCGTGTCATTTCGAGGTGCGCCATGTAACATGGGTAGGAAAGACTTGTCGCATATGAGGCGGGTGCAAACCGTTCGCATGACAAGATCACTTGGTTGTCATGACGTTCAGGCAAGATGGTCCTGAGCTCGGAACACACACATCGAAAGATGAACATGAGTCATATTAGATGTGATTGGCAAGTTGGCTTACCGGTCTAATATTCCGTCATAAGTGATTTCACATCAATGACGGGCAATTGAGAGACGAGTCCCGAATCACTAAGACCAGTTATGAGGAATACTAGGTTTAGTGGGAGCGCACTTTAATTTAAAATTGTTTAATGAATAGTGCAAATTAATTGTGTAACAATGTCTAAGTGAACTTGTATTTTTCGTTATAGATAATGGCCCGCAACACATCGTTCAACTTAGGTCTGATGCTTGAGAACGAAAAATTAGCTGCTAACGGAAAGAAATATGCGGTCTGGGTCCGTACCCTGAGGATCGTCCTTAGGAGTGCTAAGAAAGAGTATGCCTTAGATGCAGCCCTTCGAGCGGCTCCCGCGGCTGATGCCACGGAGGATGAAAAGAACGTCTATGCCACCAAGGTGGATGATGCTACCGCGGTGCAATGTCTTATGCTAACTTGCATGGAACCTGAGCTCCAGAAGCATTTTGAGAACACCACCGCCTTCGATATGATCGATGCGCTCAAAGCCATGGACCAAACACAGGATAGAGCTGAACGTTATGAGATAACTAAGGCCCTGTGGGAGTGCAAAATGGCACAAGGAGCCTCAATAGGCGAGCACATGATCAAGATGCTTGGTTATGGGACGAGGCTTGCAGCTTTGGGTTTCCCAATTCCTAAGGCTATCGCCACTGATTTAGTCCTTGCTTAACTCCCCTCTCTTACGGCGGTTTTATCACGAACTACAACATGAATGGGATGCACAAGATCCTGAATGAATTGCTCGCCATGCTTAAGACTGCGGAGGCTGGGATTCATAAGGACACCAACCATGTGATGATGGTGAACAAGACCACCAGTTTCAAAAAGAAAGGCAAAGCCAAGAAGGGAAAAGGTGCTGGCAAACCTGGCACCAAAGAAAAGCCTAATGGTGGTGCCACTCCTGATACTGAGTGCTTCTTGTACAAAAAGAAAGGCCACTAGAAGAGGAACTACACAAAATATTTGGAAGAAAAGAAGAAGTCTGAAGAGTCCAGCAAAGGTATAATTGTTATACATGTTATTGATGTATATCTTGCTGGTCCCCACTATAACTCATTGGTATTTGATACCGGATCGGTTTCTCACATTTGCAACTTGATGTAGGGGTTGCAGAAGGCAAGAAAGCTAGCAAGGAAGGAAGTGCATATGCGCGTCGAGAACGGTGTCCAAGTCGCCGCTCAAGCCGTCGGTGTCACGCCTTTACATCTATCTTCAGGATTCATCGTAGAACTTAATAGTTGTTATTTCGTTCCCGAATTATGTAAGAACATTATCTCTAGAACTTGTTTGTTACGTGATGGACATTCTTTTATTTCTGAGAACAACGGTTGTTCCATAAATTTTAAGAATATGTTTTATGGATTTTGCACCAATTAAGAATGGGTTATTCATTATGGATCTTGAATGAAGTAATGACGTATTTAACATAGATGCTAAACGCCTTAAAAAGGCCGATGAAAATACCACTTATAAGTGGCACTGCCATCTTGGTCACATTGGAAAGAAGCGCATGCAGAAGCTCCATAGTGATGGGCTTTTGGAGTCTTTTGAATTTGAATCATTTGACACGTGCAAAGCTGTATAATGGGTAAAATGACTAAGACGCGTTCACTGGTCATGTTGAACGGGAAAATGACTTATTGGAAATAATACATAATGATGTATGCGGTCCGATAAGCATACCAGCGCGTGGTGGCTATCTCAATTTTGTAACTTTTACCGATGATTTGAGTTGATATGGATATATCTACTTGATGAAGCAGAAATCTGAAACATTTAAAAAGTTCAAAGGATTTCAGAATGAAGTCGAGAATCATCGTGAGAGAAAGACTAAATTTCTGCGATTAGATCGCGAAGGAGAATATCTAAGTCATGAGTTTAGCAAACATCTTAGTGATTGCGGAATAGTTTCACAGCTTGCGCCACCCGGAACTCCACAAAGAAATGGGGTGTCCGAGAAACGTAGCCGAACCTTGCTAGACATGGTGCGGTCTATGATGTCATTAACTCAACTTCCTTTATCTTTTTGGGGTTATGCACTAGAGACCGCGACTTTCAGACTTAACAGAGCACCGTCAAAGTTTTTTGAGACGACATCGTATGAGATATGGCATGGGAAGAAACCCAATTTGTCGTTTCTTAAAATTTGGGATTGTGACGCTTATGTAAAACGTTTACAACCAAACAAACTCGATCCCAAATCAGACAAGTGTTACTTTGTAGGTTATCCCAGAAACACAGTTGGGTATTCCTTCTACCACCATGCTGAGGGCAAAGTGTTTGTCGCGAAGAATGGTACATTTCTTGAGAAAGAGTTTATTGCAAAAGATGTTAGTGGGAGGACAGTCCATCTTGATGAGATTATTGAATCTTCGGTGAACGTTGATAAGGCGGTGGCACGGGATGTGATTCCGTCTGTCATCCTTGTGGCTGAACCAAAAGTTCTTGTATATGATACAGAGACTTCAGTCAAGACTGTGACTGAACCGCGCAAGTCCAATAGAGTTCGGGAACCACCCAAATGGTTCCAACATGAAGTATTCGTGTTGGAAGATAATGAACCTGCAAACTACAAGGAAGCAATGGTGTTCCCTAGCTCCAATTAATGGCTTAAAACCATGAAATCCAAAATGGAATCCATGTACGAAAACCATGTTTGGAACTTTGTTGATCCTCCAGAAGGGACAAAACCAATTGAATGTAAATGGATATTCAAAACAAAGATAGACGTGAACGGTAATGTTACCGTCCATAAAGCTCGACTTGTTGAAAAAGGGTTTCGACAAGTTCAAGGAGTTGACTACGACGAGACTTTCTCGCCGGTAGTGATACTCAAGTCTGTGCAGATTCTGCTAGCAACTGCTGCCTATTTCGATTACGATATTTGGCAGATGGATGTCAAAATGGCTTTCCTAAATGGAAATCTAACCGAGGATGTGTATATGATACATCCCAATGGTTTTACCGATCCGAAAGATGCTATTAAAGTATGCAAGCTTCAGAGGTCCATTTATGGTCTGAAGCAAGCATCGACGAGCTAGAATGGTTGTTTTGATGAAGTAGTCAAAGGGTTTGGTCTCATTAAGAATGAAAAAGAGGCTTGTGTTTACAAGAAAGAAAGTGGGAGCTCAATAGTATTCTTGATCTTATATGTGGATGACATATAGTTTATTGGGAATGATGTAAAGTTTCTTGACACGATTAAAGAGTCATTGAAAAAGAGTTTTGCAATGAAAGACTTAGGCGAAGCTGCATATATTAAGATCTATCGTGATGGATTAAAACGCCTCATGGGGCTTAGCCAGAGCACGTACATTGACAAGGTTCTAAAGAGGTTTAGAATGGAGAATGCCAAGAAATGATTACTCCCAATGTCACATGGCACAGTAGGTAGCAAGAATCAATGCCCGTAGACCACTGATGAGCGAGAAGACATGACTATGATTCCATATGCTTCAACAATTGGATCTATCATGTATGCCATGATTTGTACAAGACCGGACGTTTCCTATGCGCTAAGTGTTAGTAGCAGATACCAATGTGATCTCGGAATGGCTCACTGGACAACAGTTAAAAAGATTCTTAAGTACCTTAATAGAACTAAGGAAATGTTCCAAGTCTATGGAGGTGATGATGAGCTCATTGTAAGGGCTTACACTGACGCTAGATTTCAGACAGATCCAGATGACTCAAAAGCACAATCGGGCTTTGTTTTCACACTAAATGGTGGAGCGTTTAGCTGGAAGAGTTCCATGCAGAACATTGTTGCTGATTTTACAATGGAGGCGGAATATGTGGAGGCTTCAGAAGTCGTGAAGGAAGGCTATTGGATAAATAAGTTTGTCACCAAACTTGGTGTGGTTCCAACTGCGGAGGACCCGATGGAGCTCTATTGTGACAATAGTAGCGTCGTGGCCTTGGAAAATGATCCAAGGTCTGACCACAAGGCCAAGCACATTGAACACAAGTATCACCTTGTCAGAGATTATGTGGACAAGGGATATATAAAAGTATGCAACATTCACAGAGAGGTGAATGTGTCAAATCCGATGACGAAGCCTCCACCACGAGCGAAGCATGAACAACACCGGAAAGCCATTGGTGTTAGGGAGCTTTTGTAAACTAGATCATTGACTCTAGTGCAAGTGTGAGACTGTTGGAGATATGCCCTAGAGGCAATAATAAAAGTTATTATTTATTTCCATGTTCATTATTAACGTTTATATTTCTGTGCTATAACTTCTACGGTTCTTGAATATGAGATTCAGAGGAAAATCCATATGCACGTGTGGAAACATAAACACTAAAGAGTCCCCTAGTCTCTCCTCTAAGACTAGCTCATGTGTTGCATGATGATCTTGTTTTCCTGATCATGGGCATAGTTTGATGCCAGCAAAAATTGGAGCACGTTGTTCGTGGAACAATGAGTAGTCGACAGACCCAATTAAATGATACACTATGAGATCGCGTCGTAACATGTTGTTAGTATAATCATAGAAATTTTAACGTATATCCACGTCCTTAGACCATACGAATATATTGTTCCTATGTACCAGACGTTTTACCTTGATGATGTCAAACGTTACCCGTAACAGGATAATCATAACGGCAGTCCTCAGGTACTTTGAAAAAGTGCGTCTAGGACTTGATAGTTCAAGATTGGGATTTTCTCCTCCAAAGATGGAGACATACTTTTGGGCCCTCTCGGTATTAATGTATCCATCATCGTCTGGCCAGACACAGCGTGATGTGATCGACGAGGATACCGGAATATGGAAACGAGAAAAGAGAACAAACCGGAAATGAGGATAACTAGGTATCGTGATCAAGTGTTGCTTCACAGGGATACCGATATAATTTCGCCTCGGGTTATGTTATGTATCACGAAGCAAAGGGAATTGTGTACGGGAATAGAAGGTTCACTCGAATTAATTCATGTAACTATAAGAATCAACATGGATGTTCAGATCCTGCTATTGATTATTGACCGGAAGGAGTTTCGGGTCATGTTTACATTTTCACCGAACCCGCGGGGTCACACGCTTAAGTATCATCGGTCTGTTGAGTACTACGATGTGATAGTAGTATGAGATAATGTCAATGGAATGATTCCGAGAACATCAAAATAGTTTCAGAGAGAAACCAGAAAAGTTCTGGAGTATCGGGAAACTCCCAGGAAAATCTAAAGGCACTGTAAGGGTCTAGGATGATTCTAGAGTATTCTTGAACCTTCTAGAATGTTCCGGAAGACACCATGGGCTGCATGCAATGACTGAGTGGTAACTATCCTCTTTTATGTGTATGCTATTAACGAGTGGTAACCCCCTCTTTTATGTGCATGGGCTTAAAGAGGTGGTAACCCCCTCACTAATGGACCATCCATTATATGGAGGTTTCTCCCCTTGGGCCTCCCACTTTGGGCTATATAAGGAGAGGAGGAGCAGCCCTCAAAATCGTGCTAAGTGGCTGAAAGGATGATGCCTCCTCCCTCTCTTTCTCTCACACTTTCACATATGCCATAAGGCTGCTCGTGCTCCGACTTCTCTTCGTCCTAGACGGCGGAGCGCTGCTGGACTGGTGATCATGTACACGTGGATACTAGCAGAGGAATCGTACGTTCGATACTAGGAAGGACTGAAAATCCTCGCGGCTGGGAGAGGTACACCTAGCTGCGGGGATCTGCATCAACGGTTCTTCACCAACAATCTACTTCCGCTACCGGTTGTTGGTAATGATTTAGATCATAATCTCCCTTGCACCTTCATAGTAGATCCTTGGTTTATGCGTAGGACGATTTTTTTATTTTCTACTACGAACCCAACATTAATGTGATCAAGAAGAGTGAAAATCCAAAGCTTTGGATGCCCCCGTGGTTAATCCCAGAAAATTCCAAGAAGACTCAAGCGTCTAAGCTTGGGGATGCCCGAGGCATCCCCTTCTTCATCGCAACTTATCAGGTCACTTCTAGTGAAACTATATTTTTATTTGGTAACATCATATGCACTTTACTTGGAGCGTCTGTTTGCTTTTATTTTGTTTTCTTTTATTTTTCTTGCTGCAATAAACTTAGTTGGAACCTAGCATTCTTGTGTGGGAAAGAGGCACGCTCCGCTTTTTATATGAATACTCGTATTCCTCATTTATCATTCTCGTATTCTTCATTTTCTTCTAGCTACTGCAACTCCTCCTCTTTTTAGCTCTTGTTTTTCATGCATCTCTTATTCAATGTTGTTAGTTCTTGTACAGTAGTGTTACTCTCTTGTTTCATTGATATATCATATAGAAGGTTTTTGTTTAAATAAAGTGATGGTGTTGGAAAGAAATAATATATTTCATGCTTATAACGGTGCAAATAGAAGCTTGTTTAGACCGTGGCTAGATTTTATCATGTCATGTTGGATATAATTTTAATTCTATGCTTAGTAGTTATTGATGTAGCATGACTTGTATCAAACATCTGAGAGTACTTAATGTGCCATTGAAAGAATCATGAGTTGTTTTTATCACATCGAAGCATAATATTGTGGTATTCTCCTTCGAATGTTTTATTTCGTTGACTTGGCGCATGCTTACACCATGTTATGACTACAAAACAGTCACGTCTAGCCTCTATGATCATTTAGTTTTTGAATTGTAATACCATTTATGCTTTGATTAATAATGTTTTTGTCGCTATGCATGATTATGGCCATTATTGCTCTCTTAATTTTTCGCTCCCAGTCTTTTGCTAGCCTCCACCTGTACTAAGTATGAGCTCTACTCGTGCATCCAACTCCCAAAAACCAAAGTTTGCCAAATGTGTCCACCATACCTACCTACATGTGGTATTTAACAGCCACTCCAAAGTAAATTTATCATGTGCTACCTTTAAAATCTTAAAAATTATACTTGTTTTGTGCCCCTGTTTTACCTCATGAGGAAGCAGGTAGATGATCTTTATCTCACTTGTTGATTGGACTTTACACACCTGGACTAGTGCCACATCCGCTTATCCAAATGCTATAAGAGCTGGCAACGGGGTGGCCAGCCCCAAAATGTGGTTATTGTAAATTATATTCACTGTTTTTGCCCCTGATTTATCAGTCAAAGCATAATTGTGTAAACAGAAGAGAAGAGGGATGATCTGCTGAACCGGTAGAAAAAACGTTCTTCAATGGGAGTGTAGCATTCCCACATTAAAATAATGCATGAAACCATGTGTTATTGTGCTAGTCCCTGGATCAATTGCTAGCACCACAGTACAAAATGAAATATCATGCAAATGCGTCAAATTCTTTTAAATCACATGATCCAGTCTTTACAAAAATAACATTAAAACCTGCTTAGTCTTAGAAGACTAGCAGGAAACAGAGTATTACATCGAAAACACAGAACATAACTGAGCCTCGTCTTCTTCATGTGCCACAGGCAAAACATCTTGGTTGTAGATTCGAGATCCTGAACGGAACCTCACTCGTCTTCAGATTCATCTGCATGATGGAATATGCAGCCACAAGGGGTTCAATACAATTTAAAGTATTGGCAAGTAACACTATAGTGGATATAAATAATAGGACTAACACTACATGCATATATGGCTTGGTGGAGTTTTGGATAAGTTTGCATAAAGCAAGATTTCTCCTATCTCTTTGTAAAACAAACTTTTATCTTCAAAAGGTGGGAACATTGGATTGAAATCCAAGCACCATAGCTACTGTTCACTTGGACAAAATTTTACTTATTGAAAATGGTGTTGAGATTCTTCCACCATTCCTTGTCGAGCTGCTCATAGTTGTCCATAACCGGGGACACGGCTAAGATCTTAGTTTCTAACTCTGTAGAGGTTGTGCGTTGTACCCTTTGTCTTCAATTATCCCAAACATCCTATACACACAGAGTGCATCATGGAAAGGATAGAATTGAGACGAGATATTTTTGAAGCAAGAATCCAACCCACCAGCAAGACCCGTTCCATCTATAATTATGCTATATCTGCTTGTCAAGCACGGTCTGAATTCTCACAACTTAGTTGACCAAGACAGAGCCCATATTGTCAAAAGGCTGGACGGGAAGCTACTAAACTTAGAGGAACTTTGGAATCTCTTTGTTCCTGGGTGGTCATCCGCAAGTGACAACCTCAAGTGGAATAACCCTTAGAAAAGGGCCCCTGAGGCAACACTCAACATAAACCAATCCTTCCACTTCCAGCCAGGTGTTTCATTGGAGTTTATACTTAGAATTTTTCAAAACATCATATAAAGCAAATTTGTAGCATTACATAGCCTCTCGAAAACTTAATGGCTATCAAGTAAAAAGATAAAAGGGGATGGATACACACTACTAGGATAATAGCATAACATAGTACTTAGTAAAATTTCCTATCATGCACTACTCAAAACTCTAGTAATGCATATAGAAAATAATAGGTAGTTGATGGTGTGTTACTTTCCTTTGAAGTTGGTGAAGAACAATCACCCTTTCTTCACAAGTAATCACAAACAAAGAAAACAAGTATAACAATCAAAAAACTTAGCACAACAATTTATTTTACCAAGGAAATTATAGTGATTGGATTTAGCGTTTAGCAAATGGGTATTGGGTTGGTCAAGGATTGGGTTTGAAGACTTCAAACTTAAGTGATCATACTTGTCAAGGAACTTCCAAGAGTTTTTACTAACTATTATCGCATTTACTTTAACATGCAAAAGGGAAAAACATGTGATAACAATTAATTTCAATGCATAAAAGAAACTAAGTCATTGTAGTTAGTGTTTTCCATTAGTGACTAAGGGTTGGTCTTTGATAAAAAGATCACATAAAATTCCTGGGTATAATCTATTTATGTCTTGGTTTCTTCAAGTCTTATATTGCTTCCTTGAGTTGCTTCTGATGTCTAAGTCTTTATGCCTTCAATGACCTTCCTTGTAGTCCTCCTTATTGAGTTGAAGAAAATCAAGAGAAGTATCTATCTAGGATAGGTACTTAGTCATATAGAATAAGAGAGGTGGTAGAGATTGTTAGAGTTCCTTAAGAAAGGACTTAAAAAATCTTCCTTTCTTCTTCTTCATCTTCTGGGAGGTATTGTTCTTGTGTTGGCTTCTTTTTGAAGTTGTTCTTCTTGATTAAAAGCTCCATGTTGAAGTCTTGGTCAAACATTCTCATCTCAATTGTAAAAAAAAATCTAAGTCTTGGGCAAAACACACTAATCATCTTGAAAACAAAGTCTAAGTCTTCACATGATTGGTCTTGGAAAATCTTCAGGCTCCTTTGTAGCTTCCTCCTTGGTGTGGTGACTTGATTGGAATTTGAAAACTTGATGGTCTTGGTACAAACTAAGGTTGGTCGTGATCCAACTTAGCCATAGCACAAGGTCTAAGGAAATAAAAAAGAAAGGGAAGAAAGACTTAGAGAAAAAGATGTGGTTCGTCTTCTTGAAGTTCTTTTTGATTTCTTCTTGTGCCTCCTTTGCTAAGTCCTTCATTGGTCTTCTAGCTTCATGTTGAAAAAAAAATAGTTGACAAATGGAGCATCTTCCTTGCAATCTCATCTTGTGACTTAGAAGTTTTTCACTAGGAGGGCCAACTAGCAAAAAATTACATGGACATGGTTTCAAGGCATCCAATGGCTTAGGTTTTGGTCTGTCTGATCTAAGTTATACTTAGAGCAAAATTGCTAAAGAAACCATATTCAAAATATTTACATAATTTAAACTGAGTCAAAAACACTCAAAAAGGCCAAACAATTCTAAATTCAATTTTAATTGGTTCAAAAATTATTTGGGACAGAGCATATGCAAGTACACATCCTAAGGTTTCCAAAATTATTTTATTTAAATTTTTTGGAATTAAGTTTTATCAAAAATCAACAAACAAGCATATTTAAAATTGAATCAATTTAAGTTTGTCAAATTTAAAATCGGACAGTGTTAGAAGATTCTAAATGTTGTGCTGATTTCAAAAATTTCAAGTTTGCTTAATTTGGATCTACAATTTAAAATTTATGATAGATCTAAGTTTGGGGAGCTTTTCTACAAAACTGCCAGATTAAATCTATTGGGAAAAAACAGAAAAATATCTGGCCTGACGTGGCATGATGTGATTGGTTGATGTTGCTGACGCAGATCTGACTGTGCCGCTGCATGGCATATGACATGGTGATGACGTGGATAAGTTAACTAGATCAGGATCGTTAGATCCAGATCTAACGACTCGGGGTTGTACCGGTTCAAGATGTAATCGTGGCCGTCTACGTAGATCCAACGGCCAGAAGATGGGATGGCTCACCGACGGGGGAAGTTCCGGTCGTCGTAATGCATGGCGTGGGCGGCGATGAGTAGTTTTGGATGGAGGCGGCGCTCAAGAGATTCTAGGGCTCGACGATGGTGATAGAGAGGTGCAGCGCAGCTCGACAAAGACGATGGCGCTCTCTGCGTGCACGGAGAGGGTCTTTGTCGATGGCGCCATTGAGATTCCGATGAGAAGCCATCGGGTGTCGTCACGGTGACCTCATGTGGCGCAAAATAAATAAATACTAGTACCAGGAGATGCTCAAAGGAGGATAATAGAGGAGAGGACAAGAAGGGGGAGGAGAATTGCCTTGAGGTTGCCGAAAACAGATAAAAATAGCGGAGGGGACGCCTACTCCAGCGAGAAATTTGAACGGCCGAGGGGAACGATTGAGCGAGACAGAAGAGGGGAAATAGAGAGAGGCGCGCAGACTATTTATATAGGGTCTAGGATTTGCAATTCGTGCATTACATGCGAAGAAATCGGGGGAGGGAATTGTACCCGTATCGGATTCCGTTTTCTTTTGGGAGAGGAAGAAGATGGAGTGACGTCATTGCTGATATCATGCGGGCCCACCTGGTAGTGAGGGAAAAGGAGGAGAGGGACGGGGTGGTCTTGCGGGTTTCTGGCGTGCGGGAGAGAGGGAGGGTTGAGGGAGAGAAAACGGGTTGGGCCCTAGGTAGTGGCCTGGTGACGTGGGGATGACTTCAACCTGTTGAGTGAGCCTACCCGGTCTAAGGCCCAAGACTGAAGCCCAACACAAAGGAATACCCAGTGGCTCTCGAAGGCCCAGTGGAGGCCCACCCGCAAGACTTGCGGGACAAGATGGAAAGTCTCCACCGCCTAGAGTTAGGGTTTGTAACCTCCTTGGGTACGGTTTGAGACCCATCCACCTATTCAAAGGCTGGGAGAACCACCTGAGAGGAGATCCAATCCAATTTTCACCACCATAGCCATAGCTAGAGATCCAACCTATCGGCTTGCGCACCCACCATTGTAATCAATCTCGCCATAATACAGATCAGACAAGCAGGAGTAAGGGTTTTACCTCTACGAGGGCCCCGAACCTGGGCAAATTGAGCACCATGTTAGCCTACGTACCCGCCAGCGCCTATCTTGTTCTCTTACTCGAAATCCTACCCCCCAAAACCGCAAAAACACCGCAACCCCTTAAGATCATAAAACACCTCGGGTGGACAGAACACCTCCTCCCTAGGGGCAAAGAGGTCAGGCGTCGTGGCTACAGCCCACGCAGCAACGATGATAGCCCGCGAAACCGTGACAGTAGCCCACGACATCACGGAAGCCGCTCGCGACATCGCAGCAGGGAACCACGGCAGGAAGATAACCGCGATCGAGGTCAATACGACGCGCGTGGGGACATCATGCAGAGTAAAGTCGACAATGCTCGCGCCCACAAGAACCGCGCCCGATCACTATCCACCTCCTCTGACGAGGAAGCCTGCGGCACAATGTGCTTCAGCAGCAGCATCCCCGAGGCACCAATACCCAAGAGATTCAAACTCACGACAGAAGTCCCGAAATACGACGGCTCGCGGGAACCCAAGACCTGGCTCTCGGACTACCTGACCGCGGTGAAGTGCAAGCGCGGAACAAAATTACAGCCATGCAGTACCTAGACCTGCACCTCGTCGGCGCAGCTCGAAGCTGGCTCGAAGGAAGACCACGCGCGCATTAAAGATCCTGAGACGATCTCATCCGCGACTTCGAGAAGAATTTCCAGGCAACATACAAGCGGCCAACGTCTATCGAGGAACTGCGAGCCTGCAGGCAGAAAATCGGCGAATCTACCCGCGAGTACATCCAGAGATGGACTACGCTCAAAAACACGGCGGGTGAACGGACAACGACGTCGCCTAGAGGGGGGGGGGGGTGAATAGGCGATTAAAACTTTTTCGGTTAATGCTTACTAAATGCGGAAATAAACTAGGTGTTTAAATTAACAAGCATACAACCTAAATATTCTAGGGTAAACTAGATGAACAAACAACTTATGCTAAGCAAGACAAGTAACAAGGTGATAGCAAGATATATAACTTCAAGCTCGAAGGCTATCACAATGTAAATTGCATAAGTAAAAAGCTCGGGTATAGAAATAACCGAGGCACACGGAGACGAAGATGTATTCCCGAGTTCCTCCCACAAAGGGGAGTACGTCTCGTTGGAGGGGTGTGAGCTCACCACGAAGGCCTACTCAACGCCACAAAGGCCTCACCCTATTCTCCGATGAACCCCGCCACAAAGGCCTAGTTCACCTTCCACTATTGGCAACCTTCAAACCCGAGGCACGCATCCACAACTCAATTGGAGGCTCTCGGTGTCACCACAATCTTGGGGCACGCATCCACAACTCAATTGGAGGATCCCAAGAACACCACAAGTCGTCTAGGGTCCAAGACCCAAGAGTAACAAGCTCACAATCTTTCACTTCCACGAATCCTCGTGGAGAGACCAAACCGATGCAACCGATGCAAATGGCAAGAGCACAAGTGCTCAAATCCTCCTCTCTCAAATTCCAACAAAGCAACAAATGCTTATGGGGGAATAAGAGAGGAAGAACAATGGAGAAACACCAAGAACTCCAAGATCAAGATCTACTAGGTTTCCCTCACTAAGAAGGAGGATGGATTGGTGGAAATGTAGATCTAGATCTCCTCTAACTTCTCCCTCAAAGATATGCAAGAATCATTGGAGGGATTGAGAGAGGAGCAAGCTTTCGAAAGTCAACAATGGTGTGGAGAGAGAGGGAAAACGGGCTGGGAAAGACTTAGGGACTTTGGGGAAGAAAGCCCCTTAAATAGGTGCTCAAAAAACTAGCCGTTTGCCACTTTTTCCGTCCATTCCGGAATGGTCCGGAATATTCCGGACCCCGGAATGACCCGGAATGGCCCGGAATCGATTCCGGAGCGATTCCGGATGGAAACAGAGCCTTTTCCCGTTCTGGCCGGAATATTCCGGAATATATCCGGAATATTCCGGAGCCCAGAAAAATCCGGATTCCGGAATCATCCGGAATATTCCGGATTGCAAACCGAAGACAGAAAACCGATACGAGAAATGCAATAACTTTTGCATATGAACTCCGTTTTCGATGTTCTTGGGCTCGTTGGAATCGCAACAACGAGCACTACAAGAATATGCAGAGAAACATCATTGTCCATAAATGGAAGATAAAACCAAATGGGTAAAGGTTTAGACCACTCAAATAGGAACACCCGGTAAAACCTCCAACACGAAAACACACATAACTTTTGCGAATGAACTCCGAATAAGGTGAATCCAAAAGGGTTGGAAAGGTAATAACAAGGACTATCCAAACAAAAAAGGAATGGAGAAGTTACCACACATGGAAGGTGTGGAAACATTCTAAAACTGAACCGGATATTTTCACCACCGAAATCGCAACAAGTTTTTCTTACCAAAACCGTTTTCGATAAACCTTGGCTTGCCATGAAGATCATGACAAGCACTCTAACCCAAAGGAGACAAAAGCCAAATAAGAACCAAGAAAGATGATATGCAAGTATGCAAAGGTTTGAGCTCTCCACAACAATTCGATCACGTTACTCACTTGAGAGCCCCTCTTGATAGTACGACTATCTATCCTATAACCCGGTCTCCCAAAGACACGAGACCGGTAAAATAGAAAACCTATCAAGATTATACCTTTGCCTTGAGCATTCCACTTGAGCTAGATGATGACGATCTTGACTCTCTCAAGTTGGATCTTCTTTCTTGATTGCGCTTGCTAGCACAAACTCCGCTAGATGAAGACGTGCAAGTTGCTCCCCCATACACCATTATGGGAGAGACTAGCTCCCCCATACACCATTATGGGAGAGACCCTTCGGCAAATCTTCACAAGGCCACAATCTCCAAAAGGGTGGCAAGCATCAAGCATAGGATATCTTCTAGATGCTTCACTTGAGCTTCCACGTCAAGCTAGGTGATGAACACCGCTTGACGACGACATAGACCATGGGCTATATGAAATCTTCCTTTTGGTTCATGCCCATGGAAAGATACCATGAGATACACAATCCCACTTGGTACAACTTGTAGCTTTGAGTGTTGATTGCTTGCTTGATCAACCTTGTATATTTGCTTATTACTTCAAATGATGATGTCTTGAAGATGATAATGAAAGATCACCTAATCCTTTTCTTCAAGACATACTAGCAATAAGCTCAACTAAAACCATGACCATTCTTGATATAAATCCTTGAATGTAACAATGGCCATCAAGGAAGCTAATAGATTTCAACACATGAACTCCATTATTTCCTATGGAAAATATCTACAAAGATAACTCAATGCAAACATTAGTCCATAAGGATTGTCATTAATTACCAAAACCACATATGGGGGAACCATGCACTTTCAATCTCCCCCATTTTGGTAATTGATGACAATCCCTTTTTACGAGGGTTTATATGATGAATAAAGCAAACATGCTAAACAAGAGCAAGGATGCAATAGCATGGAAAGGAAAATGCTTAAGAACGAAACTAAAGCATAAACCAAATTCCCTTAAACCCTCTAAACTTCTCCCCCATTGGCATCCATTGCCGAAATGGGAAAAAAGATTAGAAAGCCAATATAGTAAGAGCTCCCCCATAGTGTATGCATTCCTCATGATATGAGTGAAATCAAGTGCATATCTCCAACTTATGAATAGATGGAGGGAGATCAAACTATATTGAGGATCCATAGATTTACAAGAAAAGTCAAATTAAAGGATACTTTCACAAAGAAGCAACCAACCAAGGATCCGAAAAACCGATTGACCAACATCAATATTTTGATAGGATCAACCAAGTGTTCTAGAAAATCAAGAGGGAACTCCCCAAGGTACATGCACAATGTTAGATTTGAATTACTATATAGTGTGCATAACATGGAATCATCACTCCCTTCTAGATAATTTTGAACACAAACAAGTGCAAGCGAATAGATTGGAAAAGAAGCAAAGCAACTTGCAAACAAACAAAAGTTGAGCAAAATGATCAAGAAGTGACAAATGAAGACTTACTCAACCGAAATAGATGCGTGTGACACGGAAAAACATTTTTAGGAGACTAATAGAATGATAGAATCATCAACATAGTCTTTCAATATAAGAAGCACCTAGTGCATATCATGTCTTTCCCATACACACAAACCATCAAA
Source organism: Alopecurus myosuroides (assembly GCA_028641055.1). Lineage (NCBI taxonomy): Eukaryota > Viridiplantae > Streptophyta > Magnoliopsida > Poales > Poaceae > Alopecurus > Alopecurus myosuroides. The sequence continues at coordinate 206,485,648 of CM054058.1, read as the reverse complement.
TGATAAAACACATAGGTCCACAAGCTTATTAAGATGCAAAAGGAATACCAAAATAAAAACGAAGCTTGTGCCTTTTAGGAACCACCAAGGAATATAAAGCAATAAAACGTGGTCACTAAAGAAATAGAATATCAATTAAAGATGTAACTATTATCGTGTGTATAAGTTTCTAAGTGGACAACAATCACAAAGATATATATCCACAAAGAAACATGCACACACAAAATAGGTACAAAGGTGAAGAACAAGATATCCAAGAGAGGTTCATAAATATACCAATAAGATTTTTGCTTGAAAGCAAAGCACTAAGCTTGGTTTAATCTTGAGGGGATATAGATGAACACACAAAACTCATCAAAGCATCACAAATATCACAAGGGAAAAGTGATAGTTGGAATGCTTCGAGAAAGGTAACGCATATCACAAAAAGATTCAAATGGTTTTTGAGAATTCATTAATATTGCATATGAGATACTTCAAGTAGAAGTTGCTAGATTAATATACTTGGGATTGGTGAATCATGAAAATGATTATAAATATCCCCTTAGTATGTAATCATCCCGGCTTACTCATAGTTGCAATAAAGATGTTTTTTATAAGACATTTGCAAGAACCAAATGAAATGCAACAAATGGAATTCATGCCAAGATGCAACCTACACAAGGTTGAAAGCTAGAAGTGTATGCATGAGATAGATACCTGTTACCGAGACGACATTGGTGATGAAGAGGATGCGAGTTTGATAATCATCGTAGCTTGACTCCTATAATACCATGGTGAGAACACCTTCCTTATGAATGTAGCAAGCAACCAATGTATCTCCATTGTACCTAAAAACAAAATTCAAGTACAAAATGGTACCCAAACTCATTGGGTCCAAAGTAGTTAGAACAACTACAATACATATGACAAACTCCACATAAATATGTGCATATTGATATGAATTTGAATATCATGCACATCTTAGCCATTTAGGATTTGATGGAGTTTATCCTATATATTGGATCAACGAAAGTAAGCATGCCAAAAGATATATAGTAAATATGCATGCACAAAACTTTCAAGAACCAAAACAAGATACAAATTGGACAAAGAACTAATTAAACCAAGAAGCCATTCACAAGAGTGAAAAGAAAGAGAATTGTCCAAAATATATCAAGACCCAAATCAACACATGATTGAGGAAACCAAATAGAGAATATACAAAAAAACATCAAAGAATAAACAAACCCTCTACACTTTTCATGATAGCACACAAAGTACCAAGACGAAAAATGTTCGTCTTCCAAAGAGACAAGTCATTGGGATAAAATGCAAATTTAAAAACAACAAGTGTTCAAACGCATATAGGATAGTTCTTCCAATAATAGTGCATTATTTATTATCTTGCATTTGAATACAAAATGCACACAATGGAATCATTACTCTCCATATATATTATTCAAACACTAGTCATGTTTAAATAAAATCAATTAGATGCAATACCAATTTAAAGAACGGTGATCTACTCAATGTAGGATAGCTTCCCCAAGAATAGTGCAACCCAAAGAAGTATGACTTTGACCATAAGTGCACAAGTATGGGATCATTGCTTTTCCTAACTCAATAAAGCATAAAACAATTTTTGAGTAGAGCAAGGAAGACACAAATGAGTTTGAACCAAACAAATCATTGGCAAGAAACAAGGAAATTTTAGAGAAAAGGCCAAAGTAAATATGATCAATAAACTTACCACAAATTATTATCACTTGTCAAAGACAAGAGATGTATGGAGATATTTCTCGGTGGTAGAATTGTTCACAATCATATTCACAAAACATAAGCATGTGACAAAAGATAGGAATAACAAATATGCTTAGATAGAGATTCTTGAAGGCTTCAAATAAAATCGAATATTCAAAGCACTAAGAAACTCTCATAAACAAGATACCAAAGAAGAGAGACGCAAGATATTTTAAGCAAATATGGGACTTGTTTGAGCAACATGCCACATAGGAACAAGATAACTAATAATATCAACTCTAGGTGGCAATACCTCACATGTTCACATTTTCTAGGATTGTAATATGCACATAGCTTATTACTCCCCCATAATGTGATAATCCATTTTTTTCTTAACAAGAGGCAAAGAAAATAAATTCAACTAGAGAAAGTTAATGGACATTTAGAAATGAATTTCTCATGAGAATGACATACCACATAGAGAATAGATAATATTGATATATCAACACTAAGTGGTATTCCTCATGTACACACATTTTAGGATAGTAAAGTGCAAAGCATATTACTCCCCCAAAATGGGATAGTCCATTAATCTCCCAAAGAGCCAACTAAAATAAGCAATGAAAGCAATGAAGGCTCAATCACAAAGAACACAAGTACATGGAGTGCAAACCAACAAACATAACTAGATTACTCAAGATAGGTAAGTAGGAAGCACAACATATACAAACACATGCTAGAAACAAAACTAACATATGCAAGGGAGCAAGCAACTTTCAATGTATAGAATTAAATACAAGTTACCGCTTGGAGGAACATTGGGTAAGAGATATATATAATCCAAGTGACTTGGCTTGAGGAAATATAATTGATGAAGATCCCTTAATTCTTCATAAAATAGCCAAGTCTCCAATGCCCTCCAACTCCACCTATTGATCAAGTTTGAGCTTGTTGGTCCCCAACCAAGTTGGGTCCTAAGAGGTTAGCCACAATAGGTTTGGCAACCCAAATGGTTCTTTTCTTGACACCACTTGGAGTACCAAAATACTTGGCAAACACATTGCCCACATTATCCTTCCTAATAGAATAAACATCATCAACAAGGATAGGGTTGGATAATGTACCATTAGTGCATGAAGAAGCAAAGTGCCCCTTCTTGCGACAAAGGTAGCAACATCGACTCTTTTCTTTCTTCTCAATAGGCTTCTCAACAAGAGGAGCATTGGCTTGAGTCTTCTTAGGAGGTGGCCGTTGTTCAACTCGTGGTTGAGCATGAGATTGAACAAGAGGCCTCTTCCCTAGTTGCTTCTCACTAAGAGGCTTCTTCTTCAAAGGGCAAGATCTAACATGGTGCCCTTCAATCTTGCACTTGAAGCAAATAATCTTGGCCGAATCTTTGACTTGTTCTTGGCCCTTCTTCTTGTCAATAATGGACTTGTTCTTGAGATTGGAGTTGAATCCAAGTCCACTCTTGTCATTGGGAAGTCTTCGCACTCTCAACATCTTGTCAAGTGTGGAACTCCCTTCATGACACTTTTCCAAGTATTTCTTCAAAGAAGTGACTTGGGCCTTGAGCTCTTTAATTTCCTCTACATGGTTAGAATCAACACAAGAGCTAGAGGAAGTAGATGCTTCATTGTTAGAGCAACAAGGCAAGGAAAGCAATTCATCACAAGATGTAGAAACATTATGGGAGGATGAATTACTAATACGAGCACAAGTCAATATAGCATTATTAGAAGATATTGTGCTAGTAACCACATGAGGCTCACAAGATGTTACCTTTGTAATGATAGCCTCAAGAGCTAATTTTAGCTTGGTATGAGATTCTAGAAGATCCTCATGAGAGCTAGATAGCTTTTCATGACTTTCTTCCAATTTCCCATACTTGCTAGTCATTAGCTCAAGTTGAGCCCTTAGCTCAACATTCTCCTTCAAAATAGATGCTTCACAAGATGTGGAGTTAGTAGCACAAGCATCAATTGAAATAGAAGAAGATAACTTGGCAAGCTCATTATTTAACCTAGAGTTTTCTTCAATTAGATTAGCATTGCCAACAACAAATTCAACCTTTTCATTTTTAAGCACTTTATATTTAGCATGGGTATGGTCACGTGCTTTAGTGAGATAGGCTATTTGTTCATTATAGAGCTCCTCAATAGATTCAAGTTTCTCCTCAAGAGTAACTCGGAGCTCATACTCTTCCTCAAGAGACATAGTGAGGGATGCCTTTTCATTGGCATCACTTCTTTCAATCTCACCTTTCTTTTCAATGATTTTAGCGCTATAAATAGCAAAAGCCAATATTTCACTAAAAGGAGTGATAGCTTTACTACCTTTAGGGAGATCAAGAAGAACCAACTCACCCTTCTCCATTAAAGAGTCTTCGTCCTCATACTCTCCATAAAATATATCCTCATCCTCATCATCACAAGATGTAGTGGGTTCCAAAGGTGGTGACACCTTTGAATCCCTAGCCATAAGGCACATATGAGAAATGGATGGCGATGATGAAGATATACTAGAAGAACCATTAAGGTCCATGTCTTGTTCCACAAAAAAGTGGGATTCCTCTACATTGTTAGCCACACAAGTACTAGAGGAAATGGAAGCATTATTTTCATGAAAACAAGACATAGGAAGCATATCATCATGATATTTAGTTAAACAACTATTACATGATATGCAAGGACTATCAACACTAGCATGTATGGAATTTTGAGTGCTAGTAGATATTAAGTCCAAAGATAGATCATTGCAATGGGATAGAGATGAAGTATAGTCAATAGCAAATTTACTATTCACAATGCAATTTCTATCACCACTCACCATATCATTACCTTGTGACAAATCACATATTGGTGGAGTGGAGAAAGATCTGAACTCATCACGGCCGGAAGTGGATGGAGAACAATCATCCTCAATAATATTGGACACATCATATATATCTTGAAGTTTTGTCCATAGCTCATGAGCGTTCCGAAAAGGCATGATTGATTCAATAACTACATCGCTCAAAAAGGACAAGAGACCATTAGATACAAAAGTATCGAGATAAGAGTTTTCCTTATCCTCTAAAGATAAATCTTGAGAATCCTTAGGAGGAGGAAAATCCATATCTACAATTCTCTTAACATACTTTGGACCCATGTCCGTAAGAAATTTAAGAATGCGAATTTTCCAAACATCATAATTTCTACCATAGAATATAAAAGCGGAATCATGTTTTATTTCTCTAAACGACATCGTACTCTCTAGGATGTAAAGCCTAATAAAGAGAGACGAGGCTCTGATACCAATTGAACGGACAACGACGTCGCCTAGAGGGGGGGGGTGAATAGGCGATTAAAACTTTTTCGGTTAATGCTTACTAAATGCGGAAATAAACTAGGTGTTTAAATTAACAAGCATACAACCTAAATATTCTAGGGTAAACTAGATGAACAAACAACTTATGCTAAGCAAGACAAGTAACAAGGTGATAGCAAGATATATAACTTCAAGCTCGAAGGCTATCACAATGTAAATTGCATAAGTAAAAAGCTCGGGTATAGAAATAACCGAGGCACACGGAGACGAAGATGTATTCCCGAGTTCCTCCCACAAAGGGGAGTACGTCTCGTTGGAGGGGTGTGAGCTCACCACGAAGGCCTACTCAACGCCACAAAGGCCTCACCCTATTCTCCGATGAACCCCGCCACAAAGGCCTAGTTCACCTTCCACTATTGGCAACCTTCAAACCCGAGGCACGCATACACAACTCAATTGGAGGCTCTCGGTGTCACCACAATCTTGGGGCACGCATCCACAACTCAATTGGAGGCTCCCAAGAACACCACAAGTCGTCTAGGGTCCAAGACCCAAGAGTAACAAGCTCACAATCTTTCACTTCCACGAATCCTCGTGGAGAGACCAAACCGATGCAACCGATGCAAATGGCAAGAGCACAAGTGCTCAAATCCTCCTCTCTCAAATTCCAACAAAGCAACAAATGCTTATGGGGGAATAAGAGAGGAAGAACAATGGAGAAACACCAAGAACTCCAAGATCAAGATCTACTAGGTTTCCCTCACTAAGAAGGAGGATGGATTGGTGGAAATGTAGATCTAGATCTCCTCTAACTTCTCCCTCAAAGATATGCAAGAATCATTGGAGGGATTGAGAGAGGAGCAAGCTTTCGAAAGTCAACAATGGTGTGGAGAGAGAGGGAAAACGGGCTGGGAAAGACTTAGGGACTTTGGGGAAGAAAGCCCCTTAAATAGGTGCTCAAAAAACTAGCCGTTTGCCACTTTTTCCGTCCATTCCGGAATGGTCCGGAATATTCCGGACCCCGGAATGACCCGGAATGGCCCGGAATCGATTCCGGAGCGATTCCGGATGGAAACAGAGCCTTTTCCCGTTCTGGCCGGAATATTCCGGAATATTCCGGGGCCAGAAAAATCCGGATTCCGGAATCATCCGGAATATTCCGGATTGCAAACCGAAGACAGAAAACCGATACGAGAAATGCAATAACTTTTGCATATGAACTCCGTTTTCGATGTTCTTTGGCTCGTTGGAATCGCAACAACGAGCACTACAAGAATATGCAGAGAAACATCATTGTCCATAAATGGAAGATAAAACCAAATGGGTAAAGGTTTAGACCACTCAAATAGGAACACCCGGTAAAACCTCCAACACGAAAACACACATAACTTTTGCGAATGAACTCCGAATAAGGTGAATCCAAAAGGGTTGGAAAGGTAATAACAAGGACTATCCAAAAAAAAGGAATGGAGAAGTTACCACACATGGAAGGTGTGGAAACATTCTAAAACTGAACCGGATATTTTCACCACCGAAATCGCAACAAGTTTTTCTTACCAAAACCGTTTTCGATAAACCTTGGCTTGCCATGAAGATCATGACAAGCACTCTAACCCAAAGGAGACAAAAGCCAAATAAGAACCAAGAAAGATGATATGCAAGTATGCAAAGGTTTGAGCTCTCCACAACAATTCGATCACGTTACTCACTTGAGAGCCCCTCTTGATAGTACGACTATCTATCCTATAACCCGGTCTCCCAAAGACACGAGACCGGTAAAATAGAAAACCTATCAAGATTATACCTTTGCCTTGAGCATTCCACTTTAGCTAGATGATGACGATCTTGACTCTCTCAAGTTGGATCTTCTTTCTTGATTGCGCTTGCTAGCACAAACTCCGCTAGATGAAGACGTGCAAGTTGCTCCCCCATACACCATTATGGGAGAGACTAGCTCCCCCATACACCATTATGGGAGAGACCCTTCGGCAAATCTTCACAAGGCCACAATCTCCAAAAGGGTGGCAAGCATCAAGCATAGGATATCTTCTAGATGCTTCACTTGAGCTTCCACGTCAAGCTAGGTGATGAACACCGCTTGACGACGACATAGACCATGGGCTATATGAAATCTTCCTTTTGGTTCATGCCCATGGAAAGATACCATGAGATACACAATCCCACTTGGTACAACTTGTAGCTTTGAGTGTTGATTGCTTGCTTGATCAACCTTGTATATTTGCTTATTACTTCAAATGATGATGTCTTGAAGATGATAATGAAAGATCACCTAATCCTTTTCTTCAAGACATACTAGCAATAAGCTCAACTAAAACCATGACCATTCTTGATATAAATCCTTGAATGTAACAATGGCCATCAAGGAAGCTAATAGAGTTCAACACATGAACTCCATTATTTCCTATGGACAATATCTACAAAGATAACTCAATGCAAACATTAGTCCATAAGGATTGTCATTAATTACCAAAACCACATATGGGGGAACCATGCACTTTCAGCGGGGAATATATCAGATGAGATAGCAGTCGAAGCTTTCACCAAAGTCGCTCGACGCATGGCCTTCCGAGAAGAACTGAGGTGATGCGTGCCCAAGTCAATCGGTGAATTAATGGTGATAGCAGATAAATGGGAGAATGGCGAAGAGTCCCTGCACAAAGAAAAAGCTTCCTCGCCCGCGCGACGAAGATCGCAACGGCGACCGCCGGAACTGGTAGCGGCTGAATTCACAAGAGACCGCGATAGCGGGTCCTGCGGAAATCGCGAGTGGAAGCCAAAACTAGACGACAAAACACTTGAGGAAGACCTTGACGGATACTGCTCCCTGCATCTGTTTACAGATAAACGAACAGGCAAAACCAAGGCTACTCACCTCCTCAAGGATTACCGAAAGTTCCAAGACACCCAAGAGGCGTACACAAATAAGCACACGACAGCCGTTAGCCAAGGATACCCGCAACTACCAGGAGGAAACGTCAGACACAAACCACCACCCGCGGGGCACCACAAAATGGCGCTAGCTGCACTCCCAGCACCAGCCGCCGCAAATCAAGGAGATAACGGGTACCCGAATCCTCAGGGACTTTTAGGCATGATACAGAAGGTCTGCCCGTCCCGAAGAGTCCAAAAAAAAATATACTCGCCACATTATCCTGGTAGTGCAAGCTCCACCGTCCAAAACTGAATACCTGAAGATGTCTGAGCACCTGATAACCTTCTCCAGAGAGGACCACCTTCCACGGGTGTATCGACCAGGGCACGCAACGCTCGTCATCCAGAAGCAAATACGCAACTACGACCTACCCAAGGTGTTCATGGACGGCAGCAGCGGCATTAACATCATATACGTGGACACACTCCGCAAGATGAACAGGAATCTGGAGGGACTCGTAGAATCGGAAACATCCTTCCACGGGATAGTGCCAGGAAAAGCTGTCCGACCACTCGGAACAATCAAGCTGGAAGTGATACTCGGAGACCCAAGTAACTACAGGAGAGAGTTCCTCAACTTCGAGGTAGTCGACTGACCATCACAATACCACGCCATTCTCGGCTGAACAGCATTCACGAGATTCATGGCAGTATCTCATTATGCCTACCTCAAGCTGAAACTCCCAGGAGAATACGGTACAATCACCATGAACGACGACTTCCAGAAATCAGATAAGTGCGACAGCGTCTTGCATGAGATCGCAAAATCTTTCGGGGTGCAAGAGGAGTTAGAAGAATTGGCAAAAACTACGGACAACTCTGTGGTTCCACTAACCAAAAAGAATGCCCCGGATCTCGAGTTCAGACCGAGTAGCGAAACCCGAAAGCATCAACTACACCCGACAGAATCAGCGAAGACGGCGATTGTGTCGACCACCCTATCATCCGCATAGGAAAGCGCGCTCATCGAACTCCTCCGTGAGTACTGGGAGATTTTTGCCTGGCAGCCATCAGATATGCCAGGAATACCCAAGGAGTTCGCCGAGCACTCACTGGAAGTGTTTTCCGAGCTGGTCAAACAGACCAGTCGACGCTTTTCCGAGCCAAAGCAGAGAGCACTTGGAGAAGAATTGAACAGACTACTAGCCGTCAAGTTTATCAGGGAAATCAAGATATCCACCTGGTTAGCAAACCCTGTGCTGGCCCCGAAGAAAAACACAGATATCCTTCGCGTGTGCATAGACTATACGTCGTTGAAAAAACAATGTCCCAAGGATAACTTCCCACTCCCACGGGTCGATCAAATCGTGGACTCTACAGAAGGATGTCAACACCTCTCCTTCATGGACGCCTACTCGGGCTACAACCAGATCAGAATGAAGCACGAAGATGAGGAGAATACAACATTCATCACACCACACGGTGTATACTGCTACACGACAATGCCTTTCGGGCTAAAAAACGCAGACACAACATATCAGTGCTGCATGCAAAAATGCCTCGCCAAGCTCATTGGCAAAAACGTACAAGTGTACATTGACGATATCATCATCAATAATCGAGTGGAGGACACACTCCTCGAGGACAAAAGGGAAACATTCGACGCCCTCAACGCATACAGAATCAAGCTCAACCCGACAAAATGCGTCTTCGGGGTCCCTGCTGGCCAACTCCTCGGGTATCTGGTCTCGGCCCAAGGAATTGAGGCCAACGCGGAGAAAATTCATGCAATCTTGACGATGAAAGAACCAACAAATCTCCATGGCATATAACAGCTTGCAGGACGACGGGTAGCCCTCAGCAGGTTCATCGCAAGATTGGGCGAGCAAGCTCTCCCCTTCTACAAACTGCCGAAGAAAACAGATAAGTTCGAGCGGACGCCAGAAGCAAAGCAAGCGTTCATCGACCTAAAAAAGGTGCTACAAAGCAAGAAAATACTGGCCACACCTAAGGAAAGGGAACTCCTATACCTATACCTAGCCGCAACAAACCAGGTGGTCCGTACAGTACTCGTGGTCGAACGACCAAAGGAGGGAAAAGCACACGGCGTACAGAGACCAATATACTACCTCATCGAGGTACTCTCGCTGTGCAAACAACGATACCCCCACTACCAGGATCATACCATCACGGTGCTAAACTCAAGCATTACTTCTAGGAGCATACCGTCACGGTGCTAAACGACGCATCACTCGGTACAATTATGAACAATCCTATGGTATCCGGAACAATCGCACAATGGAGCATCGAGTTAGGCGCCTGGGATATAATATACACAGGGCGCAACACTCTAAAATCTCAGGTGGTCGCTGATTTTCTCTCGGAATGGACGGAACTTCAAAACCCGGGACCACCAGAATACTCGAGCTCTTGGATCATGTACTTTGACGGGTCGAAAAGAAACGAGGTAGCAGGAGTAGGCGTCATCCTCGTATCACCGAGAGGTGACAAACTCCAGTACGTCTTACGCCTCGACTTCCCCCTCGACGACCCAGCATCCAACAACGACGCAAAATACGAGGCGCTCCTATACGGCATGAAGATGGCAATTGCCTGCGGAGCCACCCGATTGATGATTTACGGAGACTCTAACCTCATCATGCAACAGACGATGAAGGAATGTGATGCGGTCGGAGATAACATGATCGCCTATCGCGACATGTATAACCTACTCGAAGGAAGTTTCAAAGGGTGCGAACTGAAGCACATTGCGCGATCAAGTAACGAGGAAGCAGACAAACTAGCGAACATTGGGTCCAGAACGCCCCAGTTCCACCAGGAATCTACTTCGAAAAAATAAGTAAAAGGTCAGTCAAACTCAAAAAGCACATAGAGATGCCAGCAGCAGCAGAAGCGGGGGCTGGCCAGCAAATCACCATAATCGAACTCATCCACAACATCTCAAGGCAAGTATTCCTGGTCGAGCCGGTTTGGACAAAGAAGTATCTCGACTGCTTGATTCATAAGCAGCTCCCAGGGGATATCTCCGAAGCACGGCAAATAGTTCGATGCAGTAAATCCTTTCGGGTGATAAAGGGAGAATTGTACAAGAAAAGCATATCAGGAGTACTCCAGAGGTGCATCGCACCCGAAGATGGAAAGGAACTGCTCTGTGACATACACCAAGGAGACTGTGGGCATCACACAAGTTGGAGGGCCATCGTAGGCAAAGCCTTCCGAGCAGAAATTCTACTGGCTCACAGCAGCCAGGGACGCCAAGGACCTGGTCGACAGATGAAACGCCTGCCAAAGGTTCGCACCCAAGCAACATGCACCAGCTACAGAGCTCCACATGATCCCCCTCTCCTGTCCCTTCTCCCAATGGAGGCTAGACATGGTGGAACCGTTGCGGAAAGAAACACCCGGAGGATACACCCACTTGCTGGTTGCAGTTGACAAGTTTACAAAGTGGATAGAGGCCGTCTCAGTTACGTCGCAACACCCAAAATGTGTCGTAAGATTCCTCGACTCCATCGTTTGCAGGTTTGGCGTTCCTCACAATATTATCACGGATAGTGGAACCAACTTCACGGCCAAGGAAACCCAAGATTTCTGCAAAGAAAAGGAGATAACTGACGGGGGGATGGTAACCCGGTAGGCCAAACTCCAAGGAGTAACCCGGCCCAAAGGACGGTGTGCAGGATCCGGCTAAGGATAGGGAAGCTTGTGGAGGCCCAAGTTTGTAGGCCCAGCAACCCGGATTGTGGGTTATTGTAAAGGAAAGCTAGGGTTTGTGCGCCGTGTCCGGGTAGGATCCAGGGTGCGCCTTGGGGAATAAGCCAGGGGGTACGGGTGCTTTATAAACCGACCCCCAGGTCTAGCTTTAGACAGAGATCTAAGAACCCTAGATATAGCGCTTGGTATCGAGCATCTAGTGCAATCCTAGAGTTGAGTTGTTATATCGAGATCGGAGACTCGGCGACTTTGATTGCCGGCTACCAGATTGAATCGCACCATGTTTTCCTCTGAGCTAAACCCTCTCCCAAACACCTGTGTCGTCTTGCCCCAAGATCAGTTACCCCCGGTAACGTCTGCCGTGATTATCCCACGACAGTTGGCGCCCACCGTGGGGCCTGCGTCCAAAGGTGTTTACATCACGGGAGAAGCTCGGAAGGGCATGGAGAATCTTGTCATCGGCGAAATCTACATCGACCACGAAGGAGAAAAGATGGTGGACGATTCCGGCTGGGGGCCGGAGTCGGATCACCTCGAATCCGGATCCGTCGTGACAATCGGCCGGATCAGCGTCTTCATTGGTATGGTATGTGCTTCCAATTCGATCCCTGACAACGTTGGATCTGATTCTATGCCAGGAAAAGCCACGTCTATCCGATCAGATGATGAAGAATCGATTGGAACGACACATCCGGCAGAAGAACCCATCGCGGAGTGGGAACAGCCGGAGGAGCCGGCATGGACCCCACGCGACCGGGCCGAAAGAGAAGATGATACCGGGTCTATCCTGGATCTACTGGAAAACCGGTATGAGGAGAACGGTGAGGAAGAACAGCATGAATTTACACCGGATATCGTACGCCGAGTTGCAGTCTATGCGGCCCCCGCGGCCAATCTCAACCAAGGAAACGCAACCGCGGCCTCAGTCGGGGCGGCTCAGGCAGTGGCCCAGCGACAGGGCGCGGCTAACGGAGACCCGGTCTTGGCCCGGGTTGACGGAGAGTCGGCATCAGTAACCAGCAGAGCAGCGGATGAAGAGTTGCATGCAAATACGTTCGGATTCTTAGAAAACCGGACACCAGGCGCGGGTCCTTCGAACCCGCGCCACCCGGCCTTATTCGATAATAATCTGATTCTAGACCCCACGGTTCTCGCAACGGTTATCACTCCGGAAAACGCAGCGGAACGCGTCAGGGATCTGGATGTGGCTCGTCGTGCGCGGGAACAGCAAAGAAGGCAGGTAGAGGCAGAAAAGCAAGGGATGGCCACGCGGCAGCGTGAGCTAGATGCGTTGGAAACCCGGCTCCGAGAGGAAACGTCTAGAATACATCAAAGGCACCACACCAGGTTACCAGCAATGGGCGGGGTTATTAATCCGGCTAATTTATTTGTTACACCTCAGGACCAGCCGATGCCAGTGGTGAACCAGGGAACCGCACCCCAACAGGTGACAGCAGCGACACATCCGGCGAATGAGCGGACCGGGTTACCCCCACCACAAACTAGAGTCACAACCGGCAACGATCTACCACCACCGCCACCATCACGATTCCGCACACCAGCCGGCCACTACAATAACCCCATGGACAATGTATATGCAGCGACACTCGCGTTGAATCAAATCCCTGTGGGAGAGTCGCCCCATGCAGAGAAGACTCGGCAAGCCATCGATCTGTTGCACACTGCGGTGGCACAGCAAGCCAATTATCCGGATCACAGAAGCGGCATGCACGGGACGCCATACGTCAGTCAACAGCAAGGGAATATCCAAACAAGTTCAGCGCGACGGAGGGTAGAGCAGCAGCAAATGCCGCCTCCTCCCCGCGCTCAGGCAGCATCAGCAGCACAGGCCGTCGTGGACAGTTCTAGGGCTCGGAGGGCCGCGGCCGGGTCTGCAGCGCACGGACTTCCCGCAGCATCGCGCCCAGCCGCGCCCCCCGCGGTATCACACGTTTCTAGAGCAAGGCCGGCCTCAACCGTTCTTGCGGGGCCTAAGTGTCTCTCGGACAGTATCAGAGCTGAACCTTACCCGGAAAAATTCAAAGAGCCAGGGAAAGTAGTGAATTATGAGCCAACTATGGATCCCGAAACATGGCTAAGCAGTTACGAGATGGCAATGTCAATTCGCAACGCGTCCGAGAACCTCCAAGCCAAGTTCATGTACCTGATGATGTTGGAAGGAGCAGCAAAGTTGTGGTTCACCAATTTGCCGGAAGGATCGATCAAGTCCTGGGAGGAATTGAAGACCGCGTTTGTCAAGCACTTTCACGGGACCTGCAGGAAATTATTCACTATTGATGATCTAGAGCGATGCGTCCAGAAGAAGGGAGAATCGGCGCGTAGTTGGGTGCGCCGGGTTATGGAGATACTTCACTCATCCACGGATATCCAGCCCAAGGATGCACTACAGGCCATGGCAAAAACATGCAAGTATATACCTTTAGTGCAAAAGTTAACTCGCATGAAGTCTAGTCGAAATGTGTCGGAAGTTACAATGGGAGAATTGATGGATGCGTGCAACAAACACGCTGCGACAGATACTACAGAAGAGGAAGCTGATGACAAGAAGGTAAAAGCAAACACAAGCAATAACGGAAGAACCGGCAATGGATCAGCATCAGGTAATAACGGAAATAGCCAGAACAAGCGCCCGTTCGAAGGAGGCTCCGAGTTTGTGCCAACACAGAAGCCGGGTCTTCGAGGCCAAGAGCAGAAGGAAATTTCAACGGAGGTAACCACAATGGAGGAAACTATCAAGGTCCGCCAAGGCCGGGTAACAATTGGGACATATTCAGGATGGCATGCCCGAAGCACAGCAGGAATGGCAGGCCAGCTAACCACTCCCTAGAACAGTGCGCCGATTTACAAAGATGGAAGAATGAGGAAGTGCACAGAGCTATGCGAGGTGCAGGACGGGGAGGAGGACCGGGTCCAGGGGCAAACCCGGGCAACGGCCCACCCCCAGCCGGTAATCCGGCGGCTGGAAATCAAGGTAATAACCAAGGGGGGGCAGGAGGTTTCCAGGCTAACCCCAAACAATTGGGTCAGTATCATGTGCATACCACAGGAGGCTCTAACAAGGACAAAAAGATACTGAAGCAAGCGGTCAACTCAGTTTCGTTAGCTGTCCCGAGGTACTTGAGATGGTCAGAACAGGAGGTAACATGGAGCAGAAGGGATCACCCAGAAAGAGTGGAGCACCCAGGAGTCTTGGCACTAGTAGTCGCACCGCAAGTCAATGGGTACGAACTGAAAAAGGTTTTAATGGATGGTGGAAGCAGCATCAATATACTGTATTGGGAAACCTTCCTACGCATGGGTCTCAAGGAATCTCAGCTGCAAAAAAGCTCAACAGTTTTTCATGGGATAGTGCCGGGTCATTCGGCATGCCCCGAGGGAAAAATCGCATTGGAGGTAGCCTTTGGAGAGTCAAAGGATAACTATCGAATTGAGTGGCTTACCTTTGAGGTAGTCAAATTGCGCAGCCCTTATCACGCGTTATTTGGAAGGCCGGCTTACGCCAAATTCATGGCTAGGCCGTGTTACGTATATCTACAGCTAAAAATCCCGGGTCCCAAGAAGACCATTACCATACATGGAAACCGAGACATAGCAGCTGAATGCGACGAAGGAGATGCAGCAATGGCCGAGCAGGCCTGTAGAAAAGAAGAACTCAAGCAGTACCGGTCTCAAGCAGACCCGGAGGGTAGAGCCACATCAAAAAGGCCGAGTACTGAAGGCGAACGAGCAAAATCCAAGGTAACACAAGATGCTAAAATGGTGGCTTTTGTCAAGGATGACCCCTCCAAACAATCCGCCACAGAAGAAGAAGCTGCACGATCACTCACAACCGGCCATGTCATGGAAACACCTTACCCGGGTTGGCTAGCAAACCCGGTACTCGTCATGAAAAAGTCTAACGTGTGGAGAATGTGCACCGGTCACGCCAGTTCGGGACCGGTGTCCACGAAGAACTAAACAATGTAACGGGCAGCAGGTTTCAGACGCGCTCTTTTCCTACCCAGGGTACCTAAGGGGACTGGAAGGTTTTTAATGAGGCGGCCTGCTGATCCAAACTTTCTCGCAGCAATAAAGAGGTGGTTATCAAGTCCTATTTCGTTACAGCCCGATTACAAGTAAGTAGTATCCACGTGGCATCAGTATTTCCGTATCATTAAGAATGTTGAGTATATACAGGTCTCGGGGGCTGGCGGCTCAAGTAGCCCAGCTAGCAACCCAAAAGACCCGGCCTTGATGCCTATAAGTTATAAGGGCCGATTATTCGCAAACGAGTACGGCTGCAATCTTATAACTGGACAAAGGAGCCAAATTTTCTTGACTTTTCTTACTTAAGCTCGATGTGACTCGCACTAAAGTGGCATGATTCGTTCGCTTACGATTACAATCAGCCATGAAGCCCAATGGGACTTGCCTGACACTGTTCTCGTATGGATGTAACAACATAGTATCCACGCGAAAGCCGGCTTACAGTACAAGATAGTCAAAAGGGTCATCTAAACCACAAGTTTATGCAGAGTACAAGGCTAAAAGCCGGAAACTCAACAACTATCAAGCATAACTTCAGTATTCACACGGAATGGCTTTAGGCTTGCGACTCGGTAAAAAATAATTTGTTCTCTGAGAAAGGCCACACCCCCATGACTCGGACTTTGGGTCCTGGGGACTGGGGACTTCGAAACAGAAACAAATTACTTGGCTATCGCAGTTCGAAAAACCTCACCATCCGAGTCTTGGGGACTTAAAGAAAAAGTTCACGTATCAAAGCCCCTGGTACTCGGAAAACCGAGTCTTACGAAGGGAGCCAAAATAGAGAATCGGGTATCGAGAAAAAGTTCAAAGAATAGGCAAGCAATACGGTTATCAAAAGGCCAGGAAAGCCGCAAAGTATATCACGGACTAAAAAGTACGTTACAAGGTACGGAGTCAGTATCAGGGGTGCACAGGCGCACCATCAAAAGCATAACAGTGTGAATACAAAGCATTACAAGGTATTATGATAGTACGGCCCTATTCGGCCTCCTGAGTACGGCCTTCCGGGTCTGAGTCCTGGGTTTGCTGCTTAGCCTTCCCGGCATCCTTACCCGGACTCATTGCATCAGGGCGGACTGGTGGAGGGACGGCTGGTGTAGAGGCAGACGGGCCTGATCCTAACTCGGCCTCTCTCTTCGCAGTCGCCTCCCTCTTCCTGGCCGAGCTAGAAACCCACTTCTCCAAGATATCAAAAGGCGGGGGCGCTTCCTCCGTAATAACTTTGCCATCAGCGTTGTATGCACTCATAATCGTATTTAGATCCAAGCTATCGGCCAAAGTGGTAGCTGAGGGGCGCACTGCGGCTTGTATGGCTTTGAAATCCTTGGGTGTAAATTTGGAACCGTCAGCCTTGAATTCGGGAAACCCGGATGTTACCTTTGCCGGGTCAAGCTTTGGAAAGAAAGCCTTGGCCAGAGTAAAAGCTCGGGTCATTCCAATCCGGCATGATGAGCGTTTCCAGATTTCAATCCAGCCAGGCACAGTGGAGCAGGCTTGAACGAGATTCTCTTCACCCGGATATACTTCCGTAGGCCACTTCACAGCATCCAATATAAATTTTGTGCCGGCAAAGAAAGTCCGGAGCACAGTCTTGAGGGTTCTAGCCTTGACAATGGCATTTTCCTCTGGGGCCGCAAGGTTGGCACCTGCAGTCGTAACAAAAGAAAGAGCGTATCAGTAATCCCGAGTCTGTTATAATAAAGCAAAGACATGAAGCCAATCGACAGCAGAAAACTTACTGAGCAAGATCTGATAAGTATCGGAGACCTGGTCCGATAGTTTCTTCAGTGCGGTCTGAGCGGCATTGCACTTCTTCTTGTATTTGGAAACGTCTTTCTTCAAGGTTTTCATGTCATCCTCAAGGATTTCCCTTCGTTTTATCTCGGCAAGAAGAAGTTGTTTGGTCTTCAGTAAAGTTTCATCAGACCGGGTTATCTGTGCCTGTAAATAGCAAGGAATGCAAGTATTAGTTGGATTGTATGGAAAGTTGAGTGTGGCGTAAAGTACCAAGCATCACTTTTGCAAGTCATACTTGGAACTTGGGGACTAGGTATGCAATATGAGATACAAAGTGTCCTTACTTGGTGCTCTGCAGCCATGCGCTCCAAGATCTGGCTCTCCGAAGTCTTCATAGTGAGGAGAGTGTTCATCAATTGATCGAAAGTGTCTTTACTCGTATCAGAAGACCCGGGGCCTTGGAAATTCCGGGAAGGAGCTTTCTTCTTAGTAGGAGGCGGAACCCGGGTCATTTGTGTGTCGGAATCCGACGCTCCTTCTTCTGCACCCAAGACGGTGGTTTTGTTCTTCTTGCTTGCATGGGAAGCAATTGGATACTCGGCTCCTTGCGTGTCCGGGTTTGGCGGCGACGCTTGTTTTTCACCGCTGGACGCGGCTGTAGTCTTATCAGCCGGGCTCCCCTTACCCGGTCCCTCGGTCCCCGTTTCCTCTTGATCGCTGATAACGACCGTGTCCCTATAAGATGTTGTCAGTAAGCAGCTAAATACACAGTCAAGAAAGGGTGATGAAATATGGTGGAACATCAGGAAGGGGATCTTACCCGGTGTTCACCGCAAAGTCACAAGGAAATCCATCGCTGGACTCGGGAGAAGCTGGAAATTATCAAGTTAGATGTCATATGGGAATGGTTTAAAAGAGAATGTTTTGACCCAGAAAAGATAGGGTAATTACCAGCCCGCCGCGGGGGGGGGGGGGGTCGATGAAATACCCGGGTTAAGGGCATCATCACCCGGGTGATTTCGAGTTGACCTACGCTTGGTTACGGGCGACTCCTTCAAGAACGGCCAGTGGGATAACGTCAAGGTAGCTCAAG
Organism: Alopecurus myosuroides; assembly: GCA_028641055.1. Classification (NCBI taxonomy): domain Eukaryota; kingdom Viridiplantae; phylum Streptophyta; class Magnoliopsida; order Poales; family Poaceae; genus Alopecurus; species Alopecurus myosuroides. Next base: position 206,467,110 of record CM054058.1, on the reverse strand, counting down.
TATATCATTAAAGTAATGCGAGTTGAATGCGAGGAGGAGATATGAAACCTTGGAGGTGGCCTCTTGAGTCTTTCTTTTGGATCCGACCTTGACTGTCGGCTCCAGTTCTTCCTCGTCGCTGGCGGATTCTACTTTGCCATCGGAGTTTTCTTCCTCGTCATCTTCTTGTTCTGGATATCATCAAAGTTATGGTTGGAAATGAAGGGGTTATGGTGAGTTCAAGGGAACCAAATAAAATCCGAAGAGTACCTTCGTCCGAGTTAACAGTTTCTTGCTCCTCTGGACTTTCGGAGCTAGGGGAGGCATTGGTTTTCCAAAAATCATCATCAGCCTGAAAAGTGTTAGCATAAGGGTTATTAACTGCATTGAGTAGAAAGAGCAAAGGTAAAGGCATCAAAGTCGGGTTTTCACCTTGGGGGCTGGGTTCTCAAGCATGAAGGGCTCTAACCCGGATATGTTCCGGATTACCTCGAGCTTTTCGGTCAGAAAGCCCTTGATGGTTTTATCAGTATCGCCAGCTGCGAAGATGTTGTCGGAGTACCGGAGAGGGTCTGTAGATTGCCCTGAATACTCGCACATTAACTTTGTGCGGATGGAGTTGGGTTGAATCCGGAAATCTACCCAAGTCTTCACCAGGTTGAGCCCGATGAGGCCTTAGGCTGTGAGAGTGGTGATTTTGGTTAGAAGAGGTTGAATTGCCTCCCTGTCCGAGTCAGGGGCAAAGGCACTAAATTTATCAGAGATGTCAAGAAGACCCTCTGAGTAACCCGGCAGCTTCCTTTGGCCGGGTGGGGAGGTGTCTTGGCAGTAAAAGTAGGAGAGCTGCCAGTGCTTGACATGGGAGTTAAGGGTGAGGGGTGGCATCAGAGAATTCTTGCGGCGCTGGATGGAAACCCCGCCGCAAGCGAGAAGCGCCCCGTCACCGCTCTCGCGGCATGGTTTGCATTGAAAAAGCTCGATGAAAAGAGCTAGACTTGGCGAAGTGCACAAGTATGATTCGGAAAGGACTATGAAGTGGGAGATGTTTAGAACAGAATTAGGCCCGATATCAAAGACGCGAAGACCGTAATGATTCAAAACATCACGGAAAAAGGGGTGACCCGGTGGGCGGAAGCCCCGGGTCACGTGTTCCACAAAGCAAATTACCTCGCCTTTTGTCGGGGTGGGCCGGGTCTCCTTACCCGGCACTCTCCATTGGATATCCTCTTGAGGAGGAAGGACTCCCAGCTCCACTAGCTCCTCCAACTTGGATTTGGTGACTGTAGACCGCGCCCAGTTGGCGGATATGGAGTTGGCGGCTTTAACTTTGGTTGGAGTTTTCCCCTGCTTTTTGGGAGCCATGTGGTTGACATGCAAAGTACAAAGTAAAAGGATAAGAGGACTAAGACCCGGAAGTTGTGAGCCGGCCGAGTATCGGTGGGGTAATATTGAGACATGAAAAATTGCGTGTAACCCGGGTGTTAGCTCACCGAGTAAAGTTCGAAATTGTCCGGGTATCAAGTATTATGACGAAAATTATGGGGATCTAAGTGTTGAAGGGGTTTTTTGGGACGATGGATGGCCGTATAGGCACTTAACGCGAATAAAAGGAACTGAAAAGGGGAAGTCCGGCCGGGTGATTGAGGCCAAGGCGGAAATTTTGAGTGGATCGGGCCCAGATTGGGAATCTTATCTTCGGATTTGTGGCGAAATTAGTACTTGCAGGTAGTAGGAGAATGGGTTGGAATCCATAACTTATCTATTATGCGAGCTGGAAAGAATGTTAGCAACTTAATTCGGCATGGCCGAGGAATCGTTGGCGGGTCGATTTGGATCTAATCTAAGGTGAAATCAAAAAGTGCAAGGGCGAATTAATGGACGCAAGTGGCTTACCGGAGGAGATCTGAGCGAGGCTTTGCGGAGGCAGATGGCGCAAGCCTGGTGTCCCTTCGCGGTCCTTGACGGGCCGGATGGGGATTCGCCGGCGGATCTTGGCGGCGGCGCGGGGCGAGTCGTGGCGGAGCGTAGCCTTCGGCCGATGGGCTCCGGTGATGCGCGCGGGATTTCCGTGGTGGTGCTCAGTGAGAGTGAGCTTGGAAGGAGAAAGGAAGCGGAATGGGGGGAAATGAGCCGTTAGGGTTCGGGTTACCCCCAAGGAGCTTATTTATAGTATAAGTGGGTAAGCCCGGTTAGGTGAGTGGGGGCCGGGAGTTACGGAGGTAAACGGCTATTTATTTAAGTTTCTGCGAGATATGCGCCAAATATTGAGCAAGGCATCTGGATAAAAGAGAGAAGGGGATCCATCCCGTGATATCAGCATCGATTATCGAGTATGGAATTAGGGTTTAGACCTGGAAAATTAAAAGGCGTTTGGGGGAAAAAACCCGGGTTACTACATGGCCGTCGTGGAGTAAGGCCTAGCTGAATATCAGAGCATCTTAACCCGGCCTCTATATGCCTGTATGTTTGATATCTTTGCAGGGAATAGCGAGCGCTTCAAGGAGGATCCATGAAGCCCAGGCTATTCTGGGGACTACTGACGGGGGGATGGTAACCCGGTAGGCCAAACTCCAAGGAGTAACCCGGCCCAAAGGACGGTGCGCAGGATCCGGCTAAGGATAGGGAAGCTTGTGGAGGCCCAAGTTTGTAGGCCCAGCAACCCGGATTGTGGGTTATTGTAAAGGAAAGCTAGGGTTTGTGCGCCGTGTCCGGGTAGGATCCAGGGTGCGCCTTGGGGAATAAGCCAGGGGGTACGGGTGCTTTATAAACCGACCCCCAGGTCTAGCTTTAGACAGAGATCTAAGAACCCTAGATATAGCGCTTGGTATCGAGCATCTAGTGTAATCCTAGAGTTGAGTTGTTATATCGAGATCGGAGACTCGGCGACTTTGATTGCCGGCTACCAGATTGAATCGCACCATGTTTTCCTCTGAGCTAAACCCTCTCCCAAACACCTGTGTCGTCTTGCCCCAAGATCAGTTACCCCCGGTAACGTCTGCCGTGATTATCCCACGACAATAACTTTCAGCTTCCCCTCGGTGGCGCACCCCCAAACCAATAGCCGAGTCAGACGATCCAATGGATTAGTTTCTTCTGGCCTGAAGAAGCGGCTACCCACCCGACTACATACAGCAGCAGGGCATTGAGCTGAAGAACTGCCATTGGTGTTGTGGAGTCTCAGAACAACACCAAACAGATCAACAAACTACACACCATTTTTCATGGTTTATGGAGCCAAAGCGGTGTTACCCGAGGACGTCAAGTTCAGCGCTCCACGATTTGTTGCATACAACAAAGAGGCTTCAATAAAGCACTTGCATAAGACATGGACGCACTGGATGAGACCAGGGACGTCGCACTCGCAAGATCCGTCGTCTACCAGCAAGCACTATGCAATCATCACAGTCGCTGCATATGCCACAGATCCTTCTTGGTAGGTGACCTGGTGCTACGGCTCAAGCGAGAAAAGGGACACAAGCTAGAGTCACCATGGAAGGGACCCTTCATCATACACAAGGTTATCCTGGGAAGCTCCTATGAAAGTATAGTATGGGCACCTAGACGGGGGGGGGTGAATAGGTGCTACGACCAATTTAAATTTTTCTTAATGTTTAGGCTTGACACAAAGGTAAATTCTCTAGATAATGCAACTAAGGTGAATTTACCTATATGACAAGGATAACAACAATCACAATGCAAGTACAAGTAAAGGGAGAAGGGGAACGAGGTAACCGATATGAAGCACGCGGAGACACGATGTAATCCCGAGTTCCTCCTTGTTAAGGGAGTACGTCTCGTTGGAGGGGTGTGAGATCGCCACGAAGGCCTACTCAATGCCACAAAGGCCTCACCCTATTCTCCGATGAACCCCGCCACAAAGGCCTAGTCCACCTTCCACTATTGATCCCCTTTGAGACGGGAATCGAATCCTTTACAAACAACTTGGGGTACACACCCACAACCAAATTGGGGGTTCCCAACAATCTTGAATCACCAAGAGTAGGAATATGCCTAGGTTCTCCACAAGAGGAAACCCTAGGCTAGATCCCTCAAGCTAGAGAGGAGGAAATGAATAACGACTCGGTGAAGATGTAGATCGGGGCCTTCTCCTTCAATCCTCCAAAGATCTTCGAGTTTGGTGGGAAGGATTGGGAGATATTGCGAATTTGGTGAGCTCTTAAATGCTATTGAACGCCAAGGGAAAGAACTGGAGCTCAAGGTGGAAGAGGAGGGTATTTATACCCCTCCTCAAAACTAGCAGTTTTACAGGAAAACACGTACCGGAATATCCGGTCCAAGTTTGGACATGAATATCCGGTTTCCAGATCTACTCGAATTCGTTGACTTCAACCGGATTATCCGGTTGCCTTTGAATAATCCGGCTCATCTCTGTCCAGCGCAGGCAACTTAACCGGATATTACGGCTCCTTCGGAATAACCCGCTACAAATAATCCAGCTCGTCTATGTGAGTTTCATCTCCAGTCTTTAGCCGATTTCAAGCAAAATCTCCACAACCGGAATATTCGGTATGAGATGAATAATTCGGTACCGAAAATCCGGCTCATCTCTGTCCCGACATTGGACCAAAACTATCCTAACCGGAATATCCGGTTGCCCAGAATAATCCGGTTGGCTTCTGTCCCAAATCTCTCCGGGCCATGTTCACCGATCTTTTCGATGATCGATGCCGATGTTAAGTATATCACCTGCACACTAAAAACCTTGATAAATAATGTACTTAGTATTGTTAACTAACACACAGAACACCGGGAAAACGAAATGCACTTTCAATTTCCCCCTTTTTGGTGTTAGATGACAATACTAAGATTTGCAATAGAACTTTGACGAGAATATATTTGACACAAAATGGGAATGTCTCCTCCTATCTATATGCACATCTTTTGTTTGCCTGAAGTGCAAAAGGTGCAATAATATACGGAGAGCAATTTCCAACAAGTAGAAAACATGCCAAAGTAACAATATCACAAATATGTAGAGAATAAGATAGAAATATATACCTTGTGCGTAGAGATGGTAACAAGAATATCCAAGAACAACAATAGATAATATCCTAAACATATAAGATAGATAATCCATGATAACCACTAACTTATAGATAATCCATGATAACCGATAACATAGTCTCACAACACATAGCACATAGTTTTAAACGAGACAATAAAGCAAAAAATAGTTCACGAATAAGACTAAATGGACCCAAGCTGTCAAGAAATGGTAAAAGCCTACGCTTGTGCCCGAAACCCATGCAAATCCCCGTAGTCTAGAAGCTACTTCTCCCCCTTTGGCATCAAGACACCAAAAAGAGAGAAACACCGGTGCTAGCATCCTAACAAAGGTCTAAGCATACGAATGCTCAGATGACTCTCTGATGGCTAGGTTGAGACTCCAAGTGCAGAGTGTGTAGCTAGTGGCAAGCCTTTTTTCCCACGAGGGTGACTTGAGGGTTTATATCGAACTCTTGGGGAGCCAGTATTTCAGCAGTTGTCTTCCAAGATTCCTCCAGGATCCTGCAAACAAGTAGAGAATTTTATGCCCTCAACCTCACCAAGTGGTTGTCAAGCACAAGGTGTGAGACGTCTAAATTGCAATGCAAAACTGAAAGTAAATGTGCAATAATTAAATCTACTATTAAATGCAAATGAGAAAATAAATATGCAATGGATTGTTTTTGTATTTTTGTGATGCAAGTGGTGATGGAGATAATGTAAATTCGAATTGGAGATGCAAGTAAAGTAAAGTGCAAGTAAAGTAAATTGCAGCAAAGTAACTAGAGTGTTTTCTTATATTTAAAATAGGACCGGGGTTCATGGTTTCACACTTGCATTCTCTCAAATAAAGTGGTAGACGGTGGACATAAAGAATTACATGTGAGATTACAATAACATGTTTAACATTGAATACTTTCATATGGGCATCACGTCCTAGCATAGAGATCTCTACGGTCATATTGATCCCTTTTATACTCCACCAAGATGCGAAATAAATCATAACACCTCAATAATTAAGGAAAAACCAGAGTATAGCTTTAAGCAATGTGACATGAAGTTGAAGTAAAAACTTGCTTGATCTAGTCATGGAGATTGATTAGTGTCACTTCAAATCCCCGGTAACAAGGTACTCCTTTTTATCCATAGTGAGGTAACTAAGAAAGGCTTAACAAAACCTAAGTGGATCGCTGAACTTCTGTCACTTTCACAGCACTAGCCACCCCCCGTTACTCCAACTAATGCACCCATCACCACACACACGCTCTCAAGAACTAGATTGATCAAAGCTAGCAAATAAGAACGGGGTACATAAGATACATCTACTCAAATAACTCAAGAGAAACAATTGCAATCTCAGATTCAATAACTCATAGAAAAGATCCACCACATAGGAATTACAACGGTGCCCGTAATCATGTGAGGCAGCTCAAATTAGTGAAGCACATAGAGAGAGATACAAGCGCCCCGCCGGAGTTTTCCCCCTCCAATCTGGAACTTCTGGTCTCTGTTTCGGTGTTTCGGTGTTTCAGCCGCGCTCTCCTCCGTAAGGGTACGGGGGACCCTTTTTATAGTCGGTTTTAGGTCAAGACGGAGTCGGTAAGTTGAAGATGGAAGGAATTGGGGCAAAAGGGGGCCTCTCACGCGGCCAAGGAATCTGGCCGCGTGGAGGGTCCTCTTTTGGGCCTCCTTTCCCAATTCTCGTGGATCCTTCGCCCGCAAGTCTTCTCCTTCCAAGAAAATGACCCCCGCAGATTTTCAGGTGATTTCGCGGAAGTTTGCCCCCTGAAACGTAAAAAATATAGAAAACGGGGTTTCTGACAGGCAGAGTTAATTCCATAAAAGTTGGGGGACTTTGTAATTTAACCCCAAAATACTATAAAACATTGAATTATGCCCTTATATGATGCAACATGTAATAGAAAACCATGTGAAAATATGCAAAATTCATCTATGCATTTTACATGCATCAACATCCCCAAGCTTAACCTATGCTCGTCCTCGAGTATGAAGGTGATAAAACTAAGATGGGTTTTGCATATTGAAACAATCATGGGATATCAAGGAGGATTATTCATGCTACATATAATCAAATGATTAATACCAGAAATGAGTAGCAATATACAATTCATGTCGTAAGAAATATCAAATATGCAAGCAAAGATGCTTCATGAAAGTTCACAAAGTGTATAATGAAATAAAAGCACTATGGACCAAATGCATACACAAAATCTATACCTCTATATAGTAGCTAATAATAAATGCGTTAAGCCTTCCTTGGTTTGGTTTGGTTTGGTTTGGTAGGTCATTAAAACTACCCTCAAAGTTGACACAAATTACCCACCTTGCCACCCGTAAGTTATACCTAATTTGGTTTCGTACGTTGCTAATTTCGTTCGACCAATTACTGCTAACTCAGAGATTGTAACCGTCTCAGACAAGAGACCGATCCAAGTATCCGGACCAAACCAGAGTCGCCCCCCTCTAACCTTTTGTGTGCCTTTAAAGTATAGATAGCAATCGCGCTGCATCAAATCGATTGAAGCTTCCAAGCTACCAGACACGACTTTTACATTTCGAGGAGAAGGAACCAAAGTCGATGAGGTCGTGGACACAAAGAGAAGACCAATCTGATCACCCTGATTAGTGCACACGTCGAGGACTTCGAGATTAAGAGGCGACGGCGTTGTAGCACCCCTCGGCTGACAGATCGCCATGGCCAGCGATGTTGACATTGGGATGCTCCAGAAGGCCACACCGCCGGTGACGCCAGGCTGTTTGAAGAGGCCACGCACTGCCCGGCGGCTCGCAATGGCAAGCCATAACGACTATGACTACTGCGATGATGATCAGTGTCGCGTGACCTTAATGTCAAACTCAGTTGAGCACCTCGAGGGAGTTGCACTCGAGGCCGGACTTGGCTTCGAATATGATAGCCAAGGGCGTGAGCACGCCGTTCACCTCCAGGCGGAGCCGACCTCCCTGACCACCTTAAGCCTTTTGAGTCATTGACCCTCCCTGCAAAGTCGCACGGGTCGAGAGGCCCAGTGCCCTTCAATCCCTTAGATTGAGCTCGCCCGCTCTGGATAAGCTATGACGGAAGTCCACAGTCCATGTCGACCTGGTGGCTGACCTGCGTCGCTCTCTGGAATCCGACAAGACCCGCCTGGATTAGAAGCCTCACCGCTATGGACTGCAAGGTGCGCAACTCCGGAATCTTAGTGGCCTCCGAACCTCGGACCGACCACCGACGACGCTGTCTTCTTGGGCGCAGTTCAGATCCGTAGTTGTTCCGAAGTTGAGTTCATTTGTTACTGAAAGCCGTTGCGTCATCGCTGCACAGCCCCGGGAGTCCACGCCACGCTTCACCAATTTCTGTGACCCGGCTGCCTCGATTCACTTGTCCATGTGTGGGCAAATCGCTTCGTCGGAAGAGCGCTCCCCAAGCAGACAAGCCTATCGCCACCTCCAGCAAGCAAAGGATATGATTTTAGACTCTGGTAAGGTAGCAGGAGGAAGCTAGGAAGGTACACTTCAGATTAAAATGTGGATACATGATACTATTTACAAAACAGATAAATCTTACGTCCTAAAACCGTTTAAAAAAACTGATGATTATTAGGAGGCCCTTTTATGGCCCCTGGTGCATCTGAGAGCTCAACATCTCTAACATGGAGAGAGCAGAAGCTGTATAGGAGCAGCAGAACCCTCAATAGCTTCGGACTGAACAGATCATGTCGGCTTGAATATGATAGGCAGCTGCAGGAGGAGGTGGACATCAATTTGATGACGCATGAAAAAAAGATGATTATTTATTATACAGAGTGGATAATTAGGAAATTCAACTCGTACCGACAATAGGATGAAAACAATGTTGCAAAATTTAACTTACAAAACTTATTTCAAGGAATAAAATTTTCTAAGCCACACAAAATATTCTACCGTAGCAACGCACAGGCATTTTTGCTATATTTTATCTATACCTTTTTTTTAATAATAAAGGAACTAAGGTTTCCTTCGTTCTTTGGTTTGTTGGTCCGTCGTTGCTGTTTGGTTTCCTATGTCGTCACTAATTTTTGTTTCCGTTCGAACTATGTAATAGCCGGAGCGTATCATGTCCGGTCTCTAGGTCCACATGAACGTATGGAAAAAACAAGACCGTATCAGGATTCCCCCATGTCTTTACGTATCAGGTCGGGTCTCCCGTTCTCCTTCCGATCAAAAAGACTCCAGGTCCCCGCAAAAAAAGACTCTAGGTCGACATACAGTTTCTCTACGTACGCGCTCATATATAGAACTCCCGATCGGGATATCCATGGAAAAACTCGATCAGCATAATCTTTGCTCGAGTCGCAACGGTGGAGCTAGATTTTTGGTCTTGAACCGAAAACGGCTCGCGTTGCTGAATAATTAGAGGCTGGGAGAGGGATTCGGTGGGGCATTTAGCCGTTTTCAGGCCGAGACGGTTTTCGGTCCAGTTCCGGCTTTAGGGGTACAACTAGAGATTCTCTAAGGTCGACTCTTCGGTGAAACTGAAGACCATAGCGACAATGCCTCCCGATCTGATAAATTAGGTGATGTCTTTCGTACAACACCACAACTTCTTGTTGTAAGGAACGGAATAACTAATTATATTGCCAGACGTATTTTGAGTGATCATTTGCATTTAGGAAAAACCAGAAAACTTGTTCTACCAGTAGCAACGCACGGGTATTGTGCTAGTGAAAAATAAAATCTTATATTGGTCAAAGAATAGCATAATAGAGAATAGAAAATATGGTGGACACTTTGGAGAAAACTGAGTAGAGGTAAAACATGATCAAGTCTTATTTAGACTCTAAATTATTCAACTAAAATTACTAATTGAAATGTGGTATCCATTGATCTAGTACTCTCATTGCCCCTTTATCACTAGCATTTTAAAATTGTGAGTATTGAAGTAATGAGAATGACAAGGTGGTTGAAAGCCTCATGCCCCGTGAGTGTGAAAATCTACTCCATGATTACTCAACTTAAGATTCCTAATAAGCTTTGTACAATCATAATAAGTATTAATGACATCATAGAGAACCGCAAAGAGGTACCTCTTGCCCCATGACATGGAAACAAGCCCATGTTACAATGACAAGATGAACAAACGGAGTAGACTCATCATCCTTTTTATTTTCATTCACTATTATGCATAGCTTCTTATTTTATTATAGGATGTGTTGTAGAGTCACTCAAGTTGTAAGTAAATTTCCACCATGATAAAGCATGGCTTGGGTTAGCGGCCCAATGCGTTTCTCTAGTCATATAGATACTTACTCATCAAAACTTACTATTCCTCTATTTCATTTCGGCATGGCAGGAGTCCAAAAACAAAAGTACATGATATCAACCAAATGTAATTTTTTTTTGTGCAATGTTGAAAGCTTTCCGGTGATACACGTTTATAGCTAGCTCGTGAGAGTCCTATCCCAAGTTCAACCCATGAAAATTAATAAAGTGGATATCTTAATTTAGAACATAAATAACACAATAACATGGTGAACATACTCGGAATAGAAATGAAGCTAATGGGAAGATATGGTGGACTCACTGGAAATACTTGGCTAAGGAGTGTTGGAAACAAGTTTTTACTTGTTGGAAATTTTAAATTTTTGGGCTAGCAAGAGGGAGATAGTTGACCAGCTACTATGCATGCATATGTCCATAGAAATACTCATTTCATGACAAACTAAATAAACCAGCAATTAACATCAAGGACATGAATAAGAGATAGCTCAAGACAACATTATTGCAAATTTCTACACATAAAAAGCCTATAAATCATGCAAACATATGTAGCTCTTCAAATCAACCATGGCATCCCTATTCCAAGTCATAATACTAGCATCCAATACATTCCAACCCCAAACTCCAGTATCTCAATCTCATATAAAATGATGGTGGTCTTATCAAAACAAAAATAAAAACAAAAACTAGACGCTTCAAGTCTCTACGATAAATGCTTTGCTTAGAAAAACAGAAAGTAGACGTGTGCTAACCAAAAGAGTGTAGCTCCAGTGGGGTGTTTATCACATCCCCAAGATTATGGCTTTCACCATTCTTGGATGTCTTGAGGTGCAGCTCCTCTATTCCCTGTGAAAAAACTTCACAAAACATGTTTCTCCCATTCTTTTTCTGTGGGGTGAGATTAGCAAGGACAAACAAATCACATGCTTGCTATGCAAAATTCCAAATCAAATGCTCCAGTAGATAGACAATAAGGTTCATTATGTTGTATGTTCACTCTCTTGCTTGAAAGAATCATGGAATTCGATTCCCAAGCCCAAAGAGTGCATAAAACAAAAGAAGGCAGAATCTGTCCAGAAAAGCAGCAGCAGCAAAACGAACGTTTTTCCCTAAGCTAGACTCGTAAAAAAATTAAGCCAATTTTTGTGCTTACAGAGGACGAAAAGTTGCAGAACATACTAAAAAATTAGCTCAATAAGACATACTAATAAAAAACGTAAAATCATACGATGAGCAGACTCGTGCTGAAACAGAAATTTCATGCACTAGGATAGCAACTTATAAGTTCAAATGGGTTTGACTTGACTCTTTATTGAAAACTCCAGAATTAAAACAAAAAAACTAATCTCTTGAGACAGCAAGAGGACACTAGGAAAATCCAAACAAAAACAACCGGGTTGCCTCCCGTAAAGCGCTTTCTTTATAGCCATATAGCTAGGCTTTACTTACTTGATAATCTAGAGGGATAAAGCTCATGAGGGAGCTTGTTCTTCAGCGTGCCCCTCTTCCTTGGGAAGTGCTACATGATTTTCTTGTGAGGGAACTGAAACTTAACATTCCCTTCCTTGGAGTCTATGATTGCACCTGTAGTACGAAGAAAAGGTCTATCCAAAATAATAGGACTAGGGGATTTATCCCCCATATCCATAATAATGAAATCAACGGGTACGAAAGTCATGTGCAATTTAATCATAACATCTTTTACTTGTCCTACATCATGTTTAGTAGAGTTATCAGCAAGGACAAATTCACTTGAGAACTTTTCTAAATTTTCTAGTTCTAGCAATTCATATAATTCTTTAGAGAGTACCGATACACTAGAACCTAGATCTAACATAGCATGGTGAATTTCTTTTCCAATTGAAACTACCACCTTGGGGATCCATGCATCCCCAAGCTTAGGAGGTATCATGGCCTCATTCTTGTACCTAGAAATTTTTTCTTGCAAGACATGATTAACAATATAAGATCGAAAGCCAGGTTGATTAACATTTATAGTGGGATCACTAGCAAATTTTTGTAGAGTAGTAATAAGTTCTTGCAAGCTACTTTTTTCTAAATCAAGCAATGGATCCTTAATTTAAGTAAGCATCATAATTTCCTCTACTTCACTCTCTAATTTAGCTAGCATGCTTGATTCATGAGGACTAATTTCATCTTTACTAGCAAGATAAGACATATATGGAAGTAAATATTCAGGGTACTTCACTATTTCATTCAAAGTTTCTTCTAAGAAAGTAGGGACATGCTCACTTGTATTCTCAGCAATATGATCAACATTTTCAATAATAGGAGCAGCAATAGTAATAGAATTCATTCCTACACTAGGTTGTGCTTGTGGCTTTCCTGCTGACATGCTTAATAGAGTTGCTTGATTATCAACTAATTTTGACAATGCTTTATCTAAATTCGAAGATTGAAGTTGCAATCCTTTAATATCACTACTAATGGGTGCAATAGACTTATTTAACTCATGTATCATAGCATTGTGACTAGCAACTTGTTCCATAAGCAATTTATTAAATTCAGAAATTTCACTAGAAGGCTTCCACTTATTTTCATTAGCATTAGGATATGGAACAAAATGTTTATTTGGCACATAAGGAGGTTTAATATATGAATTGTAAGCATTACCAAAACCATTGCTACCATAATTCCTAACAAAATTAACATCCACAATTTCAGAATTACTACCAACTAGCTCCTGCAAAGGCACATTCTCCAAATTTTGTTTATTAATAAAAGCAAGAATAGTGTCCATTTTAGAAGACAAATCATTGGTTTCTTCAATTGAGTTTATTTTCTTAGTGGGATTGGGTGCTATTTCAGTATTCCATTGACTATAATTTTTTAATATGCTTTCTAATATGCTCTTAGTCTCTCCTACAGTTTTACTCATAAAGGCACCTCCAGCAGCAGAATCAAGTATATTTCTAGACATGTAATTTAGACCATTATAAAAAGAGTGTAGTATGGTCCATTCATTTACTCCATGTGATGGGCATGTTCTAAGCATTAATTTAATTCTATCCCATGCCATGGCTACATGTTCATTATCATTTTGCCTAAATGAGAGGATATTATTCCTATTTTGCAAAATTTTGACGGGAGGATAATATTTCTTAATGAAAGCTTCTTTTAAATCATCCCAAGACTTTATACTAGCTGTAGGTAGTGAAAGTAACCATTCTTTAGCCTTTCCTCTAAGTGAAAAAGGAAATAATTTTAGTTTTAAAACACTACTTTCCACATTTTTAAATTTTTGCATATCACATATTTCCATGAAATCATGAAGATGCATAGAGGCATCCTCCATAGAACTACCACCAAATTGCTCTCTAGTAATTAACATTCAATAAAGTAGGACTTAATTCATAGCGTTCAGTTTGTATTTCAGGTGTAGTAATTGGCCTAGCAATGAATTGGTCATTGGGTGTATTTGTGTAGTCACTTAATTTAGTTCTATCACCCATTTTTAACAGTTTTTATGTAGTCTTTAATTTTTTATGCAAAACAAAAGTAAAGTAACTAAGCAAATTCGAAATACTAAAATAATCTAGATAACTAAATGCAAAACTAAAATGCAAACTAAAATAAAATATGCAAGACAAAACAAAAACAAGACAAGAAACAAAACAATCTACTTGAAAGAAGGTGGAGATAGAAAGGACGGTACTCACGTAGGTGCAACCTCCCCAAGCTTAGGTGTTTGCACACCTTGTTGGTGATGAAGACTTCTTGTGAGCTCCCTTGGACAACTCCTTCACCTATGGCTCCCCGGCAACGGCGCTAGAAAAACGCTTGATGGCTAGGTTGAGACTCCAAGTGCAGAGTGTGTAGCTAGTGGCAAGCCTTCTTACCCACAAGGGTGACTCGAGGGTTTATATCGAACTCTTGGGAAGCCAGTATTTCAGCAGTTGTCTTCCAAGCTTCCTCCAGGATCCTGCAAACAAGTAGAGAATTTTGTGCCCTCAACCTCACCAAGTGGTTGTCAAGCACAAGGTGTGAGACTTCTAAATTGCAATGCAAAACTGAAAGTAAATGTGCAATAATTAAATCTACTACTAAATGCAAATGAGAAAATAAATATGCAATGGATTGTTTTTGTATTTTTGTGATGCAAGTGGTGATGGAGATAATGTAAATTCGAATTGGAGATGCAAGTAAAGTAAAGTGCAAGTAAAGTAAATTGCAGCAAAGTAACTAGAGTGTTTTCTTATATTTAAAATAGGACCGGGGTTCATGGTTTCACACTTGCATTCTCTCAAATAAAGTGGTAGACGGTGGACATAAATAATTACATGTGAGATTACAATAACATGTTTAACATTGAGTACTTTCATATGGGCATCACGTCCTAGCATAGAGATCTCTACGGTCATATTGATCCCTCTTATACTCCACCAAGATGCGAAATAAATCATAACACCTCGATAATTAAGGAAAAACCAGAGTATAGCTTTAAGCAATGTGACATGAAGTTGAAGTAAGAACTTGCTAGATCTAGTCATGGAGATTGATTAGTGTCACTTCAAATCCCCGGTAACAAGGTACTCCTTTTTATCCCTAGTGAGGTAACTAAGAAAGGTTTAACAAAACCTAAGTGGATCGCTGAACTTCTGTCACTTTCACAGCACTAGCCACCCCCCGTTACTCCAACTAATGCACCCATCACCCCACACACGCTCTCAAGAACTAGATTGATCAAAGCTAGCAAATAAGAACGGGGTACATAAGATACATCTACTCAAATAACTCAAGAGAAACAATTGCAATCTCAGATTCAATAACTCATAGAAAAGATCCACCACATAGGAATTACAACGGTGCCCGTAATCATGTGAGGCAGCTCAAATTAGTGAAGCACATAGAGAGAGATACAAGTGCTACTTCCACAAACCCATAGCCCTGGGGTGGACTACTCCCTCTTCATGGAGATGTCGATGGAGATGACGTTGGAGGGGTAGGAGATCACACCGGCGGCGCCCCGCCGGAGTTTTCCCCCTCCAATCTGGAACTTCTGGTCTCTGTTTTGGTGTTTCGGCGGCGCTCTCCTCCGTAAGGGTACGAGGGACCCTTTTTATAGTCGTTTTTAGGTCAAGACGGAGTCGGTAAGTCGAAGATGGAAGGAATTGGGGCCACAGGGGCCAAAAGGGGGCCTCTCACGCGGCCAAGGAATCTGGCCGCATGGAGGGTCCTCTTTTGGGCCTCCTTGCCCAATTCTCGTGGATCCTTCGCCCGCAAGTCTTCTCCTTCCAAGAAAATAACCCCCGCAGATTTTCAGGTGATTTCGCGGAAGTTTGCCCCCTGAAACGTCAAAAATATAGAAAACGGGGTTTCTGACAGGCATGGTTAATTCCATAAAAGTTGGGGGACTTTGTAATTTAACCCCAAAATACTATAAAACATTGAATTATACCCTTATATCATGCAATATGTAATACAAAACCATGTGAAAATATGCAAAATTCATCTATGCATTTTACATGCATCACTCTCCAGCTGACGCGTCAGAAGCACCCTCAGCCTCCCTCTCCAGATCCTTGTCAGTCTCCTCATCCTCCTCATCATCAGCAACAGGAGCCCTGGAAGAAGCAGCAGTGGTACAGAGAGCCTCCTCAATGCGCTCCCTAGGAGTGCGGTCACAGGCAGTCCACTCGGAATAAGACTGAGGAACAAGTGGCGCATGAAGATCACCAGTAGCACCACTCACGTGGTGAAGAATCTGACTTTGTGTACTGGACATAGCAGCATCCCTGCAGTAGGCCTCGTACTGCTCCTTATGAATGTCCACCTTCATGCACAACACATTCCCCTGAAACCAGGAGAGCTTCCTGACATTGCGTAGAGTGGTGGAAACAGGCTGAGCACGAGAAGGGGCCAAAACCCCATAGAGGTACCACCCTCATATGGTGGAACAGGAGCAGCAGGTACGGCCTTCTTCCTCTTGATGTACAACTTCTTGAACTTGTGCGGCTCCATGGGTAACTCAGAGAAATACCTCTTCATCACATCCTTGATCAGCATCATGATATAGGGTCCATAGGGAATGGTGTTCCCACCAATCATAGCATTTCGCAACTCATGGAAGATAATGTCCATAACATCCACAGTATAAGAATTATAAGGATCCTCATCCTCCTTGCACTGCTTAGCCAATATGAGAATATTGCACAAAGGACTGGTGAGAGCATCATTGTTACCTCCACTCGACATCAAGAAGGACCTAAAGATACGCACTAGATGGTCATAGAGAGGAAGAAGCCCCTCCAGCTTCCCAACAGTAAAACCTGGAGCATACAAATCCACCATATACCTCTCCTTCCGAGGTCTCTCTACCTCATGCACACGGTGACCAATAGGAGAAGTGTTGAAACTGTAACCAAGGAGACTAGCCAATCTGTGGAAAGGAATCTCACATGGAGTGGTCTGAGTCATCCACTTCAGGCAGCAAACAGAGTCGGAGCTGGAACCAGAGTGGACATGAACTGAGTAACGAGCTCGGTGTTGTAAGGGAAAGGGGTCTCCATGAGCTTCACAAGACCAAATCTCTCAATGATACTAGCTGCATCTACAAACTCTTCCTTATCCTTGAGCAAAAGAAACTCGGTAGGATGCATCTCACGGATAGGGAACCTGAAGTCAGAGTAGATGTCTGCATAGATATAAGACTGCTCTAGACACCAGAAGCGAGCATCCTCACAAGTACCATCACGTGGAGTGTTGTACCAATCCTTCTGCCTAATCTGAACAAACTCCTGAGTGCTAATACCGGTCTTATAGTTGGGTTGGGTATCTTTCTTCTTCATGGGTGGCTTTGAGGAGACAGACTTCTTGTGAATAGCTTTCCGGGGAGGGCAAGAATCACCGGGATCCTCGTCGCTAGTCTCCTTGTATGAGGGACGCTTACGAGGACCCAACTTGTCACGACGAGAGCCACCTATGAAGGAGACAATAGATAGAAAGCAATAGGGATGAGTGCACATATGTCAAGCAATGGAGGAAACATACATAAAAACAATAGAAAAGATTCCACGCTATGATCTAGGAAGAATTATAGCAATGATCAAACAAGGGTTGTTCTAAAACGGTACTGCACTTAGCCGGATATTCCGGTAAGAACTGAACCGGATATTCCGGTTCAATACTGGACCGTATATTCCGACAGTACGAAACCAGCACAAGATTTATTCTAATCTAGATTTCAAAACTAGATCGGTGACATGTGAATCAAAACTACTGTATCTAGCATGCATAGGGTACCATAGGGAGCAGTTTCTACCAAGCATTGTCAACAAAAACAAAAATCCATGGAGTGGTATGGTTATGGAACCAAGATTCAATGAGATTGAACTTTACCGGCTTCCATGGATGAAGATACTTGGATGGAAAGGCTCCTGAGGACGAGCGGATCTGGGCAAGAGCTCGAAGATCCCGCGGAGGAAGCAGCCCAGGAGGCCAAGAATTAGTGCGGCGGCGATATGGTGGAGGAGAGGAGTTGGGGAGGAATAAGGCAGGAACTGCCTCTTTCCCGTGCCCCTCCGGAATAAGTGAAATTCGCCGGACCGGATATTCCGGTTCAAGGATGAACCGAATATTCCGCTCCACCCGGATATTCCGGTTCAGAACTGAACCGGAAATTCCAGCTGCCTGATGTTTCGAAACTTCCTAGTTTTAAAGGAATGACAAATGTGCTAGATGGAGTTTGGTTTTAAGGTAGGAAGGCTTAGGATAGAAACACCAAACTGAAAGTAGTACTTATCCCTCTCAAAAGTAAGAATCAAACAAACACAAGACCAATTGAGTGATATTTTCCTACGAAAGAACACTTAGAAGGGAAAAACCATGAAATGCAATGAAATATCAAATAAATCCCAACTAAGATCCAACTCTTCGAAAAGAAGAGGTTGGTGGCATAAGCCACCATGTAAGTGATCATGGTATGCAACCGCGAAGATATATTTTGGGTGCATTGCCAATTCTCAACATTGAAGCTCACAATTCAACATTAGAAATAGAGAGATAACAATGAATTTTTTCTTTGGGAATAATGGGGGGAGGGAGAACCCAATGTGTTAGGATAACACTCCCCCTCTGTCCATGCCTACACTTAAACCCAAACACGTTTCATCTATGGGGGTGTGTGCAAGATCCTCAAGTCAAACTCCTAGAATCAATGATGTTTAGTTCATTCCTCAAGAACATGAATCTTGCATCGTCGAGTGGCTTCGTGAAGATATACGCAAGATTGTCCTTGGTGGGCACATAAGATAGAGAAATATCCCCTCTTGCCACATGGTCTCGGATGAAATGATGGCGAATCTCAATATGCTTCATTCTTGTTTGTTGCACGGGGTTGTAGGCGATATTGATGGCACTTTCATTGTCACACATGAGAGGCACCTTATCCAAATGAACGTCATATTCCTTGAGAGTTTGCCTCATCCATAGTAATTGGGTTCAAGCACTTGCGGCGGCTACATACTCGGCTTCGGCGGTGGAGAGAGATATGCAATTTAGCATCTTGGAAGACCAACTCACCAAATACCTACCAAGAAATTGGAAAGCCAAAGTGGATATGGAAATTCTATCAGTTGCAATTTGGTCATTTAAATCCTGATGGGCCTGCAAAGTGGATATGGAAATCCAAATGTATGTCAAAACATAAATTCTTTGCTTGGCTGATTCTCAAGGATAGGATTAATACAAAGGATATGATCAAAAGAAGAAACTGGAAGATTGAAGGTACAGATCATTGTGTTCTTTGTTGTACACAGTGCAATGAGGACTGGATACATCTGTTCTTTCAATGTGTTTTTAGCTCTCGAATTTGGAATTATTTGCAAATCAGTTGGAGTGATAACACACTTGTGCAAAATCTTGCTGCTGCCAAAAAGTCTTTCAAGGGGCCATGTTTCACTGAGATTGTGATTCTTGCTTGCTGGAATATTTGGAAGCAGAGGAATGGAGTCATTTTTAAATCAGAAAGACATTCCTTTATGGGATGGAAAGTGGGCTTCATGATTGATCTCCTTATGCTTAAGCATAGGTTGAGTGCTGCTGTGGCTGCTGACTTAGCTTTTTGGATTAATTCCTTAATCTAGCCTGGGATAGACTATCTTAGTCTATTTCCATGTATATTTGTACATATTTGTAACTGTAACGCTTGTGGTTGGTAATAAAGGGCTGTGGGGGACTCCCCTGCAGTAGAAAATGTTTCAAAAAAAAAGAAATTGGAAAGCCCCGGAAGTGGACTTCCTATCATCTTGATCACCGGCCCAATCAGAATCCGTGTAGCCCTTGAGAGAAAATTGTGCCCCCTTTGGGTACCACAAACCAAACCTTGGGGTATGAACCAAATACCGAAAGATCCTATGGACCGCCATTAAATGGCTTTCCTTAGGAGCCGCTTGATACCTTGCACACACACCTACACTCAAAACGATATCGGGCCTAGATGCACAAAGGTAAAGCAAAGAACCAATCATAGAACGGTACAAATTTTGGTCCACATCTTTACCCTTTGGGTTACGTGATAGGTGGCACTTGACTTGCATAGGAGATGGCTTGATCTTTGCATTTTGGAAATTAAACCTCTCGATCATGTCTTGGGTATACTTGGCTTGAGAAATGAAAGCCCCTCGAGCCAATTGCTTGATCTCAAAGACAAGGAAGAATTTAACCTCTCCCATCATAGACATCTCGAACCTGTCAGTCATAAGCTTAGAGAACTCATTATTGAAATCTTGGTTAGTTGAGCCAAAGATAATATCGTACACATAGAGTTGACATATGAAAAGCACTCCCTTTACCCTCTTAGTGAAGAGAGTGGGGTCGATATTCGCAACTTCAAAACCACGATCATCCAACAACTCTCTAAGGTGCTCATACCACACACGTGGTGCTTGTTTAAGTCCATAGAGAGTCTTATCGAGCTTGTAGACATGGTTAGGGAAGTTGAGATTCTCGAACCCCGGAGGTTGCTTAACATATACCTCCTCTTTAAGTGGACCATTCAAGAAAGCACTTTTGACATCCATTTCTTGCAATTTGAAGTTATGCGAAGAAGCATAAGCAAGGAGGATGCAGATGGACTCAAGGCGAGCCACGGGAGCATAGGTTTCATCAAAGTCAATGCCTTAAACTTTAGTGTCACCTTGAGCTACCAATCTTGCCTTGTTCCTTATGACAATGCCATGCTCATCTTGCTTGTTCTTGAATATCCACTTAGTGCCAATAACATTGTGGCAATCTTTAGGCTTCTCAACTAATCTCCAAACCTTGTTGCGCTCAAAATTATTGAGCTCATCATGCAAAGCTTCAACCCAATCAGAGTCCTCAAGAGCTTCAAACACTTTCTTTGGCTCCACCGTAGATATGTGAGCTTGATGCTCACTAAAATGTGTCAATTGCCTTCTTGTGGATTTTCTAGCTTGAACATCTTACAAGACCTTGTTGTCTTGGACATCAATTAGCTTCAAAGCTCTTCTTATCCTTATAGCACGACGGGCTTCGATCTCCTCATTATTGCGAGGAGGGATCACTTGATCATCTTGATCGTTTGGGTCCCCGTCTTGACCAACTTGGCCTTGATCATCATCATCATCATCAACAATACCTTCAACACTCGCTTCAACTTGACGAGAGGAGGATGAGGATGGTTGATCTTGGCCTTGACCTTGACTAGCATGAATGATAGGAGTGGTTGCATCTTGCGTAGTAACTTGGTCAATAAGAGGAGGGTCTTCAACATGTTCTTGGTTAGGTGCAACACTTGGCTCCTTAGCTTGTTCTTCTATTGTAGAGGAGGGCTCCACTTGAGTAGAGCATAGTCCTTCTCGAGTCGCCATAAGGTGTCCCTCAATGGGGCAGAAAAATCCCACACCCATCCTTCCTATGGCTTCTTGAGGCATTTCAACATCTAGATTAGAAACGTGAAATTGCGCCACTTGGGAGCCATCATTTTCCTCGAAAACCACACTACAAGATTCTATGAAAATCCGTGAGGCTTTGTCAAAGACTCTATAAGTGTGGGATTCGGCACCGTAACCAACAAATATACCCTCAATAGTTTTGGATTAAAATTTAGACAACCTAACACCCTTGATAAAAAAAGCACTTACAACCGAATACACGGAAGTAGGAGACGTTGGCTTGTTGCTGGTGAGGATCTCATATGGAGTCTTTTCCAAGCCCTTGCAGATGTAGAGGCGGTTGGAGGAGTGGCAAGCGGTGGATATGGCATCGGCCCATAAATATTGGGGAGAAGAAAACTCCGCCAACATGGTCCTTGCCATATCCAAGAGAGTGCGATTCTTCCTTTCGGCAATACCATTTTGTTGAGGAGTGTAAGTGGCGGAGTTGTCGGGGGGTTACCCCCAAGTAGGGTAAAGGCAAGTGGTAAAGGCGGCTTACAGAAGAGAGGTTTGGTCGAGTAGCCGACTACCTGGTACTCGCTACCCGGTCGACTGCTACTCGGTCTCACCTCAAGATGACCAGAAGGAGATATCAATCAAGTTCTATCCTTTCGAGTAGAAGAGTTGGCCCGAGTACAATTGGCGGGAACAATTGGCGGGAACCTACTCGGGCCAGAAAGTCAAAGGAGCCGTTCTGACACAGGATCCCGCGTATCCTGGGTCCGTACTTGGCAGCATTCGAACTACTGTTCATCTGGGACCGGCCTGCCTGACAGTGACAGCATGGAAGCAGGCCGTGGCAGGATAAGGGGGGCCTACTCTGTGCCTAGGTACAGTGATACCAGTCTGTCCCCTAGTTTTGCCCAACGACTTTCCAGATGAAGCCAAGGTTAGGAACCAAAGCTGTCAGCGGGAACCCGGAAGAAGGACGGTGTGCACACTATGTCGACACTTGTCCATGTTTGGACGTATCCGGCTGGGCACCAGGTATATAAGGTGCCCCGCCGCCTCCTGCGTGAGGAGAGAACACATGCTCACATTGAACCCTAGGAACCCTAAGTTCTTAACCTAGCCCTACTCGGAAAGAGGAGAGTGGCTACTCGGTAGCGATATCATTTGTACTGTGGCTACTCGGAGAAACATCATAATACATACAGAGAGGCAGGAGTAGGGGTTTTACCTCCTCACGAGGGCCCTGAACCTGGGTAGATTGTGTTGTTTGCAGTGTATTGTTCTTACTTCACGCGGCTACTCGTCGCGTGATCCCTCCCCGGACACCTCCAGCGTCCTTCGTCCCCACATCTTTAGCCATCCCATGGCATCTGCGGTGACACCACCACGACAGTTGGCGCCCACCGTGGGGCAACCAGCGGCGCTGGCTGGAGTTTCTGTTCGGACGGGATCTTCTTCAGCGGAGCGCGTGGTCTGTGGCCTTGTCCACAGATTCGGCTCCTTCGACTTCGTCACTGACAACGCCGGCTGTTTCGGCGGCATGGCCATGCCTGAGGGCGGCACGGTGATCTCCTTCGGCTCTCATCTCGTCTACGTCGCCACCGTCGCCAACCCCGCGTACCCTGAGCTGGTGCATGACGCGGAGGATCCTCCCGCGGTGATTGCTGCTCGCGGAAGGCCCGCATGCAGCTCTGCGAGCTGCGCTGAGGTGATGGTGACGGGTTTGGCGGCAAACACTGGCGCAGCTGCTACTGGCGCTGCGGCCGTCGTCGAGGAGGTTGATGAACCGCCTGCTGGTGGCAGGACCCACCGGCCTTACGAGAGGGAGAACAACTTGCCACCTTCCACGTCTACGGTCATTCCCGCGTCGGCTGCGCGAACCGGTATGCCCACTCCCACCGACATCGAGCTCCTAGCCGCGAGGGAGCAGCTCGAGCGGCAACGCCAGGAGCTGCTTGCCGAGCAGGCAGAGTTGGAGAAGATCAGGCTCGAGCTGAGTTTAGACCAGCTCGAGTACAACAAGGCTCACGGCTTCACGCCAGTCGCCAGGAGGCCTAGCAGAGTAGGCGCGACGCGGCGTAACTTGGGTGTTGAGATGGCAACGGTCGCGGAGGTGCCCGCTCAGTCCGCCACCGCGAACACCTTCACGAGGCCAAGGTATAGTACACCCGCCAAGACGCTCAGAGCTGCAGAGGTCGTGGCTGCCGAGTTGCCGCGCCTGGATGGAGAGGCGCGTCTCAGGCAGCAGGAGAGGCTCAACGAGTTGGTGTTGGAGGCCGCTAGGCAGAACGAGGAGTTCCGGAAGGCCAACCCGGGAGCTGGAGCTTCGCAAGTGGTTCACTCGCACGCGGCTAGATCTAACGACCAGGCCTCGTCTCCGCATCCTAGCCGCGAGAAGAGCCGCAGCGGGCGCTCGGGTAGAGACAGGCAAATGCAGGTGTATGACCCGGCTGCTGCCGCGAAACAGGTTGCTGTGCCGCAGCAGCCCGGGCAGGAACACAACGCTGCAAGAGCAGGCTCTCAAGCCCATCAAGCTCAAAGCCGTGCCCGAGAAGCCGCGCGTCCGGGTTCTTCTCGGCAACCCGCAGCTCAGCCTACTCGGCAGAGGCAGCAGCCGCGCCCAGTGGCACCAGTCGCCAACCCGGTGGAGCAGCCCGCAGCTATGCAGGTGGATAGGTATGATGATGGCTACTCGGCTATGGAGATGGCTGGTTATGACATCCATGACCGCGTCGGCGAGCGCGTGTTGGCGCCTGGAGATGCAAGGCACCAGCTGGATCGTATCAGCTTGTCGGCGCGGCTTGAGAGCACGGGTCCTCCTGGCCCCGAGTGCTTTGGCCCGCGCATCATGAACGAGCCTTCCGTGAAGGGCTTCCAACTTGCAAGAGGCACCAAGAGCTACAATGGCAGCACCAAGCCTGAAGATTGGCTCAACGATTATGTCACCGCGGTTCATATCGCGAATGGCAACAGGAGATGGGCGGTGTGCTATGTGCCGCAGATGCTAGAGGGTCCAGCTCGCACTTGGCTCAACAACTTGCCCAAGAACAGCATTAACTGCTGGCTGGACTTCTCGGATGCCTTCATCAGCAACTTCACGAGTACATACAAGAGGCCGAATAGGCCCCAGCAGCTGTCAGCTTGCAGGCAGCGAGAAGACGAGACGGACCGCGAGTATCTTACTCGGTGGAGCACCTTGAGGAACACCTGTGAGGGTGTGAATGAAGCACATGCCATCACTTGGTTTGCGCAGGGTTGCCGACATGGCAGCATGCTTTGGCAAAGATTGCAGAGGGAGATGCCGAACACTCTGGCGGAGACCATCAAGATTGCGGATCAGTACGCACTCGGTGATCCCACTCAGCCACTGATGGACTCCTCTGAGCCGAGAAGAAATTTCAACAACAGCAAGCGCAACGAGTTCCGCAACAAGCGCCGAGTAGATACTCGGTATGATCCTGAGGAGGTGAATGCAGTGAATGTCGGAGGCGGTGGTGGCCAAAGGCAGAAACCTGCTGGAGCCTACGGGCAGAACCAGAACCAGGGCCAGGGCAACAAGAAACCGTTCCGCACTGCGCAGTCGGGTAGCGGGAACTCCGAGCAGCCGAAGAAGTTTGTCTTCGATGACATGAAGGATGGCCCATGCAGCTTTCACACCCATCATCCCTCGAGGCCCGCTAACCACACTACTCGGCAGTGCGAATGGTGGGATGTGATCAAGAGTGATGGCTTGCCTCCTCCTCCTCCCCTGCCAGCCGCCAATGCTACTGTTCAGCCTACTCGCGCACCTGCAGCTCGGCCGCCAGTGTACCCGAGAAGAGAGAATGTCAACCAGGTGGCTTTAGGAGCCAACCAGAACTTCAACAATGAGAGATACCGCAACAACAACAACAACAACAACTACAACCGCAACAGCAACAACAGAGGCAACAACAACGACTACCAGGGCAACAACAATCGCAACAATGGCAACAATGGGGGCAATGGCTCCAACCAGTACCAAGAGCACCATGAGAGCTACATGATCTTCACTTCTGAGGCAGTCGACAAGCAGTCACAGCACAGGCGGGCCATGGAGGTCAATGCAGTGATTCCTGCTGTTCCTCACTACATGTACTGGTGCGACCAGGAGATCAGGTGGTCCCGAGTAGATCATCCCAAGGTGATGCCCAATCCGGGTACCTATGCCTTGGTGCTGGATCCTACTTTCCTGGGTCCCGAGAAGAATTTGAGGTTCAGCAAGGTGCTAATCGACAACGGCAGCAGCATCAACATTGTGTACAAGGACACACTCGAGAAGCTTGGCCTGGCCGAGAACATGATGCTGCCCAGCAAGACCACCTTCCACGGCATTGTGCCCGGGATCTCGTGCAACCCGATTGGCCGAGTGTGGATTGATGTGCTATTCGGTACCCGGGAGAACTGCCGCACAGAGCGCTTGCAGTTCGAGGTGGTGGATCATCAGAGTCCCTATCATGCTCTACTCGGCAGGCCTGCTCTGAGCAAGTTCATGGCATCTACCCATGTTGCATACTTGAAGATGAAGATCCCTGGTCCCAATGGCATAATCACTATCGCTGGCGACTACAAGAAGTCCATGGAGTGTGCCTCAGCTAGCTCCAAGCTGGCAGAGTCGATGGTGATCGAGGCCGAGAAGAAGAAGATGTACGAGGTGGTGGCCATGGCTCAGTCCGCACAAGCTGGCGCACAAGGTGTGCCGAGTACCCAGCATGGTACTGCTTTCCAAGCTGCCAAGGAGACCAAGACAGTCCAGGTCGACCCCGAGTTCCCCGACCGCGTAGCCATCATTGGCTCCGGGTTGGAGGAGAAATAGGAAAGCGCGCTCATCCACTTCCTCCGTGAGAATCGGGATGTGTTCGCCTGGACCAATGAAGATCTACCAGGAGTCCCGAGGGAGTTGGTTGAGCACTCTTTGCATGTGCGTCCTGACGCCAAGCCCGTGAAGCAGGCTATGCGCCGTTTCGGAGATGAGAGAAGGAAGGCCATCGGTGATCAGATCACCAAGCTGCTGATAAGTAACTTCATCATGGAAGTGCTGCATCCGGATTGGTTAGCCAACCCGGTCATGGTCGAGAAGAAAAAGGAAGATCCCAAGGCTGCCACTGCATGGCGCATGTGCGTCGACTACACCGACTTGAACAAGGCATGCCCCAAGGATCCTTTCCCGCTACCCCGCATCGATCAGGTGATCGATTCCACTGCTGGTTGTGAACTGTTGTCTTTCATAGATGCCTACTCTGGTTTCCACCAGATTGCACTCAACCCTGCTGATCAAATAAAGACTGCTTTCATTACCCCGTACGGGGCTTATTGCTATCGTGTCATGTGTTTTGGCTTGAGGAATGCGGGTGCAACCTATCAGAGATGCATGCAGAAATGCTTGCACGACCAGCTCGGCAAGAATGTGCAGGTGTACGTAGATGACATTGTCATCAAAACGAATAAAACACATACTCTGCTTGCCGACCTGGAGGAAACCTTTGCTAACCTACGCAAGTACAAAATGAAACTGAACCCGAGTAAGTGCACCTTTGGCGTACCGGCTGGAAAGCTACTCGGTTTTCTGGTTTCTAGTCGGGGCATTGAAGCCAATCCTTCTAAGATAAAAGCTATTGAGAGCATGTCTTTACCGAGATCACTGAAAGATGTGCAGAAATTCACGGGTTGTTTGGCATCTCTGAGCCGTTTTCTGGGCCGAATGGGCGAGAAGGCCTTGCCTCTGTACCAGCTGATGAAGAAAAGTGACAAGTTTGTCTGGACTCCGCAAGCGGACGTGGCATTCAACGAGCTGAAAGCAATGCTGGCTAGCGCTCCCGTCTTGGCTAGTCCGCTACCCAAGGAGCCTATGCTGCTGTACATTGCTGCGACTAACCGAGTAGTCAGCGTGGTGATAGTGGTGGAGCGAGAAGAAGAAGGCAAGAGTGTGCAGCGCCCAGTCTATTACCTCAGTGAAGTGCTGTCCAGTTCCAAGCAAAACTATCCGCACTACCAGAAGATGACATATGGTGTGTACCTGGGCGCCAGGAAGCTGAAACATTATTTCCAGGAGCACCCCATCACTGTTGTGAGTTCTGCTCCCATCTCGGATATCATGGGTAACAAGGAGGCGAGTGGCAGAGTAGCCAAGTGGGCGATTGAGCTAGCCGCGTACGCTCCCGCGTATGCGAGAAGAGAAGCAATCAAGTCTCAGGTCCTGGCAGAGTTTCTTGTGGACTGGGCCGAGATGCAGTATGAACCTCCTGCTCCAGTTTCCAACTATTGGAGGATGCATTTCGATGGCTCGAAAGTGAAGGAAGGCCTTGGTGCTGGTGTCGTGCTCACGTCACCCAAGCGAGATCAGCTCAAGTATGTGCTGCAGATTCATTTCAAGGCATCCAACAATGTAGCCGAGTACGAGGCAGTGGTGCATGGTTTGCGAGTGGCAAAGGAGGTTGGCGTGCAGCGCATTATATGCTATGGCGATTCAGATCTGGTGGTGCAGCAAGTCTCAGGGACCTGGGATGCTTTGGATGCCAACATGGCATCGTATCGTTTCCTGGTGCAGTCGATGACTGGGTTCTTCGAAGGCTGTGAGTTTCAGCACATTCACCGAGCAGAGAACAAAGCAGCGGACGAGCTATCCAAGTTGGGATCTTCTCGGCAGTCCATCCCGGCAGGGATTGCCTTAGAGCATTTGAGGAAGCCATCCATCAAGCCTTCCCCCAACTCGGAATCCATCTTTGTTCCTTCTCTGCCAAGTGAAGAATCTGACCCAATGGAGATTGACTGGGAGAGTGCTGCAGGGAACCCGGGGACTGCCGTCCTCTACTCGGGGACTGCCATTCCCTACTCGGGGACTGCCACTCCCTACTCGGGGACTGCCACTCCTTACTCGGGGACTGCCACTCCGTACTCGGGGACTGCCGCCCTCAACCCAGAGGCTGTCGCATTCATTGAAGAAGTTCTCGCCAATCGGTCTGGGCTGCAAAGAAGCGCTCCTACTCCTCCTGTGCAACCGCAAGAGCCTGTCCCAATGGAACTGGACGAACCAGTGTTTCCCATACGGGAGACACCGAGTTGGGCTATGCCCATATTATCCTTTCTAAGGGACGGCACTTTACCTGAAGATGAGGTGACTGCGAGGCAGATTCAGAGAAGGTCCAAGGGCTACACTATAGTCCGAGATGTGCTGCACAAGAGAAGTGCCACTGGTGTGCTGCAACGTTGTGTGAGCCCGGAAGAGGGAGAAGAAATTCTGGTGGAGATACACCAAGGAGAATGTGGGCATCACGCCTCATCTCGGGCTTTGGTCAAGAAAGCTTTTCGGCATGGCTTCTACTGGCTCACTGCACTGCAGCAAGCTGAAGATATTGTGAGGAAGTGCAACGGCTGCCAGATGTTCGCAAGTAAGATTCACATGCCTGCTTCCGAGTTGAAAACAATTCCTATCACATGGCCATTTGCTGTTTGGTGCTTGGATATGGTTGGTCCTTTCAAGCCGGCTAAAGGCAATATGACACATATTTTGGTCATGGTGGACAAATTCACCAAGTGGATTGAGGTGAAACCTATTCGGAAGTGCGATGGGGTCACAGCTGTGAAGTTCGTGAAGGATGTGATCATGAGATATGGCTACCCGCACAGTATCATCACCGACAACGGCACCAACTTTGCAGAGGGGGCAATGGTGCGATTCTGCAGAGATAAGCATATCCGACTAGATGTTGCGTCAGTCGCGCACCCTGCCTCCAATGGGCAAGTTGAGAGAGCAAATGGAATGGTACTGGCAGGCATAAAGCCAAGGCTGATTGAGCCATTGCTGAAAACACCTGGGTGTTGGCTAGAAGAGTTGCCAGCGGTGTTGTGGAGTCTAAGGACTACCCCTAACCGGTCAACCGGCTACACGCCATTCTTCTTGGTATACGGGGCTGAGGCCGTGTTGCCAATAGACTTAGAGCATGACTCCCCCCGAGTAGCCCTCTACACTGAGGTGGAGGCGAGAGAAGCTCGAGAAGACGACGTTGACCTGCTTGAAGAAGCAAGAGAGCTGACTCTGTCACGTTCGGCTATCTACCAGCAAAACCTGCGGCGTTATCATAGCCGAAAGGTGAACCCAAGGGTTTTCCGAGAAGGAGACATGGTCCTTAGGCTGGTGCAGCGCACAGCCGGGATGCACAAGTTGTCTCCTCCTTGGGAAGGGCCTTTTATCGTGAGCAAAGCGCTGCACAATGATGCATACTACCTTGTAGATGTGCGCCCATCGCAGGCGAACAGGGCAGATAAAGCTGGAGAGGAAACCAAGCGCCCTTGGAATGTAGCTCTACTTCGTCGTTTTCATTCGTAAGCAAAGATGTGTATGTACCCTCTTATCCGAGTTGAAATTCTACTCTGCAATCTGAAATTGTTCTCGGGGACTGCCCTCGCCCAAAATTGCTCTAAGTGTTTTTACTCGGCTTGACTCTTTGTCTATCCGGTTGCTCCACTTCAGAACTCATAAGTGCATTGAGTACTGTGTTTAAACCTATATGCCAACTCTTCGACTATGCTGCTGTCCGAAACCCGGCTTCATGGCAAGCAAGAGAACAAGCAAAAGGTCAATGAGCACACGAAAATCGCTAAGGAAGAAAGAGTGCAGGAACCGAGTAGATTGTTTGTTACTTTTGTTCCCTGTTTTCGTCTTCTCGGCTAAGTGGTGGGCTGCGTTACCATGATTGTTTCCAGCGGCTAAGAATTTGCAGCTCTACTCTTTGATTCTTGTGACTCGAATACCAAAAAAGCAACAAGTTGCGGGTAGAGCAGAGATGAAAAGATAGGGTGAATAAGGAAAGCAACTCGGGGACTCGCATGGAAACGCAACTCGGCATTGAGCCAGTGTTGCTCGAATTGATTAATGTCGAAATAAACAGAGTGGGCATAAAAACTGAGTAGCAAGCGAAACAAAGATAGTCTATTACATCTGCTCCCGGCATCCCGGGGATCTGATAAGTTTTCGAGTAAAAAAGTTTGCAGGTAAAGTTATGTGGAGGTGGCAGTGTTGTCAGTGCTGGCATTGGCTGCTGCATCTTCCGTGGTGGCCCTGGCTGCCGCATCTTCCTCAGCGCTGGCGTGGGTGGCATCCGCATCCGACTGGATGGTGGAGGACTCGTTCATCTCGACGTCCTGCTCGGTGGTAGCCGGGTCGGAAGTGGCCGTGGCCACCGAGATGGGCCCTGGAGCTGTAGAGGAACCGGAGGCTAGGCCGGGGGCTGGCATCGTGTCGTCAAGAGCGGCTCCTGAAGAGGTGCCGAAGTCGAGTGGGGCGGTGTCGATGTGCTCGGCCTCCTCATCGCTACTCGAGATGGCCGTGCCTTTCCCTTTCCCGGCCTCGCTCCTGGGGGAATCAAAGAAGCCCGACTCCAGGTCGGAGTCTGTCTCCTCATCTTCCTCCTCCTCGTCCTCCTCCACCTCGGTGTCGGGTTCGGGGGGGCCGTCGATGTAGATCTCCGTCTCAGCGCACTCCGCCACTCCATACGCGATCGATTTGCGCGTGGCCACGCAGTCGGAGTCCGTCTCCCACTTGGAGTTGTCGCGCTTCCCGCGGATGCGTTGCATGTCAAGATTTTCATACCAGGAGGCGATGCAAAGAAGCATCAAGTCCGCGCCTGCCCGAGCTCCAGAAGCGCGCCATTTCTTCAACTCGGCCTTCACATTCTGCAGCTTGAGTGCGAGGCCCCGAATGGTTGTTGGCTCAGGTTCCTCAAGCCAGAAGAGCTTATGAAGCTCAAAGCCCACGCGCACGAGGTCAGAACCAACGGCGGCTAGGCGCTGGAACTGGCTTCGCATCACCAGCATGCTATCTTCAATTTCGGCCCTGGTGTCCTCTGGCTCGCCATTCGCAGCACGTGTTGCTTGGGCCTTGGCCAGAGCGGGCACGCAGGAAGAAATAATGGCAGGAAAGATTTCTGGGAAAGCAAGTAGGAAATTCAGAATCAGAGAAGAAAAGAACCGGGTAGAGGAAGAACCGAGAAGAAATTTGACCGAGAAGTGAAGGATGCAGAGAAGAGAAAGCTTACTCTTAAGCTCGATGCGCAGCGCCTGCAGCTGGGTCTTCCAGGATTCTTCATTGGATATGTGCTTATCCTGGATCTGGCGCAGAGTATCCAACTGAGCGAAGTACCCAGCATTGGATTTCTTCAATGTTTCGCACTCCGGCTCTAGGGCCTTGATCTTGGCTTTGAGGGTTGTCTCCGCTTTGGTCTTCTCGGCAATCACTCTGTCCTTCTCTTCACTAACTGTAACATCATCCTGGAGTGCTGTCCGCAGCTGGGTTTGCAGTTCCGCCACCTCTGCGGTGTGGTCCTTCACCAACTCAACAGCCTGGTCGGACAGCTGCTTCTGCACCTCCTCCGGTTTGACGCAGTCCTGGTGTTCCTCAACAAACAGTTTGTGATCTTCTGAAAAGAGCAAGGCACGGTTAGCAGAGAAGCAAAGGAGATAGGCACAAGAATGATGTCGGGTAGACGGCTACTCACCTTCTAGCTTCTTGATGGTGGCCTCGGCGTTCTCCACAAACGCACGGCACTTCTCGTGCTCCTCAGCCAAGTTCTTCAGGTTCTCTGCAGAGTAGGAAAGGTTAGCGCAAAAGAAAGCAGACGCGGGCGTAAACAAGAAACGCAGTAACCGCATGGCTAAAAGTGTACCTTTCACTTCAGCCAGTTGCTGAGTGCTGTCGTTGGCATTCTTGCTCGCAGCCTCCGCATCTGCCTTCTCCTTCTCCAATGCAGCGATTCGCCTCCTAGCGATAGAGTGATTCCAGAGTAGCACGCGGTATAAGTTGGTCCGCTTCAGGACGCTATCCTGAGAAGCGAGAAGAAAACAAATTAGACAGAGCAGAAAAGATTCAACCCGAGTAGGAGGCTACTCGGAGAGTATCCGCCTACTCGGCCAGAATCTCGGGGACTGGGTGATGGTAAAGAAGAATGAAGGCGAATAGAAGAGAAGAAAAATTCAACTCAGAGAAGGACAAGTGAAACTTACTGCATAAGCTTGCTCGATGTCCTCGGCGTTCTTGCGGTGCAGGAACATCTTGGCGGCGAGAGTGGCAGTCTCGGTGGAGACGGTCATGGGCTTGTATCCCAGATCCACTTTGTTCCACTCGACGCGCATGTGGTCAATTGTGCCGAGACCAAGACCGTGCCAGTTGTCCGTGCCGAGAACCTTGCTGTCCCATTTGGCGTCGATATAGCCAATGGTATCCAGCACCTGCTCGAGGCTCCGGGATCTTATCGCTGGATCTTGGACTCCCCGAGAAGCAATAGTGACGGACTGGTTCTGGTTTGGATCTGGGGGAGGGGAGTTCCTGGCTACGGCCTTTCGTCCCCTCAGAAGGGCAAGCTGCTTGTCCTGGGGAGAGAAGCCAATTATGTTTTGCTGGCTAACCTTAACCATGTAATCCGGGAAGCAAGGTTGGCCAGCGGCGATGGCGGCGGCAGCGGTCGCAGTGGCAACCGGGCCGGATTCTCGAATCACCAGTGCTCCACCCGAGGCTGGCGGCGGCATTTGATTCTGATCTCTGGCCCGTTTCTTCGCCTTCTCTTTTTCGGCTCTCTGCTTCTCGGGATCTTCGAGTTTCTTTCCCTCAGCTCTCGCCTTCGCCTTCTCGGCGGCTTCCTTCTCGGCTGCTTCTTTCTCGGCCTCGGCCTTCTCGGCGGTTTCCTTCTCGGCTGCCTCTCTTTCAGCCTCGGCCTTCTCGGCAGCTTCTTTCTCGGCTGCTCTTCTGTCAACTTCATCCCTCAGGGCGTCTAGGGCCTGTTGCCTGGCTGGGTCCCGGTTCTGTGGCACTGAGGAGGAAACTAGCGGTGTGGTGCCTTGAACGATTGGAGGCACCACGGAACCGTCACCTTGCGCGGCATCGGGCTGGGCGCTAGTCGGCGAGGCGCCTGTGTGCACGTCGCTCAGTGGATAGGCGTCTGCCATGGTGGCATCCGTGGTGGTGGCGTCCTCTACGCGCCGCTCGCTAGAGGGATTCTCTTGTGCGGCAGCCTCGGTGGTGGGCTGCTCTTGCTCTGCGTCTGGCTGCTCGTGGGTGGCGGTGTCATGCATCTCCTGGTCCTGATCCTCCTCGGCATTGCAGGCCGGAGGAGAAGGCGCTCTGTCCTGATGAGCAGCAGTGTCCTGTGCTGCTGACGACGCACGGTTCTGCTGTTCTGTTTCTGCTCCCTGGATGTTGGTGGCGTCATCCTCCTCATCGTCGAGATTGATCAGAGGTACTGGCGCTTTGTTGGCTTGGTCGGGCGCGAGAACGGCATTCGCGTCCATGGCAGGGCTGCCGAGAAAGAAAGTATCAGAAGTTAGAAGGAGATTGGGGAAAACACCACAGCGCGGGAGGAGAGACGGTCGAGAAGAGAACTTACGCAGTGGTGGAAGGGAGCTTTCGCCTTAATCTCTTCACGACTGTCTTGGTCGGTTTCGGCTTCTCGACTGGCTTCTTCTTCTTGGCTGGAGGTCCTTGGGCGTCACTGCCAGTCCGCTTGCGGGTGTTGGGGGCTGCGACGGACAGAGGTTTGACGACAAGGACCGCATCGTCCTTGTCCTCGTCATCGCCCTCGTCCTCGCTCTCGTAAGCAGCTTCATCTACGAGTCCGAGAAAAGAAAAGAAGAAAATTAGGAACAGCAAGCAAGGGATTGACGCTTCTCGCAAGCAAGCAAAGTGAGTGCGTTGTTACCTTCGAAGTCATCTTCAGACCAATCGCGAAGAGACGATTCGGCCTCGCGTTTCTCCGTCGTTGGGGAGCGTGGGAGGTTGATCTGATCCGCGGCATCGAAAGAGGGCACATCGTCCTCCTCGCGATCGGCAGAGAAGTTGCCGTCGAAGCGCTCGCAGCTTTCAATTTTCTGGCGAGTAAGGACCTGAAAGACAGAGAAGGGTCACAGATTAGCCGAGTATCGAGAAGGAATTCTACTCGGATAGGCGTGCAAACACAAAGCACACTAAGCCTAGGCAGCTCACTGATTGTTTCTACTCGGATAGGCGTGCAGATACAAAGCATATGAGGCCTAAACATGATTGTAGAGTATCCTACACGGAAAGGCGTGCAGGCGCAAAGCACACTAAGCCTAAGAATCGTTCCCGAGTAGGCTACCCGACAAGGCGTGCAAATACAAAGCACATTAAGCCTAGGAGATTCGGCTAAGTATCCTACTCGGTGCAGAAGGCAATTGCTACTCGCGGCAAGAAGAAGAGTTATCTACTCGGAAAGCATATGCAGAAACAGAGTAAGGAGAACGTACCCGCTCAATCGGCTTCGTGCGGCTGTACGGGACGAACCCGTACTGCCAATGATCGCTGAGGCTCGTCATCAAGATGGCCCTTGCGTGCCCAGGAACATCAATGTTGTCGATCTCGATGGTTGTCGTCCTGGTGCAGTCTCGGGGGCCTCCCATGTAGCACATGAGATGGCAGCGCTCCTGCAGAGGCAGCACTCGGCGCTGGATCCAGCAAGCCACCGGATCGTCATTCTTGAGGCCTTGCTCTATCAGCCAGCCAAGCCTGTTCTCTATCTCGATGGCGTTGTCGTCGTTGGCGGGCTTCTCTTTCCAGTTCTTCTGAGTGGGAGCACGGAGGCTCCAGGCGGGAAGGTTGATCCTGTCGTGTACCTGGGCTCCTTCGGCGGCGGGAATGTTCTTGACATAGAAAAATGTCTTCTGCCACAGTCGAACGGAGTCCAGCCCCTTGATACGGGGGTGGTTCGTCCCGGTCCGCTGTATCATCATGGCGCAGCCGGTGTCGGTTGCGCGGCCGGCCACGCCCGCGCTGTCCTTCTTCCCGACAGTCTGCTGGCGGAGGTGGAAGTACCTCAGCCAGGTTTCCGACGTCGGGTGGATGCCGAGGAAAGCCTCGCACACCACGGCGTGGTAGGCGAGGAAGACGACGGCATTCGGCGGCAGATGATGCATCTGAAGGCCGAAGTGGTCGAGAAACTTACGGAGGAACTCGGAGGCCGGCAGTCCGAAGCCGCGCTCGAAGTGCGACATGAAGACGACGCGCTCACCCTCCCGCGGAGTTGGCACGACTTCATTGTCAGGCGCCCGGCACTCCACGCCGGGAGGAACTCGCCTGGTATTAACGAGCCAGGCGAAATCCTCACTGGTAACGATTGAGCCCGCCCAGCCGGCTTTGGCCATTGTTGCGGGTAGGAGGAGTGGAAGAAATTGGACGGAGCGGTTGGGCGAATTGAGTCCGCGGCGGCGCGAGAGCTTGCGCGGCGGCGGAGAGCTCGGTGGCGGAGGAAAGCAGAAGACGAAAGGGGAATAGTGCAAGGGAAGGGGAAAAGGAAGTTACCGGCGGGGGTATTTATACCCTCTCCGCGATTTTACCGTTACCGTCGGCTTAGTGGGATCAATCGTGGCCATGATTGCTGTGTGGTGGGGCCTGTGGCCGAATAGAAACGCACGGAAGCGCGGAACGCGCGCGTAACGGCCACAGTAGATCCCACGATCAGATCGTGGCCTATTATTACGATTGATGGGACATAACGAGCCGGTGGGCCCGCCCCGTGAAAACTGGGCGCGTGGCACGATGTGTCGTGGGCAGCGAAACGACAGGGTCGTGGATGCTTGACACGCGTCCGGCTGCGGCACGGACGGCTGGATGGTACTCTGCGCTGCAACGGCTCAATTCAAGAAAATTCTCTAAGTCTTTTTACTCGGCTACAGAGTAGAAAGCAAGTGCTACTCGGAAGACAAGAGACAGAGGATACTTGTCAGAGTGCTACTCGGAGGCCGTTTACTCGACATCTTGAGGTTCAAGGGCTATGAGGCAAAAATTGGTTTTAAGCTGGCAGAGCCTAGTGAACGAGTTCGCAAGACTCAACCAGCTTCGGGGACTGCTGTCGGGGGGTTACCCCCGAGTAGGGTAAAGGCAAGTGGTAAAGGCGGCTTACAGAAGAGAGGTTTGGTCGAGTAGCCGACTACCTGGTACTCGCTACCCCGGTCGACTGCTACTCGGTCTCACCTCAAGATGACCAGAAGGAGATATCAATCAAGTTCTATCCTTTCGAGTAGAAGAGTTGGCCCGAGTACAATTGGCGGGAACAATTGGCGGGAACCTACTCGGGCCAGAAAGTCAAAGGAGCCGTTCTGACACAGGATCCCGCGTATCCTGGGTCCGTACTTGGCAGCATTCGAACTACTGTTCATCTGGGACCGGCCTGCCTGACAGTGACAGCATGGAAGCAGGCCGTGGCAGGATAAGGGGGGCCTACTCTGTGCCTAGGTACAGTGATACCAGTCTGTCCCCTAGTTTTGCCCAACGACTTTCCAGATGAAGCCAAGGTTAGGAACCAAAGCTGTCAGCGGGAACCCGGAAGAAGGACGGTGTGCACACTATGTCGACACTTGTCCATGTTTGGACGTATCCGGCTGGGCACCAGGTATATAAGGTGCCCCGCCGCCTCCTGCGTGAGGAGAGAACACATGCTCACATTGAACCCTAGGAACCCTAAGTTCTTAACCTAGCCCTACTCGGAAAGAGGAGAGTGGCTACTCGGTAGCGATATCATTTGTACTGTGGCTACTCGGAGAAACATCATAATACATACAGAGAGGCAGGAGTAGGGGTTTTACCTCCTCACGAGGGCCCTGAACCTGGGTAGATTGTGTTGTTTGCAGTGTATTGTTCTTACTTCACGCGGCTACTCGTCGCGTGATTCCTCCCCGGACACCTCCAGCGTCCTTCGTCCCCACATCTTTAGCCATCCCATGGCATCTGCCGTGACACCACCACGACAGGAGTATTGATGACAAAAATGCCTTCATCACTAAGGAATTCATTCAAAGTGTAGTTCTTGAACTTCGAACCATTATCACTCCTAATAGCCATGATTTGCACATTGTTTTGATGTTGCACTTGGTTGGAGAAGTCGATGATGGTTTGTTGAGTCTCACTCTTGCACTTGAAGAAATAAACCCAAGTGTATCTTGAATAGTCATCGACAATCACCAAGCAATACTTCTTGCCTCCAAGACTTGCCTCGGGCACGGCACCAAAGAGATCAACATGGAGAAGCTCCAAGATCCTCTTTGATGAAATGATAGTCTTGGCCTTGTGCGAGATATCATGCATCTTTCCTTTAACACACGACCTACAAACGCAATCTTTTAAAAAGGAAACATTTTCTTTTAGTCCGACAATAAGGACACCTTTGTGAAGACTTCGCAAAGTTCTCATGTTATCATGGGATAAGCGGCGATGCTACAACCACCCCACGTACGTCTTTCCAAAAAGACACATTGCTTGAGAGTTGGTAGACTTCAAAAAGTCCACCATGAACAACTCATTTTCAACGTGTCCCACGTATGCGACGTCAAGATTCTTGCTCCTCAAAAGGACCACAATATCAGGATCAAAGAAGACGGAAAAACCCATCTTCCCTAAAGAACATACTGAAAGTAAAGTGTAACCAAGGGATTCAACAAGCATGACGTCCACGATAGTGATATCAGGAGCAATCAACAACCTTGCCAAACCCCGATACCTTAGACTTGGACTTGTCTCCATAGCTGACGGTTGCATTAATATCATTTGGGCGCAATTCCGTCACAAGTTCTTTGCTTCCGGTCATATGACTAGTGCATCCACTATCAATTATCCATTTAGACCCACCGGAAGCATAGTCCTGCAAGAGATCATTGACTAGAGTTAGGACCCGAGGAGGGTCCCTTGATGTTAGCAACAAGGGTCTTTGGAACCCAAATGGTATAGTCAATGTAACTCTCAATAGGACCAACATATTTAGCTTGCACAATACCATGATAATCAACATATAAGAAATGGTGTGGATTGTTAGTTCCCGCGGAGATTCTACGAGTAGTGTTGTCCCTCATGACACTACTACTCGAAGCAACATTGCTTGCTTGTGCAGGAGTGCTACGAGTAGTGTTGTCCCTAATGACAATACCACTCGAGGCACCATTGCTGGCCTTCTTCTTGCTCTTCTTATTCTTGTTCTTTTGCTTGGCAACATAGCCAAGACCTTGCTTGCCCACTTGTTGCCTTGGAGCACTCAATTGTGGTCAAGCAACAACCACATTAGAGCTAGGGGCAACCACTTGTGGGATAGAGATCACAACCTTATCGACTTGAGGGCCTTTGCCCTTGAGCCTTGCTAGCTCATCTTTCAGCCTAGCATTTTCCTCAATAACATTTGCATGATCACAAGAAGAAGTAGAGATGGTAGGGTTGTTAAGTTGATTAAGTTGAGTTTGAAGTTGTTCATGCAACTCTTTGAGGGATGAGTGTTGGCTTTCCAAAGCTTTGTGAGCCTTGGTTAGCTTTTCAAACTCCTCGGTTAGTTTACCATGACCAACACCAAACTCAACCTTATCGTTTTTAGCCTTTTATATTTAGCAATTGCAAGGTCACACTCCTTAGTGATATTAGAAACAAGTTCATTATGTGTTTCTTCAATAGATTCAAGTTCCTCCTCAAGAGAAACTCTACCATTATGCTCTTCCTCAAGAGTCATCGAGAGGGATGCTATTTCATCGGCATCCCTTCTTTCAACCTCACCTTTCTTCTCAAGAGCCTCATGGGCCTCTCCCAATTGGCTCATGAGATGACCGAAGTACTTCTTGGTCTCCCCTTGTATGTTAGACATAAAACGTTCCAAATAGAGCATTCCATCTTCTACTCTAAGACTAACATCATTTTCTAGTTCACTTGGGGTCTTAGAGATTGGAGAAGGTGATA
Organism: Alopecurus myosuroides; assembly: GCA_028641055.1. Taxonomy (NCBI): domain Eukaryota; kingdom Viridiplantae; phylum Streptophyta; class Magnoliopsida; order Poales; family Poaceae; genus Alopecurus; species Alopecurus myosuroides. Next base: position 206,428,251 of record CM054058.1, on the reverse strand, counting down.
CCTCCGAGGCCTTAGCCATGAATCACTTGGCATTTGGGTGAGGATGATTTTCATTGGGGGATTCAAAGAGAGATGAAGACGATGGAGTGGAAGCAATAGCAAGAGCAGCCACTTCACTTGTGGTTTCTTCTTCTTCATCACTCCCGGAATCATACTCCTCTTGAGTCACTAGCACAAACTTGGTGGGATACTTCTTGTTGAAAGGTTTCTTCTTGAAATGAGGTTTCTTGTACTCGACCTTGGACTTGTGCTTGCGAATAAGCTTGCCACTATGAAGTTCTCTATTTTCATTGGGACACTCCGCAATGAAGTGGTGCTTATCTTGACAATTGAAGCAAGACCTCACTTTTTGAGCCCCATCATTGCCATAGCGACACTTGGTCTTCTCCTCAACATATTGCTTGGCCTTGGGAGGATTCCTCCAAAACTTTTGCACGGTGAGGGCAATGATATCCTTGAGCACGGGATCATATTCTTGATCCTTCAATGGAGCCAACACGTCATTGCCTTCTTCTTCATACTCAACCTCTCTTGACACAACCTTGTCCTTCAAAGCAACCGATGCCCCTTTGTGCATCCCTATGGCCCTAGCATGGTTGTCAAGAGCATTCTTGGTTTGCACTTGATAGGAGCACATTTCTTGCATAACTTGGGTTGAGTTCAAAGAAGATAAATAATGTCTTCCTTGAATGTTCTTCAAGTCCGCGGGCTCAAATGGCATGAGGGCAATCATGTACTTCCTCTTTATCCAAGCATCATCAATGTACTTGGCACCAACATTGGATAACACGGTGGCAAGAGTCTTGAGTCTTCGGTACATGTCTTCATGGTTCTCTCTATCATGCATATAGAACCCTTCGGCCTCATTGGTCAAGGCATCATACCTATTCCTTTGCATGCTCTCATTGCCCACAAACATGACGACAAGAGCATTCCATGTTTCCTTGGCGGTGGAATATTTTTGAAGATGTGGCATGTGATTAGGACCCACGGCTTGTTGAAGAATAGACAAGGTGGTGTAGTTCAGTTGACAATCTACGGGTTCTCTTCTTGTAAAGTTCTTGGGGTCATGAGGCTTGTATCCATAACGAGTGACTCTCCAAAGTTCTATACAAGAAGAGTTCAAGTGAGTCTCCATGTAATATTGCCATTCACGAAAAGAATAAGCATCAATTTTAGGTGGATCTCCCCTAGGAATTATATGAGGATGTGGGACGGGAGTATCGGGAGAATAACGTCCTTTGACGACGTGAAATTCTTCATTTCCTTCCGTACCCTTTTCGGTGGAGTTTTCAGAGGAAGCATCTTTATGTGGTTCACCATCTACCACTTTCTTGGCTCCCTCGGAATTTCATCCGAAGGAGATGAGGCGGTGACCTCCGGTCCTTTGTCTTTCAAGAGTTGCATCAAAACTTGACGCAACTCATCGATTTTGGTGTCTATGGATGAGGTCAATGAATTTTTCAACTCATAGTGATCATTCATGGATACCGGCGTGATGGAAACTTTGGTATTCGAATCTTCACCCATACTTAAACTCTTAGGAGGTTAAGCCCGATAGAAGAGCCGAGGCTCTGATACCAATTGAAAGTATAGTATGGGCACCCAGAGGGAGGGGGGTGAATAGGTGCTACGAACAATTTCAATTTTTCTTAGAGTTTAGGCTTGACACAAAGGTAAATTATCTAGATAATGAAACTAAGGTGAATTTACCTACATGACAAGGATAACAAAATTCACAATGCAAGTACAAGTAAACGGAGAAGGGGAACGAGGTAACCGATATGAAGCACGCGGAGACACGATGTAATCCCGAGTTCCTCCTTGTTAAGGGAGTATGTCTCGTTGGAGGGGTGTGAGCTCGCCACGAAGGCCTAATCAACTCCACAAAGGCCTCACCCTATTCTCCGATGAACCCCGCCACAAAGCCCTAGTCCACCTTCCACTATTGATCCCCTTTGAGGCGGAAATCGAATCCTTTACAAACAACTTTGGGCACACACCCACAACCAAATTGGGGTCTCCCAACAATCTTGAATCACCAAGAGTAGAAAGATGCCTAGGTTCTCCACAAGAGGAAACCCTAGGCTAGACCCCTCAAGCTAGAGAGGGGGAAATGAAGAACGGCTCGGTGAAGATGTAGATCGGGACCTTCTCCTTCAATCCTCCAAAGATCTTCGAGTTTGGTGGGTGGGAGATATTGCGGATTGGTGAGCTCTTAAATGTTACTGAATGCCAAGGGGAAGAACTGGAGCTCAAGGTGGAAGAGGAGGGGTATTTATACCCCCTCCTCAAAACTAGCTGTTTTGCAGGAAAACAAGTACCGGAATATCCGGTCCAAGTTTGGACCGGAATATCGGTTTCAAGATCTGCTCGAATCCGTTGATTTCAACCGGATTATTCGGTTGCCTCTGAATAATCCGGCTCATCTCTGTCCCGCGCAGGCAACTGAACCGGATATTCCGTCTCCTCCGGAATAATCCGGTACAAATAATTCGGCTTGTATCTGTAAGTTTCATCTCCAGTCCTTAGCCAATTTCGAGCAAAATCTCCACAACCGGAATATCCGGTCTGAGATGAATAATCCGGTACCAAAAATCTGGCTCATATCTGTCCTAAAATTGGACCAAGCCCAGAACAATCCGGTTAGAATAATCCGGTTGGCTTCTGTCCCAAATCTCTTAGGCCCATCTTTCACCGATCTTTTCGGTGATCGATGTCGATGTTAAGTATACCACTTGCACACTAAACACCTTGATAAATAATGTACTTAGTATTGTTAACTAACACACAAAACACCAGGAAAACGAAATGCACTTTCAGCGTATCTCGTGAAGAACCCAAAGACAGGCGACATCTACTCCAACCCATGGAGCGTGGCACACCTTCGCAAGTTCTATCCTTAGAATTTTTTCTTTATCCTACTCGCAAGAAATAAGGCTGTTCCAGCCAGAATGTAAACCGAGGAAAACACATGACTTCTCATTCATCGCAATACAAACATGGTTTCTCAACCATAGCTACAAAGACTACTTAGTCTCATTTTTTTTCCTTTTTCCTAACATGTTAACAACAGTCACACCCCAACACACGGGGGCTACACCAAACTAGCATAAAACAATCTCCGAGTGTCCATGCACAACAAACGTTTTTGCAGCCTTAACACCTTAAACAAACAACAAAAGGTATATACACCTTAAAACTAGAAAAAACTATCGCCGCGCGGCAGCCTCTCGGAGAAGTCGCTCCGTTTTTGCAGCAGTTAGCCGCACAATCCGCTCTGCTGCAGGTCGCACAACCTCATAGTGAGGAACAAAGTCAACAACCACTCCTCGGGTCTCGGGAAGTCGCGCCACAGAATTTAAGTTGATGTCAGGATGCCAAAGCCGCACAAACGCGGGCACCACTTGAGCGCCACAAATAAGTTGCTGACGCACACACTCGCGAACATCTTCCACCCGACGAAAAAGCCTTAGTAGACCACTCAGTTGATGGGGAACGACGTCGAAAGGATACCACCCGATAGACCGAAGAAAGGGCCTCCCAACAAGACTCAACAAAGAGTTGCACCTCACTTACTCGATACTGTAGAGTAGCCAGGACAAAGCCCCTGCCGCGGTCAGACCAGAAGTTGCACGCATGGATATTGGAGCTGCTCGACTCACAAGCCACTCGGTTATCCACCCAGTGACCTTCACACGCTCCATCAAGTTCAACAACTACACAGACAGGAAACGCATCAGTCCACAAGCAAGAAAAACCCAAAAACACTCGGGGGCTTGCGGGACTTACAAAGCATGCTCTTTTGGACACTCGCCAGCTTCTCCATCACAAACTGCTCGCGGTCAGCAGCAATCTTCTGCTTGGACTTGGCAACATCCGCCACACCCTGCAGAGCCTTGAGCTTACACTCACCATCCGCGACGAGACCACGAAGCGAAGCAAGCATACTCGCATCAGTAATCAATGGCTCAGTCGAAGGAGAAGCACCGCTCGATGGGCCACTGCCAGAATCTACAACCTGGAAAGAACACATGAAACACGGCTGTTTCAGTCAAAAAGCCGCATCCCACTTGACGATCTACAACAAACATATCTTCGAACGCTCGGGGGCTACTCCCATCGGGAGAACACAAAGTAAGGCAAATTAACAAATGTTGACACTTTTAAACATCTCGATTGGAAAGAAAAGTGTGGTATACAAAAGAAGAAACGACGCCTATCCTAAGGAACCATGGAATCTCCGGAGATAGCTCCACTCGCAGCAGGCTTTGTACCACGGCCACGAGAAACTACCTCGTAGAGCACCTTCGCTAGCTTCTCAGCACCATCGCCAAAGGGTCGGAGCGCTACCTTTTTTCCAACGCATCTCGAGGAAGCTTCGAGTACACCTTCTCCAGGTCACCCGAGACGTTGTGCGCCAGGGAAAACTGAATAGTTGTCTTGCCTCCACACTCAGTCTGGGATAGAATGTACTCCTGAATGGGATCGTCTTCGCCAAGGAAAACTCGCAGGGGGCCCTCAAAAGTTGGCGTCACCGGCACTCCCGCAAGTAATCGCTGGTGCAGCTGCGATAGCACTTGGGCAGCATCACTCAAAGAGAAGCAAGCCTTATTTCCGTGCTTTTGCAGCTGAGTGCACACGTCCGTCAGAGCGTCGACTCGTACACCTCCAGATAGCGCCAAATCAACCCCCACTGCATCTAAAACAAAATGGAGCGAATCAATATAGGGAGGAGAAAGAAGCAAGTTACAAGCGCAAATAAGTGCATAACTTACCAGCCAAGGCCCGGGCTATGGTACGGAGGACGTCGACCAAATCATTGTCATGCGCCACACCCGCGTCCTCCGGTTGCTTCAAGGACTCGCGGGATTTAACAAGACGGTCGGCTGCATCTTTGCGAGTGGACTCTAACTCCTTTCCGGCAAACTCCAGCTCCCTCTCAAGATCTGCGATCTGAGAGCTAGCCTCTATCTTCTCGAATTTCAAGTGGGCAACCTCGTCTGCAACACGGAGCGAACACGTCAAGCAACAATTGCGGCCAGAAGAAACAAAGCCAAAGTAAGAAGCATATGTTAACTCACCCCTTGAAGAATGGGCATCCACAAGAATCTGGCCGCGCTCTTCCCTAAGAGAAACGCACTCCGTCTCGGCCAGGACGAGGCGACGCTCGAAAGCTACCAAAGGGTCAAGGATGGCCTGCAAAACTTTTTGCGAGTCAGAAAGATATCATTTGAGCCTATACACGACTGCACGCAGTCGAGCATAGCCTCGAGGGCTACTCCTATCAGGAGCACTGTCGTGCACCCGATAGAAACCAAGAAGCAAAGAAGAAAGTAAAGATCTAACTTGAGTCTATAGCCAATTGCAAGTAGTCGACCATAGACTCGGGGGCTACTCCCATCAGGAGCACTGTCGTGCACCCGATAACAAAGAAAGACAAAACGCTGAAAGACAAGAAAACATCACCTTTCCATGCAGGGTCGACAAAGGGTCAGGCGAGCTAGCCAAGACCTCTTTGTTCGTTGACACCCCGGCATCCTTAGGTTGCCCGCCCGCCAAGCTAGGGATCGCGTACTCCAAAGTGTCGACCTCCTTCGTGGGTCTTGGAGGTCGTCGAGTAGGGCTTGGAGCTGGAAGCACGGTCCGTGATGACCTCCTTCTGCTTCACAAACTAGGCAGAGGACGCGAATTGATCCACGCTGATGGCCACAAGGCTAAAACAAGAGTTAAAAGCGGGAGAGAAAATATTAACCCCATCTTGAAAGAAAAAATATGAGACTCACTCATCCTCATCCTCTTCGTCAAGGTTGTTCAGGTCCCAAGCAGTGGGAATCTTCGGTTGATGAATAGCAGGAGGAAGTACATTGAGAGGAGTCGCCTGAATGGTCCTAATCTCCTCGACCACGTCATCACTCAAGAAGTTATCCTTGTAAGTCACCTCATCTTCCTCCGCTCTGCGACGCTTGCGGTGGTGAGGTGGAAGCTCTTCTTCCTCTTCCTCCTCCCTAGAAACTCCTCGATTGACTATGTGTTCGCGATGCTGGCGTCGAGAGGAGCCTCGAAGTTGCTCGTAAGAAGGTCCAAGCCGCCATCATCCGCAAAAAGTGGTGGGTAATAGTTCGCCACGTCCTGGTTCTACAAAGGAAAAGGAAGAAGTGACGATGGCTCAATCGACGAAAACTCAAAACAGAGAGAAGTAACGAAGGGAAAAAGAAAGAGAAGGAATTTACCTCACTTGGAGGCTGCTGAGCATCAAAAGGGGTGAAAGGACACGACAAGTGAATTTTCCCTTTCTTCAAGCTAGTGATGGCGGAGATCTTCTTCTCAAATTCCGCATTTGAGAGAATGTCGTCACACGTCCGTGTCGGGTCGTTGACACCCGAAAACTCCCATAACGGGGCCGGCCTGTACTGGAGCGGCTGAACCCTCCGGCGCAGGAACACACTCGCCTAGTGTATCCCATTCAGCAGGGGCCCTGGTCCTTCTTACGAAGTCGCCCAAATTTCGCGAGCATGTGAGACACCACCTTAGACTCTTCGGGTGATATTCTGTGCTCCTAGGATTTCCTTCGCTTTAGGACCGCGAATGGCTGGAACTCCGGGACACCACCAGTGTCGAGACATCGTAGTAGAGTTCATAGACGGGGGTGCCATGATCTACTGGTAGAATTGCGGGGGGGGGGGGGGGGGGGGGGGTGGCGTGGAAGTACTGTAAACGAGATCACCGAGTTTACCCAGGTTTGGTACTTCGCGACTAAGGCGGCGTTCCTACTCCTGCAATCTCACTAAATCAGGGCTGAAGCCTGAAGTATACAAAGTACAGTTATGAGTATGGTTTCTCTAACTTAGCGAGGATCGACTTCTCGGCGAGTTGGCTTCTAGCTAAGATTAGATCTTGTTGTTCTTCGCTCCCGTCCGGCTTTATATAGATAACCGGGTTAGGGCTTACAGAAAGGAAACCTAGAAGACTATGAAAGTATCTAACTTGGAAAGTAAGGAATCCGTCTTTTCCTCCAAGCCGCACCACTTTGGGCCGTGGTCTGGGTTCTTCTAGAATCCGGCTTCCTGCATGTCAGCTTACTGAGCTGCCCAATGGACCTTGTTCCATTACCTATGGGCCACCTTGGTAATCCGTCCTTTGGCCAATGTCAGACATACCCCTAGTAGGCATATATCCGACAGTAGCCCCCAAGAAGGATTAAGACTTCATTTCTCCGTTCCTCGTCGATTTGTATTTTTTCATGAATGCCGGATTTCTATCTTGATTCTTCTTTCAGCAAAATTTCTCAATGCCAAAATCGGATTGACCAAAATCCGGCTTATCTCCCACGAGCCTTCGTGAAGAAGGAAGCTCATGACGCCAGCGATGAAATCGTGCTGATGTCACAGACATTTGGGTTCAGTCAAAGCCTGAAACAATATCCTCTGGCAGATTCTTGCACAAGAAAGGAGGAGATAGTAATATCACCCTGTCCCCTCGTTTCCCGGATTTTCGAGAGTAACACGCGTCGATCATCCAATGACTAAAAGAGCCGTTGGAGTTTATCTTCCTGCACCCTGGCTATAAATAGCCGTCTCGGGGTCTTCGGTTTCTCTTCTGCTTTCATCTACCTCCTCAAGCCCTTGAGCACCAGAGCACTCAATGCCCAGCGATCCCAAGTCCCAGAGGATGCAGAGTCGAGCTCCCCGAGCCTTCACCGGAAAAACATCGGTGGTTCGATTTCTCGGCCGCGCCGCCCCCAAATGGCCACCGGAGATTCTCCCGCGCCGTCGATTCCGCGAACGTCGCTGTCGTAATCGAGGACATCATCAACGACCTCGACGCCGTCCTCGATTCTCCTTCGCGGACTGCTGCGAGCGTGCTGGAGGGCTCCGCTAGCGAGCCGGTCGGCGGGGATCTGCATCCCGCCATCGGAACCATGCCACCGCCCTCGGCCACTCCTCCTCCTCCTCCATTCCCCGAGACTACAGAGGGGTAAAACACTTCTCACGTCGGCGAGGATGTCGTCGCTTCCGCCACTGCCGGCGGCGAGGAAGAATGAGAGGAGAATGCCGACAATTAGAGCCACTGCAACGTGGTTCCGACTCTTCTCCCGGAGATGGAGAAGGACGGCTTTGTCCTGCAGGAAAATGGCGGGTGGGCAAAGATGACACCGAGCCGTCTCCACAACCCGGAGAACGCGTGCTTTTGGTGTCCCATATCAACAGAGGTATGGGTTTTCCGCCTTCCGCGTTTTACTCTCAGGTCTTAGACCACTACAATATCCAACCCCATAATCTTCCACGAAATTCCATTATGTACTTAGCCGGATTCCAGACCCTCTTTGAGGGTTACTTAGGGATAGAACCCTGCATGGATTTCTTCTAGTACTGTTTTAATGTAAAACACAACACCTTTGAGGGTATACTTCCGACTTGCGGAACCATCTCTTTCAACATCCGTAGGTATAGGGAGGATTGGTTCCCCAACATCAAAACTTCTGAGTTCGTCAAATTATGGACGGGCTCATTTTTCTATCATGCGGATGTTCCGTTTCCTGGAAAGGAAACGGGCATTTCGACTTTCGTCAATTCCGCGGTCACGCCCCAAGACAATTGGGCGTTGGACGCGGTCTAGGTTCTGCCTCCAGACCTGATGAGAATCAAGGGCGAATTGCGAAACTCGTCTCTTCCACTCCTCCGTTAAACGGCATGGACACAATCATATGCTGGTTCGGAAGGCGGATTCAGCCCCTTGTTTATCGCGGCAAACGGCTCATGTGTGAATACATGGACCCGGACGATGCGATGAGGGCAAAGAAAAGCGCTTTGACCAAAAAAGAGTTCAAAAAGCGCGTGAACCAACTCCTTCTCAACTCGTGACCAATACGAGTAGAGCCGGGAAATGTATCACGCTAAGAACCCTGCTCCCAAGGTATATTTTTGTCATTTGGGGAATTTCTCGAGTTCTATCTTTTCTCAGATGTTTCCATACTAATCCGGAATTTGGGATATTTCTTTTTCAGCTCCTCGATCTTCCTGAGAGTGCTCTTGCCATCGACACGAGTTGGCTGCGCCACGAGCCAACTTTCAGTCTAGAGGGCGTAAGCGCAAGAAGGCATCCGCCAGCCAGGAAGTCATCGACCTTGACGGTGTTCCCGTTGCCACTTCGAGGTAAAAACCCGAAGTTTATACATTTGCATGCTTTCCTTTGCGTGTTCTTTTTTCTCGGAATCTTAATCTCGGAGTTTCATCCTTTTTTCTCTTCTAGCCTTGCCCCTACTACCCTGAAGGAAAAGGCAGGAAGAAACAAAAGGCTGCTGCCCACAGAGGAGCAAAACCATCTCCCGCCGCTGGCCCAGACACTCCAATGGCGGCTGGAGAAGAAAACTCGGCTACTCGGCAGGAGCCTCTGCAGTCCAGCCAGCCTGTCGCAGCCAACTCGGATGTGCGAGAAAGGGAGGCACCCAGCGAAGCTGGGCCTTCAAATCTTCCCAAGAAAGAGCCCATCCCCACATTTGACGAAAAATTCAAGGTAAAGCAAGACGATTGTTTTAACGAACACGGGTATATCCATCTGTGGGCAAAACAATTCTTTGCCCGAGCTCCCTTGGTTCGTCCTTGGCAAAAATCCGTCCTAGTCGTGCGGAATAATTACGTGTTATCGCCACGCCAGATTATACAAGACGACATTCACCAGATGGGAATTACCTTTGCGGAATATGCCAAGGAATTCTCCGAGGATCTCGCTGGTTTGCAGAGAATGAACCAGGTAAATATTTCTAGCCCCCAAGTATTAAGACAAATCTATTATTTATGTTTTTGCCTTAATGCTTTTCTCCTTTGCCTTCTTATTTTTGACTAAGCAAATTTTCCTCTGTCTATTTTTCAGCAATCCGCCGAGAACATAAACGTGGAAGTTTTAGACAAGCTTACCATTAAGAACCAAGAGGTTAGATCTCTTCTTGGTATTCTTAGTGAAATAGACTCGGAATTGGCCGCAGTTTAGCAGCAGCTGGAGGATACAACAGGTAAATTCCTTTCTCCATTCTTACTTTTGTTTTCTGATTTTTTTCTAAGTCTTTTGCCGAGTTTTTAACTCTCTAACTTTCATTCTTTTTAGCTTCTTTGGCTAAAGACAAACAAATTGCTAAAGATTCTGGCAACGCCGAAACCCTCCGCAAGGAAAATTTGGAACTTTAGAAGATGAATGTAAACCTCCAAATATACTTGGAGGCGAGCCAACTGGCTGTTGGTTTGGCCGAGTCCCGGTCTTCTTCTCAAGCTGAGAAGGATAAGGCGATCATCCGAGACCTAGAGAATGTCGTCAACCAACGCCTTGAAGAAGGCGTTGAGATGGATAAAATTCTCGGTAAGTTTTTATTACTTTACGAAGTTTTGTCTTATACTTTGTGGTATGCATCGTTTTTCCTCCTTCCATGTTTTCTAACCTTTCTTGGTTTTTTCAACAAAAGGGAATCTTTTGCTCACCCGGATTGACAGAATACGGGCTTTTGGGAAAATCGTCACCGGCCCCAAGACTGCTAGGATGCTACTTATTAATAAGTGCATTCCCGACAAGGCTTATGATTACTAGGAAGTCAGCAAACTTCCAGAGGCCATTGAAGAGGTGGCTAACCAGAGGGAATCTTGGCTCCGATCTTCCGCTCGAGGTGGTGTGCGCATGGCCCTTGGGCTAATGCGTATGCACTACACCACCTCACAGTCCTGGCGCGTTGCTACCGGTATCCCTCAAGGATACACGGAAGCTTAGAGGGCGGATAGTTTTGAGTCTGTCAAGGGGCATGCCTCCAAGATAGCTCAGATGGTGTCAACCTCGACGTTCTATCTAGAGGAAGAGATTCCGACAACTCCAGAGAACCCGAGCGACAGCGACGAGGATGACGACGAGGAGTACGAGGACGACGTCTAGTTCCTGCGTAGCCAACCAAAAAAATAGAAAGCATTACTATTCTTACCATATAATATCAATTGTAATCATATCTATCTTTTGTATAAACAAGCACTTATCCTTTATCAGTAAAAAATTTAAGTCTTTGCAAGTTTTTCAGAGTTTTAATTCCTTTCCTTTTAAGATCTCTGGTTTGTATGCTTTAACTTTCCTTAGTGTTAAAGTGGCTCGAAAGTAAGTAATCTTCATGCCAAGTGACTGGGTTCAGACCTATCAGCCAAAACTCGGAATCATGGATTATACTTAGCCACTTTTACTTACTAATTCTAGTGACCCAATACACAAACGTTCAGATAATACTTAGGAAAAAATAAGGAATTTTAAAAAGTATGAACCTCAGGCACGCATGCACAATCTAGGTTTCTTAAGCCTCCTTAGGCTGTAAAAGTATTTAGTTTTATAACTCCGAGCACACAGGCAAAATTCGGGTTAACATTGAAGCAATTTGAAAGATCATTGGGAAATAGATAATGCAGAAATATGCTTTGAACAATAATGAAAAGATAAAAAAATGCATGAATTCCGACAACTTTATTTCATGATCTCAAAGATGTTTACATAGAATTGAACTAAATGTAGAAGGGACGTAACTTTTTGATGCTCCATGGCCTATTTGTCTCTCCAAGTTCTACATCTATGTTTCTTTTTCTCTTGCGGTACGGATTTTTCGGGTCATCCTCCGTATGTCGAATATCTACAAGGTAATATGACCCATTTTTCATAGCCTTGCTAATGAAAAATGGTCCTTCCCATACTGGGGCTAACTTTTGTTTTTTGTCCTGTACCATTCTTAGCACCAAATCACTTTTTTTAAAAGATCGGTGTTTCATTTTCCGATTATGATATCGTCGTAACCTTTGCTGATAAATGACGGATCTTTGTAACACTAGTTCTGTTTCTTCTTCTAAGAGATCGCCGACATCTTGTCGTGCATTTTTTGCATCCGAGTCATCGTATGCTTGCACTCTTGGGCTATCATGGATCACGTTCGTAGGAATCACTGCTTCTGCGCCATAAACCAAGAAAAAAGGCGTTTTCCCAGTTGATCTATTTGGCTTTGTTCGAATACTCCAAAGCACGGAAGGCAGTTGTTTTATCCATGCTCCAGCTGCTCTATGAAGAGGAGATTCGAGTCTTGGGCGTATTCCTTGCACGATTGAACTATTCATTTGCTCAACCTGTCCATTGGACTGCGGGTGTGCCACAGATGCAAGATCTAGGCGAATTCCCGTTTGTTGGCGATATTTAGCCAACTTTCCAATAGCAAAATTTGTCCTGTTATACGTGATTATACTATGTGAAACTCCGTATCGCATGACTATATCTATGACAAAATTTCTGGCGGTTACACCATCAAGTTTTCTGATGTTCTGCTTCCACCCACTTGGTATACTTATCTACTGCAACGAGTAGATGTGTTAGTCTGCCTCTTGCAGTTTTGAATGGTCTCATCATATCTAGCCCCCAGACCGCAAATGGCCATGTTATGGGTATAATTTTGAGTACTTGAGCTGGCATATTCGTCTGCTTGGCGTAATACTGACATCCGGCACAAGTATTCGCTATGTGTTTGCATCTGTCTTGGTTGTGAGCCAGAAAAACCCTGCACGGAATGCTTTTTTAACTATGCTTTTTGATTGAGCATGATGTCCACAATCTCCTGCATGGATTTTCTGCAAAATTTCTCGTCTTTCCTCTGGCGAAATACATCGCTGAAAAATTCCGATAGTAGTGCATTTATACAGGCAACCATTGATTACCGTGTATCCTTTGCATCGGCGTTGTATCTTCCTTTGCAAGACTTCATCTGCTCCATCCAGGAACTTCTGATCGACTAAGAAGTTTAAGTATGGAATTGTCCAATCCGGGTTAACGAGCAAAACTTCTGTTGACTCAGAAACTAGAGGATAGTCAACATCCCCGCCTTTTATTGATGGTTCATTCAAATGCTGGACAAACACACCAGGTGGTAGAGTTTTCACTCTTTCCGAACCCATGCGTGCTAGAGCATCCGCATTCCAATTTTCTTCCCTTTTGATGTGAAGTACTTCAAATCCTAGGAAGTGAATGGCAAACTCGTCGACTATTCTCCGATATTCGGCCATGATGGGGCTTTTAGCATCCCATGTTTGGTTCAGCTGATGTTGCACCAAATCCGAGTCACCATACAAAGTATATGTTTGACTCCTATCTGCTTTGCGATATGCAAGCAATGAAGCAATGCTTCGTATTCTGCCACATTATTGCTGGCGGTGAAATGTATTTGTAATACATATTCCATTATATCACCTTTTGGAGATTTTAACACTACACCAGCTCCAGCGCCTTCTTTCATTTGGATCCATCAAATTTCATAATCCAATATTCCGACTCCGGCATTGGTGTGTTTTCCATTGCTTCTGTCCAATCGTCTACAAAATCTGCCAACACCTGGGATTTGATTCCCGTCCTAGGTTGGTACTTAATGTAGAACGCATCCAATTCAATGCCCCATTTGGCAACTTTCCCATTTGCGTCCGCATTGTTGATGATATCCTATAGTGGTGCTTTGCTTACCACTGTTATGGAATGTCCTTGGAAATAGTGACGGAGTTTCCGGGATGCAAAAAATACGACATATGCCACCTTTTGGTAATGTGGATACCTTTGTTTTGATTCGGAAAATACTCGCTAACGTAATATACCGGATATTGATCTGGTACACTTTGTACGCCTTTGCGTCTTTCCACGACTATCACCGCACTAATAACCCTGTTAGTTGATGTGAGATACAGTAACATAGGTTCTTCCTCTTTTGGCGATGCCAAAACCAGAGCTTTCATCCAAGTTTCTTTTAACTGGGTTAACTCTTTGTCCGCCTCTTCTGTCCATTAAAATTTATCGGATTTATTCAAAAATTTGTATAATGGAAGAGCTTTGTCATCAAGCCGGCTTATAAACCTTCTTACAGCGGCTGCGGAACCCGTCAATCTTTGGAGATCTTTTAGACACGGAGGTCTTTTAATGTTTAATATTTCTTTGATCTTTTCCGGATTTACTTCTATTCCTCTGTGAGAAATAATGAAACCCAGAAGCTTTCCCGAGGGAACCCTGAATACGCACTTTAATGGATTCAACTTCATTCTGTAAGTGCGTAAAATGTGGAAGGTTTCTCGTAGATCTTCAAGGAGTGTATCTTTTTCCTTGGAAACAACGGCAATATCGTCCACGTAAACGTGTACGTTTTTGCCAATTTGACTATGTAAGCATCTTTGCATGCAACACTGGTATGTTGCACCCGCATTCTTCAGGCCAAAAGGCATGGTTATGTAATAGTATGTTTCATAGGGTGTTATGAAAGAGGTTTTTATTTGGTCTTCTTCTTTCATACGTATTTGATGGTTTTTATTCCCGGATCCTGCTGCTCCTTTCATGTGCTTGTTAAGCCGCCACTGCGCATTGGTGTGGGTAGGCTTCCAAGTTACGAATGGTGGACACAGTTTTCTGACTAAATCTTTTCCCATTCTTCCTGAGAGTAGGAGATAGGTTATGTGTTTCTTCCTTTCCATCTGCTGCCATTGTCCTTTCCAAAGTTTAGGTTTACTTCTTTGGGTTTTGGCTGTGCCTCAGGAGTTGCCTTCTTTTCAGAGTGAGGCGCATTTTTGGCCTGAACCAAAGCATCAATGTTTCCACCTCTCGCCCTTATGTCGTCTTCAGCTGCTGCGTGCTCATTGGCAGTGGTAAGCATAGATCCGAGATCTTTGTACTCTTTCGAACCAACCATGAACGGTACGAGGCCGGGTTTTAGGCCGTTGATGAAAGCATGCATTGCTTGTACATCACTCACTCCTGAACAACTATTCTTCGTTGTTGTCCATCTTGATATAAAATCGACATACGACTCATCTTTGTATTGGTCGCAGCGATTCAGCTGGCTAATACTCTTAGGGCGTTTATACGTACCCCGGAAATGCTGAGCAAATACTCTAGCCATATCTTCCCAGCTCTTGATAGTTCTTGACGGAAGCCCATTGATCCAGTCTCTGGCTCCATCCAGCAACATTAGGGGAAGGAATTTCACAGCCTTTAGTCCTGTCCCTTTGTTGATATTAACGGCAGTATAGTTATTTGAGAGCAATGTATCCGAGTTTGTACTTCCGGTATACTTTTGATTGGTTGAACCAACTTTGGCAAAGCCCGAATGTAGACTGATTCTCTGGATCTTGTAAGTGAAGCAGTTCGGTCCGAAATACAAATCATCTCTTTCCGCCTTATCGACGTGTGCGGAATATCTTCCAGCTGAATGAACAGAAGGGAATCTACCCTGTTCTGGTCCATTGTTGCGCAAATGCGGTTTTCTAGGATCATCCCTATTTCGTCTGATATCATGTCCTTTGGAATTAGGTGGAGTTATAATCCTTGGCCTTTCTTTGTTCCTTGGGGGAGTTCGGGATCTCTCACGCCTGTGAAGTTATCATATCTTCCGGCTTTATCAGCTGGGCGTCTCAGAGCCGGCATTGCTTTACTATCTTTCTGGTTTTGTTCCTCCCGTTCTTTGTTATCACGGGAATTAATTCCGCCTTTCGGCACATGAGACCCAGTTTTGGATGTTGCGTCCCTATTATCGGGGATTTTCTTGTCCTTTTTAGGGTCTCCCTTCTTTTCCTTATAATCTCCTGAATCTCCGGGTTCGCCTGGGTCAGGTGCTTCAGCGGCACACGTGGCAGTTTTGCATAATGTTGAGTCATCATGTAACTTTCCCGAACGTGATTGTCCTCGTTGTTGCTGTTGTCATGCTTTTCCTAGGACAGCATACACTCCCTGCAGCTTTTCTTCCTTTGAGTACAGATCATCGTTAAGGATGGCGAACGCGGCTTCTGTGTTTTCCGCTGCAGTTTTATAGATGCGTTCACCCTTGGCATTTCATCTGTTAACATGTCTTTGCCATGAAGGATTTTGGAGCCGTTCTTTTGCTGGCAGTACATCCGTTTTTGAATTCCAGGTAATCTTGTGGGCTTTATCCCAGACATATTCTGGCGCTCGAATTCCTCGATTTCTTCCTGTTGTGCTTTTACCGCAGCTTGGGCTTTGAGGAGATTTTCCTGAGATCGGAATAGATGTTGTTGTTGCCGCATAAGGGCTTGCCTTCTGGCTTCTAGCACTTCTGGTGGTTCGTGAGGCGCAACCGGGGTTTGGATCAGATCGATCTCGTCCTGTTCCGACATTTGTGGAACAAGGATTTCCTTTTTCTTCTCCGTTGGTTTTACATCGCTGCCTCCTCCAGTTTCCCGGTTTTGGTTGGTAATATCTGCCAGATTTTCCTTTTTATTCTGTAACTTGGATAGTAGCTTCCTGGAGGATTTCTTCTTTTTCTTGGAAGAGGTTTTTTTTTGTTAGGCTCTTCTTCCGTCAATTCTTTGACATCAATATAAGTTGCACTAACTTCTCCCTCTTCTTCCTCTTCATCATCCATGTCATCTGGCGAAGGGGTTTTGGGATCTTCCTCTTCCTTGGTGTCCAAATTTCTAGTCGGTTTTGCCATTAGTACTTCGTGGAAAGTCCCTTGCATGGATTTAACCTTTTTTTCGAAAGCGTCTTCATCCTCATCTTTAGAATCTGCATCAGATCCGGTTTTCGACTCCAACCTTGCCTCTATAGCAGATAATACAAAGTAGGCTTCCGAGTTCGTCACCTTATTGGCGGATGTTGGATCTTCCACTTTTTCTGTGGGATTGTGTTTTTTCTGCTTCTTCCACGGGATTATTTTCTTCCCTTGTTTTCAGCGATCTTGGATTGCACCATGCCAATGAAGTGAGATATGATTGCAGGCATCTCCGAAGAGGAAGAAAATACAGAAGTGTTTTGGCGATCTGAGAAGAATCCGGTATCATAGTTTTCCTCAATTGGGTATAGGTCGGGTGGGGTAAATTTACTTCCACCACAGAATCCCATTACTTCTGCTGTTAATCCGATGAAAATATTAGTAGATCCAATCAGTAAAACGCACACTTACCAGATGATTTCGTGCTGGAATGTACGATCCGTTGTCGAGTAAGCGTCCGATATCGCAGTCGAATTTCAGGCTTCCGGCAGTTATTGTACTGCCAATTCTGCCGAGTATTCCCGCTCGGAACGTAACTCCCAACGTCGCTGGCCCAACGGTGGGCGCCAACTGTCAAGAGATTGTAGTAGAGTTCATATACGGGGGTGCCATGATCTACTAGTAGAACCGCGGGGGGGACGTGGAAGTACTGTAAAGAGAACACCAAGTTTACCCAGGTTCGGTACGTCGCGACTAAGGCAGCGTTCCTACTCCTGCAATCTCACTAAATCAGGGCTGAAGCCTGAAGTATACAAAGTATAGTTATGAGTATGATTTCACTAACTCGGCGAGGATCGACTTCTCGACGAGTTGGCTTCTAGCTAAGATTAAATCTTGTTGTTCTTCTCTCCCGTCCGGCTTTATATAGATAGCCGGGTTAGGGCTTACAGAAAGGAAACCTAGAAGACTACGAAAAGTACCTACCTTCGAAAGTAAGGAATCTGTCTTGTCCACCAAGCCGCACCACTTTGGGACGTAGTCCGGGTTCTTCTAGAATCCGGCTTCCCGCCCGTCAGCTTACTAGGCCACCCAATGGACCTTGTTCCATTACCTATGGGCCACCCTGGTAATCCGGCCTTTGGCCAATGTCAGACATACCCCTAGTAGGCATATATCCGACAACCAGCGTCATTATCCTCGACATAGAACCATCTCCGGCGCCACCCTTGCGCTGACTCGACGAAATTCAACTCTAGATAGGGGATTTCCTTGGTCGCCTGGATCCCGAATCCTCCGGTCGCCAGCGGTTCCCTGATCTTCTCGCCTGGAAGAGCCTTCTCCTGGGAGATTCTTACCTGGAAGAGGACCTTCCATAGCCCCCAGTGCGGGCGAATGCCAAGGAAGCATTCGCACAGCACGATGAAGCACGAGATGTGCTGCACCATGTTGGGGGGAAGATCGTGCAGCTGTATGCCATAAGAATTCAACAGCCCGAGAAGGAAAGGGTGGACAGGAAACGACAAACCTCGTGCAATGTTCTCCGAGAACGCAACATGCTCGTTCGCGCGAGGGCTAGGCACCTACTCTCCTTTCGACGGCACGCGCACACGCCTGGAGTTTCTGGGAGGAAGCAACCCCCTCCCTCTGCATCTCCGCGACGCTTTTCTTTGTCATGTTGGAGGGGCTCCATTCGCACGTCTTCCTCGCAGTGGTCGCGGGAGAGCTGGCCGCCTCCTTGTCGGAGGCCACGTTCGCGGCACGCTTCTTGCCTCCCGCCATTGGAGCTCTTCTTTTTCACAGAGGAAGGGGAGCGCTAGAGGTGGAAGAAGGAGAATGAGGGACGAGAAAGTGACTCACTCCCTAAGGCCCACTATTTATACCACCGCTGGAGCGCTGTGAGCCGTTGATCCACATACGTGGCATACATCCCCGCCGCCACGTGTGGAGCGTAAAAGAGGAGGCGGAGAGCGTTTACCCCGCACGATCTTCTACGAAAGATCGTGCGTAATTACTGCACGTCCAGTGGATAACCCGGCACGCGACGGCTCGTTTCCAGTCAAAAAGCTGACAAAATTGGCCCTATGCGCCCTGCCCCACTGCGTCACGTCCCATCGGGAGCAGGCGAGTGCGGGATGACATCATTGCACACATCATGACACGAAATTTCTTTCGTATGGACTTCATGACACGAAATTTCTTTCGTATAGATCCAGATAAAGAAGACCATCTCGCTCGAAGATCACAGAATGATAACAGCGGCACTCGCCACTATTCAGGAGCAGAAGACAACACCCGCTGCACATCCAAAATAAAACCGCGAGTAGGCAGCTCCCTCAACTCCGTATCACGATGTACTAACACATCATTTTATCCCGGGTCGTTCAGACGACTAGGCATATCCGGATGCCGTATTTTTTTGAGTACGAAGGTAAGACCCAAGGATCTCTCCTGTGGGCCTGGAATCGCACTCGAGCTCCGTCCTCCAGTAAATTTTCCGTGTCAACAACACGAAGAAAAATCCTAGCGGACGCGCCGGGTACCCCTTAAAGGTTAAGTTCGACTCGATAAGATCTGCACGGCCTAGTCGCAATGATCACCTCGCTGAGTTCGAGTCGAATGTCTCGAATTCATGTAGGCCAGAGCTGTTTTTGCCCGAGAAGCAATTAATTGGCCTTGATCTTTCGGGAGAGCCAAACAACTGAGCCATATCCTTCGACGAAAAAAGCCAACTCGGCACATCTACAGCTCAATGCTAGAGTATATCTCACGCAGGGTACACACCCCTCAGATAAATATCCGATTAACTCGGTCGAGAGATCCAGGAACGAGCTTTGAGTGCTTACATGACTATTTCTCTGTCGAACAAACAATCGAGGGCTACTGACATGGGGATGACTTCGGGACCTCTGGAGTGGGCCTACCCGGTCTAAGTCCCAAGACTGAAGCCCAGCGCAAAGGACTGCCCCGTGTCTCTCGAAGGCCCAGTGGAGGCCCACCCGCAAGACTTGCGGGACACGATGGAAAGTCTCCACCGCCTAGAGTTAGGGTTTGTAACCTCCCGGGGTGCGGTTTGAGACCCAACCACCTATTTAAAGGCTGGGAGAACCACCTGAGAGGGGATCCAATCCAATTTTCACCACCATAGCCATAGCTCAAGATCTAATCTCTCGTCTTGTGCATTCACCATTGTAATCAATCTAGCCATAATACAGATCAGACAAGCAGGAGTAAGGGTTTCACCTCTATGAGGGCACCAAACCTGGGTAAATCGAGCCCCCTGTTAGCCGACGTATCCGCCAACGCCTATATAGTTCTCTTACTCGAAACCCTACCGGATCATCCGCGGGATTTGTCGACATGACTCATTGACACCTGGCCGGCGCTCGCTTTTCCTTTTTTTTGTTCTCCTTTTTTCCTGTTTTAATATCTTCTATTTTATAAAACCAATTGAGCTCAAATTTGTTTCTATGGTTTTGTAAGAATAAAATATTTCATCCGAAAATATTTGTGTGTTGTTTCATCACACCTAAAATAATTATATTTTCAAAATATGATTAAATAACTAATAGAAACTTAATGCTAATTTTCAAAATGGAAAATAATTTGTTAAATAAGATCAGAGATTTTCACAAATGAAAACATTGTTTTCTCTAAGTTAAATATCTAATTTTAAAAAAGAATGGATTTTATGGAAATCATCTTAGTACCAATATCGTGATATAGTAATTGAAAGGTGATATAATTAATTTTGGCTTTTAAAAATATTTTATAAATCAACTAATTGATAGATGAATTATTATTGATGGATAGAGGTTGAAAACAATATTTTGGGAAAAAAATTCAAGGAGAAAACAAATACTTTGCAAAAATATTTATTCTGAGAAAGAATTAGGGTTTAGTAAATATTTATCCATAGCCATTCATTTGTTTCGTGTTGTGTTTAATTTGTTTTTGGTAGCTTACATTAGTGGAAAAGAAAAAGTTTTAAAATTTTGTGATTTTTGAATTCCTCCAAAAATCAGGGATGTTACAGGGAGACGGTCTTGTAAAGTCTAGTTAACTCGTGACGTACTGTATTGTATGTTTTCCATTCATTGACATAAACATACACCTATCTAAAATTGTTTTTAGTAGCTCTGTTTTAATAAAATAAAAAGCTATAGCACATGGGTTAATCCTTACTTCCCTCTGCGAAGGGCCTTTCTTTTACTTTTATGTTGAGTCTTCACCTTCTAACTTTATGCACAATTAAGAGAGAATAGTTTTCATTCTGAGTATAATTTGCACTAGTCCCAAAGATTATTATTGATTGATTCATGATATGTTACTATCTGTTCTCAAATTATTTGTTTCTAGTCACCACATGCACTTTGAAGGTGTGCTGACATTTATGTTTTGCTCCCTTTTTAAGGACAAGCGGAATACCACTTTGTTATGTTTTCTTTATGCTCGAAACAAACATATAACTTTCAAGTGCATTATTATTCATGATGTTTTATTTGTGTTACTTTTCATGTTGCAACATGGTTGCTAAGTTTCATTGTTAGAATTATATCTATCAAGCATATGTTTGGAGTACTATGATCTCATCTTACAAATTCTTTTACAAATATGATGATCAAGATTATGTTGGTTGCATGTCACCTCACAATTTTTTTTTATCGTTTTACCTACTCGAGGACGAGTAGAACTGAGCTTGGGGATGTTTGATACGTCTCAAACGTATCTATAATTTCTGATGTTCCATGTTGTTTTCATGCCAATTGCTACATGTTTTCTATACACTTCACATCATTTTTATGGATTTCCCGGGACTAACCTATTAACAAGATGCCACGGCGCCAGTTCCTGTTTTCTGCTATTTTTGGTTTCAGAAAAAGTTGTTCTAGAAATATTCTCCGAATTGAACGAAAAGAAAACCAAGTGTCCTATTTTTCTACGAAGCACACGGAGTCCGGAGAAGACCCGGAGGGGGGACACAGGATGGCCACCCCATAGGGCAGTGCGACCCCCTGGTCGCGCCACCAGGTGCTGTGGCCCCCCTGGCCACCCACCGACATCGCCCTTTCGCCTATTTAAGATCCTCATCGGGAATACCCTAAAGACCCGAGCCTCCATCCACGAAAAGTTCCATACCCACCGTTATCGTCAACCCTAGTTCGGGAGGGTTCTGAAGCTCTTCCCGGCACCCTGCCGATAGTGGAAATAATCACCGTAGGGCTCTACATCACCATGCCTGCCTCCGGAATGATGCGTTAGTAGTTCATCCTTGGACTACAGGACCATAGCAGTAGCTAGATGGTCGTCTTCTCCTCTTTATGATTCATGTTTAGATCTTGTGAGCCGCCCTACATGATCAATATCATCTTATTGTAATGCTACATGTTGTGTTTGTTGGGATCCGGTGAATATTAAATGCTATGTCAAGTTGATTATCAATCTATCATGTTTATGTTATTTATGATCTTGCATGTTCTCTATTACTAGTAGATGCTCTGGCCCGGTTGATGCTTGTAACTCCAAGATGGAGTATTTATGCTCGATAGTGGTTTCATGCCTCCTTTTCATCTGAGCTCGTAACGTGATGGATGGGGGATGTGTTGTTGCCATTAGGGAGGAAACAACAATGCTTTGTCTAAGGATAAATTTTATTGTTTACATTACGCACTTTACTCAATGCAAGGTGCTTGCAACTTAATACCCGAAGTCTGCTTGGATTACGTTCTGATGGTGGATTATTAGTCATAGATGCAGATTAATTATGGTCTATGAATTGTGTTGTAATGCCCGCATGAATCTCATATTAGTCATCATGTCATGCATATGTACTACGGTGCAGCCTTTATATCTGTCAATTGCCCAGCTGTAATTTGGTCACCCAACATGTTATCTATCTTTTATGGAGAGACAACACTAGTGAACTGTGGACCCCAGTCCATTATTTTACACTGATAATACAACCTACTGCAAGCATTGTTAATTTTACTGCAATCATTATTCTCTTTTCATTCACTGCAAACAAGCCCTGTTTTCCACACTATACGTCTAATCCTTTGTTTTCAGCAAAACCGGTGAGATTGACAACCTCACTGTTTCGTTGGGGCAAAGTATATTGGTTGTGTTGTGTGTAGATTTCACGTTGCTGGTGAGCCGGTAGTGTGCCCTGCCAACATGAGGTGTCATCAAGCTTTAGAAGTGATTTCTTTCTCCTACTGGTCGATTCAACCTTGATTTCTCCCTAGGGAAAACTTGTTGTTGTACCTTCCTCTTGGGGTCTCCCAACGAGTGTACATCAACATGCATCAGATCTCATGGTTGGAAATGGTTTCAAACAATAATATGCTATTGACTACGAGACAGGTTTAGTCCTGTTGTCAAGGCGGCGACTATTCGTTTGGTGTTGGATCTTGTTGTTTCACGGGGATGGCAGCTTAGTCAATTTGATGTGAAGAACGTGTTTTACATGGTGCTCTGGAAAAAGGGGTCTATATGAGGCAACCTGCTGGTTACGAGGATCGCTCTTGGATGGGATACATTTGTATGCTTGATGAGACTTTATACGGGTTAAAACGGGCACCTCCGGCGTGGTATTCTTGACTTAGCTCCAAGCTGCAATCACTTGGTTTTTGCGCTCCAAGGCCGACACGTTCTTGTTCTTCTACAACAAAGGAGCTGTGTCCATCTTTATGATAATTCATGTTGACGATATTGTTGTTGCTAGTTCATCAGACAAGATTGTTGATGCTCTCCTTCATGATCTCGGCTTGGAATTTGCTTTGAAGGATAGGAGCATTACATTATTTTGTTGGCGTTGAGTTGAAGAAGGTACATGATGGTATTATTATCTCCCAAGAAAATATGCAAATGATTTGCTTAGCCGTTTAAATATTAAGATATGTAAACCTGTTGATACTCCTCTATCGGGCGTCTGACAAGTTGTCCCTGACTTATGGAGAGACCTTCAGTAGTAAGGATCTACTCGCTATAGGAGTATCGTTGGAGCTTCCTATATCGACTTTTAGCATATCTGGAGGGCCCACGCTAAATTTTAACACTTTGCTCGCTATTGCGCTATTCACGAAATAACTTGCTATATCACGCTAAAATGACGTAACGTTATAGCGCTCTATTATTTTTCTAGCCTGTCTAGCCAAATGCCCGAGTTTTCCAACCTCAGGAAGAAGAAAAAGTTGCTTCATGTATTTCATGGCGATAAAAAACAATTGTGAAGATGGCATTAATAGGTTTATAATTATGAATAATTAATTTACATTGTGTTATTGCACCATAGGATGTTGATATTAGGATCTAACCAACTAGAGAACAATTTTTATGTGGTAATACATATGTTGTTCCGACATTTTTGGACTATATCATTTATTTATCCTTTAATTATTTAGATATATTTGATTTTTTTAAACACTATTTTTATATAGCACGCTATTATCACGGTATACCATGCCTAGCATTTTGAGAAGGTTGTCGCTATTTCTCATAGCATGCTATATTTTTTGGATCCTAACTGTACGTAGAATCCTGTATTGGGCCTATACATGTGGTTCAGGATACCGTTTGTGTGTCTTTGTTGATATATATAAAAACACCACGCTTCCTATACCGACTTTTAGCATACCTATTATAAAATCTGACGCTACTATGTTGTTGGAGGGTTTAATGTGTGCATCGTCTGATGCAGGGTCCTATTTAAAAAAAAATCTTGTTGGAGGATGAGCTCTCGCCGCACCTCGCTCGAATGCAGCGTCAACACCTGCTCGCGCTCCCATGTTCTGTCTGGAATCCTCAAAACAACATGATGTCCAACGATGAGCATCTCTCCACGGCTCGGATTTTCTTTAGCAAAGGATGGGGTCGAAGACCCCAGAGCTGCATTATACACGTGGCAGGTACAAAATGCACAAAAGCCCTTTTCGTATGTTGCCCTAAAGACCTAAAAATCGAATAAAGGGCATGTGAAGTTACAAAGAGCACCCTAGAACTAAAAAGAAAAAATCAATCAGGACCTAATCTTCAACCTCCATGTCGGAGGATTGCTCGATCCGGCGAGCGACCTCAAACGCCGGTTGTCCTGACGTATACGGGGACAAACTACTTGGACACCTCGCGAAGCCGAGCTCCGGCGCCGGATCGAGCAATCCTCCGACATGGAGGTTGAAGATTAGCCACCCTTTTGACCATTGAACACGGCCGTGGACATCACGACCGTGTGAAGAGCACGAAGATGCAGCTGAAGCCACTCCACTAATCCCGAGGGAGAAAAGAAGCACATCCTCCCCTCCTCGCCGCCACGGCCGGGCAGGGGAAAACAACGACCCTTCTCCTCACAATCTACGGAGTGGATGATACAGCGAGCGATTTTATTGTATCGGTCTTGTCCAACTCCAGTCCAGTAGGGAAACCAGCACAGATTCATCCTACAAGAAATAAGAGGACAATCTCCCACGTCGCTGCGAGTCGCCGGAGACCAACCGAGGGGGAAGAGGAACGACATATCGGCGAAAGCAAGCACAGAGGCTACAAGCAACCTACATCTACTATCTACAAGCTAAACTGCGCCAACGCATCCGCACGGAACGGCATCGCCGCCAGGGGAAAACGAAGGCCGAGACGGCGAAAACAGAGGAAGCCTCGAGACGGCTCTCAAAGCGGTGGTGGTGGTGTGTGTGGGGGGGTGGGGGGGTGGGGTGGGGGGGCACGGGTTGCTGAGGGGATGGTGAGAGGGGAGGCTCTGGATGGTTCGTGCCCTCCGTCGTGTCGATCTTGTAGCCCTCGGAGAGTGGTGTGATCGTGTAACGTGATTCCACAGCCTTCGTCGCTCTCCTCCCTACTTGAAAAAGAGGTGCCTATCCCGCGTGGCCTGTAGCCGCGTGGCCCATGGAGCGATTTCGGCATGGCCTCTGCGTTGCCGCACACACAATCGGATCGGGAAAGTCACCTTGGCGCGTAACTGATTGCCGCTTTATTTTGGCACACACGAAAATGGCGAAGCTGACATTCAAAAGTCAAAAACCAGCCACGCAATTTGAATAAACGCGAACCTCTAAAAGGTTAAAAGAACAGAACCAACCATTCAACCATGCATCGAAATGTTGAGATCATCCAGGAAGTCAACGAGTGCCGCCGTTGACGATCCGCTGATCCCCAGCGCATCGGCAGCCATCTCTTGCGCCGTCGCCATCCTCTCCTTGAT
Organism: Alopecurus myosuroides; assembly: GCA_028641055.1. Taxonomy (NCBI): domain Eukaryota; kingdom Viridiplantae; phylum Streptophyta; class Magnoliopsida; order Poales; family Poaceae; genus Alopecurus; species Alopecurus myosuroides. The sequence goes on along the minus strand of CM054058.1, from coordinate 206,402,569 downwards.
CTCCTTCCCTTGATCTGAATCCATGACCAGCCTCACCTTCGCCTCCACCTCGTCCCCTATCACCATCCCCTCATCGTAGCCGTTCATGGCCACCCCAAGTTTCATCTCATCCACGATGAACACCTTGTTCATCCTCTGCTCCGCGTACATCGGCCAGCAAACCATCGGCACCCCGGCCGCGACAGCCTCCAGAGTTGAGTTCCAGCCGCAGTGCGTCACGAACGCGCCGGTCGCGGGGTGCCGGAGCACCTCCACTTGCGGCGCCCAGGACGACACCACCATGCCGCGTCCCCTCGTCCTGTCCAAGAATCCCTCTGGCAGCAGCGCCTCTACCGCCGCCTCGCTCCGCCCCTCGAACCGCTTCGTGGAGTCAGCGTCCGGCGCGACGGGCGCGCGCACAGCCCAGAGGAAAGCGTGCCCGCTCTTCTCTAGCCCCACGGCGATCTCCGTTAGCTGCTCCGCAGGCACCGAGCTCGCGCTCCCGAAGCAGAGGAAGACCACGCTCCGAGCCGGCTGCTTGTCTAGCCACTTTAGGCATTCATGCTCCGCGTTGCTCCCTCTCTCCTCGCCGACCAATGGACCGACGGAAAACAGTGCCGGTGATGACTCGCCGGGGCGGGCAGTCCCATCTTTTATCGCCTTCACGGCACCGGGCTCCAGCCACTCGAAGGTGTTCGAAAGAATGCCCTTCGCTCGCGGCAACTGCTCGAGGAGGCCAAGAAACGTCTTGTACTGGTTGTTATCGCGATCCAGCAGTACTTCCGGCAAGTCTGACGCCGGAATTGGGTGAACTCCAGGGAAGTACAGCAAGTTTTGCCCCATGTCCTTGAAGGAGACGGCGGACCGCATCATGGGGATGTGAAGGTAGGCCGCAAGGACCGACGCCCCTGAGGCGAAGAACAGGTAGGCCGGGACGCCGAGCTCTGCGGCGGCGTCAAACCCGTACGCGCAGAAGAAGTCGGTCACGAGAGCCCCGACGGATCCGATGGACCTCAGGAAGGCGAGGAGGGCAGGGTTGGTGGCTCGGAGGTCGGCGATGAGGGCGATGAAAGGATCGGCGTCGGGGTCAGCCGTGTCCGCGGAACGTGTCGCTGCAGGCGGGAGTAGGTGGAAGGAGACGGAAGGATTGGATGCGGCGAGACGAGCAATGGTGTCAGTGGAGTTGCCGGTAGACGGAACGTCGGCGACAGCGACGGTAACAGGACGACCAAGCTCGGCGAGGTGGTGGGCGAGCTGCGTCATGGGGTGGAGGTGGCCTCTGACCATCCATGTGTAGAGCACGATGGTGCCCTGCATATCTGCTTCTGTGGTTGTCTTCTGTGCCGCTGCTTGGGTGGAGAACTCTGAAGGAGAGATGCAGGGAACGGATCGGTTTCATATATGATGCTGTTTCATAGCCCATTTTTTACGTACTAGTCGTCGGCGGCTACGAGCTGTAAAGTTGGACATGTATTCCCAGTTTCCCACTACGATGATTGTAGGCGTCCGGCGACTTCGCCAAAATAAAAACCTTTTTGGTGACCATTTTACAGCGATGTTCGAGGTATTACTGTCTGGAATTGTACTGTTTGAGTATGTACTACTTGGTTGGTGTGATCTAATGTAATGATATTTTTGTTTTTCTCTTTTATTTTGGTGCATGCAACCCGAGAAAAGAGCCATGTTCTTATATGATCTTATCAAATAACGGAGCGGCAAGCAGCATCAAGAGACAAAAAGCAAAGAAGGTCTCTAACAGCATCTCCACCTCCACGGGCACTCATCAAATATGTGTCCGGCACCCCCAATTGCCCCCTTTTAGGGCCGCCGGACCTGTGTCCGCGATTTTGGTGGACGGGTTCCGCAGCGGCACCCTCCAAACATGACCCGCCATTCGCAGTCGTTAAACCGAACACATTGTGGGCATGCCGGACGAACGTCATGGTGCCAAACACACTTGTTTAGAACAAGGCTTAAACAAAACAAAAAAAAAGTCTCGCGACGTAGTGTCCCTACTCGTCGCCGTCGGAGTGGACCTCCTCCTCGCCGTGCGTGCAACAGGGGTGGCGGACTCAAGTGGCATCGTACATCGGTGCGCAACTTGGCTGCCCCGATATAGCGAAAGGTGAGCAACTGAGCATCCAACCCTGCTGTAGCTGGTGCATGCGGGTGAATGCAGCCCAGCCGTTGCCGAGGAGCAGGTGGCCGTGGTGCCTGAACACGACGGCCACGCAGCGATGGGGCACCCTTCCAGCTGCAGGGTAAAGGAGTCTGCCTCCCTGCCTTCGAGCAGGACGCCGATCCTATCTGGCAGCCTCAAGGAGTTGCCCAATGGCTGCCGAAGTAAGATGAAGAACTCGGGAAGGGCATCTCTAACGGCGTCGTCGTCGCCGCTGTCGGACTTCTGCTCGACATCCACGGGTGAAAGTGCACTATGGTCAACTAGAGGGGGGGGTGAATAGGTTGACTACCAATTTTTCTTTTCTTTTCCTTTTATTAGGGCTAAGCAAGATAAGATAAGGTTCTCTAGATGTGCATCTAGGTGAGCAACCTATGTGAACAAGATAATCTGCGCAACGGAAGTAAAACGAAAGGTAGCAAGATAAACCACAAGTGTAAACAAGGAGACAAGGATATGATTCCCGTAGTTCCTTCTCAATGAGAAGTACGTCTACGTTGGAGAGGTGGGGAGCCACCTAGGCACTCCTCAATAGCACGGTTGTGCACTCCTCAATAGCACGGTTCTCCACCACACCACGCCGTCGTGCTGCTGGATTTCCAAGGGATCCTCTACTTCCGTTGCCCCGCTGGATCGGGGGAACGTAGGTCGTCATCGAGCTGTATGTGTGACCGAGTGCGGAAGCGCTGCCGGATTGCAGCGCTCATCGTCGCGATCTTGAGATCGACGTGAGTACGACTACATCACCAACTAGATTTGATCTCGTAACGCTTTGTGTCTTTGAGGGTATGTTCTCCTTAAGACTCTCTATGCCCGTTACCTTTCATCTCCTAGATTACATCTTGGACCTTCGGGTTTATCGCGCGTAGGATTTTTTTTTCTATGCAATGATCCCTTCATACACCTTCCTGCTGGTAGTATTCGATAAATTCACAAAATGGATAGAGGCCATGCCAGTCATGTCGCAGCACGTTGATGACTCCCAAGTGCAGGAGATCAATTGTAGTACCTTTCGGTAAGTATTTGAGTGTCGAACCCACGAGGAGATGAAGGTAAGCTATCTATTCTCTAAAGCCCTATAACCCTCTTATATGGCTGTTTATGCAAAGCAATAAGTTTGACTAAAACGAACTAACTAATTAAAAGCAAGTGACGTGGAGTGTGGTTTGTCTAGTAACTAGTGAAGCAAGTTTAAAATGCAAGTAATCCTATAGCAAGTTTCTAAAGCAAGTTTCACAAGTAGCAAGCAGCAAATATCTCAAGTATCTCAAGGGAGCAAGTGTTCTAGCAATAGGTGTTTCGTTCGTGTGGTTGTCACAATTAGTGAAGCACATGTTTTAGTCTTAGTTGTTTCTTCTAGGAAGTATCCATGAATAGGTATAGTCAAGTAAATGATCTACAACCCCTTATGATGGATCATGTGGCCAAGTAAATGACTGCACAAGATTGATTAAGACATAAAGTCCCACCATAGCCTTAAGTTCTAAGGTCCCCTATATATATATCCCCCAATAACTTAACTTTGTGGCTCAGTCTCAGGTTACTATCACTCCCAAGTCACCACCACTCCATTATGCTACCGGTGATCATCTTACATGCATTCCCCAACATATGCGTGCACTCATACATTGTACATAAATACAATCATAGAAGATAACAAACTTGTATGCAACCAATCAACGAACTATTTCACCATTGCCAAGAACAATTCACTACTCAAACATAGACGGGGAGACACAATACATCAAGGGAATATAGTATTGCATCATACATCGTGTTTGCCAAGAGATTACAGTGGAGAGATGGAGCTGATCTTGCTGTAGATGTTGATGATGAACACGCCGGAGGGGGGTGGAGCCCTCCGGGGGTGATCCCGACGGCGTTTCCCCCCTCCGATCTTCTCCGGCGGCAGCCTTCTGTCTCTCTGTCTCGTGGTTTCGTCTCTCGGCGCCGCCTCCTCCTCGAAAAGGCCAGGGGACCCTTTATATAGTCGTTTTTAGGTCATGAGACACTCGGGAGAAGAAAGATCGACGGCATCGGAGCCACGGGGGCAAAAAGGGGCCCCCACACGCGGCCAAGGAATCTGGCCGCGTGGAGGGTCCTCTTTTCCACCTGGTTGGCCTTTTTGCCCTCTACTTTGGCCCATGGTCTTCGTCTCGAAAATTATGAACCGTGCTCTTTGGCCTTGCACTTTTTGGAGTACCGAAGCTCCCGGAAAGTCTGAAACACTAAAAAGTACGTTTTCTGGAAAAACAGGGTTAGAACCAAAAGAAGGGGGATTGTTCAGAAAATCCCCCAAATCATTATAAAACATGAATATAAGTTTCTAATATGTAGGAAAAACAAGTAATAACATGCAAAGTTCATGTATGAATTTTACATGCATCAACATCCCCAAGCTTAACCCATACTCGTCCTCGAGTATGAAGGTGATAAAACTAGCATGGACTTTGCATTTTAAAACAATCATGGAATATCAAAGAAGATTATTCATGCTACATATAATCAAATGATTCATAATGTAGATGAGTAGCAACATACAATTCATGTTATAAGAAATATCAAATATGCAAGCAAAGATGCTTCATGAATGTTCACAAAGTGTATAATGAAATAAAAGCACTATGGACCAAATGCACACACAAAATGAAAAATAAAATCCTATATTGGTCAAAGAATAGCATAATGGAAAATAGAAAATATGGTGGACACTTTGGAGAAAATTGAGTAGAGGTAAAACATGACCAAGTCTTATTTAGCCTCTAAATTATTCAACTAAAATTACTAATTGAATGTGGCATCCATTGGTCTAAGACTCTCATTGCCCCTTTATCACTAGAATCTTAAATTGTGAATGTTGAAGTAATGTGATTGACAAGGTGTTGGTTGAATGCCTCATGCCCCGTGAGTGTGAAAACCTACTCCATGATTACTCAACTTAAGATTCCTAATAAGCTTTGTACAGTCATAATAAGTATTAATGACATCATAGAGAACCGCAAAGAGGTACCTCTTGCCCCATGACATGGAAACCAGCCCATGTCACAATGACAAGATGAACAAACGGAGTAGACTCATCATACTTTTTTATTTCATTCACTATATGCATAGCTTCTTATTTTATTGTAGGATGTGTCTGTAGAGTCCACTCTAGCTGTAAGTAAATTTCCACCATGATCAAGCATGGCTTGGGTTAGCGGCCCAATGCGTTTCTCTAGTCATAAATATACTTACTCATCAAAACTTACTATTCCTCTATTTCATTTCGGCATGGCAGGAGTCCAAAAACAAAAGTACATGATATCAACCAAATGTAAATTTTTGTGCAATGTTGAAAGTTTCCAGTGATACACGTTTGTAGCTAGCTCCCAACCAAACACTTGTCAAACTCAAAACTTTTAGCTCCCGTTATTGGGTCATGTTTATTAAGGGCAATGAAAAGTAAAGGTGTGCATTCAAAAGTTCGTGAGAGTCCTATCCCAAATTCAGCTCATGACAATTAATAAAGTGAATATCTTAATTTAGAACATAAATAACACTATAACATGGTGAACATACTCGGAATAGCTCTCAAGCTAATAGGTAGATATGGTGGACTCACTGGAAATACTTGGCTAAAGGGTGTTGGAAACAAGTTTATACTTGTTGGAATTTTTACTTTTTTGGCTAGCAAGAGGGAGATAGTTGACCAGCTACTATGCATGCATTAGTGTACATAGAACTACTCATTTCATGACAAACTAAGTAAACTAACAATTAACATAAAAAACATGAATAAGAGATAGCTCATGACAACACTATTGCAAATTTCCACACCTAAAACAGCATATAAATCATGCAACTATAAGTAGCTTTTATAATCAACTAAAGCATCCCTTTCCCAAGTCATAATACTAGCATCCAATACATTCCAACCCCAAACTCCAGTAGCTCAATCTCATATAAAATGATGGGTGTGGTCTTATCAAAACAAAAATAAAAACAAAAACTAGACGCTTCAAGTCTCTACGATAAATGCTTTGCTTAGAAATACAGAAAGTAGACGTGTGCTAACCAAAAGAGTGTAGCTCCAGTGGGGTGTTCATCACATCCCCAAGCTTATGGCTTTCACCATTCTTGGATGTCTTGAGGCGCAGCTCCTCTATTCACTGTGAAAAAACTTCACAAAACATGTTTCTCCCATTCTTTTTCTGTGGGGTGAGATTAGCAAGGACAAACAAATAACATGCTTGCTGTGAAAAATTCCAAATAAAATGCTCCAGTAGATAGAAAATAAGGTTCATTATGTTTTATGTTCACTCTCTTGCTTCAAAGAATCATGGAAATTCGATTCCCAAGCCCAAAGAGTGCATAAAACAAAAGAAGGCAGAATCTGTCCAGAAAAGCAACAGCAGCAAAACGAACGTTTTTCCCTAAGCTAGACTCGTCAAAAAATTAAGACAATTTTTGTGCTTACAGAGAACGAAAATTTGCATAACATACTAAAAACTTAACTCAATCCGACATACCAATAAAAACGTAAAATCATACGGTGAGCAGACTCGTGCTGAAACAGAAATTTCATGCACTAGGATAGCAACTTATAAGTCCAAATGGGTTTGACTTGACTCTTTATTGAAAACTCCAGAATTAAAACAAAAAAAAACTAATCTCTTGAGACAGCAAGAGGACACTAGGAAAATCCAAACAAAAACAACCGGGTTGCCTCCCGTAAAGCGCTTTCTTTATAGCCATATAGCTAGGCTTTACTTACTTAACATCATGATGGTTGGAGTGAGGTGGCTCGGCATCCCCAAGCTTGGATTCTTGTACTTATTTGATACATGTAGGGTGAGCTCAGGGGTACATCCCCAAGATTGATTGGTTGTCCCTCTTGATCTTTGTTCATCTCACTCAACTCTTCCTCCTGAAAAATTCTTCTTACACAAATCTCAACATAAAACTTGATTAGAGGGGTTAGTGCCTCCATAAATGATGGGGGGATAGTAACCCGGTAGGCCCACTTCAAGGTATAATCCGGCCCGAGGTGAGCTGATCAGTACCCGGATAGGGGTAAAAAGGTTACTAGAAGGCTCAAAGGCTTGTGAAATTCGTAACCCGGCTTGTGGGTTGCGATAAGGGAAGTTAGGCTTTATATGTGGAGTTCGAGTAGGACTCAAGATGTGCCTTGAAAGGCAAGTTAGGGGTGTACGGGTGCTTTATAAACCGGCCTCTAGGTTTAGTTTGCCAGAGATTCAAGTCATAACTGTAACACCTATTATCGAGTATCCAGTATAATCATATCGAGATCCGGCGAGTTGTTTTCCGGCTCTTAGATTGCTTTCCGCCATGTCTTCCTTCGAGCTAAACCCTCTCCCAAATACCTGTGTCGACTTGCCCCTAGATCAGTTACCCCCGGTAACATCTGCCGTGATTATCCCACGACAGTTGGCGCCCACCGTGGGGCCTGCGTCCAAAGGTGTTTACATCACGGGAGAAGCTCGGAAGAGTATGGAGAACTTTGTCGTCGGCGAGATCTACTCCAATGACGAAGGAGAGCAGATAGTGGACAATTCCGGGTGGGAGTTGGAGCCGGATCACTTCGAATCCGGATCCATGGTGTCAATCGGCCAAATCAAAATCTTCATCGGCATGGTATGTACGCTCAATTTGAAAGGACAATATCATGTGCATGTAACAGGGACTTCCAGCAGGGACAAAGGGGCGTTGAAGCAAACAGTGGATCCAGCCTCCTCGGCCACTTCGGGATCCTTGAGATGGGCGGAGCAAGAGGTAACATGGAGCAGAAGGGATCACCCGGAAGGAATAAAGCACCCCGGAACCTTGGCATTAGTGGTGGCACCCCAGGTCAATGGTTACGAGCTGAAGAAAGTCTTGATGGATGGAGGGAGTAGTATCAACATCCTATATTGGGAAACCTTCTTGCGCATGAACCTCAAGGAGTCCCAGCTACAAAAAAGTTCGACGGTGTTCCATGGAATCGTGCCGGGTCATTCGGCACGCCCCGAAGGGAAAATTGCGTTGGAAGTAGCCTTTGGAGAATCGGTAGATAACTATCGGGTGGAGTGGCTCACGTTTGAGGTAGTCAAGCTGCACAGCCCCTACCACGCTCTGTTCGGAAGGCCGGCTTATGCTAAGTTCATGGCTAGGCCGTGCTACGTGTATCTGCAATTAAAGATTCCGGGCCCAAAGCAGACCATCACTATCCATGGAGACCGGGATATAGCAGCCGAGTGCGATGAGGGAGATTCAGTAATGGCCGAACAAGCCTGCAGGAAGGAAGAGCTTCAGTATTACCGGTCGCAGGTGGATCCGGATGATGGTACAGCGTTGAGAAGGCCAGATGCTGAAGACGAAAGAGTAAAGTTCAAGGCAGCTCAAGATACCAAGAAAGTAGATTTTGTGGAGGGAGATCCCACCAAGCAGTTCACTATAGGGTCCAATCTAGATGATGCGCAAGAAAAGGCTCTGGTGGAATTCATCCGTTCAAATGCGGATGTGTTTGCTTGGACACCCAGCGACATGCCGGGTATTCCCACTGAGTTGGCAGAGCACAGTTTGCACGTGGATCCCAAGGCCAGGCCTGTGAAGCAAGGTATGAGAAAGATGAATGAGGAAAGGAGAAGAGCTATAGGTGAGGAAATCGCGCGACTATTAACCGCAGGCTTTATCATGGAAGTATTTCACCCCGACTGGTTAGCAAACCCGGTTCTTGTGATGAAAAAGACAAATGAATGGAGGATGTGTATCGATTTCACGAGCCTCAACAAGCATTGCCCAAAGGATCCGTTCGCACTACCAAGGATAGACCAAATCATAGACGCGGTAGCCGGAAGCGACTTGCTGTGTTTCCTGGACGCATATTCGGGGTACCACCAGATTAAACTCAAAAGGGAGGATTGGGAGAAAACGTCATTCATAACCCCTTTTGGGGCCTTCTGCTACAAAACCATGACGTTTGGATTGAAAAATGCGGGCGCAACTTACCAACGATGTATTCAGAAGTGCTTCGAGGACCAAATTGGGCGCAACGTGCACGCGTATGTGGATGACGTGGTTATTAAGACCCGGAAGGCAGAAACGTTCATTGATGATTTGAAGGAGACATTTAAAAACTTGAGAAGGTACCAGATGAAGCTTAACCCAACGAAGTGCGTATTTGGAGTCCCGGCTGGGAAGTTACTCGGCTTTATAGTCTCCGAGAGAGGAATCGAGGCAAACCCGGACAAAATCAAGGCCATCCAAAGTTTGAAGAAACCGGAAAATTTGAAGCATGTTCAAAAGCTCACGGGCTGCGTAGCAGCCTTGAGCCGGTTCATATCCAGGCTTGGAGAAAAGGCAATACCCTTGTATCGGCTTTTGCGGAAGTCAGATAAGTTCGTGTGGGATCAGGAGGCAGATGAGGCGTTTGAAGCGCTAAAAAAGCAATTGTCGGAAGCACCAGTACTAGCAGCCCCGGGTCCTAAAGAACCTATGTTATTATACGTGGCCGCCGGTCCCCGGGCCGTCAGCGCAGTAGTTGTCGTAGAACGCAAGGAGGATGGGAAGGGATACCCGGTCCAAAGGCCGGTTTATTATGTCAGCGAGGTGTTATCGGAAGCAAAGCAGCGTTATCCACATTGGCAAAAGTTGGTGTTTGGGGTCTTTATGGCCAGCCGGAAGTTGAAGCCATATTTCCAAGAACATCCCATAACAGTGGTTAGTTCAATACCAATGTCGGATATCATCAGAAACTCGGATGCAACGGGAAGAATAGCCAAATGGGCAATAGAGATGGGAGATTATCATATCAGCTACGAGCCCAGATCAGCAATCAAGTCACAGGCTTTGGTCGATTTTGTTAACGACTGGACACACACTGGAATGGCTACTATAGTCCCAAATTCCGAGTCATGGACCATGCACTTCGATGGATCAAAGCAGTACGAAGGGTCAGGAGCTGGAGTGGTGCTGACGTCGCCAAAGGGGGACAAACTAAGTTACGTGCTACAGATTCACTTCGATTGTTCAAATAACGTGGCCGAGTATGAGGCCCTACTGCACGGCTTGAAGATAGCCAAGGAGATGAACATCAGAAGGATACGATGCTTTGGGGATTCGGATCTTGTGGTGCAGCAGGTATCAGGAACCTGGGATAGGAGGGACGCCACTATGGCAGCGTATCGCAGAGAGGTTGATAGGGTTGCCGGGTGTTTCTCCGGGTATGAAGTGGAGCACGTAGACAGAAGAAAAAATGAGGCAGCGGATGCACTCGCCAGACTCGGCTCGCGTAGAGAGCCGGTTCCACCTAATGTTTTCCTGGATGAGCTATGGCGACCGTCAGTTAAATCCGAGTCTGAGGAAGAACTAGCAAATCGAGACCCGGATGAGGAGTTTGTGGCTACAATACGTACTGTTCCCGAGTGGACAGAGCCATATCTGGCCTATTTATCACGGGGCGAATTGCCAGAACAGGAAGTATTAGCAAGACAAATCTTGAGGCGGGCAAAAGGATATACTATTATCAATGGGGAGCTGTACAAGAGAAGCGCGACAGGAGTCTTTCTGCGCTGCGTGACACCGGAAGAAGGCCGACAAATCCTTAAGGAGATCCACGAAGGTGATTGTGGGCATCATGCGTCCACAAGATCCCTTGTGGCTAAGGCCTATCGGCATGGGTTCTTCTGGCTCACGGCCTTAACAGACGCGGAGCGGATAGTGGCAAGATGCGATGGATGTCAAAGGTACGCTCGCCAAACTCATGTGCCGGCTATGGAGTTACGGACAATACCACTAACCTGGCCATTCGCTGTTTGGGGTATGGACATGGTTGGCCCTTTCCATATGTCACCATGCAAGAAGACACATCTTTTAGTGGCTGTCGATAAGTTTACCAAGTGGGTGGAGGTTATGCCGGTTACCAATTGTGAAGCGGCCACAGCAGTCAAATTCCTGAAAAGAATCATATATCGGTTTGGATATCCCCACAGTATAATCACTGACAACGGAACCAACATGTCCCTTGGAGAGATGGAAAAATTTTGTGGCAACAATGGAATCAGGCTTGATGTGGCATCAGTGGCACATCCGCAAGCCAACGGGCAAGTGGAGAGGGCGAACCAAGAGCTACTTCGAGGATTGAAACCGCGGCTAAGGGTCCCTTGTATCAGGGCCGCTGGAGCGTGGGTTGAAGAACTCCCTTCCGTGGTCTGGGGTATCAATACTACACCTAACCGGTCCACCCAGATGACGCCTTTCTTCATGGTTTACGGCGCAGAAGCAGTATTACCAAGCGACATCATTCATGATTCACCAAGAGTGACAGCCTACGTCGAAGTGGAGAACGAGAAGAACCGGCAAGACGCCGTGGACATGTTAGAAGAACAAAGGGAGCAAGCCTTAGAAAGGTCAGCCATATATCAGCAGGATTTGCGAAGATATCATAGCCGGCGGGTAAAAAGCCGGGTCTTCCAGGAGGGAGACTTGGTCCTGCGCTTGGTTCAAACAAACGAGGGAAAACACAAGCTATCGCCGCCATGGGAAGGACCTTTCATCATAAGCCGGAGTCTACATAATGGGTCATATTACTTGATAGATGCAAGAGAAGAATCGGCCACAGTCAACGACACTGCTCATACTACTGCACCTATGCAAGAAAGAGATAGACCATGGAACGTGGCTCAGCTACGTCCATACTATACTTAGCGGAAAATGATGTAACAGGCAGCAGGTTTCAGACGCACTCTTTTCCTATCCAGGGCACCCTTGGGGACTGGATGGGTTTTTAATGAGGCGGCTTGCTGGCCCAATTTTTTCATATCAAACAAAAAGGGATTATCAAGAAAAGAAGCAAGTTTTATTTATGCAATGTGAATATTCAGGTCTTGAGGGCTGGTTGCTCATACAAGCACAGCTGTAAACTCAAAAAAGACCCGGCCTTGATGCCAATGAGTTATAGGGGCCGTCACTCGAAAAAACGAGTGCGGCTACAATCTTATAACCGGACAAAGAAGTCCAAATTTCTCGGCTATTCTTACTTAAGCTCGATGTGACTCGCAACGAAGTGGCATGATTCGTTCGCTTACGATTAAATGTCGGTCATGAGACCCAAACGGGACTTGCTTGACCCCGTTTTCGTATTGATGTAACAACATGGTATCCACGCGAAAGCCGGCTTATAGTACAAGATAGTCGAAAGGGTCATCTAAACCACAAGTTATGCAGAGTATAAGGCCGATAGCCGGAAACTCAACGATTATCAAGCATAACTTCAAACCTCATAAGAAGCTGTCCTGAAGTCTTGGGCATTCAGCGACAGGCGATTTGTTTCCTTGAAAGAAAACAATCATGTGCCCTAGACGCAGAAACCCGGACTGGGGACTTATGAGCTCTAAGGAAGAAACAGCATCATCCAGCCGATAAAATTAAAACAAGCCACGCATCCGGGTCTCAGGAGCTTAGGGATTCAGGTCTAAAACTGGTCCCTAGACGCCAACGACACCCGGAGGACGGGTCTTGCTAAGGAAAGTATAAGGAAAAGTATAAGGTATCGAGAATAAAGCAAGTGGATATCAAGAATAAGTAAATGCAAAGACACATTCATCAAAAGCCCAAAGGGGGCGCAAAGTGCATTGGGAGTTTAAATAAAAGTGTTACAAAAACCATAAAGTATCAAAAGAGCACAGGCGCTCTGCTTAAACGAATAGTAAAGACTGTTTTAACGATGCTTTGCCGGCTGACGTGTGTGAAATGATAGGCATTACTTCAAGCTGCAGGATCCATCTTGGCCTTGCCCTTGTCGCCACCAGTAGTTGCGGCGCCACTCGGGTCGGCAGCAGTCCCGGGTTGTGCAGCAGAAGTTGCAGGAGCAGAATCGGCCTCGGCCTTCTTGGCGGCTTCTTCCTTCATCTTGATCGCCTGCTCCTTCCAACGGGCAAGCATATCGAACGGCTGGGGGCGGTTCGCCTTGACAACCTTGTCATTAGCATCATAAGCAGGGAGAATCTCATCAATCTCCAAGCTGTCAGCAATAACGCTAGCCGGATGGCGGACTTCTTTCTGAATAGCCTTGAAGTCCTTTGGCAAAAACTTGGACCCATCCAAGTTGAACTCTGGAAATCCACTCATAAGTTTGGCAAGTTGTAGCTTGGGGGCGTATGCTTTAGCCAGTGCGAGCCCCCGGGTTACCCCAACTCGGCAGGAGGATCGTTTCCAATGCCAAATCCACTCGGGGATCGTGGAGCAGAATTCCAGTAATCTCTTCATATTATCTGGCTTGACATCCGGCAGTCGCAGCTCATCAAGTATCCAGCTAATTCCGCCGCAAAGTTGGCGAAGAGTATTCTTGATGGTTTTAAGCTTGGCAGCATCATCTTCTTCGGGGGCAGCATCACGTGGGCCTGCTAAGAAAGGCAAAAGGAGTAAAGATAGTAGGCAAGCAAGTGCAAGTGTTCAAATCAAAGCAATCCGAGTCATAAAAAGGTGAAATTCAAAAATCTTACCAGTCGCGGTACGGTGAACATCAGCAATTTGAGCAGAAAGAGTTGTAAGTTTTTCCTTAGCCCTGTGAGCTCTCTTCCTGTACTTTTTCGTCATCTTTTGGCACCTGCGAGCCTCAGTCTCAGCAGCTTCACGAAGGGCCGTTTCTTTTCCAATACGCTTGGTGGACTTGGCCAGCTTCTTCTCCAACTGTGAAACATAATCCTGTAAAGAAGCATGAAGAGGGATCAGCCAGAAACATTATGCAAAGTTCCAAGCAAGTTACCTAGTAAATTACTCGGAACTTGGGGACTAGGCATGGAGACAATGAATGACTTAGGGTTACCATCGGCTGATATTTATAAGGAAGGTGGTGAGCTCGCCCGCGGCTGGAAAGCCGGAGGTTACGGAGCAATAATTATCCGCACAGATTTGGTGTTGCGGGTGTTTGGAACGCGATTTGTCCCGAGATATCCGGGATCCTTATCAAGAGTAGGGCCTTAATATCTTAGGGTTCAAATTTGAAAATGTTCGTTGGGCATTCGAGGAAGGATCGAACTGTCGAATGACCGCTGCGGAGCTATGTCTAGTCATATGTTAAAGTAACTTGACCCGGTTCACGTAAGCTTGGGTGTTTCATGTCTTTTTAAGGAATAGCGAGCACTTCAAGAATGGATCTGTGAAGCCCGCGCTATCCTGGGGACTACTGATGGGGGGATAGTAACCCGGTAGGCCCACTTCAAGGTATAATCCGGCCCGAGGTGAGCTGATCAGTACCCGGATAGGGGTAAAAAGGTTACTAGAAGGCTCAAAGGCTTGTGAAATTCGTAACCCGGCTTGTGGGTTGCGATAAGGGAAGTTAGGCTTTATATGTGGAGTTCGAGTAGGACTCAAGATGTGCCTTGAAAGGCAAGTTAGGGGTGTACGGGTGCTTTATAAACCGGCCTCTAGGTTTAGTTTGCCAGAGATTCAAGTCATAACTGTAACACCTATTATCGAGTATCCAGTATAATCATATCGAGATCCGGCGAGTTGTTTTCCGGCTCTTAGATTGCTTTCCGCCATGTCTTCCTTCGAGCTAAACCCTCTCCCAAATACCTGTGTCGACTTGCCCCTAGATCAGTTACCCCCGGTAACATCTGCCGTGATTATCCCACGACAATAAATAAAATCCACATAGGTACAGAAAAGACACATCATGAGTTGATTCTAAATATTAACTACTGTTACTACAGTTGTGCATTGCTCCTTGATCAAAAGAACCACACAAAACACAAGTAATGAGAGCAATGCAAAATAAAGACATAATCTGCCAAAAACTGAACAGCCCGTAAAGAGCGAATTTTTAGAGGCACTTAAGTTGCTCAAATCAGAAAACTTAAAACTAATGAAATATGTAGTGATAACTAAATATTGCTGTCGTAAATTAGCAGGTCAAAATTCCACTTCTGTGATTTTAAACGTTTTTCGCAGTGAAGTTGAGGAATCTATTTTCTGGACAGCTAATTACTATTGTTTAATCCTATCTCTCATATAACATTATTCTTGCCATTTATGATGAGAAATAAGACAGAAATGTGATGTTACAGTAGTGAACTAATATTTTTATTGTTTTTAGCTTTGGAAAAAGTTTTAATGATAGAGACTTTGCAATGATTTTATTGGCATGAACAACACATGTTCAAGGTCGACCCCAACTTCTCCATTACTCATCCTTCTCATTTACTTTCCCAAAAAATTTATAAAATGAAAATCTTAAACTAAATGATAGATAACAGTAGGTAAAGGTATTTTACATGTTGAAAAGACATAAATGTGTGCTCAAACCGAATAGGAAACTAAAGCATAAGGAACACACCAAAAAAATATTAAACAATTTATTTTTAAGTCTAACCCCTTTCCTATGCATTGGCATTTTGTAATGAAACAAATAAAAGAAGCACATAATAGCAAGCATAGAAAGGTAGATCAAGTGCAACTTCAATACTTTCAGCATAAAGAGGGGAAACTTAATATTGTTGAAATATGTGTAACCATGTTTCCCTCTCTCATAATAATTTTCAGTAGCATCATGAATAGATTCAACAATATGAATATCACATAAAACATTCTTATCATGAGCCACATGCATAAAAGAATCACTACTCTCCACATAAGTAAAATCCTCATTTGTGATAGTGGGAGTTAAACATTCATAATTTTCATTGCAATCATCATATATAGGAGGCATAGTATCATCAAAGTGAATTTTCTCCTCCAAGCTTGGGGAACTAGAAATATCATGCTCATCAAAACCAACTTCCCCAAGCTTAAAACTTTCCATAGAATCAGCAAGTATATCATTTTTATCCTCAATAGTAGGGGGAATAAAAATATCATATTCATCAAGACAAACTTCCCCAAGCTCAAGGTTTTCCTTAGCAATAAAGGTGTTCAAAGAATTAGTACTACCACAAATATGATTGTTGTGCAAATAATTTTTCAATTTCTCCTCAAACACTTCATGTCCTAATTCAAGGTAGATATTATACAGTTCTAAAATTGTTTGGTTGTTTTCCATTTTATAATTTTTTTTGTGTTTTAGGTTTATATATTAGTATGCAATGCAAACAAGAATAAAAGCTTAGCACAACGCTCCCCGGCAACGGCGCCACAAAAGTGCTTGATGACTCCCAAGTGCAGGAGATCAATTGTAGTACCTTTCGATAAGTATTTGAGTGTCGAACCCACGAGGAGCTGAAGGTAAGCTATCTATTCTCTAAAGCCATATAACCCTCTTATATGGTTGTTTATGCAAAGCAATAAGTTTGACTAAAAGGAACTAACTAATTAAAAGCAAGTGACGTGGAGTGTGGTTTGTCTAGTAACTAGTGAAGCAAGTTTAAAATTCAAGAAATCCTAGAGCAAGTTTCTAAAGAAAGTTTCTAAGCAAGTTTCACAAGTAGCAAGCAGCAAATATCTCAAGTATCTCAAGGGAGCAAGTGTTCTAGCAATAGTTGTTTCGTTCATGTGGTTGTCACAATTAGTGAAGCACATGTTTTAGTCTTAGTTGTTTCTTCTAGGAAGGAGCCATGAATAGGTATAGTCAAGTAAATGATCTACAACCCCTTATTATGCATCATGTGGCCAAGTAAATGACTGCACAAGATTGATTAAGACATAAAGTCCCACCATAGCCTTACGTTCTAAGGTCCCCTATATATATCCCCCAATAACTTAACTTTGTGGCTCGGTCTCAGGTTATTGTCACTCCCAAGTGACCACCACTCTATTATGCTACCGGTGATCACCTTACATGCATTCTCCAACATATGCGTGCACTCATATATTGTACATAAATACAATCATAGAAGATAACAAACTTGTATGCAACCAATCAACGAACTATTTCACCATTGCCAAGAACAATTCACTACTCAAACATAGACAGGGAGACACAATACATCAAGGGAATATAGTATTGCATCATACATCGTGTTTGCCAAGAGATTACAGTGGAGAGATGGAGCTGATATTGCTGTAGATGTTGATGATGAACACGCCGGAGGGGGGTTGTCGTGGGATAATCACGGCAGACGTTACCGGGGGTAACGGATCTTGGGGCAAGACGACACAGGCGTTTGGGAGAGGGTTTCGCTCAGAGGAGAACATGATGGAACTCGATCTGGTAGCCGGCAATCAAGTCACCGAGTCTCCAATCTCAAGATATTAACTCAACTCTCGTGTTACACTGGATACTCGATACCAAACGATATTGCTAGGGTTCTTGGATTCCCTCAACTAATCCTAGGGGTCGGTTTATAAAGCACCCGTACCCCCTGGCTTGTCCTCCAAGACGCACCCTGGATCCTACCCGGACACCACATACAAACCCTAACTTTCCCTTACCGTAACCCACAATCCGGGTTACGAGACCTACAAACTTGGGCCTTCCAGAAGTTTCTTTATCCTTAGCCGGATCTTGCGCAGCGTCATTTGGGCCGGGTTATACCTTGGAGTTGGCCTACCGGGTTATTATCCCTCCATCAGTAGTCCCCAGAATAGCTTGGGCTTCACAGATCCTTCCTTGAAGCGCTTGCTATTCCCTGCAAAAACATCAGATGCACGAATGCATGAAGGCCGGGTTAAAGCGCTCTGATAAATAGCTAGGCCCAACTCCATGGTGGCCATATAGTAACCCGGCTTCTCTCCAAACACTTAGCTTTTCGTACCTAAGCCCTGATAAAAATGTCAAGATCATGTACTTTACTCGATAATTGATCTTGATATTATGAAGAATATCTCCTTCCAATTTCTGTCCAGATACCTCGCCCAATATTTAAAGCGTATCTCGCAAAACTTAAACAGATAGCCGTTACTCCGTAACTTCCGGCTCCCACCCGTTGAACTAGGCTTATCCACTCACGCTATTATAAATTGGCTCTTAGGGGTAACCCTAACCCCAACAGCTCATTTCCCCCCATTCTTCTTCCTTTCTTCCTCAGTGCTCTAGCTCACAGAGTGCCACCACGGAAGCCTCACGTGCATCACCGGAGCCCATCTGCCGTCGGCTACGCTCCACCACGGTGTGCTCCGCACCACCGCCCAGATCCGCCGCCGGACCCCCGACCTGCCCGCCGGGAATCGCAAAGGGGCACCAGGCTTGTGCCATTTGCCTCCGTCGAGCTTCACTGCAATCCCCTCCAGTAAGCCTCTCTCATCCATTAACTAGCCTCCGTGATTTCTTGATTTTCTCCAGATTAGATCTAAGTCAACTCGCCGGTCCTTTTCCTAGTCACGCCGAATTAAGTTGCTCGTATTCATTCTAGCTCATCCAATGAATTGGATATAGACTTTATTTCACTTTCCTACCACCCATAGTCGTTAATTTTACCACAAATCTAGAAACGGAGTCTCCAATCTGGGCTCGGGCCGCCCAAATTTTCCGCCCTTGTTTCCGTCACCCGGAAAATCTTCCCTTTTCCGGTTCTTTTTATTCGCAATAGGTACATGTGCAACCATCCATCGCCCTCAAAGGCTCTTTCAATGCATAGGCCTCCATAACTTTTATTATGATACTTGATACCCGGATAGTTTGAACCTTACTCTGTAGATTGATACCCGGATAGTATGCAACTTCCATGTTGTCTCGATATCACTTGCCAATACTCAGACAACTCATGGCTTCCGAGTCTTATTCCTTGTATCCTTCTACCTCGTGCTTTGCAGGTCAATCACATGGCTCCCAAGAAGCAGGGGAAAACACCGGCCAAGGCCAAGACCACCAGCTCCATATCCGCCAATTGGGCGCGATCCACGGTTACGAAGGCCAAGTTATAAGAACTGGCCGAGTTAGGGGTTCTACCCCCTCAAAAGGAAATCCACTGGAGGGTGCCGGGCAACGAGACCCGGCCTACACCGGCGAAGGATGAGGTAATATGCTTTGTGGAACACGTGACCCGGGGCTTCCGTCCTCTGGGGCACCCTTTCATCCGTGATATTCTGAGCCATTATGGCCTTCGCATTTTTGACATAGGTCCTAACTCCGTGTTAAATATCTCCCACTTCATCGTTCTCTCCGAGTCATACTTGTGCACTCCGCCAAGTTTGGCTCTTTTCGTCGAGCTTTTCCAGTGCAAACCGTGCCGCGAAAGCGGTGACGGGGAACTTCTCGCTTGCGGCGGGGTTTCTATCCAGCGCCGCAAGAATTCTCTGATGCCACCCCTCACTCTCAACTCCCACGTCAAACACTGGCAACTCTCATACTTCTATTGCCGAGACACCTCCCCACCCGGCCAAAAGAAACTGCCGGGTTATTCGGAGGGCCTTCTCGATATCTCTGAGACTTTCAACGCCTTTGCCCCTGACTCGGACAGGGAGGCCATCCGGCCTTTACTAGCCAAAATCTCTGTTCTGTCGGCCCAAGGTCTCATTGGGCTTAACCTGGTGAAAACTTGGGTCGATTTCCGGATCCAACCCAACTCCATCCGCACTAAGTTAATGTGCGAGTATTCAGGGCACACCACGGACTCGCTCCGGTACTCCACCCATAGCTTTGCAGCCGGAGATACCAACAAGACTATCAAGAGCTTCTTCACAGAGAAGCTGGAGGTAATCCGGAATATAGCCGGGTTAGAACCCTTCACGCGTGAGAACCCAGCCCCCAACGTAAAGACTCGGTTTTCATACTTTTGCTTTCACACTTTCCACTCGATATGACTAATAACCCTTATTCTTATACCTTCTTCTCAGGCTGATGATCCCTTTTGGAAGATTGAAACTCCTCCTAGCTCTGAAAATCCAGAGGAGCAAGAGGATGGCACTAACTCGGATGAAGGTACGTTCCGAACTTCACTTAGTTCCTTTGAGTTCGTCGTGTCCTGTTCTTCATTTTCCAACTGTGACCTTGATAACTTCCAGAGCAAGAGGACAAGGACGAAGAAGAAGAAACTGACGGCAAGGTAGAATCCGCCAGTGATGAGGAGGAAGTGGAGCCGACAATCAAAGTCGGATCTAAGAGAAAACCCCGAGGGGTCGTCTTCAAGGTTTCATATCGCCTCCTTGTATTCAATTCGTATTCCTTTGATGATATACATGAGCTAACTTGACGTTATTCCACTGGCCATATTTGAAGGAGTCGCCCATGACCAAGCGCAGAGCGACTCGAAATTACCCGGGTGATGATGCTCTTAACCCGGGTATTCCATTGTCTCCGACTCGGCGCGCTGGTATTTACCTTATCCTTTCTCGGACGAAACAATCTTCCTGAACCATTCCCTTACAAAATCTCGCTTGATACTTTTCAGTTTCGCCCGGGTCCAGCAGCGAATTCCCTTCGGACTTTGCGGTGAATCCCGGGTAAAGTTCCTTTCCTGACGTTCTATCACATTTTCATCACCCTTTCCTGGTTGTACACTAACTGCTCACTCATACTATCTATAGGGCCACGGTCATTATTAGCGACCAAGAGGATATGGAGACCGATGACCCGTGTAAGGGGACCCCGACTGATAATACGGCAGCCGCAGCTGGCGGCGAAGGACAAGTGTCACCGATGAACTCGGCCAGTCAAGGAGCCGGGTATCCGATAGCCTCGCATGCAAGCGAGAAGGAAAAAGCTGCAACTTTGGGTGCGGGGGGAGGAGCACCAGATTCCAACATTCGGATGGCCCGGATGCCGTCTCCCGCTAAGAAGAAAACTCCTTCTCCGAGTTTCCGAGACCCCGGATCTTCTAACACGGGTAATGATACTTTTGACCAGCTGATGAGCACTCTCCTCACTATGAAGACCTCGGAGAGCAACATTCTAGAGCGCATGGACTCAGAGCACCAGGTAATAACACTTGATATCTCGCAGTATACACTTAGTCCCCAAGTTCCGAGCATAACTTTGTTGAGGTTATGCTTGGTACTTTATGCAATAGTCGGCTTGCCATGGTACCCGACTGATACTTGTGCTCCTTGTTCTTTACAGGCACAGATGACCCGGTCTGATGAAGTTTTGCTCAAGACCGAACAACTTCTTCTTGCCGAGGTAAAGCGTAGAGAAGCCCTTGAGGCTGACGTGGAAACCTTGAAGAAGGATGTTTCTAAATACAAGAAGAAGTACAATACTGCTCAAACCGCACTGAAGAAATTATCGGACCAGGTTACCGATACCTATCGCATCTTGCTTAGTAAGTTTTTGCTGCCGACTGACTTCATGCCTTTACTTTATTACATGATACTCGGGATTACTGATACGTTCTTCCTTTGTTTCAACTGCAGGTGCCAACCTTGCGGCCCCAGAGGAGGATGCCATTGCAAAGGCTAAAACTTTAAAGACTGTGCTCCGGACTTTCTTTGTCGGCACGAAGTTTATACTGGACGCCGTGAAGTGGCCTACTGAGGTATATCCGGGTGAAGAAAATCTTATCCAAGCCTGCTCCACCGTGCCTGCCTGGATTGAAATCTGGAAACGCTCGGCATGCCGGATTGGTATGACCCGGGCCTTTACCCTGGCTAAGGCTTATTTTCCGAAGCTTGATCCGGCAAAGGTAATATCCGGGTTTCCAGAATTCAAAGCGGATGGCTCCAAGTTTGCACCCAAGGACTTCAAGGCCATACAGTCCACAGTGCGTCATTCGGCCACCACTTTGGCCGATAGTATGGATCTGAACACAATTATGAGTGCGTATGATGCTGAAGGCAAAATCGTTACGGAGGACGCACCCCCGCCCTTTGATATTTTGGAGAAATGGGCTGCTGACTCGGCCAGGAAGAGGGAAGAAACTGCGAAGAGAGAGGCCGAGTTAGGATCAGAGCCAACCACCTCTACACCAGCTGTTCTTCCGCCTGTCCGTCCTGTCGCGAAGAATCCGGGTGATGATGCCGGGATAGCTAAAGAACAAGTCCAGGAGCAAGACCCAGAGGGCAAGGGCAAAGATGTGGACCCTACTCAGGAAGCCGAATAGGCAAATGCCATCAAAATACTTCGATCATCTGATGCTTTTATTCAAAACAAGTATTCTTTTGACGGTGCGCCTGTGCACCCTTGATACTGGTGTCGCAATTTGTAACGCACTTTAATTCTGTGATACACTTCGTGCCTTTCTAGGCCTTTTGATGAACTTGATACTTGTCTATTTTTGAACTTATTCTTGATATCCAACTTTCTTTTCATTTCTTTTTATTCCCCTCTTTATTTCCGAGTATCGTGAGTTTTGACAGGTGGACTTTTCTTTAAGTCCCCAAGTCCCCACGACTCGGACATTGGGGTCTTTCGAGCTTAGCGACGAAACAACTTGATTCTGTTTCGAAACCCACAATCCCCAAGGCCCGAATTTCCGAGTCTGTGGTGTGTGGTCTTTTCGAAGAGAACAAACTTGTTGTTGCTAAGCCGAAACCCGGAATTTTTTCATATAGATAATGAAGTTATGCTTGATAAACGTTGAGTTTCCAGCTATCAGCCTTGTACTCTGCATAACTTGTGGTTTAGATGACCCTTTTGACTATCTTGTACTGTAAGCCGGCTTTCGCGTGGATACCATGTTGTTACATCTATACGAAAACAGGGTCAGACAAGTCCCATTGGGCTTCATGGCTGATTGTAATCGTAAGCGAGCAAATCATGCCACTTTAGTGCGAGTCACATCGAGCTTAAGTAAGAAAAGTCAAGAAAATTTGGCTCCTTTGTCCGGTTATAAGATTGCAGCCGTACTCGTTTGCGAGTAATCGGCCCTTATAACTCATAGGCATCAAGGCCGGGTCTTTGGGTTTGTGGCTGTGCTATTCAAGCAATCAGCCCCCGAGACCTATATATATTCAACATACTTAATGATACTGATGCATTGATAGCAATGGATACTACTTACCTGTAACCGAAGTAAAGATCGTAACAAAATAGGACTTGATAACCATCTCTTTATTGATACGAGAAAGTTTGGATCAGCAGGCCGCCTCATTAAAAACCTTCCAGTCCCCTTAGGTACCCTGGGTAGGAAAAGAGCGCGTCTGAAACCTGCTGCCCGTTACATTGTTTAGTTCTTCTTGGGAACCGGTCCCGGGCTGACGTGACCGATACACATTCTCCATTTGTTGGACTTTTTCATGATAAGTACCGGGTTTACTAGCCAACCCGGGTGAGGTGTTTCCATAACGCAGCTGGCTGTGAGCGGCCGTGCAGTTTCTTCTCCTATACCAGATTGTTTGGAGGAATCATCCTTGACAAAAGCCACCATCTTAGCATCTTGTGCTGCCTTGGACTTTGCTCTTTCGTCTTCAGTGCTCGGCCTTTTTGATGTGGTTTTGTCCTCCGGGTCTGCTTGAGACCGGTAATGCTTGAGTTCCTCTTTTCTACAGGCTTGCTCGGCCATTGCTGCGTCTCCTTCATCGCATTCAGCTGCTATATCTCGATTTACGTGTATGGTAATGGTCTGCTTAGGACCCGGGATTTTTAGCTGTAGATACACGTAACACGGCCTAGCCATGAATTTAGCATAAGCCGGCCTTCCGAATAGCGCGTGATAAGGACTGCGCAATTTGACCACCTCAAAAGTGAGCCACTCAACTCGATAGTTATCCTTTGATTCCCCAAAAGCTATCTCCAATGCGATTTTTCCCTCGGGGCACGCTGAATGACCCGGCACTATCCCATGAAAAATTGTTGAACTTTTTTTTGTAGCTAAGACTCCTTGAGGCCCATGCGTAAGAAGGTTTCCCAATACAGTATATTGATGCTACTTCCACCGTCCATCAAAACCTTTTTCAGCTCATACCCATTGACCTGCGGTGCGACTACTAATGCTAAGACTCCCGGGTGTTCTATTCTTTCCGGGTGATCCCTTCTGCTCCATGTTACGTCCTGTTCTGACCATCTCAGGTATCTCGGGACAGCCGAAGAAACTGAGTTGACCGCTTGCTTCAGTATCTTTTTGTCCTTGTTAGAACCTCCTGTGGTATGCACGTGATATTGACCCAACTGTTTGGGGTTGGCCTGGAAACCTCCTGCTCCCCCTTGGTTATTACCTTGATTTCCAGCTGCCGGGTTACCGGCTGGGGGTGGGCCGTTGCCCGGGTTTCCACCTGGACCCGGTCCTCCTCCCCGACCTGCACCTCGCATGGCTCTGTTCACTTCCTCATTCTTCCATCTCTGTAGGTCGGCGCACTGCTCCAAGGAGTGGTTAGCTGGCCTACCGTACCTGCTGTGCTTCGGGCATGCCATTCTGAATATGTCCCAATTATTACTCGGCCTTGGTGGCCCTTGATAGTTTCCTCCATTGTCATTTCCAGTATTGAAATTTCCTTCTGCCCTGGGTCTGGAAGATCCGGCTTCAGTATTGGCGACAAACTCGGAGCCTCCTTCAAACAGGCGCTTGTTCTGGCTGTTGTTACCCGGCGCCGATCCGTTGCCGGTTCTTCCGTTATTACTTGTGTTTGCTTTTGCTTTTTTATCGTCAGTTTCCTCTTCCGTAGTGTCCGTTGCGGCATGTTTGTTGCATGGATCCATCAATTCTCCTATTGTAACCTTCGAAGCATTCCGACTAGATTTCATGCGAGTTAACTTTTGTACTAAAGGTGTGTACTTGCAGGTCTTTGCCATAGCTTGCAGCGCATCCTTGGGCTGAATATCCGTAGATGAATGAAGAATTTCCATAACCCGGCGCACCCAGCTGCGCGCCGATTCTCCCTTCTTCTGAACACATCGCTCTAGGTCATCAATAGTGAATAACTTTCTGCACGTCCCGTGAAAGTGCTTGATAAACGCAGTTTTCAATTCTTCCCATGACTTAATAGATCCTTCCGGTAGATTGGCGAACCATAACTTTGCTGCTCCCTCTGACATCATTAGATACATGAATTTGGCTTGAAGATTCTCGGACGCATTGCGAATCGACATGGCCATCTCATAACTACTCAACCATGTTTCCGGATCCATGGTTGGCTCGTAATTTACTACTTTACCCGGTTCTTTGAACTTTTCCGGGTAAGGCTCAGCCCTGATGCTATCCGAAAGACACTTAGGTCCTGCAAGAATGGTCGAAGCTGGTCTTACTCGGGAAACGTGTGATCCTGCAGGGGGTACAGCTGGACGCGGTGCTGCTGGTATCCCATGTACCGCTGACCCGGCCACGGCTCTCCTGGCTCTGGAACTGTCCACGATGGCCTGTGCTGCTGATGCTGCTGGTACTGCCTGAATGTGTGGAGGAGGCGGCATTTGCTGCTGCTCTTCCCTCCGCCGTGCCGAACTTGTTTGGATGTTTCCAGCGTTACCTTGCTGTTGGCTGACATATGGTGTCCCATGCATTCCACTTCTGTGATTCGGGTAATTAACCTATTGCGCCACCGCGGTGCGCATCATATCTATCGCCCGCCGGGTCTCCTCTGCGTGGGGTGACTCTCTCACGGGGATTTGATTTAGTGCAAGCGCTGCCGCGTACACGTTGTCCATGGGATTGTTGTAATGACCCGCTGGTGTGCGAAAACGCGATGGTGGTGGTGGTGGTGGCGGTGGTACAGTATTGCCGGTAGTAACTCCAGTCTGTGGTGCGGGTAACCCGGCCTGCGTGTCTACCAGTTGTACTCCTCCGGTTGTCGGCTGAGGGGCGGTTCCTTGATTTGCCGCTGGAATCGGCCGATCCTGAGGCGTTATAAATAGTGCGGCCGGGTTTATGACTCCTGCCAATGCTGGCAATCTGGTTTGGTGCCTTTGATGTATTCTAGTCGTTTCCTCTCGGAGCCGGGTTTCCAGTGCATCCAGCTCGTGTTGTCGTGTGAACATCCCTTGTCTTTCTGCTTCTACTTGCCTCCTCTGCTGCTCCAATGCGCGACGGGCTACGTCCAAATCCCTAACACGTTCCGCCGCATTCTCTGGAGTGATAATTGTGGCAAGAACTGTCGGATCTAGGATCAGATTGTTGTCGAACAAGCCCGGATGTTGTGGATTGGAAGGACCCGCTCCCGGTGTCCGGTTTGCTAGGAATCCAAACGTGTTCGCGTGTAACTCGTTTTCTGGCGCTTGACTGGTAACCGATGCCGACTCTCCGTCAACCTGGGCCAAAACCGTGTTCCCGTTAGCCGGCCCTTGCTGCCGGGTTAACCCTTGTGCTGACCCGGCCGCGGCCGCGGTTACAGTCTCTTGGTTGAGATTGGTCGCGGGAGCCGTGTAAACCGCAACTCGGCGTATGATGCTTGGCGCGAATTCATGCTGTTCCTCTTCGCTGTTATTCTCCTCATACCGGTTCTCCAGCAAATCCAGGATGGACTCGGTATCATCCTCTCTTTCGACCCGGTCACGCGGGTTCCATGCCGGTTCCTCCGGCTGTTCCCACTTCGCGATGGGTTCTTCTGTCGAATATGTCGTTCCAACTGATTCTTCTTCATCTGATTGGATATAAGTGGCCTCCCCTGACACAGAATCAGATCCAAAATTGTCAGGGATCGAACCGGAAGTACATACCATACCGATGAAGACGCTGATCCGGCCGATTGTCACGACGGATCCGGATTCAAGGTGATCCGACTCTGGCCCCCAGCCGGAATCGTCCACCATCTTCTCCCCTTCGTGGTCGATGTAGATCTCGCCGACGACAAGATTCTCCATGTTCTTCCGAGCTTCTCCCGTGATGTAAACACCTTTGGACGTAGGCCCCACGGTGGGCGCCAACTGTCGTGGGATAATCACGGCAGACGTTACCGGGGGTAACGGATCTTGGGGCAAGACGACACAGGCGCTTGGGAGAGGGTTTCGCTCAGAGGAGAACATGATGGAACTCGATCTGGTAGCCGGCAATCAAGTCGCCGAGTCTCCAATCTCAAGATATTAACTCAACTCTCGTGTTACACTGGATACTCGATACCAAACGATATTGCTAGGGTTCTTGGATTCCCTCAACTAATCCTAGGGGTCGGTTTATAAAGCACCCGTACCCCCTGGCTTGTCCTCCAAGACGCACCCTGGATCCTACCCGGACACCACATACAAACCCTAACTTTCCCTTACCGTAACCCACAATCCGGGTTATGAGACCTACAAACTTGGGCCTTCCAGAAGTTTCTTTATCCTTAGCCGGATCTTGTGCAGCGTCCTTTGGGCCGGGTTATACCTTGGAGTTGGCCTACCGGGTTATTATCCCTCCATCAGGGGTGGAGCCCTCCAGGGGTGATCCCGACGGCTTTTCCGCCCTCCGATCTTCTCCGGCGGCAGCCTTCTGTCTCTCTGTTTCGTGGTTTTGTCTCTCGGCGCCGCCTCCTCCTCGAAAAGGCCAGAGGACCCTTTATATAGTCGTTTTTAGGTCATGAGACACTCGGGAGAAGAAAGATCGACGGCATCAGACGCACGGGGGCAAAAAGGGGGCCCCACACGCGGCCAAGGAATCTGGCCGCGTGGAGGGTCCTCTTTTCCACCTGGTTGGCCTTTTGGCCCTCTACTTTGCCCATGGTCTTCGTCTCGAAAATTCTGAACCGTGTTCTTTGGCCTTGCCCTTTTTGGAGTCCCGAAGCTCCCGGAAAGTCTGAAACACTAAAAAGTACGTTTTCTGGAAAAACAGGGTTATAACCAAAAGAAGGGGGATTGTTCAGAAAATCCCCCAAATCATTATAAAACATGAATATAAGTTGCTAATATGTAGGAAAAACAAGTAATAACATGCAAAGTTCATGTATGCATTTTACATGCATCACACGTCGAGTGCGCCGTGAGATTCCTCGATTCCGTCGTGCGCAGGTTCAGTGTTCCACACGATAATGGGACCAACTTCACAGCCAAGGAAACCCAGGTCTTCTGCAAGGAG
Organism: Alopecurus myosuroides; assembly: GCA_028641055.1. Classification (NCBI taxonomy): domain Eukaryota; kingdom Viridiplantae; phylum Streptophyta; class Magnoliopsida; order Poales; family Poaceae; genus Alopecurus; species Alopecurus myosuroides. The sequence continues at coordinate 206,374,705 of CM054058.1, read as the reverse complement.
AAAGGGATAACTCTCAGCTTCGCCTTGGTGGCTCACCCGCAAACCAACGGGCATTGGGCCGAAGAACTACCATCGGTGCTGTGGAGCTTACGAACAACATCAAGACGATCGACAAACTACACACCATTTTTCATGGTGTACGGGGCTGAAGCTGTGTTACCCGAGGACGTCAAGTTCAGCGCTGCAGGAGTCGTCGCATACAACAAAGAAGCTTCCAACAAGGCACTCACGGAAGATATGGACGCATTGGACGAGATCAGGGACATCGCACCCGCGAGATCCGCCGTCTAACAGCAATCGCTGCGTAACCACCACAGTCGCCGCATACGCCATAGAAACTTTGTGGTAGGCGACTGATGCTTCGTGTTGTGATACCCCAAGAGGAGGGTGTGATGATCACAGCGGTAGGAAATTCCCCTTAGTTAAGAACAAAGGTTATCAATCCAGTAGGAGGAAGAGGATCTTAGGAAGGTTGATGCCACTGACGGTGGTGCTGGCGCTTCACCGGTGACAGCAACAACGTGGAACCTGCACACAACACAACCAAAATATTTTGTCCCAACGGTATAGTGAGGTTGTCAATCTCACCGGTCTTGCTGAAAAAAACAAAGATTAGATGTCTGGTGTGGAAATCAGTGTATGCTTGCAGTAAGTAAAGAAAGCAGGAAATGTTGTGGTTTGTTTAACAGAGTGGAAAATGGACCGCGGTTCATAGGTTCACCAGTGGTGTCTCTCCATAAAGATAACATGCTGGGTGAACAAATTACAACTGGGCAATTGACAAATAGAGGTTGCACCGTAGTGCACAATATAACATGATAACTACTATGATATTTAGTGCGGGCATTACAACAATATACATAGACCGAAATCCATCTGCATCTATACTAATAATCCAACCTCAGGTTATCATCCGAACCCCCCTAGGTATTAAGTTGCAAGCAACAGATAACTCCATTAAACAATGTGTGTAATGCAAGCAATGATTATGCACGCGGGCACTCACACCGCTATTTTCTCCCTAATGGCAACGTCACATCCTCCCCCTTCACGTTTCTGTCACTCGAGCAAGGCAATGAGGAGGCATGAACCCACTATCAAGCATAAATACTCCCTCTTGGAGTCACTAAAAACTACTTGGCCAGAGCAACCACTAGCAACGGAAAGCATGCAAGATCACAAATAAAAAATGCAATAAAGACTATAATCAACTTGGCGTAAGGTCAATATTCATCGGATCCCATCAAACACATCATATAGAATTACATAAGATCAATATCGATCCTGATAGGAAGCTCACGAGATCAAAACATGAAGGCATATGAGGAGAAGACAACCATCTAGCTACAGCTACGAACCCGTAGTCCAGGGATGAACTACTCACGCATCACTCCGGAGGCAGGCATGGTGATGTAGAAGTCTCCGGTGATGATTTCCTCTCTGGCAGCGTGCCGGAAACAGCTTTAGAACCCTCCTGATCTAGGGTTGACGGTGACGGTGGCTGCAGAACTTTTTCGGGGATTTTGATGAGATGCTTAGGGTTTTCCATCGGGGGGATTAAATAGGCAAAAGGGCAAAGGCAGTGGAGGCCAGGGGGGCCCACACCCATGGCTTGCTGGCCGCGCTACCCTATGGTGTGGCCCCCCTGTTGACCCTCTTTGACTCCTCTTCGGTCTTCTGGATGCTTCCGGGGAAAATAGGACTTCCGGGCTTCGAACTTTCCAATTCCGAGAATATTTCTAAAACAACTTTTCTGAAACTAAAAATAGAAGAAAGCAGGGAACTGGCTCTGTGGCATCTTGTCAATAGGTTAGTCCGGAAAATCGATAAAAAAAATTATAAATAAGGGAGAAAACAAGTAGCAATTGGCATAATATGATCATGGAGCAATCAGAAATCATAGATACGTTGGAGACATATCAAGCATCCCCAAGCTTAGTTCCTAATCGTCCTCGAGTAGGTAAACGATAAAACACAATAATTTCTGAGGTGACATGCTACTATCATAAACTTGATCAATCTAATGTAAAAGAATATGCACGATGAGATCATAGAACTTCAAACACAAACATGATAATTAGAACTTTAATAATAAAGCATAGCAATTACTTTGCATCACGAAGAGTATCTCAAATAAAGGATCATGGATAATAATGCCAAGAAAGGTAAACGTTTGTTTCAGGTATAGAGAAAGCATGGCAAAGTAGTATTTCGCTAGTCCTTAAGAGTGGGAAAAAACACAAATGCCAGGACACTTTCAAAGTTCATGAGAAAGACTAGAACAAATAATTTAAGAACAAATAATATCACATCACGAAGTAATTATTGATGTTTATGGGACAAATGCACATAGAACTCAGAATGGCAAAAATGCTCTCTCAACTGTGCATAAAGTTAGAGGATGGAGACTCAACATAAAAGTAAAAGAAAGGCCCTTCGCAGAGGGAAGCAGGGATCACTCATGTGCTAGAGCTTTTTATTTTATTTATCAGGGGTATTAAAAGTTTGACACTCCTCCCATCCATATTTCACAAACCATGGCTAACCGAATCCTCGGGTGCCTGCCAACAATCACATATCGTGGAGGAGTGTCTATATTTTAGGAGAGGTGTATGTTAAGGTCAACGAATGGTAAACAGACAATACAGTACGTCACAAGCCAACTGGATTCACAAGAGCGGCTCCCATATGAAGGACGCATCTGGGTAGAAGGTCATCCCTCTTTCTCTTTTGTTTACACAATTAGGCTTTGACTGATAAATCAGGGGGGAATAGTAAAGAGAATTTGTTTGTATTAATTTGGGGCCGAGCATCCCGCTGCCAGCTCTTCTATCATTTGGATAAGCGGATGAAGCCACCAGTCTAGGGTGTGAAATCCAATCAACAAGTGAGATACATATTCTCTATTGACGTCCTCATGAGCAAAAACAAGAACACAAAACATGAATTTTTTTGAAAGTTTTAAAGGTAACACATGAGCCATTTACTTGGAGTGGCAGTGAAATACCACATGTAGGTAGGTATGGTGTACACAATGGGAAAACTTTTGTTTAAGGGAGTTATATGCACAAGTAGAGCTCATACTCAGTACAGGTGGAGGCTAGCAAAAGACTGGGAGCGACAAATCAAGAGAGCATAAGAGCCATAATCATGCATAGCGACATAAGCATCATTAATTAAAGCATAAACAGTATCACAAGTTCAAAATCTAAGTGGTCATGGAGGCTATTCGTGACTGGTTTGTAGTCATAAACATGGCGTGAGCATGCGCTAAGTCAACCAAATAAAACATTCGAAAGAGAATACCATATATTAATGCTTTACTATGACAAGAACAACTCATGAATCTTTCAAGACATATTAAACACTATTAGATATTTAAGGCTATTCATGCTACTCAATAACCAGCTTTAAAACTAAAATAACATTGAGCATGGCATGAAAAAGTTCTAGCCACAGTCTATACAAGCTTTTACTAGCACTGTTATAAATTCTACATCAAGCAGCAGTTTTCTTCTCCCAACAAGCACCATACAAAACATGCTTTAACAAAAATACTCTTTATGATACAGCAAGCAACCATGAGATTACTAACATAATACTACTAAAACTAACAGTTCTGATAAGAGATGCATGCAAAACAGGAGCTAAATAAATGCAGCAGCCAAACGGATATTAAGAATACAACGTATTCTCATGAAAAAAGCGGAGCGTGTCACTCTCCAATAAAAGAATGCTGGGGTCCAACCAAGCTTATTGAAAAAGTAAAAACAAACTGAAAACAAAAACAAAACACGCTCCAAGTAAAACACATAAGGTGCGACCAAATAAAAATATAGTTACGCTAGAAGTGACATGATAATTTGTTGATGTAGAAGGGGATGCCTTGGGCATCCCCAAGCTTTGACGCTTGAGTCTTCTTGGAATTTGCTGGGATGTACCACCGGGGCATCCCCAAGATTAAGCTCTTCACTCTTCTTGATCACATCATATCATCCTCTTCTCTTGACCCTTGAAAACTTCCTTCACACCAAAATTCTCACAATCTTCATTAGCAACGTTAGTGCAATCGAAATAATAAATTCACATGGTTCAGTTTCAACACAAGCATAGCACTCAAAAACAAATTAGCTGTCACAACTTCTTTTAGAACTCTTTTTCTCAAAAGAACACCAAAAGAAATAGATTAAGATGCAAATGCAATAAATGGCAGAAATCTGTCCAAACAGAGCAGTCGGCAGAGATCGATTTTTCGAAAATCTTCTGTTGATCAAATAAAAAAGTGGTCAACTAAGAAAGTTGCGTGCGTAGCTCAGGATTACACACAACAAAGATCAGGTCATTTTGAATTTTATGTGATTTTATATGTAATTAACAGTGGACAGCAGAAATCTGTTTCCTGCGCAGAAATCCGAAATATAGTCTCAACTTTCCACTAGAGGCTTTACTTGGATCAACAAAAATACAAAAGAAAAGATACAACAGGGTTGATAAGGAAATAGACAACACCCAGGTGCAAAGCACACAAAAGAAAACAAAGGAAAACTGAATGAAAACAGAGAAATAAAACGGGTTTTCTCCCGGTAGCGCTTTTCTTTAACGCCTTTCAGCTAGGCATTGAAAATCAACTCAAGTAGTTACAGATGAAGAAGCATTAACATCAATACCAAGAACTCTCCTTTTACTCCTCTTACCCTTCTTCTTGGGTTTGGGAAATGTGTGGCCACATGGTGTGAAGGTAAAATTTAATGTACCATTCCCCACAGCTATTACTGCCCCAAGGAGTTTCAGCAAGGACCTTCCAAGCTTAATTCTTCATTCTCCTACACATTCAATAACAAGATAATCAGTGGATACGGCACTTCGCATGATTTTTGTAAACACTCCCTCAGTTATCCCAATGGGCAAAATAGTGGTATTATTGATAAGGGGTATTTCTCCCCTTCAGAAAGTTTCCAAAGATTCAAAGACTTGTAGATTTTTCTAGGCATGAGACAAAATTCAGTCATAATATCACAATGAGCATGAAAAGTTTCATCATTTATAACTACGTTTACTGTAGGGATCCGCATTGAAGGTTAAGAGTTTATTGGCACATGATCCTAACGAGCACGAATCTGGTTATAGGCTTCTTTTAAATATGATATATTTATTTCAAGAGTAGTTAATCTAGCCTGAAAACTAACAAGGGATGAATAAAATTTACTAGTTGAGCTAGAAGTTGCAACCAACTTTTTAATGGCATTAAGAGCTTGGTCTCCATCACAACGTAGGAAGTCTCCTCCTACTGCAGAGTTTAAAGAATATCTATAGCAAAGAACAAGACCAAAGTAAAAACTACTAAGAAATAAATTCAAAGTCATCATGGGTTCAGTTTTACTATAGGAATCAAAAATCCTAGACCAAGATTCCTTGAAACTCTGTTCACTCTCTTGCTTGAAAGTGAAAATTGTTTCTTCCGGTGACATAGTGACAGGAACAAAACTAGACATAAAAGCAAGCAAATAAATAACAGCTATGAAGTAAACTAATATTTTTGTGTTTTCAATATAGAAAAGAAAAACAAGACAAAAATAAAAACAAGACAATAAACAGAATAAAGAGGTTGAGAGTGAGAGACTCCCCTTGCCAGAAGACTTCTTCTCCCCGGCAACGACGCCAAGAAATTTCCTTGATGCTTCGTGTTGGGATACCCCAAGAGGACGGTGTGATGAGCACAGCGGTAGGAAATTCCCCTTAGTTAAGAACCAAGGTTATCAATCCGGAAGGAGGAAGAGAATATTTGGAAAGTTGATGCCACTGACGGTGGTGCTGGCGCTTCACCGGTGTCAGCAACAATGTGGAACCTGCACACAGTAACACCAAAATACTTTGTCCCAACGGTACAGTGAGGTTGTCAATCTCACCGGTCTTGCTGAAAACAAAGATTAGACGTATAGTGTGGAAAATAGTGTATGCTTGCAGTAAGTAAAGAAAACAGGAAATTGTTGTGGTTTGTTTAACAGTGTGAAAAATGGACCGGGGTTCATAGGTTCACTAGTGGTGTATCTCCATAAAGATAACATGTTGGGTGAACAAATGACAGCTGGGCAATTGCCAAATAGAGGTTGCACCGTAGTGCACAGTATAACATGATGACTACTATGATATTTAGTGCGGGCATTACAACAATATACATAGACCGAAATCCATCTTCATCTATGACTAATAATCCACCCTCAGGTTATCATCCGAACGCCTTTAGGTATTAACTTCCAAGCAATAGATAACTCCATTAAACAATGTGTGTAATGTAAGCAATGATTATGCACGCGGGCACTCTCACCGCTATTTTCTCCCTAATGGTAATAGCACATCCTCCCGCTTCACGTTTCTGTCACTCGAGCAAGGCAATGAGGAGGCATGAACCCACTATCAAGCATAAATACTCCCTCTTGGAGTCACTAGCAACTCCGGATGGCAATGGGGCCCCGAAACCCGCGTACCCGACGGGTACCCGCACTAAACGGGGAGGGTATGGTTCAGAAAAATCCCCATGGGTCTGATTATCGGTAAGAACTCAGACCCGTCGGGTCTAGCGGAGGCGGGTATGGGGGTGCCAAACCCGTACCCTATAACCCGTAGACCCGACTACACAAAGTGCCCCCACATGTCATTGTCTTAAACTCTTAATGAAAACCTAGATCGGTAGATCCCCACTGCCAGGCTCCCAGTCCAAGCGACCCAACCCCAAAAGGCACCGATAGGCCACAAGGCCACGAGTACACGATCCCACGTCGCCCCCAGGCCCATCCCCCCGCATCTCGCTCTGGCATCCCTCACCTCTCGCTCTCGCATCTCGCATCGCACGGGCACGGCCGCACGGCCGCACGGGCACCCTCCCTCTGCTTCCTCCGGTCATCATCCCATCCCCGCCGCCAGAGCTCCTCCTTCCCCGACGCCGCCGCCGTTCCCCACCGCCATCCCCCGCGCCCCCTACCTCTCCTCCTCCCCGATTCGGTCGCCGTGCTTCCACAAGCTCAACATCGTATGGCTCCTGCAGTCTTGCACGTCCTCGTCCTCGGCGCCCCTCCGCCAACTGCCGCCAAGGCGAAGCACCGTAGATCGCCGCCCATGTCCTCCTCTGTCGCGGGTCCCCGTCGGGTCCCGCAAACCCGGCGGGTCGCGGGTCTGGGGGAGAAACTGACCCGACGTCGGGTATGGAGGCGGGTGGCAGTTGCGGGGAGAAGTGGCGGGGCGGGTATGGGGGGGCAGAACCCGGCCCCGAACCCGGCGGGTGCCATCCGGACTAGCAACTACTTGGCCAGAGCAACCACTAGGAACAAAAAGCATGCAAGATCACAAATAAAAAATGCAATAAAGACTATAATCAACTTGGCATAAGGTCAATATTCATCGGATCCCAGCAAACACACCATATAGAATTACATAAGATCAATCACGATCATGATAGTCAGCTCACAAGATCTAAACATGGAGGCATATGAGGAGAAGAAAACCATCTAGCTACAGCTACGAACCCGTACTCCAGGGATGAACTACTCACGCATCACTCCGGAGGCAAGCATGGTGATGTAGAAGCCTCTGGTGATGATTTCCTCTCTGGCAGGGTGCCAGAAACAGCTTCAGAACCCCCCTGATCTAGGGTTAACGGTGAAGGCGGCTGCGGAACTTTTTTGGGGATTTTGATCGGGTTCTTAGGGTTTTACATCCGGGGGGATTAAATAGGCGAAAGGGCAAAGGCGGTGGAGGCCAGGGGCCCACACCCATAGCTGTCGCGGCCAAGGGGGCCGCGCCACCCTATGGTATGGCCCCCCTGGTGCCCCTCTTTGACTCCTCTTCGGTCTTCTGGATGCTTCCGGGGAAAATAGGACTTCCGGGCTTCGAACTTTCCAATTCCGAGAATATTTCCAGAACAACTTTTTCTGAAACTAAAAACTGCAGAAAACAGGGAACTGGCTCTGTGGCATCTTGTCAATAGGTTAGTCCGAAAAATCGATAAAAATTCTATAAATAAGGGACAAAAAAGTAGCAATTGGCATAATATGATCATGGAGCATCAGAAATTATAGATACGTTGGAGACGTATCAGCGACCTGGTGTTGCGACTCAAGCAAGAAAAGGGAAACAAGCTAGAGCCACCATGGGAAGGACCCTTCATCGTACACGAAGTCATTCCAGGAGGCGCATATCGCTTGAAGAACCCGAAGACATGCGGCATCTTCTCCAACCCGTGGAACGTCGCGCACCTCCGCAAGTTCTACCCCTAGGATTTACTCCTTTGATCGCAAGAAATACGGCTGTTCCAGCCAGATTGTAACCAGAGCAAAACACATGACTTGTCAGTCGTTGCAATACAAAACATGTTTTCTCAACCATAGCTACAAAGACTACTTCAGTCCCACTTCTTTATTTGTTTCCTCCTTACATGCTAATACATGGTAACACCCAAACACACGGGGGCTACACCAAACTAGCATAAACAAACTTCGAGTGCCCGAGCACAAACATTACACAAGGTTACAAGGTACACACCTTAAAAACACCTTAAATAGACATACAAGCTATATACACCTTAAACCTATACAGAACTATCGGTGCAAAAGCAGCCTCTCAAAGCAATCGCTCTGTCTCTACATCAGTCAGCCGCACGATCCGCTCGGCTGCCGGTCGCACAACCTCATAGTGCGAAAAAAATCAACAGGTGATCCTCAGGTGTCAGGGAGTTGCGCCGCAGAGTTAAAATTGACGCCAAGATGCCATAGCCGCACAAAGGCAGGAACCACCTGAGCGCCGCAAATGAGCTGCCGACGCATGCACTCACGAACATCCTCCACCCGACGAAACATCCTCAGCAGGCCACTCAGCTTATCAGGAACAACATTGAAAGGATAAAACGCCCGATGAACCAAAGAAAGAGCCTCCCGACAGGATTCAACAAAGAGTTATGCCTGGCTCACCCGATACTGCAACATAGCCAGAACAAAACCCCTGCTGCGATCAGACCAGAAGTTCCTCGCATGAAGGTTGGAGCTGCTCGACTCGCAAGCCACGTGGTTGTCCACCCAATGACCTTCGCACTCTACATCAGGCTCGACAACTGCATAAGACAAGATACATGCTGACTGCAAGTTAGAAAAAATACCGACAACACTCGGGGGCTTGCAGGACTTACACAGCATACTCTTCGCAACGCTCGCCAGCTCCTTCATCACAAACTGCTCGCGATCCGCAGCAAACCTTTGCTTGGATCTGGCAACATCCGCCACACCCTACAGAGCCTTGAGCTTGCGCTCGCCATCCGCGATGCGACCATGAAGTGAAGCCAGCATACTCGCATCCGTAATCAACGGCTCAGTCGAAAGGGCAGCGCCACTTGATGCTTGCGTGTTGGGAACCCCAAGAAGAGGGTGTGATGAGCAAAGCGGTAAGAATTTCCCTCAGTTAAGAACCAAGGTTATCAATCCAGTAGGAGGAAGAGGATTTTCAGAAGGTTGATGCCACTGACGGTGGTGATGGCGCCTCACCGGTGTTAGCAACAACGCGGAACCTGCACACAAAACAACCAAAATACTTTGTCCCAACGGTACAGTGAGGTTGTAAATCTCACCAGTCTTGCTGAAAACAAAGATTAGAAATATAGTGTGGAAAATGCTGTATGCTTGCAGTAAGTAAAGAAAACAGGAAATTGTAGTGGTTTGTTTAACAGTGTAAGAAAATGGACCGGGGTTCATAGGTTCACTAGTAGTGTCTCTCCATAAAAGATAGCATGCTGGATGAACAAATTACAGCTGGGCAATTCACAAATTGAGGTTGCACCGTAGTGAACATTCATGACATGATGACTACTATGATATTTAGTGCAGGCATTACAACAATATACATAGACCGTAATCCAGCTGCATCTATGACTAATAATCCACCCTCAGGTTATCATCTAACCCCCCTTAGGTATTAAGTTGCAAGCAACAGATAATCGCATTAAGTAATGTGTGTAATGTAAGCAATGATTGTACACGCGGGGACTCACACCGCTATTTTCTCCCTAGTGGCAACAACACATTCTCCCCCGTCACGTTTCTGTCACTCGAGCACACGCAAATAGGAGGCATGAACCTGCTATCGAGTATAAATACTCCCTCTTGGAGTCACTAGCAACTACTTGGCCAGAGCAACCACTAGCAACGGAAAGCATGCAACATCACAAATAACATATGCAATAAAGACTATAATCAACTTGGCATAAGTTCAATATTCATCGGATCCCAGCAAACACAACATATATAGAATTACATAAGAACAATATCGATCATGTTAGGAAGCTCACGAGATCTAAACATTGAGGCATAGGAGGAGAAAACAACCATCTAGCTACTGCTATGGACCCGTAGTCCAGGGATGAAATACTCACGCATCTCTCCGGAGGCATGCATGGTGATGAAGAGGCCTCCGGTGATGATCTCCTCTCCGGCAGGGTGCCGGGAGACATCTTCAGAACCCCCCTGATCTAGGGTTGACGACGACGGCGGCTGCGGAACTTTTCGGGGATATTTGATCAGGTTCTTAGGGTTTTCCTTCGGAGGGGAATATACAGGCGAAAGGGCAAAGGCGATGGAGCCCTGGGGGCCCCACACCACCCCCTGGCGCAGCCAAAGGGGGCGCGCCACCCCATGGTGTGGCCCCCTGGTGCCCGTCTTCGACTCCTCTTCGGTCTTCTGGATGCTTCTGGGGGAACTAGGAACTTCAGAATTTGTGGGGTCCAATTCCGAGAATATTTCCAGAACAAATTTTGTGAAATAAAAAAACGCACAAAACAAGGAACTGACACTTGGCATCTTGTTAATAGGTTAGTCCCGGAAAACGTGTAAAAATGCTATAAAGAAGGAAGAAAACATGTAGCAATTGGCATAATATCATCATGGAGCATCAGCAATTATATATACGTTGGAGACGTATCACCACTCGACGAACCTCCGCCGGAATCCCCCACCTGGAAAGAACAAAGGAGATACGACAGTTTCAGAGTCACACCCCACTCGATTATTTACAACAAATATATCTTCGAGTGCTCGGGGGCTGCCCCCATCGGGAGAACACACAGTAAGGCATGATAACAATATGCTGACACTTTGAAAACATCTTGATTAAAAAGCAAAGTACGGGATACATCCCAAGGTTTATTACATATAAAACATAAAGAAGCAAGAACAACGATTATCCTAAGGAACTACAAATTTTCCATAGGTAGCTCCACTCGCAAGAGGCTTCCCGCCGTGGGAAACTACCCCGGAGAGCGTCTTCGCAAGCGTCCCTGCATGATCGCCAAAAGGTCAGAGCACTACCTTTTTGCCCAACGCGTCCCGAGGAAGCTCCGAATACACCTTATCTAGGTCACCCGAGACGTCGTGCCCCAGGGCAAATTGGATAGTTTTCTTGGCTCCGCACTCGGTCTACGCAAGGGAGTACTTCTGGAGGGGATCATCTTCGCCAAGGAAGACTTGCAGGAGGCCACCAAGAGTTGGCGGAACCGGCCTACCCACAAGTAATCGTTGGTGCAGTTGCGTCAGCACTCGGGAAGCATCACGAATGGCAAAGCAGGCTTTATTTCCGTGCTCCTCCAGCTGAGTGCACACGTCCATCGAGGCGTCGACTCGAACCCCTCCGGGTAGCTCCAGCCCAACTCCAATAGCATCTGAACAAAAATGGAGCAAATAAACGTCAGAAAGAGAAAAGAACAAGCTGCAGTCGAAAGAAATTCGCGCATGACTCGCCAGCCAGAGCCTGGGCCAAGGGACGGAGGATGCCGACCAAATCACTATCGTGCGTTGCACCCGCCTCCTCCAACTGTTTCAAGGCCTCCTGGGCTTCCGCGAGACGGTCAGCTGAATTCTCGCGCGTGGACTCTAACTCCTTTCGAGTAGACTTCAGCTCCTTCTCAAGGTCTTTAACTCGGGAAGCAGCATCTGCCTTCTCGAATCTCAGGCGGGTAACCTCATCTGCAACATGGAGTGTACTCGTTAAAAAACAGTTGCGGCCAGAAGAAGCACATCCAGAGTAAGAAGCGTATGATTAACTGACCCGACAAGAGGCAAGCATCTTGAACCAGCTGGTCGTGCTCTCCCCGAAGAGAAGTGCTCTCTGCCTCAGCCCTGATCAGGCGGCGACCAAAGGCATCCTGAGAGTCAACGATAGCCTACAAAATTTTCCTATGGGATTAGAAAGATATTGCTTGAGCCTATACACGACTCTACACAATCAAGTATAGCCTCGGGGCTACTCCCATCGGGAGCACTTCCGTGCACCCGATATAAGTCAAAATCAAGAAGCAGACAAGAAAGAAAAATCTCGACTTGAGTCCATAGCCAACTGCAAGCAGTCGACCATAGACTCGGGGGCTACTCCCATCGGGAGTATTGCCGTGCACCTGATATAAAAAAAAGACGAAGACAAACTGAAGAAAGACAAGAATACTTTACCTTGCCCTGCGCGGTTGACAAGGGATAAGCTGAGCTAGCCTAAATCTGCTTGCTCGCTGACGCCTCGGCATCTCTAGGCCGCCCACCCGCCGAACTAGGCATCACGTACTCCAAAGCGTCGACCGTCTTCACATGGATTGGAAGTCGTCGAGTGGGGCTTGGAGCTGGAGCAGGATTCACGATGGCCTCCTTCTGCTTCACGGACGGAGCCGAAGATGCGAACTCATCAGCGCTGATGGCCACAAGACTACGATAAAAGTTAGAATCAGAAGAGAAGAAAGCAACTCTGCGCCGAAGAAAAACATGTGACTCACTCATCATCGTCGAGGTTGTCCGGGTCCCAGGCAGTGGAGATCTTCGATTGATGGATGGTTGGGGGAAGCCCATTTTGGGGAGTTGCATGGATGGGCGCAATTTCTTCGACGCGATCACTACTCAAGGAATTATCCTTGGAAGTGACCTCAGCCTCCTCCGCCCTGCGACGCTTGCGGTGGTGGAGTGAAGGCTCCTCCTCATTTTGCTCCTCATCTAGAAACTCTTCACTCGACTCAGCGCCAGCAACGCTGGTGTCGAGAGGAGTCTCGAGGTTACTTGCCAGAAGGACTGAAACACCATCGTCCGCAGAGAGTGGCGGGTAGCAAGTCGCCACATCCTGGTTCTACAAAGACAAAGGGAGAAAAGATGGTGGCTCAATCGACGAAAGTCCAAAACAAAAAGAAAGAAGAAAGAATAAGGATAAAAAGAACTTACCTCAGTTGGAGGATTCTCGGCATCAAAAGAAGTGAGAGGGCACATCGAGTAGCCCTCTCCTTTCTTCAAACATTTGATGGCGGCGATCTTCTTTTCGAATTCTGCATTCGAAAGAACATCTTCGCACGTCCGGCTCTGGTCGTTGGCACCCGTGTACTCCCACAACGGTGTCGGCCTGTCTTTGAGCGGATGGACCCTCCAGCGCAGAAACACACTCGCCAGGTGTATCCCGTTTAGTGGAGTCCCCTCCTCCTTGTCGTGGAAGCGCGCCACTTTCCCGAGCAAGGGAGAAACCACCTTGGATTCCTCGGCTGACAACGCGTGTGAACAAGACTTCCTCCGCTTCAAGATGGTGAACGGGTGGAATTATGGAACACCACCCGCGCTGTTGTCCACGACGTAGAACCACCTCCGACGCCACCCTTGAGCTGAGTCGACAAAACTCATCTACAGGCCGGGGATGTCCTTATTCGCTTGGATCCTAAAGCCGCCGGTCGTCAACGGCTCTCCGATACTCTCGCCTGGCAGAGGCTTCTCCCGAAAGATCCGCACCTGGAAGATGGCCTTCCAGATCCCCCAGTGCAGGCGAATGCCGAGTAAGCACTCACAAATCACGATAAAACACGAAATGTGTTATATCGCGTTAAGAGGAAGATCGTGCAGCTGTATGCCATAGACAAACAATAGCCCGACGAGAAAGGGATGAAGAGGAAAGTACAGAACTCGGGCAACATGCTCCGAGAATGCGACGCGCTCATTGGCGAGTGGATTGGGCATCTCGTCCTTCTTTGTCGACATCCGGACGCACTTGGAGTCCTCAGGGGGGGAGCAGTCCCTCCCTCTGCATCTCAATGATGCTCTTCTTCGTCGTGTTGGCTGGGCGCCACTCGCCCGTCCTCCTCATCGGGGCCGCCATGGAGGCTCTCGCCGCTTCCTTGCCGGACGCCGCAGCTGCGCCGCGTTTCTTGTCGGACGCCATTGAATCTTGTTTCGCTCTTGCAGAAGAGAAGCGGTGCGCTAGAGGAGGAAGAAGGTGAATGAGGGCCGAGAAAGTTACCTCTTCCCTAAGGCTCATTATTTATACCAAGGCTAGGCTACTGTGAGCCGTTGATCCACGAACGTGGCACTCATCGCCACCGCCACGTGTGAAGCAGAAACGAAGAGACGGAGAACAGTTACCCCCGCAAGATCTTTATGAGAGATCGTGCGAAATTACTGCACGACCAGCGGATAAACCGGGGCGTGACCGCTCGTTTCCGGTCAAAAAGCTGACAAGGTGCGCCCTACGTGCTCTGCCCCACTGCGTCGCGTCCCATCGGGAGTAGGCGAGTGCGCGGTGACGTCATTGCACACCTCATCAACACGAAAACTCTTTCGTGTGGAAGACGCTGACACGAAACTTCTTTCGTATGGACACAAGGATTCTTTCGTACAAACACTCAACACGAAATCTCTTTCGTATGGATCTCATGACACGAAATTTCTTTCATATGAATCTCCCAAAAACTGCAGAACAGCAACAGTGGAACTCGCTACTATTCAGGGACAGAAGAAAGCACCCGCTGCGCATCTGAACGGAAATCGCGATTGTGCAGCTCCCGCAATATCACATCACGACGTACTAACACGTCATTTTAATTCCGGGTCGTTCGGCCAACTAGGCACACCTGGACGCCGTATTCTTTCGAGTGCGAAGGTAAGACCCAAGGATCTCTCCTGTGGGCCTGGAATCGCACTCGAGCTGCGTCTTCCGGTAAACTTTCTGTGTCAACAACACGAAGAAAAATCCTAGCGGACGCGCCGGTTACCCCTCTAAGGTTAAGTTCGACTCGATAAGACCTCTACGGCTCAGTCGCAACGATCACCTCGCCGAGTTCGAGTCGGAGGTCTCGAATTCACGTAGGCTAGAACTATTTTTGCCCTAGATGCAATTAATTTGCTCTGATCTTTTCGGAGAGCCAAGCGACTGAGCCGTACCCTTCTGCGAAAGAAGCCAACACAAGGCGCATTTATCACTCGATACTCGAGTACATCTCATATAGGGTACACGCCCTTGAAGTCAAGTGATTAAACGACCAGTCGCAAAAATCCATGGACGAACTTTGAGTGCTTACTCGACTATTCTCAGTCGAACAAACACTCGGGGGATACCGACGTGGGGATGATTCCAGGACCTGTCGAGTGGGCCTACCCGGTCCAAGGCCCAAGACCAAGGCCCAATACAAGGCGCTACCCCGCAGCTCTATAAGGCCCAGTGGAAGCCCACCCACAAAGCTTGCGGATCAAGAAGGAAAGTTTCTACCGACCTAGAGCTAGAGTTTGTAACCCCCCGGTACGGTTTGAGACCCAGCCATCTATTTAAAAGCTGGGAGAACCACGGGGAGGGGATCCAATCTATTTTCCACCACCATAGCCGTAAGCTTGAGATCCAATCTCTCGGCTTGCGCACCCATCTTTGTAATCGATTTATTCATAATACAGATCAGAAGAGCAAGAGTAAGTGTTTTACCTCTACGAGGGCCCCGAACCTGGGTAAATCGTGCCCCTGTTAGCCGACGATTGTCACCAGCGACTACTTCGTTCTCTTAATCGAAACCCCACCTGATTATTCGAGAGACTTGCCGAGATGACTAATCGACAATAGGGTTGAGTAGATCTACCTCGACATTACTTAGTGCTTTCTCTAGGCAGATTGTCCCGACGAAAGGTCAACAGGTGGCTTTGCGGTCTTTTTTTTAATCGAACCTAATCTCATGGAATGCAAGAAAACAAGATACAATATCACGCTCTAGTACGAAGGTAGAGTACAAGGCATTAGCAAATGCTACGGCTGAAATCATATGAATACAGACATTGCTTGCTGAGTTAGGAGTGTCACGGTCTCAAACTGCTTGTATATGGATACATGTGGCCCTCTGCCTTCAAGCAAATGCTACTTCCTCTGTCCCAAATTAGTTCTCATAGATTTACCGAAATATGAATGTATCTAGACATATTTTAGTTTATAGATACATCCATATTTTATTAAATCCATAAAATTTAATTTATAGATACATACATATTTTATCAAATACTCTCTCCGTTTAATAATAGATGACTTCCACATATCTACATATGGATGTATCTAGACACTAAAATATGTCTAGATACATCTATATCTAGATATGTGGAAGTCATCTATTATTGAACGGAGGGAGTAATTGACATTTAATTTGGGACGTAGTACTACTTGACATTTAATTTGGGACGGAGGGAGTACTATTTAACGAAAATGCGGTTGGAGGACGAGCTCTCGCCGCACCTCGCTCGAATGCACCGTCAACACCTGCTCGCGCTCCCGTGGCCTGTCTGGAATGCTCGAAACAACATGATGTTCCACGATGAGCATCTCTCCACGGCTCGGATGGTTGCTAACCACCCGCGCCTCTGAATGGTTCGTGCCCTCCGTCGTGTCGATCTTGTAGCCCTCGGAGAGTGGTGTGATCGTGTAACGTGATTCCAGAGCCTTCGTCGCTCTCCTCCCTACTTGAAAAAGAAGTGCCCATCCCGCGTGGCCCATGGGAAGTGCCCATCCCGCGTTGAGAAGAGATAGATAGTATTATACTCCCTCCGTCCGGAATTAAATGTCACTTAGATACATCCACTTTTGTCAAACTTTGTGACATTTAATTCCGGACGGAGGGAGTAGTAGATTTAGAGGTTCACTTTATTGAGGCCCATGGAGCGATTTCGGCATATGGCCTCTGCGTTGCCGCGCACACAATCGGATCGGGAAAGTCACCTTGGCGCGTAGCTGATTTTGCCGCTTTATTTTGCCCATACGGGTTAACGAAAATGGCGAAGCTGACATTCAAAATTCAAAAAACAGCCACGCAATTTGAATAAACGCGAACCTCTAAACAGAACCAACTATTCAACCATGCATCGAAATCTTGAGATCATCCAGGAAGTCAACGAGTGCCGCCGTTGACGATCCGGTGATCTCCAGCGCATCGGCAGCCATCTCTTGCGCCGTCGCCATCCTCTCCATGATCTCCTTCCCTTGATCTGAATCCATGACCAGCCTCACCTTCGCCTCCACCTCATCCCCTCTCACCATCCCCTCATCGTAGCCGCTCATGGCCACCCCAAGTTTCATCTCATCCACGATGAACACCTTTGGACGTGTTTGGTTCGTGGATTTTAGACCGTCACCGCATTACAGAGGCATTCGAAACCTTTACATGTGTTTGGTTTGATTGGGCCGTAAACGGATACCGCGTAATCAAATAACAGGCCTACTTAAAATTGATAACGCCCACTACCGACTGGAACCAGAAAACGATACTGCCGCTTTTCCCCTTCAGTCTCGATCCTCTTTCTTCCTCGTCTTGATCCCTTGTCATTGCCTTCCCCCAATCTCTCATCCCCGCCCGTTCCCGTCCTGATCTGCTCCCGTAACGGCTTCCTCGCCGACAAGCAGCGACGACGCCGGAGCCTCTCTCTCTCTCTCTCTCTCTCTCTCTCCCCCCCCCCCTCTCTCTCCCTCCCTCCCTCCCTCTCTCTCCCTCCCTCTCTCCCTCTCCCTCTCCCTCTCCCTCTCTCTCTCCCTCTCTCTCTCTCTCCCTCTCTCTCTCTCTCTCTCTCTCCTGTGAGCAGCGGCTCTGCTAGAGGAGAGAAGTCACTCATATTCTTGAGCTGGGTGCGCTGCCTAGCAGCCGGCTTGTCTCTCCTCATAGCTGATCGCGTCTAGGTTCCCGTATGGTTCATCTGGTTCTTGATTGGGTGGTTAATCTGAATTGAGATGTGTTCTTCAGTCGGAAGATATTTGGAGCCGTACCCCCAGTAAGTTGATACCCCTACGGTTGGGATTTGGGAACCAAACAAAATAGCTTATTGCCCCATTACAACCTGTACCACAGTAATCTCATACCATTTCCATTTACATTACCATTTTCCGAACCAAACACGTCCCTTGTTCATCCTCTGCTCCGCGTACATCGGCCAGCAAACCATCGGCACCCCGGCCGCGACAGCCTCCAGCGTCGAGTTCCAGCCGCAGTGCGTCACGAACGCGCCGGTCGCGGGGTGCCGGAGCACCTCCACTTGCGGCGCCCAGGACGACACCACCATGCCGCGTCCCCTCGTCCTGTCCAAGAATCCCTCTGGCAGCAGCGCCTCTACCGCCGCCTCGCTCCGCCCCTCGAACCGCTTCCTGGAGTCAGCGTCCGGCGCGACGGGCGCGCGCACAGCCCAGAGGAAAGCGTGCCCGCTCTTCTCTAGCCCCACGGCGATCTCCGTTAGCTGCTCCGCAGGCACCGAGCTCGCGCTCCCGAAGCAGAGGAAGACCACGCTCCGAGCCGGCTGCTTGTCTAGCCACTTTAGGCATTCATGCTCCGCGTTGCTCCCCCTCTCCTCGCCGACCAGTGGACCGACGGAAAACAGTGCCGGTGATGACTCGCCGGGGCGGGCAGTCCCATCTTTTATCGCCATCACGGCACGGGGCTCCAGCCACTCGAAGGTGTTCGACAGAATGCCCTTCGCTCGCGGCAACTGCTCCAGGAGGCCAAGAAACGTCTTGTACTGGTTGTTATCGCGATCCAGCAGTACTTCCGGCAAGTCTGACGCCGGAATTGGGTGAACTCCAGGGAAGTACAGCAAGTTTTGCCCCATGTCCTTGAAGGAGACGGCGGACCGCATCATGGGGATGTGAAGGTAGGCCGCAAGGACCGACGCCCCCGAGGCGAAGAACAGGTATGCCGGGACGCCGAGCTCTGCGGCGGCGTCAAAGCCTTACGCGCAGAAGAAGTCGGTCACGAGAGCGCCGACGGGTCCGATGGACCTCAGGAAGGCGAGGAGGGCAGGGTTGGTGGCTCGGAGGTCGGCGATGAGGGCGATGAAAGGATCGGCGTCGGGGTCAGCCGTGTCCGCGGAACGTGTCGCTGCAGGCGGGAGTAGGTGGAAGGAGACGGAAGGATTGGATGCGGCGAGACGAGCAATGGTGTCAGTGGAGTTGCCGGTAGACGGAACGTCGGCGACAGCGACGGTAACAGGACGACCAAGCTCGGCGAGGTGGTGGGCGAGCTGCGTCATGGGGTGGAGGTGGCCTCTGACCATCCATGTGTAGAGCACGATGGTGCCCTGCATATCTGCTTCTGTGGTTGTCTTCTGTGCCGCTGCTTGGGTGGAGAACTCTGAAGGAGAGATGCAGGGAACGGATCGGTTTCATATATGATGCTGTTTCATAGCCCATTTTTTACGTACTAGTCGTCGGCGGCTACGAGCTGTAAAGTTGGACATGTATTCCCAGTTTCCCACTACGATGATTGCAGGCGTCCGGCGACTTCGCCAAAATAAAAAACCTTTTTGGTGACCATTTTAGATTTTATTACAAATATAACCCTCTAGCGAACGAAAATGCTAAAAATACCTCGTACCGAACGAAAATGCCAAATCTACCCTGGCGGAAAGCCAGCTAAGCGACACGTGTACATTCCGCCAACTGGGTTGGCGGGAAGTCCATTCCGCCAGTTCCTTCGGCGGAAAATGGACTGGCCGGAAACGGGTGGCAAGAGACCTCCCGCCGATCCAACACGTGTCGCTTAGCTGGCTTTCCGCCAGGGTAGATTTGGCATTTTCGTTCGTTGGGGGTATTTTTAGCATTTTCGTTCGGCGGGAGGTTATATTTGTAATAAAATCACTATTTTACAGCGATGTTCGAGGTATTACTGTCTGGAATTGTACTGTTTGAGTATGTACTAATTGTTGGTTGGCGTGTTCTAATGTAATGATATTTTTGTTTATCTCTTTTATTTTGGTGCATGCAACCCGAGAAAAGAGCCATGTTCTTATATGATCTTATCAAATAACGGAGCGGCAAGCAGCATCAAAGAGACAAAAAGCAAAGAAGGTCTCTAACAGCATCTCCACGGGCACTCATCAAATATGTGTCCCCAATTGTCCTCTTTTGGGGGCGCAGGACCTGTATCCGCGATTTTGGTGGACGTGTTCCGCAGCGGCACGCTCCAAACATGACCCGTCATTCGCACTCGTTAAACCGAACACATTGTGGGCATGCCGGACGAACGCCATGGTGCCAAACACACTTGTTTAGAACAAGGTTTAAACAAAACAAAACAAAAGTCTCGCGACGTAGCGCCCCTACTCGTCGCCGTCTGAGTGGTCCTCCTCCTCGCCGTCGGAGTGGACCTCCTCCTCGCCGTCCGTGCAGCAGGGGTGGCGGACGCAAGTGGCATCGTACATCGGTGCGCAACTTGGCTGCCCCACGTAGCGAAAGGTGAGAATCCAACCCTGGTGTAGCTGGTGCATGCGGGTGAATGCAGCCCAGCCGTTGCCGAGGAACAGGTGGCCGTGGTGCCTGAACACGACGGCCACGCAGCGATGGGGCACCCTTCTAGCTGCAGGGTAAAGGAGTCCGGCTCCCTGCCTTCGAGCAGGACGCCGATCCTATCTGGCAGGCTCAAGGAGTTGCCCAATGGCTGCTGAAGTACGATGAAGAACTCGGGAAGGGCATCTCTAACGGCGTCGTCGTCGCCGCTGTCGGACTTCTGCTCGACCTCCACGGGCTGCGCTACCACCTGCCCTCCATGGCCTCTGCGGCATCCTCGCCCTCCATGGGCCATGCGTCCGGCTCTTGGATCTCTCGCCATCGCCGGAGAAGTGGTGGATGGTCGCTGCAGAGATGAGGGAAGCGGCAGAGATTTTATAGCTGCCGTGTGTAGGCTCCTCGGTCGTGGGGACATGCGCGTAGTGCGGGAAGTGGCGGCCGTGGTGGGGACATGCACATTGGGAAGGTGCGCATCGAGCCGCCTCGTTTCCCGTCGCGTCGTGTCGCCTGCGTGCAGCCACCTCGCGTCCCATCGTGTCGCCTCGCCTCGGGATACGGCGCCAAGACCCCCTTTTAAGCCGGTTGCACGCCCACGATCTACCACGCCGGTTTGCACGCCCACAACAATGTCGCTTCCACAGAACGTGCTGTCGGAGGAGCCGTTACCGCAGGAGCCGGTGGACGAGGAGAAACCGGTGGAGGAGGAGCCGTAGCCGCAGGAGCCGGTGGAGGAGGAGGAGCCGCTAGAGGAGGAGGAGGAGGAGGATCTGCTGGAGGAGGACGAGGGCATGGCAGAGGCGGATCAGGAACCGTGGCCGGCGCACGACGCGGCTGAAGCCCGTTGGGACCCTTGGCCATCATGGGAGGACGCACGGCGCGGTGCAGACCCGCGGTTCTTTGCACTGCCACCGGCAGTTTCCGCGGTTCCTGCGGTGCCGCTTCCTGGAACACCCCCACCGCTGACACCGGAGCAGGAGTTACGCACTCCGGCGCCGCCACCATCGGGCGACGAGGATGAGGATTAGTTCTTCGCGGGCGTCGCGTCGTGTTTTTAAATTTCGTTCTATTTATATGTACAAAAAGCATATGCCTCTACTTCTAAATTATGGACAAAAGTTGCTAAGTTTTATTTGTGTCAATGACGGGCTGGGGCTGCCTGTCGGGTGGGGTGACCGGACGATGTCCGGTGCTCCAGACAGGCCCCCAAGTTTGCGGGTGGGCTGGGGGGCGGACACAAATATGGTAGGGGGTGCCGCTGCGGTGGTTTTTTTTTTTGTCCAGACCCCTATTGGACCTTTGGGGGACCGTTTAGCGTGCTGGTGGAGAGGCTCTAAGAGCAAGTACAATAAGATGATGTAAGCGGGCTATAAGGATTAAAATATCATTTTTGTGATGACATGGAGGAGAGAGAAGAGGAGAGAGAAGGTGGGTGGGCTCTCATGCAAGAGCCAGCTGCAGCACGTGCTCCTAGGCACCTTGTGAGAGTGAAATGTGGGCCATGTCTTAATAAAGCAACATACATTTGTATCTAACTATTGTACAGGTTGGCTCTAATGTTGCCTATAGATGACGTGGCAAGTCCTTATAGCCAACAGTTGGCTATACTATTGAATTTGCTCTAAAGCTACTCCAAACGACAGAACCACAAGCTAGAAGTCCAGATAACACAAGATTTACACACATGTCAAAGTCTGACAAAATGACAAAAGGCAAGATCACCCGATAAAAAAGATAGAGTAAATTGAATATATTTTTTACACTCTACTTATTCATCTATTACACTAGTTACCTCATCTCGTCAAAATTGTTATAGATTACCTATTTTCTACCCTCCTTTCTGATGCATGTCCATTGGATAAGGCGTGAACTAATTAATTAGGTTCGAAAATATGAGGACAACGAAGAGTAATGGGACAGATCAACTAGATAGGTGATGCCCTACTATCTTTATATAATTTTTCGTGCCACATCGTACTAGCCACCATACGTCTTACCTAAAAAATACATTTAAAATGCTGAAATAGGAAAATCCATCTTACTTTTTTTTTTTCTAAATTGGGTATTCTCACATAATTCTCACATAATAGGATAACATATGTCACAAAATGCATAATTGCGGGGCAAAAACTGAAATTCGATCTTAAAAGTAATTGGTGAATAAGAGATACTTAGGCGCTCGGCTACCTAATGGTAGAACGTGCTTCTGAGGAAAATGATGAAACCTTTATCTATAAAGGGAGTGACATTGTCTCTAATTTTATTAAAAGAATTGAATTTCGTCACAGTATTCACCAATTAGAGCATACCTAATAGCTGCCCTACAATAGGCCATCCGTTTTACATTATAGGCATTCGTTTTGCAGTTTTAGGCCTACAAAACAGCTTTACCAGCTGTCCTAAAATAGGGCACGGCTGCCAACATCTAACCTATTATAGTACACGGTTGTCGTGCATGACCCTCCCTATTCTCTACTACTATATCTTTGCATATTTGCATACGTGTATCTCAAAAATAATACAATAAATGATCTAAAATAAATTTAAAAAATAAAAGTCGAGTAGTACTTAATTATTACATTACAATACAAAGTGTTTATCAAAGTGTTCATCAAGTTGCACACAAATCAACACATAACAACAAAGCAATGTCTTCTTCGTCCTCAGAATACTCCTCATCGGACGAATACTCGATCAAAACCACCTACAACGTTTGTTGGTTTATTAAAATTCAAATCCTAAAATTGAACACAATATAGAAAACCTAGAACACCTTGCGTGAGCAAGTTTCTAGTAGGAAAAATCATACTCGTGACGCACAAAAATGTGCCACCAGTGGCGCATTCGTGTGCGCCACCAATTAGTACTATACCAGTGGCGCACGATTACATATCTTCGCCATGGGTTATCCAAAACACCGGTGGCACACATCATTATATGTTCGCCACGAGTATCCTTCGCTAATGTGACGTCATTTTTCAAGTATGCGCCACGAATAGATATTTACGAAAAAAAATGCTCCCCGTGTGACGATATTTGCGCCAAAACCTTATTAACACATATATAATATTGATTTTGCTAAATAAAATAACGGCAACTAGGTTGTTGTCGACAAACAATAAGAGGATACTAATGACACGACATAGCACGAGGAGGAGGACAGGGAAGAATAAGAAGAAGAAAAATGTCAAGAGGCATGAGAAAACCTTCTTGTTGGATGTATACCGAAAAGGCAATAATATTTATACATTTGTTTCATAATTATGAATCATATTACTATGCTATAACTGACGTGGTTTCTGATTATGAGATTTAGAGAAAAACTCACGCTCACGTGTAGTAACATGAACACAGAAACAAACCCTAGTGTTGCCTTTTACGACTAATTAATTGGATGTTTGGTGACTATGTTTTCCTAGTCGTGGATATTGTTTATGACAACATCAATAAATAGCATATTGTTGGAAGGGAACAATATGGTTGGGTATTCCCTAAGTAGATTGATATGCTAAGAGATTCCACTAAGACATCTTTGTCCTTAGAGTCATATCACATCACGGTTATATTACAATGCACCCTTTGACCATGAGCTTATCGAAATAGTATATTTTGGAGGTTTTACTTCGGTACTATCAAGAGCCACACCGTAAACTGAGTGAATATAAAGGTAGCTACTGAGTAATTTTAAAGCAGTATATTGCCTCGATGTTATATGATGGGAATTACTCCTCCGTAAAAAGAGAGATCATACGAGGGGCCACTCGGTATCTTGATATCCATAAGTTTTGTAGACAATGCACGATGACGATACATCATATGTGATATCATAATATAGTAACGAGAAAGAGAAAACTTACCGGATAACGAGATGAGACAAAGGTATTAGTGAACCAGAGATTGTTTCACGGGCAATACCGGAATTAGTAATCTCGAGTAAGTTGGTATCGTGAGTAATGAGAGATTTGTACAATAACCAACATATTCAGCAGTTTATTCGTTTAGTACGTGGGAATAAATATGGGTATCCATGGACCCGCTATTGATTATTGAAAAGGAAAGAATTTCCAGTTTCATGTCCACACACTATCGAACCTATAGGGAAACACACTTAAGTTTGGGCTTATTTTTGTGTATATCGGTAGGTACGAATCTACTAGGAGTATCATCGGAATGATGTTTCTAAGTGACAGATATATTTTATATATCAGAGAGAATTTATAAAAATGGCATGATGTGTCCCGGAGTGATAGAAACAATTTCCATTACTACCGAAATTTATTCCGGAGTTGTTATGAAAGAGAAATTGAGGCTGAACGCTTTACGGAGCAAACGTAGTGGAGCATGAGATGTCCTGGGATGTTGGACATATATTACTCACATCGTTAGATAATATCGAGGATTTTATCTATAGGGGTTAAGTGGTTCTAGAGAAGTTTTAGAGACTTTCTATATAAGGGGGAGTATCTGGAGGGGGCAGATTTCCCCTCATGGCCGAACCCTAATTTTGGGGGCTGCCAGGTGGGCCCCAGTGGCTCCACAAAAATGATACTCATCGTCCCGGTGTTTTTCTCTGATTTTATCATAGATAAAAACGGAAAAGAAAAAGGGAAAAAGGGAAATAGGAAGGGAGAGAAGAGGTGGAGGTGGACTCCACCTCCAATCTGAATTGGGCTAGGAGGATAGTGCGAACACCTCCTCCTAGAACAACTAGGCCCCCCTTCCTTATGGAAAGTATCTCCCCTCCTAGTCTCCTACCCAAGGCTCAAAGCAAATCACACAATTGGCTCTCAAGCATCTCTCTCTTTCTCTAAAAGAATTAGAGCTTCTAATTAGAGCACTTCTAATTGAATTAGAGCTATCTCTAATAATTAGAAGTATAAATAGAGCATCTAATTAGAGCCCTTCTAATTGAATTAGAGGTTCCTCTAATTAGATTAGAGGTTCCTCTAATTAGATTAGAGCTACTTCTCATTAGGTTTGAGGTGTTCCTCTCCTGATTAGACCTAGCTTCTAATTACTCTCTCTCTCTCATGTGTTAAGAACTCCACCTTCATATACACCTGCAACACCAAGTTGTGGACAACGAATCGCTGCAGAATTTGCCCTGGAGTATGTGTGCATGCTCTTAGAGGGGAAACACATGAGACACTCACTATGATGGATCCCAATGCTGGATACGGGGAGTCGACAACATCCTCACCTACAGGCTTGTGCATGAGGATCTTCTACAAGCGTCATCGACACCTCTTCCTCTACTACGGTGTCTGGTACACGATCTCGGAAACTAGATCTTGAAATTAATATTCACTTCATAACAAGGTCTTGGTTGTTGCGTAGAAAGTTTGGCAAAAAAATTAAATTCCCATTCCGCAACCTTGTAGTGGTACCAGAGCGGTCTATGGGTAGGTACAAGATCTGATCTAGAACACCGATGAGTGCGGGCATTGCATAAGTTTGTGCAACTACGTTGGCAAGTTCTCCTATGTTCAGATTATTTATAATTGTTTTCCAATAACTTTTGTTGTTTTGTTTCCGACGGCATATCGAGATATTTACAAACTTCAGGCAATCCCAAGACATTTAGTTGCCCCTATCATATCTCGTCTAGTCCGAAGAAATGATTAAGTACTTTTGGGTGTCTTTATAGTCGGTCTCGTAAACAACATTGTGGAAGTGGCATGTGCATTGGATCCACACGGGTGTCGAGGGGGTGACCTCAACAATCCCCATGGCGAGTGACGTGTGGTTTCGTAAGGGAGAAGACGCTGGTGGACTATTCGGTTTGGGAAAGACTCGGAACAAGATTTGCCTAGGTTCGGGGCCCTCGTAGAGGTAAAATCCTTACTCTTGCTTGTCTGATTGTATATCGGCGAGTTTGTACAGATTACAGAGTCGTGGCGTAGATTAGATCTGGCACAGATGTTGCGGCGTATCTTCTAGTCTATGATTCCTTGTCGTCGGATCACCTGTTTTTTTTCCTCCCTCCTGGCTTTATATAGGTAGCTTGGCAAGGTTTGCATGAGTCCTAGTAGACTATAAATTGGAGTCCTTGTCTTGTTCTCCAAGAATTTGCTAGCAGCTTCTTTGGCCTTCATGAGTATTGATGGGCCGCCGAGTGGGTCTTTAGCTATGCCGCATTCGGTATACCAATGGTGGGTACCCGAAAGGGTATGCCCACGACAACGGGGGTCATGATTATGAATAAGTTTATAGTGAGGCACTAGACGTTTTCGTAATGTCTGTGTTTCAATCACCCCGCAATGTCAATCTAGCAATGTGAATAATCATGTCTTATGGAAGCGTAGGTTACTGAGTGGTTCGTTTCGTAGATCCTACAACCATGTTAAAAGATGCAGAAAAAAAATGTTAGGGACGTCTAACTCTGTTTTGCAGAAAACGTGATGTGGTATAGTCTCTAAGTTTAGAATTTTGAGAAGTTTTACCTAACATTTTTTCATAGCTAGCAAACCATTCTAAACCCGGTCATGGCGATGATGGGAAAGGAGAAGGATTGCACTTGTCGTGAATCTCGATATGGTACGACCAATGCAGGATCCGTTGGATATGAAAGAGGACTATACAACATCATTAGTTTTACTCATGCATGTTTTATTTATGTCCCTTGATTGCGTAGTAGACGAAATTAGTAGGGTGATTCCTCATCTAAATATCAAGTTAGATCGTGCTCTCCCAACTATAGCACAATCAAGATGATTGGGGTTCACGTTCATCACCTGGATACAGGGATCAACGAGTTCTTATGATCAGAAGACGGGCATTTTTCCTCAGTGTATTTGTATCACTTTTATGCCCCTGTTAATTTTGTTTTGTCGCAAGCATGATTATGACAGTTGTTGCTCTCTTGATTGTCGCTCCCCGTCTATTGCTAGCCTTCACCTGTACTGAGTATGAGCTCTACTTGTGCATCCAACTCCCAAAAACCAAAATTTGCCAAATGTGTCCACCATACCTACCTATATATGTAGTATTTAACTGTCACTCCAAGTAAATTTCTCGTGTGCTACCTTTGAAACATTCGAAAAATTATTCCTGTTTTGTGCCCCTGTTTTAACTCATGAGGACGTAAGTAGAGAATCTTTATCTCACTTATTGATTGGATTTTACACCCTGGACTAGTGGCTTCATCCGCTTATCCAAATGATAGAAGAGCCGGCAGTGGGGTGCCCAGCCCCAAATTAATACAACAAATTCTCTTCACTATTCTTGTCCCTGATTTATCAGTCAAAACATAATTGTGTAACCAAAAGAGAAAGAGGGATGACCTTCTACCCAGATGTGTCCTTCTACGGGAGCCGGTCTTGTGAAGTCTATTTGGCTTGTGACGTACTATATTGTCTGTTTACCATTCGTTGATATAAGCATACAACTCTCTTAAAAATGTTTTCAATACCTCTATTTAATAAAATAAAAAGCTCTAGCATACGAGTTAATCTCTGCTTCCCTCTGCGAATGGTTTTTCTTTTATTTTTATGTTGAGTCTTTACCTTCTCACTTTATGCACCTTCTTGAGAGCATGGCTATCATTCTTAGTGTAATGTGCTTGTCCCAAAACATAGTTGATTGTGGTTTAACTTTGATGCTTGTATCTTTGATATCTTTATTTCTAGTCTTTATTTGAACTTCAGAGGTGCGCTAGCATTTATGTTTTGCTCCATTATTAAGGCCAAGCGAGTACACTTTATCATACCCTATTATGAGCATTGCAATCCTACAGAATGATATACTTCATGTTGTTTATTATTAGTTTGTTGGCATCGATTTGCATAACTGCGAGGTGACTTTTATCTTGCATACATCTTATTATGAATTGCCTCAGCACCTGATCATATAGTGAGTATATTTACATCATATGAAACAAATGTGTTCGTAAAAGTCTTTTATCGCACTCAGTTGTCACTGAATTGCTTGAGGACAAGCAATAAGCTAAGCTTGGGGGAGTTGATACGTCCAAAACGTATCTCCTTTTCCGAACACTTTTCTTACCGTTTTTCCTCTAAACTTATGAGTTTTTGATACCACTAACACGGACTAACGTTGTTTTCAGCAAAATTATCTTGGTGTCTCGTTTTTTAGCACAAAAAACAACTTTTGGGAAATTGCCCAGAAAAGACCCCATTGAGCTTATATCACCAGAGGAATCCTGGAGCGAGAAGGACACCTGGAGGGGGGCCAGGAGGGGCCCAGACCACCCCTGGGCTCCCCCCTAAGCCGCACCGCCAGGTGGTGTGGGGGCCACCTCCACCCCCTCGGGCTCCCCTTTCGACTACATATGCTCTATAAACCTAAAACACGAGGGGGTTTGTCATATTCCACAGAAACACAACAGAGCGCCGCCGCCACCTCGAAACTCAATTCGGGGATCAGAAGTTACTGTGCTGGCGCTCTGTCGGGACAGGGATTCAAAGGAGATCATCGCCATCAACACCGCCACCTCTTCTCCATCAACCATCCATGATTCCCCCGTCCATGTGTGAGCAAACACCGTTGTAGGCTGAGAGGGATGGAAGAGATTGGGTGAGATTGTCATGTAATAATTTCAGGTCGTTAGGGCATAGTGCCTAATATCCATTGTTAGTATTTTCTACCGTTGTTGTAACTTTTTATGCTTAATGCTTGTCACTAGGGCCCGAGTGCCATGATCTCAGATCTGAACATGTTATTGTTTCATGAGTATAATTATGTTTCTTGATCATATCTGCAAGTTGTTTACACATGTCATTGTCCGGAACCCGAGGCCCCAAAGTGACAGAAATTGGGACAACCAGAGGGGATGGTTGTGATGTGAGGAACACTTGTGTTCACGGAGTGTTAATGCTTTTCTCCGGTGCTTTATTAAAAAGAGCACCTTAATTACCAGTAGTTTCCCTAGAGGTCCCGCTGCCACGGGCTGGTAGGACTAAATATGTGGTGGAAGTTTCTTATTGCGAGCACGTATGAATATATTTGAACACATGCCTATGGTTTGCCTAGAACTTGGATGCTTTATTATTATTATCTGCAATGCCCATGTTTAGATTATTACATGACCTATGTTATCCATGCAACGCCTGTTCATCTATTTCCTCTATGCCTACGGTACTCCCATCCTGCTGTTTTTCGCGATTGCTACCGCTACTATTTTACTTCTGCTGTTATTTTACTACTGTTGCTGCTATAAAACTGTTACCACTGATAAATTGTTGCGAGCAATACTATTTTCAGGTGCAGCTGAATTGAAAACTCAGTTGTTAAGGCTTATAAATATTCTTTGCCTCTAATTAAACTTTGATTTTACTTCCTCGAAGACTGTTGCGATCCCCTATACTTGTGGGTCATCAGTCCATGCCGTCGCTGTTGGAACGCGTAGAGATAAACAAAAATCCTACGCGGTACTTCCAAGATCTAGTCGAGGTAGAAGGCCACGATGATTACCACTATACGCGCGGTTGCGGATTATCGATGAAGCACGTCGGTGAAGTGGAGTCCCACGATACGATCCAATCCCACGAACGTCGAAGTGCTCAACGTACAACACCTCTGCCGGTATCCACATGTACGAGGAGGAGCTCCGACGGCGGACTGCTAGGTCCGGTACGACGGCTGGACTAAGTGGGGCTAGGGTTCCCAACGCATGGGAGTGGAGTATCGTGCCCGCTGGGAAACCTGCGCCCCTCTTTATATAGAGATTGGTAGTGGGCTTCACAAGACTCCTACGCGGTACTTCCAAGATCTAGTCGAGGTAGAAGGCCACGATGATTACCACTATACGCGCGGTTGCGGATTATCGATGAAGCACGTCGGTGCAGTGGAGTCCCACGATACGATCCAATCCCACGAACGTCGAAGTGCTGAACGTACAACACCTCTGCCGGTATCCACATGTACAAGGAGGAGCTCCGACGGCGGACTGCTAGGTCCGGTACGACGGCTGGACTAAGTGGGGCTAGGGTTCCCAACGCATGGGAGTGGAGTATCGTGCCCGCTGGGAAACCTGCGCCCCTCTTTATATAGCGATTGGTAGTGGGCTTCACAAGACTTGTGGCCCATTCCCTCTGTGAGTCCGACTCACAAACTCAGTCCATTTCCGGTTCTGGTCCAACCCGACCAATACATTTGCTCCCGCTCTTAAGTGTGCGACCCTGCAGGCTCATGGCGACTTGGACACGATTAGAGTCCAACTCTCAATCGATCAATCGGTAGCGGCTCTTAGCAGAACGTGCTGATGACTCCCAAGTGCAGGAGATCAATTGTAGTACCTTTCGATAAGTATTTGAGTGTCGAACCCACGAGGATCTGAAGGTAAGTTATCTATTCTCTAAAGCCCTATAACCCTCTTATATGGTTGTTTATGCAAAGCAATAAGTTTGACTAAAAGGAACTAACTAATTATAAGCAAGTGACGTGGAGTGTGGTTTGTCTAGTAACTAGTGAAGCAAGTTTAAAATGCAAGTAATCCTAAAGGAAGTTTCTAAGCAAGTTTCACAAGTAGCAAGCAGCAAATATCTCAAGTATCTCAAGGGAGCAAGTTTTCTAGCAATAGGTGTTTCGTTCGTGTGGTTGTCACAATTAGTGAAGCACATGTTTTAGTCTTAGTTATTTCTTCTAGGAAGGAGCCATGAATAGGTATAGTCAAGTAAATGATCTACAACCCCTTATGATGGATCATGTGGCCAAGTAAATGACTGCATAAGATTGATTAAGACATAAAGTCCCACCATAGCCTTACGTTCTAAGGTCCCCTATATATATCCCCCAATAACTTAACTTTGTGGCTCGGTCTCAGGTTACTGTCACTCCCAAGTCACCACCACTCCATTATGCTACCGGTGATCACCTTACATGCATTCCCCAACATATGCGTGCACTCATATATTGTACATAAAGACAATCATATAAGATAACAAACTTGTATGCAACCAATCAACGAACTATTTCACCATTGCCAAGAACAATTCACTACTCAAACATAGACGGGGAGACACAATACATCAAGGGAATATAGTATTGCATCATACATCGTGTTTGCCAAGAGATTACAGTGGAGAGATGGAGCTGATCTTGCTGTAGATGTTGATGATGAACACGCCGTAGGGGGGTGGAGCCCTCCGGGGGTGATCCCGGCGGCGTTTCCCCCCTCCGATCTTCTCCGGCGGCAGCCTTCTGTCTCTCTGTTTCGTGGTTTCGTCTCTCGGCGCCGCCTCCCTCTCAAAAAGGCCAGGGGACCCTTTATATAGTCGTTTTTAGGTCACGAGACACTCGGGAGAAGAAAGATCGACGGCATCGGAGCCACGGGGGCAAAAAGGGGGCCCCACACGCGGCCAAGGAATCTGGCCGCGTGGAGGGTCCTCTTTTCCACCTGGTTGGCATTTTGGCCCTCTACTTTGGCCCATGGTCTTCGTCTTGAAAATTCTGAACCGTGCTCTTTGGCCTTGCCCTTTTTGGAGTCCCGAAGCTCCCGGAAAGTCTGAAACACTAAAAAGTACGTTTTCTGGAAAAACAGGGTTAGAACCAAAAGAAGGGGGATTGTTTAGAAAATCCCCCAAATCATTATAAAACATGAATATAAGTTGCTAATATGTAGGAAAAACAAGTAATAACATGCAAAGTTCATGTATGCATTTTACATGCATCAACATCCCCAAGCTTAACCCATGCTCGTCCTCGAGTATGAAGGTGATAAAACTAACATGGACTTTGCATATTGAAACAATCATGGGATATCAAGGAGGATTATTCATGCTACATATAATCAAATGATTAATACTAGAAATGAGTAGCAATATACAATTCATGTTGTAAGAAATATCAAATATGCAAGCAAAGATGCTTCATGAAAGTTCACAAAGTGTATAATCAAATAAAAGCACTATGGACCAAATGCATACACAAAATGAAAAATAAAATCCTATATTGGTCAAAGAATAGCATAATGGAAAATAGAAAATATGGTGGACACTTTGGAGAAAATTGAGTAGAGGTAAAACATGATCAAGTCTTATTTAGCCTCTAAATTATTCAACTAAAATTACTAATTGAAATGTGGTATCCATTGATTTAGGACTCTCATTGCCCCTTTATCACTAGCATCTTAAATGGTGAATGTTGAAGTAATGTGAATGACAAGGTGGTTGAAAGCCTCATGCCCCGTGAGTGTGAAAACCTACTCCATGATTACTCAACTTAAGATTCCTAATAAGCTTTGTACAATCATAATAAGTATTAATGACATCATAGAGAACCGCAAAGAGGTACCTCTTGCCCCATGACATGGAAACAAGCCCATGTCACAATGACAAGACAAACAAACGGAGTAGACTCATCATCCTTTTTATTTTCATTCACTATTATGCACAGCTTCTTATTTTATTGTAGGATGTGTTGTAGAGTCACTCAAGCTGTAAGTAAATTTCCACCATGATAAAGCATGGCTTGGGTTGGCGGCCCAATGCGTTTCTCTAGTCATATAGATACTTACTCATCAAAACTTACTATTCCTCTATTTCATTTCGGCATGGCAGGAGTCCAAAAACAAAAGTACATGATATCAACCAAATGTAAATTTTTGTGCAATGTTGAAAGCTTTCCGGTGATACACGTTTATAGCTAGCTCCCAACCACACACTTGTCAAACGCAAAACTTGTGGCTCCCATTATTGGGTCATGTTTATTAGATGCATAAAAAGTAAAGTGTGCCTTCAAAAGTTCGTGAGAGTCCTATCCCAAGTTCAACCCATGACAATTAATAAAGTGAATATCTTAATTTAGAACATAAATAACACAATAACATGGTGAACATACTCGTAATAGCAATGAAGCTAATGGGAAGATATGGTGGACTCACTGGAAATACTTGGCTAAGGAGCGTTGGAAACAAGTTTTTACTTGTTGGAATTTTTAAATTTTTGGCTAGCAAGAGGGAGATAGTTGACCAGCTACTATGCATGCATATGTCCATAGAACTACTCATTTCATGACAAACTAAATAAACCAGCAATTAACATCAAGGACATGAATAAGAGATAGCTCACGACAACATTATTGCAAATTTCTACACATAAAAAGCCTATAAATCATGCAAACATATGTACCTCTTCAAATCAACCATGGCATCCCTATTCCAAGTCATAATACTAGCATCCAATACATTCCAACCCAAACTACAGTAGCTCAATCTCATATAAAATGATGGGTGTGGTCTTATCAAAACAAAAATAAAAACAAAAACTAGACGCTTCAAGTCTCTACGATAAATGCTTTGCTTAGAAAAACAGAAAGTGGACGTGTGCTAACCAAAAGAGTGTAGCTCCAGTGGTGTCGGGGGGTTACCCCCGAGTAGGGTAAAGGCAAGTGCTAAAGGCAAGATCAAAGGAGAGGTTTAGCTGAGTAGCTGGCTACCCGGTACTCGCTACCTGGTTGACAGGCTATCTGGCCGTACCCGCTGATGGCCAGGAGAAAGAATCAAGAATGTTATTCTCCTCCGAGTAAAGGAAGTGGTCCGAGTAGAGGGAGTGGTTTTCTACTCGGGCCAGAAGTCAAAGGAGCCGTTCTGACACAGGATCCCGCGTATCCTGGGTCCGTACTGGTGCACTATTCATCTGCAGAGCGCGTGCTTATCCGCGCCAGGGTGTCAGCAGGGCGGTGCAGGTTAGGGGGCCCGCCCTGTGGCCGTGACAGTGATAACAAATCGTCATCTGGGTTTTGCACAACGACTTTCCACACTAGACAAACTAGGGAGCCAAAGCTGTCAGCGAGAAGCTGGAAGTGTGCAGTGTGCACACTATGTCGACATCTGTTTGTACTTTTCCCTCTTGGCTGTATCCGGCTGGGCACCAGTATATAAGGTGCCCTACCCCGTCCTGCGCGAGGGACACTACGGGTCGACTCACTAGGTTCACATTCTTGACCTAGATCATCACGTAGAGAGAAGAGTGGCTACTCGGCTGTAGGCCAAACTTGTACTGTGGCTACTCGGTGACACACAAATACAAAGAGAGAAAGGCAGGAGTAGGGGTTTTACCTCCACACGAGGGCCCTGAACCTGGGTAGCTCTTGTTGTTTGCAGTGCTTGATTCATCCCACACGCGGCTACTCGCTGCGTGATCCCTCCCCGAGCACCTCCAGCGTCCATAGACCCCAAACAATTAGCCATCCTATGGCATCTGCCGTGATACCACCACGACAGTTGGTGCCCACCGTGGGGAAACCAGCGGCACTGGCTGGAGTTCACGTTCGGACGGGATCCTTTTCTGCTACGGGGGACCACGTGGTCTGTGGCCTTGTCCACAGATTCAGCTCCTTCGACTTCGTCATCGACAACGCCGGCGATTTCGGCGGCAGGGCCATGCCAGAGGGCGGCACGGTGCTCTCCTTCGGCTCACACCTCGTCTATGTCGCCACCACCATCGTCCGCGAGTACCCCGAGCAGGTGCACGTCGCGGAAGATCCCCCTGCTGTCATCGCTGTACGCGGAAAGCCAACTGGCTGTTCTGCGGACAACGTGGAAGTGCTGATGATCGGCCCGGCTATCGCTGCCGGGAAGGGCGCAGCTGCATCCGCGGCAGTCGTTGAGGAACTCGCTGGCCCAAGCGAGCTCCCGAGAACGCACAAGCCCTACGAGCTGCCCCAGAACCTCCCGGGCTACATCCCTCCTTCCACGACATCGATGATACCGGCATCCGCCGTGCGAGTAGGCATGCTGCCTCCCACCGAGCTCGAGCTTATGGCCATGAGGGCGCAGCTCGACCAGCAGCGCCAGGCGCTGCTCGCCGAGCAGCTGGAGCTAGAAAAGGTTAGGCTCGAGCTTAACCTGGACCAGAACGAGTACAACAGAGCTCACGGCTTTACGCCTGTAGTTAGGAGGCCTGCCAAGGCAGGCGCTACGCGCCGCAACCTAGGCACCGAGATAGCAGCAGTTGGTGAAACTGCTGGCCGAGCTGATAGCCAAAACACCGCCACC
Organism: Alopecurus myosuroides; assembly: GCA_028641055.1. NCBI lineage: Eukaryota > Viridiplantae > Streptophyta > Magnoliopsida > Poales > Poaceae > Alopecurus > Alopecurus myosuroides. The sequence continues at coordinate 206,339,199 of CM054058.1, read as the reverse complement.
ACCAGACCCAAATACAGCACCCCCGCCAAAACCCTTAGAGCTGCTGAGGCTGTAGCTGCTGAGTTGTCGCATCTCGCCGGCGACGCGCGCGTTAGGCAGCAGGATAGGCTCAATGAGCTAGTGCTAGAGGCTGCTAGGCAGAACGAGGAGTTCCGGAAAGCCAATCCGGGTGCTGGAGCTTCTCAGGTGGTGCACTCGCATGCGGCCAGATCTAACGATCAGGCCTCATCACCGCATCCCAGCCGTGAGAGGGACCGGAGTGGGCACTCTGGCAGAGACAGGCAGATGCAGGTGTACGACCCAGCTGTCGCTGCCAAACAGCATGCTGTGCCGCGACAGTCCGGTCAAAAACACAACACTGCAGAAGCAGGCTATCAAGCCCATGAAGCTCATAGCCAGGCGCGAAATGGAGATCGCCCAGACCCTTCTCAGCATCAGGTTGCTCAGCCTACTCGGCAGAGACCGCAGTCGCGTGCGATCGCGCCAGCCGCCAACCCGGTGGAGCAACCTGCAGTCGTGCAGGTGGACAGATATGATGATGGCTACTCAGCTATGGGGTTGGCTGGCTATGATATCATGGATCGCGTGGGTGAGCGTGTGTTGGAGCCTAGTGATGCCAGGCACAAGCTGGACCGGATCAGCCTATCCGCGCAACTCGAGAGCAAGGGGCCGCCTGGCCCAGAATGCTTTGGCCCATGCATCATGACAGAGCCATCTGTGAAACAGTTCCAGCTCGCTAGGGGGACCAAGTGCTACAACGGCAGCACCAAGCCGGAAGATTGGCTTAATGACTATGTCACAGCCGTGCACATTGCAGGCGGCAACCGGAGATGGGCCGTGTGGTACATCCCGCAGATGCTAGAAGGACCAGCAAGAACTTGGCTCAACAACCTGCCCAAGCACAGCATCAACTGCTGGCTTGACTTCGCGGAGGCCTTTGTCAGCAACTTCACCAGCACCTACCAGAGGCCGAATAGGCCGCAGCAGCTATCCGCTTGCAGGCAGCGGGAAGAGGAGACGGACCGAGAGTATCTTACTCGGTGGAGTACTCTGAGGAACACATGTGAAAAGGTGTGAACGAGGCCCAGGCCATCACTTGGTTTCCGCAGGGCTGCAGGCATGGCAGCATGTTGTGGCAAAGGCTGCAGAGAGAGATGCCGAGTACTCTCGCTGAGACCATCCGGATTGCGGACCAGTACGCACTCGGTGACCCAACTCAGCTTCTTCTTGATGCTGCTGAGCCGAGAAAGAACTACAACAACAACAAGCGCAATGAGTTCCGCAACAAGCGCAGAGGTGACCGAATTGATACCCGATACGATCCTGAGGAGGTGAATGCTGTGGCTACCGGAGCTGGGAGTAGCCAGAGGCCAAAAACTGCTGGAGCCCAGTACGGGCAGAACCAGAATCAGGGCCAAGGCATCAAGAAGCCGTACAACGCTCCCCAGCAGGGTAGCGGCAACTCGGGTCCTATTTAGAACTTTATCTTCAAGGACATGAAGGATGGCCCATGCAGATTCCATACTCGGCATCCCGCTAGACCCGCCAACCACACTACTCGGCAGTGCAGTTGGTGGGAAGAGATCAAGAATGAGGGCCTGCCTCCTACTCCTCCTCTGCCAGCTGCGAATGCCAACGTGCAGCCTGCTCGCGCACCCGCTGCACGGCCTCCAGCATTCCCGAGAAGAGAGAATGTGAACCAGGTGGCTTTAGGAGCCAACCGCTACTTCAACAACGATGGCTACCGCAACAACAACAACAACGACCGCAACCGCAACAACAACAGAGGTAACAACAATAGAGGTAACAACAACAATGGTAACAATGGCGATGGAGGCCGCAACCAGTACCAGGAGCATCACGAGAGCTACATGATTTTCACCTCTGAGCCCGTCGACAAGCAGTCTCAGCACAGGCGTGCCATGGAAGTCAATGATGTGATCCCTACTGTTCCTCACTACCTACACTGGTGCAACCAAGAGATCACGTGGTCCAGAGCGGATAATCCTAAGGTGATGCCCAACCTGGGTAGCTACGCCTTGGTGGTGGATCCCACCTTCTTGGGTACTCAGAAGAACGTGAGGTTCAGCAAGGTACTGATCGACAACGGCAGCAGCATCAACATTGTGTACAGAGACACGCTTGCAAAACTCGGTATGGCCGAGAACATGCTGCTACCCAGCAAGACCACTTTCCACGGCATTGTGCCGGGAGTTTCTTGTTCTCCAATTGGCCGAGTGTGGATAGACGTTCTATTCGGCACCAGGGAGAACTGCCGCACAAGAGAGCCTGCAGTTCGAGGTAGTTGATCACCAGAGCCCCTATCACGCCCTACTCGGCAGGCCTGCTCTGAGCAAGTTCATGGCCTCTACTCATGCTGCATATTTGAAGATGAAGATCCCTGGTCCCAATGGCGTGATCACCATCTCGGGTGATTACAAGAAATCTATGGAGTGTGCCTCTGCTGGTTCTCAGTTGGCGGAGTCTATGGTGATTGCTCCCGAGAAGAAGAAGATACACGAGGTAGTGGCTATGGCGCAAGCAGCGCAAGGTGGTGCGCCAGGCATACCGGGTTCCCAGTACGGGACGGCATTCCAGGCATCCCAAGAGACGAAGAAGATCCAGGTTGACCCTGAGTTTCCCGACCGTGTTGCCATCATTGGCTCAGGGTTGGGGGAGAAATAGAAAAGCGAGCTCATCCACTTCCTCCGTGAGAATCGGGACGTGTTCGCCTGGTCCAATGAGGATCTACCAGGTGTCCCGAGGGAGTTGGTTGAGCACTCTCTACATGTGCGTCCTGACGCCAAACCAGTGAAGCAAGCTATGCGCCGCTTCGAAGATGAGAGAAGGAAGGCCATTGGTGATCAGATCACCAAGCTGCTGATAAGCAATTTCATCATGGAGGTGTTGCATCCGGATTGGCTAGCCAACCCAGTCATGGTTGAGAAGAAGAAGGAGGACCCCAAGGCCGCTACCGCATGGCGCATGTGCGTCGACTACACCGACTTGAACAAGGCCTGCCCCAAGGATCCCTTTCCGCTACCCCGCATTGATCAGGTGATCGATTCCACTGCTGGTTGTGAGCTTTTGTCTTTCATAGATGCCTACTCTGGTTTTCATCAGATAGCTCTCAACCCTGCTGATCAAATAAAGACTGCTTTCATTACCCCGTACGGGGCTTATTGCTATCGTGTCATGTGCTTTGGGTTGCGGAATGCGGGTGCTACTTATCATAGATGCATGTAGAAATGCTTGCATGATCAACTCGGCAAAAATGTGCAGGTGTACGTAGATGATATTGTCATCAAAACGAATAAAACACATACTCTGCTTAGTGACCTTGAGGAAACTTTTGCCAATTTGCGCAAGTCTAAGATGAAGCTGAACCCAAGTAAATGCACCTTTGGCGTCCCGGCTGGCAAGCTACTCGGCTTCTTGGTATCCAGTAGGGGCATTGAGGCCAATCCTTCAAAGATAAAAGCTATTGAGAGCATGTATTTGCCGAGATCCCTGAAGGATGTGCAAAAATTCACTGGTTGCTTGGCATCTCTGAGTCGTTTCTTGGGCAGAATGGGCGAGAAAGCTCTGCCTTTGTATCAGTTGATGAAGAAAAGCGACAAGTTCGTCTGGACACCGCAAGCTGATGTGGCATTCAATGAGCTGAAAGTGATGCTGGGTAGCGCTCCCATCTTGGCTAGTCCGCTACCCAAAGAGCCAATGCTGCTATACATTGCTGCTACCAATCGTGTAGTCAGTGTGGTGATTGTGGTGGAGCGAGAAGAGGAAGGCAAGAGTGTGCAGCGGCCAGTGTATTATCTCAGCGAGGTGCTGCCCAGCTCCAAACAGAACTACCCGCACTACCAGAAGATGACTTATGGCGTGTACCTAGGCGCCAAGAAGCTGAAGCACTATTTCCAAGAACATCTCATCACCGTGGTGAGTTCAGCTCCCATCTCGGATATCATGGGCAACAAGGAAACAAGTGGCAGAGTAGCCAAGTGGGCAATCGAGCTGGCCACGTACGCTCCCGCGTATGCGAGAAGAGAAGCCACCAAGTCTCAGATTCTGGCGGAATTTCTTGTGGATTGGGCTGAGGTACAGTACGAGCCTCCTTCTCCCGCAACCAATTACTGGAAGATGCATTTTGATGGCTCCAAAGTGAAGGAAGGCCTTGGTGCTGGCGTGGTGCTCACGTCACCCAAGCGGGATCAACTCAAGTATGTGCTGCAAATCCACTTCAAGGCATCCAACAACGTAGCAGAGTACGAGGCTGTGGTACATGGCTTGAAGGTAGCAAAGGAGGTTGGTGTGCAGCGCATCATATGCTATGGCGACTCGGATCTGGTTGTGCAGCAAGTTTCTGGTACTTGGGATGCTCTGGATGCCAACATGGCGACATACCGCTTCCTGGTCCAAACCATGATGGGATTTTTTGAAGGCTGCGAGTTCCAACACATCCACTAAGCAGAGAATGACGCAGCGGATGAACTATCCAAGTTGGGGTCTTCTCGGCAGTACATCCCGGCTAGGATTGCCTTGGAGCATTTGAGAAAGCCATCCATCAAGCCATCCCCCAACTCGGAATCCATTTTCGTTCCTTCTCTGCCTAGTGAAGAAGCAGTTCCAATGGAGATTGACTGGGAGGGCGCAAAAGAGGACCCGGGGACTGCCGTCTCCATCCCAGGGACTGGCGCCTGCAACCCGGGGACTGCCCCTCCTTACTCGGGGACTGCCCCTCTCAACTCGGGGACTGTCGCATTCATTGAGGAAGTCCTTGCAAATCGGTCGGGGCTGCAGAGAATCAACCCCAACTCAGAAAAAGACGCAGTGGTGGCTGTTCCGATGGAAGTGGACGAACCAGTGTTTCCCGCACGGGAAACACCGAGTTGGGCTATGCCCATCTTATCCTTTCTAAAGGACGGTACCCTGCCAGATGATGAGGTTACCGCAAGGCAAATTCAGAGAAGATCCAAGGGCTACACCATCTTCAGAGAAGTGCTGCATAAAAGAAGTCCCACTGGCGTGTTGCAACGCTGTGTGGAACCGGAAGAAGGAGAAGAAATTCTGGTGGAGATACATCAAGGAGAATGCGGGCATCACGCTTCTTCTCGGGCTCTAGTCAAGAAGACTTTTCGGCATGGGTTCTTTTGGCTCACTGCTTTGAAGCAAGCTGAAGATATTGTGAGGAAGTGCAACGGCTGCCAGAGATTCGCAAGTAAGTTCCACATGCCTGCTTCCGAGTTGAAAACCATTCCCATTACTTGGCCATTTGCTGTTTGGTGCCTGGATATGGTTGGTCCCTTCAAGCCGGCTAGAGGCAACATGACTCACATCTTGGTCATGGTTGATAAGTTCACCAAGTGGATTGAAGTGAAGCCTATTCGGAAATGTGATGGAGCCACTGCTGTGAGTTTCCTGAAGGATGTGATCCTGAGATACGGCTACCCGCACAGCATCATCACGGATAACGACACGAATTTTGCTGAGGGTGCCATGGTGAGATTCTGCAGAGATAAGCACATCCGACTAGATGTCGCGTCTTTCGCGCATCCCGCCTCCAATGGGCAGGTGGAAAGAGCAAATGGCATGGTGCTTTCAGGCATAAAGCCAAGGCTAATTGAGCCGCTGCTGAAAACACCTGGGTGTTGGCTAGACGAGTTGCCAGCGGTGTTGTGGAGTCTAAGGACTACCCCTAACCGGTCAACCGGCTACACACCATTCTTCTTGGTTTATGGGGCTGAGGCCGTGTTGCCAATTGACCTAGAGCATGACTCCCCCCGAGTAACCCTCTACACTAAGGCAAAGGCGAGAGAAGCTCGAGAAGATGACGTTGACCTGCTAGAAGAAGCAAGAGAGCTTACTCTATCACGATCAGCTGTTTACCAGCAAAACTTGAGGCGTTATCATAGCCGGAAAGTGAACCCAAGGGTTTTCCGAGAAGGAGACATGGTGCTTAGGCTCGTGCAGCGCACAGCCGGGATGCACAAGCTATCTCCTCCATGGCAAGGGCCATTCATTGTGAGCAAGGCTCTACACAATGATGCCTATTATCTTGTGGACGCACAGCAACCACAGAAGAACAGGCCGGATAAAGCTGGAGAGGAATCTAAGCGCCCCTGGAATGTAGCTCTACTCCGTCGCTTTCATTCGTGAGCAAAAATGTGTATGTACCCTCTTATCCGAGTTAAACCTTTACTCTGCAATCTGAAATTGAACTCGGGGACTGCCCTCGTCCAAACTTGCTCTGTGTGGTTTCTATTCTTTTTTTACTTTTGTCTACTCGGTTGCTATGCTTAGAATTTCAGAAGTACATTTAGTACTGTGTTTAAACCTGAAAGCCAACTCTTCGACTCTGCTGTTGTCCGAAACCCGGCTTCATGGCAAGCAAGAGAACAAGCTAGAGTTCAATGAGCACGAGAAAAATGACTAAGGAAAAGAGGAGCGCAGGAACCGAGTAGAACGTGCTTTACTGCTTTTCTGTTAACTTTTTCGGCTAGGTGATGAGTAGCGTTACTATGACTGTTTCTAAGTGGCTAAGTATTTGAAACTCCAACTTTAAACTCTTGTGACTCGACTACCAAAAAAGCAACAAGTTGCAGGTAAGAGCTGAGATAAAAAGGAAGAGTGGATAAAAAATGCAACTCGGGGACTTGCATGATAACGCAACCCGGCATCGAGCCAGAATTGCTCAAATACTAAGTACAAAACATCAAACTGGAATAAAAACTGAGTAGCAACGGAAAATATAATTGTTTGATACATATGCACCCGGCATCCTGGGGATTTGATAAAAAGTTTTGGAGCATAAGTGTTTTCAGGAGGTAACTAATTGGAAGTAGCAGTGTTCTCCAAGTTGGCGTTAGCAGCATCAGCTTCAGTGTTGGCAGCAGCTTGCTCAGAGGTGGCAGTGGCCACCGAGATGGGATCGGTAGCTGAAGTAGAGGCAGTGGACTGCGTGCGGAGTAGCGTCGCGTCGTCAAGGGCCGCGCCAGAAGACGAGCCCAGCTCGGGAACCGCATCCTAGCTCACCATCTCGACAGTGATGGTGGCGTCTTGGCTTTCAGCATCCGGCTCCTCGTCGCTATCCGCAGCAGCCTTGCCCTTCCCCTTCCCGGATCCCTCCTCAGCACCAGTGTTTTCGAAGACACGGAAATCCTCTGAATCAGTGTCCTCGTCTTCATCCTCGTCCTCGTCCTCGCCTTCCACCTCGGTGTCAGGCTCGGTGGGGCCGTCGATGAAGAGGGCGGTGTCCGCGTAGGAGGCAATCTCGTACGCAACTGTCTGGCGGCGAGTCACGCAGTCGGGATCGTTCTGCCACTTCGAGTTTTGGCGCACCTCAAGGATGGTATCGAGGTTCAGGTTCTCGTACCAGCTGCAGATGAAGAGAAGCAGCAGATCGGCGCCTGCCCGAGCCGAGGACGCACGCCATTTCTTCAACTCGGCCTTGACACCATTGAGCTTCTCGGAGAGCGCGCAGATGGTCTTTGGCGTAGAGTCTTGAGGCCAGAACAGAGCGTGAAGCTTGAAGGCTGTGGACACCATGTCGGTGCCCAAGCCCCTAAGATGGCGGAGCTGTGACTGCATGCTCGTGAGATTGTCCTCAATTGTAGACTTGGTGTCCGTGGGCAATCCTTTCTCAGCTCGAATTTCTTGCGCCTTAGCCAGGGCAGGTGTGCAAGACGCGCAGAGGCCAGGGAAGATTTCTGAGAATGCTATCAGAAAGGATTAGAAACGGAGGCAGAGAAGAGATGCAAATCAAGCCAAACAGAAGAAGAAGGAAACAGGTAGGTGTAGAGAAGCGCGAACTTACTGTTAAGTTCGCAGAGTAGCGCTTCCAGCTTTCTCCTCCAAGCCTCCTCATCCGCAATATGCCTCTCCTCGACTTTGCGAGCAGTGCCAAGCTGGAGCATGAGATCCGCATTGCTTTTCTTCAGCACCTCTTTTTCCAACTCGAGGGCCCTCTCCTTGGCCTTGGCTGCTGCCTTGATTTTGTCCTTCTCGGCGGCTTGGTCTATGGCGTCCTGAAGGGCAGTCCTCAATTGGACCTGCAACTGTTCCAACTCGGCGTCGCATTTGTCCTTGAGCTCTGTTTCTTGGCTCTCAAGTTGCTGCTTCACCTCGGCGGGCTTCAGGCAATCAAGATGCTCCTCACGGAACTTCTTGTACTCTTCTGCGGAAAGAAACAGCACGGTGAGCAGAGTAACCAAGAGAAAGGAGAGAAACAAGCACAGAAGGATCAGCAACTCGCCTTCCAGCTCCTTGATCTTGCTCTCGGCGGAGGCAACGAAGACATGGCAATGTTTGTGTTCCTCTGCCATTGCCTGAAACTTGCCTGCAGAGTAGAAGAAGTTAGAGCAAAGAGCAAACGCGCGCGTAAACACAAAACGCATTAACCGAATAGCTAGATGCTTACTCTCAAGTTCGGAAATTTGGAGGGCACGATCAACCGCAGCCTGCTCCGTCTCAGCGTCAGTCTTGCGCTCCTTCTCTAGGGCCTCAATGCGCCTCCTTGCGATGCTATGATTCCAGAGCAGCCGCCGGAACAGATTTGTCCTCTTCATGAGGCTATTCTGTGAAAAAGAAAGAAAAGGAGTTAGATGGTTTTTTGAAGATTTGGCCCGAGAAGACGACAACTCGGTTGAGTACTCGGCTACTCGGCCCGAATCTCGGGGACTGGGTAATGGATGAGGAGAAAAAGAAGAATAGAAGAGAAGAAAAGTTGCAACTCGGAACAAGCAACAACTCGGAACAAGCAAATGAAACTTACAGCGTATGTCTGTTCGAGGTCTTCGGCGGCCTTGCGGTGAACGAATAGCTTCGCGGCCAGTGTGCTTGTAGTGGAGGAGATGGTCATGGGATTGTAGCCCATGTCATCTTTGTTCCAGTCAATGCGCCAGTGGTCCAGTGGGCCCACGGTCATGCCATCCCAAGTTTTGTTGCCATGGACGGCGCTTTCCCACACCTGGCCGATGAAGCCTACTCGGTCAATAATCTGCTCGAGCCCCTCGGATTGCATCTCAGTCTCCTGGACCTCGCGTGAGTAGATCGAAAGGGCTTTCTTCTTATCCGGCAACTTGGAATCTACCGCTTTGGCCTGGGTGCCCTTCGTAAGGGCGATCCGCTGCTCGGTCTTGTTCAACTTGATACCATGCTGCTTGGACATCTGCAACATGTAAGGCAGGAAGCTGGGTTGCGGCTGTTGAGCGCTCGATCCCTCGCCTGCGCCAGCGGAACTGCCAGAAGCGCCAATCGTAAGCTGCGCGCCCTGCGCAACAGCCTTCCCGGTTGATTTCGGTGGCGGCATCATAGCAGCATCCTGCGCAGCGTTGCGCGGTGGATTCCTGCGAACTGGGGCGTCAGACTGGATGGCCTTCTTACCGGCAGCATCCGTCTGAGAAGCAGTCTTCTTGGCACCTTGCTTGGGAGGAGGGATCGACACAGTCTTCTGTGTGCTCTGCTTAGCTGGAGGGCTTGGTGCAGTCTTGGTCTTCTTCACTGGTCGTGGAGGGCTCGGTGCAGTAGGTGGAGTAACTTGCTGAGTAGGCGGCACAGGGGGCCGGCTACCCAACGCTGCGTCCGGCTGTGCTTGGCCCTGCAGGTTGTGCTCCACCACAGTATCCTCAGCCCGCTGCTCGGCAGCGGGATTCGGGCGCACATCTTCTGCTTCTTCTACCCGCAGTTGGGCCGCGGGGTCGTCTTGAACCGCAGCTTCGTCTTGCGGCTGCTCCAGGTTCTCGTCCTGCCGCTCAAGGGCGGCATGATCTTGGTGCTCAGTTTCTTGATTGGTATTCTCCCCAGCTGAGGCGGCTGGGGGAGAAGGGGGGGTTCGTCTTGAGCAGCATCCTGCACAATCTGTTCTGCGCGGGCCTGCTGCTCCTGATCCATGTCTTGGGCACCAGCACTCATGTCCACGGCGTTGGTGCCTTCTTCTTCTTCCTTCACGGGAGAGGGCGCACGTGTCCTATCCCGTGCTGCTGGCTCATCCTCGTCCTCGGAAAGATCAATGAGCGACTCGAGGTCGATGGGTGATTTTCTCTTGGAGGTGGCGGGAGCCGCAGCAGCATCGGCATCCAAAGGATCACTGAAGGAGAAAGGGAGTTCAGAAAAAGAGGAGGGGAAGAGAACACCGAGAAGCAGCAGCAGAATATAACGTAGAAGGAAATTACTTACCCTTTGCGGGTAGGGAGTGGCCTTCTGCTTGAAACCTTCTTCTTCTTCTCGGGTTTCTTGGCCTTCATGGCAGCGGGCTCTTGGGCACCGCTACCTGCCCTCTTCCGAGTGGTAGGAGCAGCCACAGCGACGGGATCGACGTCGAGGACATCCTCGTCTTCCTCGTCCGCATCGGGGTCATCTGCAGAGTAGAGGAGAAGAAGGAGTTGAGAAGCGGAAAGGAAATGGGATTGCGCTACTCGCAACTAGAGAGGCAAACTCAGTCACCTTCCTCGTCGTCCTCGGACCAATCCCGAATGGACGCATCAACTTGGTGCTTACCCTGCTGTTCGGTGCGAGGAACACAGAGGGTGGCCTGGGTGTCGTAGGCGGTCTCGTCATCCTCTTCCCCCGGTCTTTGCTCCAGTTGCCCTCTAAGCGCTCCTCATTCTCAGCGAGCTGGCGGTCAATGTGCTGGAAAGAAAGGCAGGCAATACAAGTTAGTTGAACAAAAGGCTAAGGGATCCTACCCGGTACGGAATGCAAACACAAAGCATACGAGTCCAGAAGCTCCTATTCGGAGTAGCATGCAAACACAAAGCTTATTTGGCATATTTGGCTAAGGTTCTCTACTCAGCATGGCGTGCAAACACAAAGCACGTAAAGCCAATGAGATGCTAGTGGTGTCCTATTCGGAGTAGCATGCAAACACAAAGCATATTTGACATATTTGGCTAAGGTTCTCTACTCAGCACGGCGTGCAAACACAAAGCACATAAAGCCAATGAGATGCTAGTGGTGTCCTACTCGGCGCAGCATGCAAAGATTAAGCATACTAAGCTGGAAAGCCACCTACTCGATATCGGAATGCAGAGATAAAGCATAAAGCGCTAACCTGTTCGATTGGCTTGTCACGGCTATACGGCACGAAGCCGTATTGCCAGTTGTCGGTGAGGCCGGTCTTCATGATGGAGCGCGCCCAGACGGCTACGTCCGTTGTACTCAGCTCGAATGTGGTGGTCCTCGTGCAGTCCCTGCTGCCTCCCATGTAGCACATGAGGTGGGAGAGGCGCTGAAGCGGGAGCACCCGCCTCGAGATCCAACACGCGATGGGATCATCGCGTTTGAATCCCAACTCCCTCAGCTCGGTGAGGCTCTTCTCGACCTGAAGGATATCGCCTTCCAGCTTCGGCTTGTATCCCCAATTTTGCTAGGTGGGCGGCGTGTTCGTCCACTTGGGGAGCCCTATCCGGTCCGTGACCGGCGCTCCTTCTTCGGCAGGAACGTTCTTGACGTAGAAGAAGGTGCGCTGCCACTTGCGCACCGTATCGAGCCCCTTGATGCGCGTGTGGTTGACGGAACCGCGCTGCAGCATCATTGCGCTTCCCGTCTTCGTCATGCTGCGGGAGCTCTCCGTGCTTCCGGGCTTGGGGACACTCTGCTTCCGGAAGAAGAAGTAGCGCGCCCAGGTATGCACCGTTGGGTGCACACCCAGGAACGCCTCGCAGACCACGGCGTGGTACGCGAGCATCACCATGGCGTTAGGAGGCAGGTGGTGCGGCTGCAGCCCGAAGTGGTTTAGGAATTCTTTGAAGAAATCCGAAACGGGCAGGCCGAATCCTCGCTTGAAGTGGGCGAGGAACACGACGAACTCGCCCTCCTCCGGTGTGGGGACGAGTTCGCCGTCCGCGGGCCTACACCGCACGTCGGGAGGAACACGGCGGGTGTTTACCAACCATTGGCAATCCTCCGCCGTGACCTCAGATCCTGCCCATCCGGCGCGGGCGTCGTCATCGCGAGCCATGGAGAAGAGATGATTTGGTGGAAGGTTCGTGGAGATTTGGTGGAGGAATTGCTAGCTTTTCGGCGTCGCACGGAGCAGCGGCACGGCAAAGGTGCGCGGCGGCGGAGTGCTCTGCGGCGGCGGAAAGGCGAAGAGGCAAGAGGTGAATGCGAGCAGGAAAGAGAAGGAGGAGTTACCGAGGGGGTATTTATCTCCCCCCTCGGGTTGCCGTTACCAGCGGAGTTAGTGGGATCAGTTGTGCGTGGGGATCGTGCGACGTGGGGTGCGAGCCGGTTAGAAACGCACACAGCACAGGTTGCGCGCGTAACGGGCGCAATTGATCCCACGTCGAGATCGTGAGCTAATAACTGCAGTTGAAGTGACCTAACGGGCCGGTGGGCCCAGGTCACAGTGATGGGTGCCTGGCCTGTCATATCCCAGGCACCGAGGCATCGGGGGCACGAGGGCGTGACACGTGCTCAGTTGTGATGCGGAGAGATGGATTTGCTCTGCCACGCCGAGATTCTGTTCAAGATTTCACAAAGTCATTTTACTCGGCGAGAGAGAAGAGAAATGTTTCTACTCGGAAAAGAAGAGACTCAAGCAAGAAGTGGAGGCTACTCAGAGGTGCTACTCGGCATCTTACGGTTCGAAGGCAAGATTTGTTTTAAGCTGGAAGAGCCCAGTGAACAGGTTCGCATGACTCTACCAGCTTCGGGGACTAATGTCGGGGGGTTACTCCCGAGTAGGGTAAAGGCAAGTGCTAAAGGCAAGATCAAAGGAGAGGTTTGGCTGAGTAGCTGGCTACCCGGTACTCGCTACCCGGTTGACAGGCTATCCGGCCGTACCCGCTGATGGCCAGGAGAAAGAATCAAGGAAGTTATTCTCCTCCGAGTAAAGGAAGTGGTCCGAGTAGAGGGAGTGGTTTTCTACTCGGGCCAGAAGTCAAAGGAGCCGTTCTGACACAGGATCCCGCGTATCCTGGGTCCGTACTGGTGCACTGTTCATCTGCAAAGCGCGTGCTTATCCGCGCCAGGGTGTCAGCAGGGCGGTGCAGGTTAGGGGGCCCGCCCTGTGGCCGTGACAGTGATAACAGATCGTCATCTTGGTTTTGCACAACGACTTTCCACACTAGACAAACTAGGGAGCCAAAGCTGTCAGCGAGAAGCTGGAAGTGTGCAGTGTGCACACTATGTCGACATCTGTTTGTACTTTTCCCTCTTGGCTGTATCCGGCTGGGCACCAGTATATAAGGTGCCCTGCCCCCTCCTGCGCGAGGGACACTACGGGTCGACTCACTAGGTTCACATTCTTGACCTAGATCATCACGTAGAGAGAAGAGTGGCTACTCGGTTGTAGGCCAAACTTGTACTGTGGCTACTCGGTGACACACAAATACAAAGAGAGAAAGGCAGGAGTAGGGGTTTTACCTCCACACGAGGGCCCTAAACCTGGGTAGCTCTTGTTGTTTGCAGTGCTTGATTCATCCCACACGCGGCTACTCGCTGCGTGATCCCTCCCCGAGCACCTTTAGCGTCCATAGACCCCAAACAATTAGCCATCCTATGACATCTGCCGTGATACCACCACGACAAGTGGGGTGTTCATCACATCCCCAAGCTTATGGCTTTCACCATTCTTGGATGTCTTGAGGCGCAGCTCCTCTATTCCCTGTGAAAAAACTTCACAAAACATGTTTCTCCCATTCTTTTTCTGTGGGGTGAGATTAGCAAGGACAAACAAATCGCATGCTTGCTGTGCAAAATTCCAAATCAAATGCTCGAGTAGATAGAAAATAAGGTTCATTATGTTGTATGTTCACTCTCTTGCTTGAAAAAATCATGGAATTCGATTCTCAAGCCCAAAGAGTGCATAAAACAAAAGAAGGCGGAATCTGTCCAGAAAAGCAACAGCAGCAAAACGAACGTTTTTTCCTAAGCTATACTCGTCAAAAACTTAAGCCAATTTTTGTGCTTACAGAGGACGAAAAGCTGCAGAACATACTGAAAAATTAGCTCAATCCGACATACTAATAAAAAAGGTAAAATCATACGGTGAGCAGACTCGTGCTGAAACAGAAATTTCATGCACTAGGATAGCAACTTATAAGTCCAAATGGGTTTGACTTGACTCTTTATTGAAAACTCCAGAATTAAAACAAAAAAACTAATCTCTTGAGACATTAAAAGGACACTAGGAAAATCCAAACAAAAACAACCGGGTTGCCCCCCGTAAAGTGCTTTCTTTATAGCCAAATAGCTAGGCTTTACTTAACATCATGATGGTTGGAGTGAGGTGGCTCGGCATCCCCAAGCTTGGATTCTTGTACTTATTTGATACATGTAGGGTGAGCCCAGGGGTACATCCCCAAGCTTGATTGGTTGTCCCTCTTGATCTTTGTTCATCTCACTCAACTCTTCCTCCTGAAAAATTCTTCTTACACAAATCTCAACATAAAACTTGATTAGAGGGGTTAGTGCCTCCATAAATAAAATCCACATAGGTACAGCAAAGATACATCATGAGTTGATTCTAAATATTAACTACCGTTCCTACAGTTGTGCATTGCTCCTTGGTCAAAAGAACCACACAAAACACAATAATGAGAGCAATGCAAAATAAAGACATAATCTGCCAAAAACTGAACAACCCGTAAAGGGTGAATTTTTAGAGGCACCTAAGTTGCTCAAATCAGAAAACTTAAAACTAATAAAATATGTAGTGATAACTAAATATTGCTTTCGTAAATTACCAGGTCAAAATTCCACTTCTGTGATTTTAAACATTTTTCGCAGTGAAGTTCAGGAATCTGTTTTCTTGACAGCTAATTACTATTGTTTAATCCTATCTCTCATATAAGATTATTCTTGCCATTTAAGATGAGAAATAAGACAGAAATGTGATGTTACAGTAGTGAACTAATATTTTTATTGTTTTTAGCTTTGGAAAAAGTTTTAATGATAGAGACTTTGCAATGGTTTTATTGGCATGAACAACACATGTTCAAGGTCGACCCCAACTTCTCCATTACTCATCCTTCTCATTTACTTTCCCAAATATTTTATAAAATGAAAATCTTAAACTAAATGATACATAACAGTAGGCAAAGGCATTTTACATGTTGTAAAGACATAAATGTGTGCTCAAACCGAATAGAAAATTAAACCATAAGGAACACACCAAAAAAATTAAACAATTTATTTTTAAGTCTAACCCATTTCCTATGCATTGGTATTTTGTAATGAAACAAATAAAAGAAGCACATAATAGCAAGCATAGAAAGGTAGATCAAGTGCAACTTCAATACTTTCAGCATAAAGAGGGGAAACTTAATATTGTTGAAATATGTGTAACCATATTTCTCTCTCTCATAATAATTTTCAGTAGCATCATGAATAGATTCAACGATATGAATATCACATAAAACATTCTTATCATGAGCCACATGCATAAAAGAATCACTACTCTCCACATAAGTAAAATCCTCATTAGTGATAGTGAGAGTTAAACATTCATAATTTTCATTGCAATCATCATATATATGAGGCATAGTATCATCAAAGTGAATTTTCTCCTCCAAGCTTGGGGAACTAGAAATATCATGCTCATCAAAACCAACTTCCCCAAGCTTAAAACTTTCCATAGAATCAGAAAGTATATCATTTTTATCCTCAATAGTAGGGGGACTAAAAATATCATATTCATCAAGACAAACTTCCCCAAGCTCAAGGTTTTCCTTAGCAATAAAGGTGTTCAAAGAATTAGTACTACCACAAATATGATTGTTGTGCAAATAATTTTTCAATTTCTCCTCAAACACTTCATATCCTAATTCAAGGTAGATATTATACAGTTCTAAAATTGTTTGGTTGTTTTCCATTTTATATTTTTTTTTGTGTTTTAGGTTTAAATGTTAGTATGCAATGCAAACAAGAATAAAAGCTTAGCACAAGCTCCCCGGAAACGGCGCCAGAAAAGTGCTTGATGACTCCCAAGTGCAGGAGATCAATTATAGTACCTTTCGATAAGTATTTGAGTGTCGAACCCACGAGGAGTTGAAGGTAACCTATCTATTCTCTAAAGCCCCATAACCCTTTTATATGGCTGTTTATGCAAAGCAATAAGTTTGATTAAAAAAAACTAACTAATTAAAAGCAAGTGACGTGGAGTGTGGTTTGTCTAGTAACTAGTGAAGCAAGTTTAAAATGCAAGTAATCCTAAAGCAAGTTTCTAAAGCAAGTTTCTAAGCAAGTTTCACAAGTAGCAAGCAACAAATATCTAAAGTATCTCAAGGGAGCAAGTGTTCTACCAATAGGTGTTTTGTTCGTGTGGTTGTCACAATTAGTGAAGCACATGTTTTAGTCTTAGTTGTTTCTTCTAGGAAGGAGCCATGAATAGATATAGTCAAGTAAATGATCTACAATCCCTTATAATGGATCATGTGGCCAAGTAAATGACTGCACAAGATTGATTAAGACATAAAGTCCCACCATAGCCTTACGTTCTAAGGTCCCCTATATATATCCCCCAATAACTTAACTTTGTGGCTCGGTCTCAGGTTACTGTCACTCCCAAGTCACCACCACTCCATTATGCTACCGGTGATCACCTTACATGCATTCCCCAACATATGCGTGCACTCACATATTGTACATAAAGACAATCATAGAAGATAACAAACTTGTATGCAACCAATAAAACGAACTATTTCACCATTGCCAAGAACAATTCACTACTCAAACATAGACGGGGAGACACAATACATCAAGGGAATATAGTATTGCATCATACATCGTGTTTGCCAAGAGATTACAGTGGAGAGATGGAGCTTATCTTGCTGTAGATGTTGATGATGAACACGCCGGAGGAGGGTGGAGCCCTCCGGGGGTGATCCCGGCGGCGTTTCCCCCCTCCGATCTTCTCCGGTGGCAACCTTCTGTCTCTCTGTTTCGTGGTTTCGTCTCTCGGCGCCGCCTCCCTCTCGAAAAGGCCAGCGGACCCTTTATATAGTTGTTTTTAGGTCACGAGACACTCGGGAGAAGAAAGATCGACGGCATCGGAGCCACGGGGGCAAAAAGGGGCCCCTACACGCGGCCAAGGAATCTGGTCGCGTGGAGGGTCCTCTTTTCCACCTGGTTGTCCGTTTGGCCATCTAGTTTGGCCCATGGTCTTCGTCTCGAAAATTCTGAACCGTGCTCTTTGGCCTTGCCCTTTTTGGAGTCCCGAAGCTCCCGGAACATCTGAAACACTAAAGAGTACGTTTTCTGGAAAAACAGGGTTAGAACCAAAAGAAGGGGGATTGTTTAGAAAATCCCCCAAATCATTATAAAACATGAATATAAGTTGCTAATATGTAGGAAAAACAAGTAATAACATGCAACGTTCATGTATGCATTTTACATGCATCACGTGCCGACTCCCAAAGTGCCATAGAGTCATGACGACATGCCTTCCAACGTGACTTTCATCTTACTCTCTTTTGCCTCACGATATACCTTGTCGAACTATAGGCGAATTATCTTCATCCCTTAATAGCTCAACTCTCTTCTCGGTCCATGATATATGATTCATCTGACTAACTCTTAGTCAATAGACTCAGTTAACACTTAACCGAGTTGCGCATGGCCATGCTTCCGGAATCATATCACTCGAGAGGGCCCAGAGAATATCTCTCCATTCGGGGGGGGGGCAAAATCCCATCTTTATTATCCACATCACGCAGCTTGCTTCTCATTCGACCCGAACTCTGCCTTTATAACTGCCTTGTCACGGAACAACATTTGACAAAACCTAAGTCGGTGATCCACAACTCGGATTGTGCGACAACCTCAGGTCTAAGGATTACATTGATTGAGACATGCAAATGACGACTTACTCGTTGCATCTCAATACGGGTCAGTCCGACTTGCTAAACTCTTTAGTCAAGTCTGTGAACGTTGGAATGGAATCACCATGCCCATGACAAGTGGAACCATATCATCAGCCAACACTCACATTAGTCTAGGGTGTATGTCCAGCACAACCTAAATGACCAAGGACAATCTAGTATGAACAACATGAATACATAGTTCCACAATCGAATCACATATTCAATGACATGTATCAGATGTTCAAAACAAGGACGACTTAATAACTTTATGAATACATTGGGAATTACATCATACATGATTGCCTCTAGAGCATATTCCCAACAGTCGCCTCCTGGGGACAACAGCCTGTTTGGCCGCTCGTAGTGGCTGCCGCAAACCGTCGGTCCAGATCGGACCTTGGACGGGACCGCTGCCGCTCGCCATGGCAGCAGCGCCTCGGATGGCGTCGTTGTGGACCATCGCCACGCTCGATATGCCCTCCCCTAGAACCACCACCACCACATCTCCTCCAGCATCCACCAGCCGCACACGCCCGCCACCATGCATCTCCGCCCCAATGCACCGCCGCTGTGTGCCTCCTCGGCCCTCCGCCTTTGGCGAGACGGGCGCCGCCACCACCGCCGGCATCAGCGGCGGCAGCGGCCAGGAGATCGTCACGGGAAGTACGGTTGGCTATGGTCCGGTGCCGCCCGAGCGGGGGTGTCAAGGGAGGGGACTAGTCTTTGAGATGGATGGAGAGAGGACACCGGGGAGATTCCGGATCTATGCTCGGTTTGACCGGAGGTGGCTGATGGTGTGAGATAAGGCGGTGGCGGTCGCCGGTGGTCGTGCGCGCGAGACCTGTTTTGCGAGATGACCTGTTCCTCGTCAAATGAGAAAATGCTTTGTTCTCTCAAATATGGCAGCTCCAAATGTATATGAGCAACTCTAGCAGAGCCCGTAAACTCGGAAGTTTGTTCTTTTCTCCTTTTTAAGGGCTGAAAAACGTCCGTGCAGAATAGACACCGTAAACATAGACCGTAAAACCAAATATTCCAGGATATTTTTTCTCTTTTTTTTCTACTCTATTTTCCTCATCTTATTCCTCTCGGCTTTCCGTTCTTTTTCTCCGCGAGAACACGGCGGACGGCGCAATAGCGTGGGCATGGAGGCCCCACGCAACAGGCGAAGCGAGCTGGGCACGAAGCCCCCCGCGGCAGCCGGCCGGGACTTGAGGCTGCCCCCCCCTCCC
Organism: Alopecurus myosuroides; assembly: GCA_028641055.1. Classification (NCBI taxonomy): domain Eukaryota; kingdom Viridiplantae; phylum Streptophyta; class Magnoliopsida; order Poales; family Poaceae; genus Alopecurus; species Alopecurus myosuroides. The sequence goes on along the minus strand of CM054058.1, from coordinate 206,320,166 downwards.
CGCGAGCGGAGCCTAGGAACGAAGCCCCCTTGCGAGCGGCCTGGACAGGAATCCCCCGTGCTGGTTCACGAAGCTCCCCAAATGCGGTCAAACATTTTCAGCGCCACTGTGAGTTGGGGCCCTGCCGTCTGTGTCGAAGAGACCAGCTTCGCCGGCAGGAACAGTCACATCCAGAGCGATGTACATGCGAATCTTCGAATGGTGAAAAATCGACGGCCGAAGCTTTGGGTACGGTCGGCGAGGCGACGTGAGGAGAATTCCGGCCAGTTTTGGCCAGTTCGTGACCCGTATACTCCCTCCAACTCATGTACATAAAGGTTTGAGGTTTGCATTTTCGGTGTCCTATAAACCGTTTACATGTCCGCGAACTTTTACAGTCTTTGTTCTGGACACAAAACTGGACTGACAGATTTGGACATTTTACAGTTTCTGTTAGAGATGCTCTAAGCTGTTGTTCATCCGGTCGGATTTCACTAACTGATCTGAGAAAAAAGAATCAAATGTTTCCATGAATTTGTACTATGAAAACACATGAAAGAGATAAGCTGACCTTCTTCTTTCATAATGAACTTACCGCCAGCCAAAAGAGATAAATATATATGGAATAAACCTTCACCATATGCCAACCTATGCAGACTACACAGTATGACCGAACACACATGGACATATAGCTCGATTCTTTCTGTTTCCTTTTTCAATATTGTAGCCTTTATGTACAATCATTTTATAGGTGAACTCACTTCTATGTTGACACTGTTTGACTGTAATATAATCAATGTAATCTCCCAAGTGAGCATGCATGGACAATCCAGTAGGCTTAAAATTTTAAGTATAGTCCCTCCATAGTGATTGAAATACCCACTACTCCACGGTTGAGAAATTTCTGTCATTGTTATCACATACTCCCTCCGTATAAAAATATAAGATGGTTTATCGTTTTCTAGATAAAACGTATCTAGGCATGTTTTAATGTGTAGATTTATGTGTATCTTGCACTAAAACATGTCTAGAAACGTATTGTCTAGTAAACGATAAAACATGTTACATTTCGATACGGAGAGAGTATTGCCTCAGGATTTTATGTTCCCTTATAGGACCTGAACTTTAGTATTAGCGCAAAGAAAATTGGTTGTCATTTTCTCTTGGTATATGCGGATAAGATTATAATGTTTATTTCTATCATTTTCATTATTATTTGTGCCATCGTTTTGAGGGCATTTTCATATATACTCCTTGCACAAGTCATATATTTATCCTAAAAAGTCATGTTTGTTAATAATTGTCGAAGCAACACGCGGGGTATTATCTAGTATCTTGTAAAACAAATCCCAGTATATGATCGGAAGCCACTGTGGGTTCTCGCAAAGTGATATGCAATTGCCAGACCACGTGCGCATGGGATGTCAACTCAAAATCAATTACTCCCTCCGTATCAAAATGTAAGATGTTTAGCATTTTATAGCCAACATGTACCTAGACATGTTTTGATGTAAGATACGTATGAATGTTACACTAAAACATGTCTAGATTCGTTTTGTCTAGAAAGTGCTAAAACATCTTATATTATGATACGGAGGGAGTAGTAGACTTCTAAAGTGACCAACAATGCATCGGTGTTTTTTATTTCTTTTGAGAAACACAACACGAACACAAGCGCTCGTACACACGCGTATACACTCACCCATATAAATGTACACACGTACACCCTATCTATATGAGCTCACCGGTGTATATGAATGTGTGTCTGCCATATTTTGCAAAAAGGAGGAAAAATAAGCGAAGATTTCGTGCACCCGAGCTACAGTGCTCCCTGCATATACAAAATATCAAAAATCATATTTGCAAGTTTCAGAAAAATATGAAAATAATTTTCGATATTCTTAATGATTTATTGTATAAAGGTGTAAATTTTCAATTTGAAAATCTTTGTATTTTAAGTTAAAAAATAACAATAAACAGATTTATAATATAGGGCTTTGGATCTCGTAAATAACAATAAATTTTTACGATTTTATTATTTTTTGTAGCTCGTAATAAAGAATTCTGATTTTACAAGTTTTTAGGCTATATCATGAACTACCCCAGACTTATTTAAAAAAAATAATTAAACTTCTAATTTTTTTTAATGAAGAGGCCACGGGAGCTCGAGAGCCAAAAATGACTTTGAACAGTGCACCAGAATGATGGAAGAGGCAGATACTTAGATACTTAGGGGTGAAAATAAAACTCGAAACTTGTGAGATTAATGAGTACTCAAAATCTCGGATCGGAATTTGGATACTAATGAACCGAGCCAAGTTTGTCTTTTCAACTTGTTGATAAAACGAGTTTAACGAGTCGAGTTACAAGTACTCGATAAACTCGTTAGTGTTCTTACATTGATACACTAACACAAACATTAGTCACACGGAATAAAACCAAGACCTTTAGAGAAAAAAACATGAACATTCTAGATTAAAATTTCCAAAATCTACTGTGCAAGACATGAACGATGATAATGTTGCTCCATAATGAATTAATAATGTTACTCAGTTTCTTAATAAGCTTATCAAACTTATCAAGCCAACTCGAGTAATTGTCGAGTCAAACCAAGGTAGCATTCTTTTGTTTGTTAAGTTAATAAGTCGAGTCGAGCAAACTCATTACCTAACGAGTATTTACAAGGGGAGTCGAGATAACTCATGTCCACACTGGTCACCAGTGCTGGGCACCTAGTTTTGCGACTTGCGAGAGTAAAGCCTATTTGTACAGTTTGTACTTTGTTCCTTGGTGCGTCTGTACAATTTGTCCTCTCTTTCTCGAGGGGAATCAAATCAACTGCTTTCCGGGGAACAATGCACCAGCATGATCAGTAGCTTGGAAAGTGGCACAAACTGCACAAGCATTTGAGTATGCGTTGCGTGCGTGCGTCACGCGCGACGAGGCGAAGCCATGGCCTCCACGGAACTCCAGCAGCGAAGTCTAACTTTGTTCCCGGGATTCGGAATCGAGAAAAGATCAATGAGATAGTACAACGCGAACTTGTTTTTTACGCAGGCGCTCTGTCGTTGCCCGGGTAATCTGCAGAAGAGCTACATACAAGTTGCACCGTGCAAAATGTGCACGTCTTTCGCCACCTATTTTTGTGAACTAAGTAGTACTCCCTCCGTTTAAGAATCTAGACACTAAAATATGTCTAGATACATCTATATCTAGATTGTGGAAGTCATCTATTCTTAAACGGAGGGAGTAGGTTAGAGCTAGAGGGTATAGTTAAAAGGATCGTGCTCAGCGTTCACCCGGGGATCGAAAGCCCCCACACTTAGCCTTAAGCATTTGACACGTGTCTACTGGACCAGTTACACAGACGAGAAAGAAAAAGGTGAAAAAGATCCCCACGCTCATCGCTCATCGTCTCCTCCGTGTAGCACCGTGTCTCTTAGCTTCGCCGAAAAAAGACTCCACCCTTCGCCGGAGAAGACGTTGCTCGCCCGTCGCCGGAGAAGACGGTGGCCGTAAGTGTTAGCTCCACATATTGCCATTTGTAGCACCTTTGCTCGCCGTTGGTAGCATCACCTTCCTGCAGCACCACGCCCGTCGCCAAAGAAGACGCCGCCTGCCCGCCGTCGGAGAAGATGGTGGCTGTCTGTGGTAGCACCACATCTTGCCCCTTGTAGCAGCTTTGCTCGCCGTTGGTAGCATCGCCTGTCTGCAGCCCACCACCGCTGCACCATCCCCGTCACTCGAAGCCCCGGCGGGGCAGCATCATCGTTGGCGAACGGGAGCATCGCCGCCCCGCCTTTGCAGCAACGCCTGTAGCATCGCGGGCCGGCTATTGTAGCAAAGCCGCTGGTCGTCTGTAGCACTGCCGGCGGGCTATTTTAGCAACGCCGCTCGCCGCCTGTACCACCGCTGGCGGGCTATTGTAGCAACGGCGCTCACCGCCTGTAGCATCGCCAGCAGACTATTATAGCAAAGGCGTTGGTCGCCTGTAACACCGCCGGCAGGCTATTGTAGCAACGCCGGGCAGGTTATGGTAGCAACACCACTCGCCGCCGCCGACGAACAGTAGCACCTCCGCCGTTCCTAAGTAGCACAGTTGTCGTTCCTTCCTAGCACCGGAGGACGCCTCTCGTAGCACCGTGGACAAACGTTGGAAGCAGCGCTCCCCACGGCTTGCAGCGCCGCTGGCCCGACCCATCCGGCTCGCATCAACGCCGGTTGTCAACACCGGCGCCTGAGCTCCGCTTTTGCAGCACCAACGCTCGAACAGATCTCACAACAAGGAAAAACGGCACCACCAAGCTGGAAGGAGATGTGAGCGAGGACGAGACGCAGGACACTAGCGGCGAGTGGAGGTGTAGAGCACCGGAGGTTGGGGAGGGGAGGATCTGGTTGTTTGGAGGAGAGAACAAAGAAGACTGGAGGAAGAATACCCTAGAGAGAGGAACGCCTGCGCCTCTCTCTCTCGGTTTGACAGCGAGATAGACGCGTGTCACGCGCTGGACCCCGGGGGGCGCGATCCCCCGGCTGTTCCGCAGCGTTTTCCCTAGTTAAAACTGAGAGTTCCAAACTAGTTAAAACTAAGAATAATTACAGTAAGTCGTCAATATTTAGAATTCGAAGGCACCATTGCTGTATAAATATCCGGAAATCCAAAGAAACAAAATTATTCACTACATACATTGTAATACACAGGCACTCGGTCACAAATGCATGGATGCTTTAAAAAAATTAATCATCTTTCACAACCACCAAATTCTTCATTTTTCTCACCCACCAACGTAACAGTGCAATCATATTTTGGTAGACATGTCTCACAGAAATGGCTAGGCAGGCCCTTTGAATCATGTCATACAACAGAATTAGTACGCACGAGAATACGAGATTCCAACAGAATTAGCGGAGCAGAGGCTGGTTTCATAAAAAAACTACGTCTGAAAAGGTGTGGAACGCCGGCGAGCAGTGTGAGCTAGAGGAGTAGGGGAGTGGACGGGAGGAGCCAGCGCCGGCGCGGCGCTGCGGTAGTCTGGCGCTCCGCCATGGCTGTGAGGAGATGCAAGGGTAGCCGGGTAGGAGAAGATGAGATGCACGGTAGGCAGATCTTTTATCGTCGGAGTTTTATCACTTACTCGTATTACTGAGTGTCGGATCGCTTGGTTTGTCCGTTCTCCAACTTGCTCATCTCCAAATGCTTCAGGAACGCGTAAAATGCAACGTCAGACGACCCACCTTCCTTCACGGCGTCTGCGGCCATCTCCTTCGCCATGGCCATCCTGTGTCTAAGCTTTTTCCCTTCCTCGCACTCCATTACCAGCCTCACCTTGGCTTCCACCTCCTCGGCCTTCACCAACTCCGCCTCGTAGCCCTCCACCGCCACCCCGATCTTCATCTCCTCCACCAGGTGCACCTTGTTCAGCCTCTGCTCCGCGTACAGCGGCCAACAGATCATCGGCACGCCGGCCATGACCGCCTCCAGCGACGAGTTCCACCCGCAGTGCGTCACGAATGCTCCCACGGCCTTGTGCTGCATTACCTCTGCCTGCGGCGCCCAGTTCTTCAGAACCAAGCCCCGGTCTCTGGTTCTCTGCACGAACCCATCAGGAAACAGCAGCTCCGAGTCCAACTCGCCAAGCTTGATCTGCTCGCGCGGGCTACGCACCGTCCACAGGAACCGCTGCCCGGATTTCTCTAACCCGCGCGCCATCTCTCCCAGCTGCGCCGCCGAGAAAACCCCCCTGCTTCCGAAGCAGAGGAACACCACGCTCTGATTTGGCTGCCCGTCCAGCCATTCCAGGCAAGCGTGCCTCACGCCGCTCTCCCCGTTCACGGTCACGCCGCCGTCGACGAGTGGGCCGACGCAGTATATCTGTGGCGTGGAGCGGCCGGTGGGGACGCAGAGTCCGTCCCGGAGCGCTTTCACGGATCTGGACTCCAGCGCCTCGAAGCTGTTCACCAGAATGCCTCTCGCTTCCGGCATCCGCGCCAGCTGCTGCACCCGTCTCCTGCACAACTCGCTCTCTCGGTCTAGCATGGTGTCCGGCATGTCCAGAGCGCGGACCGGCGGCACGCCGGAGAAGTGCAGCGCCGTCGCGCCCATGTCCTTGAACGAGGAAGGCGCCGCGCGGCAGCAATCGGGAACCTGGAGGTAGATCGCGAGGTCGCCGGCCGCGGACGGGAAGAAGATGTAGGCGGGGATGGCGAGATCCGCGGCGACGTCGAGCGCGTCGATGCAGAACATGTCGACCACGAGGGCGTCGACGGCGGGGAGCGAGCCGAGGAACTCCCGGAGCACAGGGCTCGCGAGGCGGAGCTCGTCCAGCATGCGCATGGCGTCGTTGGAGTAGCGCTTGTCGCCGCTGCAGGCGGGTGGGGTTGGGAGGAGGCGGACTGTCATGGAGGGGCAGGCGGCGGCGAGGCGGGCGACTGCGGCTTCCAGCACAGGGTCCTTCCCCGGCGGATCGACGACGGCAATGGTGACGGCCACGCCGCGGCGGAGAAAGGCCTTGGCCAGCTGCACCATGGGGTTCAGATGGCCCACGCCCAGTGCGGGGTAGAGGACCACCGTCTTCCCCGTCATGGCCGGCGCACAAGAGTCACAACTCACGAGTAGAGAGTGGGCGCACAAGTCACAAGTAGAGAAAAATGCGGAGTGAATGGTGAACCGGCCGGCGTGCCAGGATATAGCACTTGACCGCAGGCCACATGCCAACGGGACCATCGGTGTTCGACGAAAGGAAGATCACCTTTTGAGACGGACATCATCAGTGTTCCAGGGGACATCATCAGTCCACGCTTTTGAGACGGACATGACATGACCCAACGTCTGCCGCCAGCCATACACACGAATGACAAGCGAACTCCCTTTGCTCCTCTTCTCGTACCATCGGTACACTCCAATTTCCAACTGTGCTATCTTTGGGTGCCGAACATCGAGTTAACTCGCCGTTGTAATTATACGACGGCTGCGGACACTAAATAGGCTAGTTAGCCTCATCGACGGTCACCAGTCACCACGAGGTTTTTAGCTCTGTATTTGAATACGTGGCACCTGAGGACCCACCTGTCACACGTGGCTGAATCAACCCCAGGCGTTAAGGACGTGTAAGCAGTTTGGACGAGATGACAGGGGCTCTAATGCAGAACCATCCTCCTCTCTAAAAGCATTGCACGCCGGCGACCCGACAAAGAGAACTCCCCTCTGCTTCTTCTCAACCCTAACCCAGGCTCTCTCTTCTGCTTCAGCATTGATGTTATGCTCTCCGCCGTATGCACCATGTCGGCCTCAACCTCGAGACGTTATGCGCTCCCCGTCGAGGGCCGTACGTTCCACTCATCAAGTGCGAGACCAGCGGGCAAGTGGCGTTGTGGAAGGTGTCCAACACCGATGAGGATGTCGCCTGGACCTTCTTCAGGTGTGAAAGGTATGGGGTAAGTTCATTCGAACTCGAACGTCGAGTCATTTTGGTTGTTTCGGTGCATGATTTTTGTCTTTTTGATTGCATGGCTTTGGAGTTTGGACTGAAAATGTTGAATGAAATGTATTCTGATTCAGAGTGGAATTTGGTTGATTTAGGAATAGAAGGTTTGGTTTAGGCTATACTCAAATTTGTACTGTAATGTGAATAAGTTTGAACATGATGCAATTAGACTAAAAATGCAATATTTTAAATGCATGATAAAACGCGGTGGCATGTTCTTGTTAAACAATTGGCATGATGTGTTAGAAGAGAAATTGGATTCACACTTGCTTCTATAATGCTATGTTAAGTACTTGAACATAAATTGGATGCATAGTTGATGAGTGTAATTAATTCTAGCATACTTGCACTGAATTAAGTGTAATTTTGATGCATACTTGCACTGATTTGGGTATAGCATTGTTTTACATATTTGAAGTCAGTTGTATTTTTTGGTACCGACAACATGATGTGATTTTTGGCATTGGGAGATGAAATATGTGTTTTTTATGGTGGATAATGGTTATTTCAGAGGAGACGAAGGTGTTGAAACTCTTGGATGAGCACATGGCATGAGCTAGGAGCAAGTTCTTAGGAAGGCTGAGATGAATGTCATTTCACCTGCTAAAGAAGAGAAGATTATTGATGTAGCCTAAATGCTCGCTCGTTGGGAGATCCCAAGTGTAAGGTATGAAGAGCACAACAGTAAGTTTTCCATCAGAAAGAAACCAAGATTTAATCGACCAGTAGGAGAATAAAATCACTTCTGAAGGTTGTTGACAGCTGATGTTTGCAGAACGCACTATCAGGTTCAGCAGCAACGTAGAATCTACATACAACACAACCAAGATACTTTGCCCCAACGAAACAGTGACGTTATCAATCTCACCGGTTTTGCTAAAAACAAAGGATTAACCTTATAGTGTGGAAAACGATATTTGTTTGCAGTGAATGAAACGAGAACAATGATTGCAGTACAAACAACAGTGCTTGCAGTAGGTTGTATTATCAGTGTAAAAGAATGAACCGTATTCCACAGTTCACTAGTGGTGTCTCTCCAAAGAAAATAGATAACATGCTGGGTAAACAAATTACAGCTGGGAAATTGACAGAAATAATGGCCGCACCGTAGGGCATATGCAAGACATGATGATTACTATGAGATTTATTTGGGCATTACAACATGATACTAGACCGTAATCTAACTGCATCTATGACTAATAATCCACCCTTCGGATGTCATCCGAGCAAACTTGGGGTATTAAGTTGCAAGCAACAGATTATTACATTAATTAAAGTGTGTAATGTAAACAATAGAAGTATCCTTAGAAAAAGCATTGTTGTTTTCTCCGTAATGGCAACAACACATCACCCATACGTCACGTTTCTATCACTTGAGCACAGTTTTCAGGGAGGCATGAATCCACTATCAAGCATAAATACTCTCTCTTGGAGTTACAAGCATCAACTTGGCCACAGCATCTACTTGTAACGGAGAGCATGCAAGATTACAAATAAATATAAAAGATAGATCTATAATCAACTTGACATAGCATTCAATATTCTTCAAATCCCAACAAACACAACATGTAGAATTACAGATAGATGATCTTGGTCATGTTAGGCAGCTCACAAGATCTAAACATGGTGGCATAAAGAGAAGAAGACAACCATCTAGCTACTGCCATGGACCCGTAGTCCAAGGATGAACTACTCATGCATCACTCCGGAGGCAGGCATGGTGATGTAGAGCCCTCCGATGATGATTTTCCCTCCCGGCAGGGTGCCGGGGAGAGCTTTAGAGCCCTGCCGAACTAGGGTTCACGACGACGGCGGCTACAGAAATTTTCGTGGATGGAGGCTCCGGTCTATAGGGTTTTACCGAGGAAGAGTATATATAGGAGAAACGGCGATGTCGGTGGGCGCCCGAGGGGCCCACACCACGTGGTGGCGCGGCCAGGGGCGCTTTATGGTGTGGCCACCTGGTGGCCCCCCTCTGGGTCTCCTCCAGACTCCGTGTACGTGCCAGAGAAATAGGACCCTGATATTTTATTTCGTCCAATTCCAAGAATATTTCCAGAACAACTTTTCTGAAATAAGAAACAACAGAAAACATGAACTGGCGCTGTGGCATCTTGTTAATAGGTTAGTCCCAAGAAATCCATTAAAATGCTATAAAGGGTATAGAAAATATGTAGCAATTGGCATGAAAAGAACATCGAACATCATAAATTATAGATACGTTTGAGACGTATCAAGCATCCCCAAGCTTAGTTCTACTCGTCCTCGAGTAGGTAAAACGATAAAAACAAAATAATTTCCGAGGTGACATGCTACCAACATAATCTTGATCATAATATTTGTAAAAGCATTTGTGACCTGAGATCAAGGTACTCTAAACATAGGCATGATAGATATAATTTAAACAATGTAACTTAGCAACCATGTTGCAACATGAAAGTAACACAAACAAAAGATCATGAATAATGGTTCACAGAAGATATATGTTTGTTTCGGGCATAAATAAAACATAGCAAAGTGTATTCCGCTTGTCCTTAAAAAGGGAGCAAAACATAAATGCCAGGACACCTTGAAAGTTCAAGTGGTGACTAGAAAAAAGTAATTTGAGAACAAGTAATAACATATCATGAATCAATCAATAATAAATTTTGGGACTAATACACATTATATTCAGAATGACAACTATGCTCTCTTAGTTGTGCATAAAGTTACAAGATGAAGACTCAACATAAAAGTAAAAGAAAGACTCTTCACAGAGAGAAGCAGGGATTAACTCATGTGCTAGAGCTTTTTATTTTATTAAAACAGAGGTATTGAAAACAATTTTTGAGAGAGGTGTATGTCTATGTCGACGAATAGCAAACAGACAACATAGTATGTCACAAGTTAACTAGACTTTACAAGAGCGGCTCCCATGGAAGGACGTTCTTTCTACTGGGGTCAGTAGATGATCCCTCTTCTCTTTTGTTTACACACCTATAAACTTTTCTTAACTGTTAAATCAGGGGAAAAAGAGTGAAGAGAATTTATAGTAACCAAGTTTGGGGTTGGGCACCCCGTTGCCAACTCTTTTATCAATTTGGATAAGCGGATGTGCCACTAGTCCAGGTGTGTAAAGTCCAATCAACAAGTGAGATAAAGATCGTCTACCTGCATCCTCATGAGCTAAAACAAAGGTGCAAAACAGGCATAATTTTGAAGGTTTTAAAGGTAGCACGTAAGAAATTTACTTTGGAGTGGCGGTTAAATACCACATATAGGTAGGTATGTGGACACATTTCGCAAACTTTTGGTTTTGGGGAGTTGGATGCATGAATAGAGATCATACTCCGTATATGTGAAGGCTAGCAAAAGACCGCGAGCAACAAACTAAGAGAGCAATAATGGCCATAATCATGCATAGCGACAAAATCTTATTAATCAAAGCATAAATGATATTAAAAGTCAAAAACTGAATGATCATAGAGGCTAGAGGGACTGCTTTGTAGTCATAATATAGTGTAAGTATGCGCCAAGTCAACCAAAATAAAGCATTCGAAGGAGAATACCACAATATTATGCTTCGATATGATAAAAACAATGCATGGTTTCTTTCAATGGCACATTAAACACTCTCAGATATTAGACACAAGTCAACCTACATGAATAACTTTTAAGCATTAAAATAATATCTAGCATGACATGATAAAGCCTAAGCCATAGTCTAAACAAGCTTCTTTTTGCATTGTTATAAGCATGACATATTTTATTGCTTTCCAGCACCAGCACTTTAGTTTAACAAAAAATATCCAAATAATTTATCGATGAAACAAGAGAGTACTACTACTCTACAAGAACTAACAACTTTGAATAAGAGATGCATGAAAAACATGAGCTAAATGGATTGCAATAGCTAGAAAATAATTAAGAATACGAGTATTCATATGAAAAATCGGAGCGTGTCTCTCTCCCACACAGGAATGCTAGGATCCAACCAGTTTATTGCAGCAAAGAAAATAAAAGCAAACAGACGCTCCAAGTAAAGTACATATGATGTGACTGAATAAAAATATAGTTTCACTCGAAGTGCCCCAATAAGTTGCTGATGAAGAAGGGGATGCCTTGGGCATCCCCAAGTTTAGACGCTTGAGTCTTCTTGGAATTTGCTGAGATGAACCACGGGGGCATTCCTAAGCTTAGGCTTTTCACTCTTCTTGATCACATTATATCATCCTCTTCTCTTGACTCTTGAAAATTTTCTTCACACTAAACTCGAAGTAATTCTCATTAGAGGGTTAGTGCATAATCAAAAACTCACATGTTCTTCATGTATACAAGCATTATCAATACTTTCTAAACATTATGTAGCGCCCTCACATTTAATAATGTAAGAACTACTGTGTTAAGTGCTAGTCCCTGGATCAATGCTAGCACCACAGAACAAAATGTAATGTATCATTGCAGAAGTATCAAAACTTATTACAAAGGATCCAGAATAGCCAAGTATAGCTTTATTACATAGTGCATAGTCTTGGAAGACTAGCAAAACTCAGAGTTCTAAACAGCAGAAATAAAGGTAGCAATGAGCCTCCATCTTCAGTCATGCGCCACAGGCATTACATGTCGGGTGTAGACTCGAGTCCAAGCACTTAATCAAACTTCATCCTCAGAATTTCCTGCACGTTGGAATATGCAGCCCCCGAAGGAGATTCAGTACAAACAATGTACTGACAAATGACACTATGGTGGATATAAAATGGCAAGTCTAAACTACATGCATATCTGGCTTGGTGGAGTTTAGGCTATTTTGCAGAAAGCAAGTTTTTCCCTAACACTTTTGAAAAAGAGTTTTCTTTCAAAGATTGGCACCATGGGACACACCCATGAGCACCACAACTAATATTTCCTTAGCCAAATTTTACTTCTTCAAAACGGTGTTGAGATTCTTCCATCCATTCTTGTCCAGCTGCTCGAAGTTGTCCTTTCCGGGAACACGGCTATGATCATAGTTTCTAACTCTGCAGAGGTTGTGCACTTTCACCCTTTGTCTTCAATTAGCCCAAACATCCTATACACCCGGAGTGCATCAAGGAAAGGAGAGAATTGAGACGAGATCTTTCAGAGGCAAGAATTCAACCCAACCAGCAAGACCCGTTCCACCTATAATTCTGCTACATCTTCATGTCAAGCATGGGTTGAACTCTCACAACTTAGTTGATCAGGACAGAGCCCATATGTCAAAGGGCTGCACGGGAAGCTACTAAACTTAGAGGGACTTAGGAATCTCTTTGTTCCTGGGTGGCCATCCACAAGTGTACTCCTTCGGTGATAAACACCATTGACATGGCCCTAGGGAGCCACTCAACATAATCCAATCACATCCAAAATCCACCCAGGTGTTTCATTGGGAGTTTATACTTAGAATTTTTCCACAACATTGAGTAAAACAAATTTGTAGCAAGGCTAAGCATCTACTAAGTATATGTTTCCAAAATAACAAGTCTAAAGGATGGCTACACACTACTTGGGATTTTGCATAGCATAATAATAACTTAGTAAAATTTCCTATCATGCATGCTACTCAAAAACACTAATAATGCATAGTAAAATATGGGAGATTTGATGGTGTGTCACTTGCCTTGGCAATAGGATGAACAATCACAACAAGAATAACAGCAACAAGAGTAGACTTGCTCCTCTTCACAATCTAATACAAGCAAAACATGCCACACATAAACATACAACACAAACATAACATAGAAACAATACAAAAATATGTATGCATGTTATGCCATGATCAAATTAATGCACCAAATTCTCAACTAGAAATAATTACTAACAATGATGTTCTCTGGTGTTAATAACATGGTTATGATGCATGCAAAACAAATTTATTATCAAATTATAACTATTAGTATTACTAGGGTTTTATTATAGGCAAATATCAATATTAAAAGAGTTTCTGTTACAAAGTTGTATAAATAATTTTTCCAACGAATCTACTGGATAGAGGACATCAAAAAAAACCATAGCAATTTATTTCACCTAAAAAGGATTTATAGATTAAAAGTTATGCCCAAAATAGTGATTTACATAGATCTACAAATAACATGTGATTGCACGTTTCAAAATTGAAATTTGAATAACCTATATTAATCTACACAATGTGCTGATTCCAAAAAGTCCAAAATCATTGAATTTGGATAAACAGAACTCGAGATATAAATTTTTGAAGTTTTAAAACAAATCTGTTATTTTCTGTTTTAAACGAAAAGATGCTCGATCCGAGGCGATGGCAATGGTGGCTTCTGATTGGCTAGGAGTTTTCCGCGCGGATCACGCGCGTTGTCCGTTAGATCTAAAGGTAATCGTGCGGCTGGGATTTAAAAGAAAACGATTCGCCTCTGCCTTCTTTCATGGCCACTTGATGAGGATCCGACGGTTCCGATTGCTCCTCTGCTTTGGCGACGCCGGAGAGCTCGCCGGAATCCTGGACGCGCGGCGGCAGACGGGAGCGCGGGCACGACGCGGCTATTCTACTGCACTAGGGGCAAAGTGGAGCATACCAGGAGGATCTTGGCGATGGCGCTGGCTCGTTGGCGCCGGCGGCGTGGTCGTGGTTCTCTGCAGCTCCCTCGGTTGCTCACCGTAGTAGACCGGGGCGGCGGGATGCTCCTGTCGTGGACGGCGGCGGCTACCTGAGGGCACAAGCAAGGCAGAACCTTGTCAAAGCGATGCGCGGTGATGAGAGAGAGCGAACGGAGGTAGGGAGAGAGGCAGGGTTCGACGACGATCACCGGAAACTCGAACCCTAAATGTTGACCACGGCGGGATTTCGAGCTCGAATTCGCGGCAGCTTGGGGCGTTTTGGATGGGGATTTTGGGGCAAACTGTGGAGGGGTCACGAGGCTTATAAGGGCGTGAGAAATCGTGCCCTAAACCGCAAGAAAAAGGAAGAATCGATCGGGGGAAATCGTGTTCTTCCTGGACTCGGTAACGTGCGCGAGGGGAAGAACGGCTGACGCCATCGTTGCGTCATCCTGGCGTCATGCGGGCCGCCTCTGTCAGCGGGAGAAAGGGGAGCGGGCTGCTTGCTTCCTGGGCCGGCCTGCCCGTTGTGCGGCGCGCGCGCGGCGAGAAATAACAGAGGGAGGGGGAGATGGGCCTGGGCCGGGGTGCGGGGGAGAGAGAGGTGGGCTGCGTTGTACTGCCTTTTCCTTTTATTATTCTTATTTTTATTTTTTTTCAAATGATTCAAATTCAACCATAAAGTTGTCAAAACTTTTCAGAATTTTTGGATAAAATATGTTTTGGAAAGCTTGGGAAATAAGGAACCTTTTGGTACTATTATTTCCCAAAAATAAAATACTTTATTTTAGAAAAATGTTTTAAACTCAAATAGAGATTAAAGGATTATAACTCCTAAATTTTTGGATTAACAAAATAAAATCATATTTTTTTGCCACCAAAAATGCAGTGATGCAGTGAGTATGTATGCATGATGGATTTTGGATTTTTGAAAACTTGGGGTGTTACAGACTAACCCCCTTACGATGAAGCTCGCCCTCGAGCTTCGGATAGGCTAGCAAATAGGTAAGGGTGGTCTTCACGAAGAACATCTTCTCGTTCCCATGTGGCTTCCTCTTCGGTGTGGTGACTCCACTGTACTTTGCAAAATTTTATGGTCTTGTTGCGAGTAATCCTTTCCGCTGTTTCCAATATCTTGATTGGTTTCTCCTCATAGGTCAGATCGCTCTCCAGTTGCACTTCCTCAAGGGGTACTGTATCCTTTAATGGAGTTTCCAACATCTCGGGGTGACACTTTTTCAACTGACTAACATGAAACACGTTATGGACTGCCGAAAGAATTTCTGGTAACTCCAACTCGTATGCCACTTCTCCTTTACGAGAGAGAATTTTGAATGGTCCAATGAACCGAGGTGCTAATTTCCCTTTGATCCCAAACCTTTTTACTCCACGGAGTGGTGATACTCGAAGGTAGGTCCTATCACCAACCTCATAGGTGACTTCCCTACGTTTGTTATCGGCATAGTTCTTCTGTCTAGACTGCGCAATCTTCAGTCTATCTTTAATTAACCTAACCTTCTCCTCAGCCTCTTGAATAATGTCAGGTCCAAAGAAATTCCTTTCCCCTACACCATTCCACAACAATGGCGTAGTACACTTTTCCCCATACAAGGCTTCAAACGGTGCCATCTCAATACTTGCTTGGTAGCTGTTGTTGTAAGAAAACTCTGCGTAGGGTAGATTATCATCCCAACTAGACCCATAGTCTAGTGCGTAAGCTCTTAGCATATCTTCCAGAATCTGGTTTACCCTTTCCGTCTGGCCATCTGTCTGTGGATGAAAGGCTGTGCTAAACTCCAATCTAGTTCCTAAGGATTCGTGTAATTGTCTCCAGAAATGTGATGTAAATTGTGTTCCCCTATCCGAGACAATACTTTTAAGGACACCATGAAGGCACACAATCCTCTTCATGTAAATCTCTGCTAATTTTGCACTCGTATATGTGGTTTTTACGGGTATGAAGTGAGCTACTTTTGTCAAACGATCCACTACTACCCAAATGGAGTCATATCCAGACTTAGTCCTGGGCAGACCAGTAATGAAATCCATACCAATCTGCTCCCACTTCCAGTTAGGTACTTTCAATGGTTTTAGTAGTCCTGCTGGTTTCTGATGCTCTGCCTTCACCCTACTGCATACATCACACTTGGCTATATATTCAGCTATGTCCTTCTTCAAATTATTCCACCAAAATCTTTCCTTCACATCCATATACATCTTAGTATTACCCGGATGGATGGAGTAAGGAGTTTCATGGGCTTCTTGTAGAATTAGCTTCCTAAGATCAGGATCATTGGCTACACAGACGCGCTTCTCAAACCAGAGGGTTCCTTGATCGTCTTCATGAAATCCCGGAGCCTTCTCTCTTCTCAAGTTTACTCTAATCTCATCTAGATCTTTGTCTCCTTTTTGGGCTTCACGTATCCTATCCAATAGAGTGGGTTGTACTACTAGAGAGGTTACAAATCCTTCAGGTACCACTTCCAACCTTAGGTCCTTAAATCCTTTGCATAGGTCATCGGGCAGTTCTCCCGCCGTAAGGCCATTGACATAAACCTTTCGACTTAGGGCGTCAGCTACCACATTAGCCTTGCCTGGGTGATACTGTAGGCTGAGGTCATAATCCTTGATAAGTTCTAACCATCTTCGTTGCCTCATATTCAACTCCTTCTGGGTGAAGATATATTTCAGACTTTTATGATCTGTGAATACCTCACACCTTTTCCCCATCAAATAGTGTCTCCAGGTTTTCAATGCATGTACTACCGAGGCTAACTCAAGATCATGTGTGGGATAGTTTACTTCGTGCTTCTTGAGTTGTCTAGAGGCATAGGATACTACTCTGCCCCCTTGCATCAGAACACTCCCTAACCCTTGACGTGAGGCGTCGCAGTACACCTGGAATTCCTTCTCCAAGTCTGGTAGGCACAAAACTGGGGCTGTTACCAAACGTTTCTTTAATTCTTGGAAACTATCCTCGCAGGCATCGTTCCATTCAAATTTCTTTTCCTTTTTCAACAACTCTGTCATGGGTTTTGCTATCTTGGAGAAATTCTCAATGAACCTTCGGTAATAACCAGCCAGACCCAAGAAACTACGAATTTCTCCAACATTCTTGGGTGGTTCCCACTCTGTTACTGCTGCTACTTTGGATGGATCAACGGCGATTCCCTCCTTTGACACAATATGCCCAAGAAATCCCACTTCACTAAGCCAAAATTCACATTTGCTAAACTTGGCATAAAGTTTGTGTTCTCTCAGCTTCTCCAAGATTTGTCGTAGGTGTTTCTCATGCTCCTTGCTGCTTTTTGAATATATTAGTATGTCGTCAATGAATACCACGACAAATTTATCCAGAAATTCCATGAACACTTTGTTCATCATATTCATGAAGTAGGATGGGGCATTGGTTAAACCAAAAGGCATCACTGTGTACTCGTAAGAACCATATCGGGTGACAAAGGCGGTTTTAGGTATATCAAGTTCCCTAATCTTTAGTTGGAAATATCCGGTTCGAAGGTCAATCTTGGAAAACACACATGCTCCCTCCAATTGGTCAAACAGATCGTTGATTTTTGGCAAAGGGTATTTGTTCTTGATAGTCACTTCATTTAGGGAACGATAGTCCATTACCAAACGTTGGCTCTTATCCTTCTTTTCCACGAAGAGAACTGGGGCTCCCCATGGTGATGAACTCTCCCGAATAAAACCTTTGCCTAGTTGTTCTTCTAGCTGTTTCTTAAGTTCCTTTAGCTCGTCTGTGGACATTGGGTAAGGTCTCTTTGCTATAGGGCCTGTGCCTGGTACTAGATCAATAAGAAACTCCACGTCTCTGTCTGGTGGCATTCCGGGTAATTCTTCGGGGAAAACATCGAGGTATTCCCTTACTATTGGTACTTGATCTGGGCTAACCCCCTTAAGAGAGTTCAGCCTGACCCCTTTAAGTTCCAATTTGGATTTGAATCTAATCCTTCTTCCTTCCGGGGTGGTAAGTGCGATAGCTCTATCAACACAGTCAATGACCCCTCCAAAATTGGTCATCCAATCCATTCCCAGAATAACATCTAAACCTTGTGATTCTAGTACTACCAGGTGGGTTGGGAATCTATACTTCCCAATTTCCAGGACGATATCCCTACATCCGGTATTAACAAACATTTCTCCTCCTGGTGAACTCACTCTAATGGTTTTGCCTATGGTTTCGGTGATTAACCCATTTTTGTTTACAAAAACTCTTGATATGAATGAATGCGATGCTCCAGTATCAAATAAAACCAATGCTGGAAAGGAGTTGAGTAGGGACGTACCAATCACCGCATAAGGCTCATCCATCACTTCTTCCACATTGATGTGGTTCACGTGTCCTTTCTGAAATGGGTTTGGCTTGGCATTTTCATCAGCTTTCCTTTCTGGGCACTTATCTGCAAAATGTCCTGTCTTCTTACATTTGTAGCATGTCACCTGCGCAAGATCTCTCCTCGCCTCAGGGGTGTGGCGTTGATGTCCATGGTTGTTTTGTCCACTATGGTTGTTTCCTTTGAATCCTCCATTATTTCCTCTGTACCCACCATTGTGGTTATGGCCATTTTGTCGGTGGCCATTGCCATTATGGTGGTGGTTCCACGGCTTGTGTCCACTGCCTTCAGGGAAATGCTGCCTTTTGTGCGTGATTTCAGAGTTGGTCTTGCTAGTATTGAACTTTCTCTTTCTGTTTTCCTCCTTCCTCATGTTGTTGTCCAAGGTGATTGCTTTGTCCAACAAAGACTGATAATTGGGTGCATAAGCCACAGACAAGGGTATTTTCAGCTCTCCCTTAAGTCCATTAAGAAATTTTTCCTTTCTCTTATCATCTGTATCAACGTCCTCGGGGGCATACCTGGACAACGAGCAAAAGTCATCCATGTATTCCTTTAGTGTTCTTCCCCCCTGCTTCAAGCTACGGAACTCTTCCTTCTTGAGATTCATTATTCCAGAGGAGATATGCGCATTTCGAAAACCTTCCTTAAAATCATCCCAAGTCATGCCTTCCAGTGGGTGAGTTATTTGATAAGTTTCCCACCACGTCACAGCTGGTCCTTCCAGTAGGTGCGCGGTGAATCTCACCTTTTCCGCATCAGTGCACTCACAGGTCACTAGGTCCATGTTGACTGAGCGGAGCCAATCATCTGCCACTATTGGATCAGTAGCCGATGAGAACTTGTTGGGCCTAAGTCTCAGAAACCTGGTAAGTCTGTCCATTGGGGGTGGGGGTGGCAGATTGTTGTTGTTGTTGTTGTTGTTGTTGTTGTTCATTGCTGCTACAAACTGAGTCATCATCTGTAGAAGTTGGGATTGGGAAGTGAGCATCTGCTGTAGGGCATCATTGTTGTTGTCCTCATTGTTGTTGTTGTTGGGGTCGCGACGAGGAGGCATCTGTGGGTTTTCAGCATAGATGAGGAAAAGATAGATAGAGCTACGAGGAGAAAATTTTCCTACCCATGCACAATACAACAAGACAAACAATCAATGGAAAATAACAACTTAAAAAAAATATTATCTCTTAACCAATTTCGAAATTTGAACTTAATTTTTGACAAACTTAAGCAAAACAACTTAGTTCAAACCAAAACACTCTATAATTGCCATATCACAAGTCGATAGGTCAAAACTAACACATTTAGACTAGTAAAAATGTGGAATGATAGCATGGTGGTCCAACTATTGTGCCCTATATTCGACCATTGCACCTTCTTCTTCCTCTTCTACTACTTCAACCGTGATTCCTTCATCTGCGAGGATTGATTTGAGTTCCTTTACTTCTCTCTCTAGGTCTTCACTTGTCTCCTGAAATTTTCTCTTCTCACCACGCAAGGTCTCTATTATGTCATAGTCAACATCTAACTGAACGTCGTTGTCTTCTAGCATTGATTTTAACTCTTTTAGTTCCTTGTTCTTGTCTCTGACTCTCTTCTCTTGACTTTTAAACTTCTTGTCTTGAGCTATAAGCTTCACCTCATGAGCTTTGGCCACTTCTTCCTGAGCTTTGACCTTCTCTTCTGTTGACTTGACTTGGGCGCGTAGCTCGTCATTCTTTAGCAACTCCATGCGTCTATCGTCCTCAAGGTCTTTGATATGATTTTCTAGGTCTTGGAGGTATTGGTGCAACGGGTTGAATTTGTGTTTGGTCTCCGGGTCTAAGTAGTAAGGGGCCCCATTCTCATCACGTCTCCCTAGCACATGGGAGTAGTGATTCTTCAATTCTCGATGATATTTCCCACATAAACGTCCTATCAGCTCTTGCATGATGAGATTGAGGCCTTTCTCCATGGAGTCACTAATCATCTTGATCTCTATGTCTTCGGTCTCGGGCTTTGTCTTGCGTCCAGGTTGTAGGAGTTTGATTCCCCAACAACCTTCTTTGACGAACTTCTTCAGTTGGCTTCCTTTGATGGTCGGTGTGGTTAGCTTCAATTGCTCAAGTATATTGATAAGATATCCTCCAAAGCGTGTATCCTTGAGGTCTTCAGCGGTGGTGAAGTTGAAGCTCTTCATCTTTAAGTTTAGGAGATAACATAAGTCATGAGATCTTAAGACATAGCTGTACTAGATACGAGATAAGTAAAAGTACTTAGAAAATATTAAGTCTTCTTTCGTGGTGATTATTTTCTCATTAACAACTTATTGAAATTTGGATATTCACTATAGTGAGAGAGACTGGCACCCGCAAAGCCAATCAGGGAACCGGTCTCATGTACGTGGACATGTAATGTTGGTCCGGGCCGCTTCATCTCACTATGCCGCTAGGATCCAAAAATACTCAAAGGAGTTAATAAATTTTGACCAAAAGGTTTTCCAAACCTAAGGGCTCGAACCTACAGGCAACACTTTGCTCTGATACCATTTTGTAGCGCCCTCACATTTAATAATGTAAGAACTACTGTGTTAAGTGCTAGTCCCTGGATCAATGCTAGCACCACAGAACAAAATGTAATGTATCATTGCAGAAGTATCAAAACTTATTACAAAGGATCCAGAATAGCCAAGTATAGCTTTATTACATAGTGCATAGTCTTGGAAGACTAGCAAAACTCAGAGTTCTAAACAGCAGAAATAAAGGTAGCAATGAGCCTCCATCTTCAGTCATGCGCCACAGGCATTACATGTTGGGTGTAGACTCGAGTCCAAGCACTTAATCAAACTTCATCCTCAGAATTTCCTGCACGTTGGAATATGCAGCCCCCGAAGGAGATTCAGTACAAAAAATGTACTGACAAATGACACTATGGTGGATATAGAATGGCAAGTCTAAACTACATGCATATCTGGCTTGGTGGAGTTTAGGCTATTTTGCAGAAAGCAAGTTTTTCCCTAACACTTTTGAAAAAGAGTTTTCTTTCAAAGATTGGCACCATGGGACACACCCATGAGCACCACAACTAATATTTCCTTAGCCAAATTTTACTTCTTCAAAACGGTGTTGAGATTCTTCCATCCATCCTTGTCCAGCTGCTCGAAGTTGTCCTTTCCGGGAACACGGCTATGATCAGTTTCTAACTCTGCAGAGGTTGTGCACTTTCACCCTTTGTCTTCAATTAGCCCAAACATCCTATACACCCGGAGTGCATCAAGGAAAGGAGAGAATTGAGACGAGATCTTTCAGAAGCAAGAATTCAACCCAACCAGCAAGACCCGTTCCACCTATAATTCTGCTACATCTTCATGTCAAGCATGGGTTGAACTCTCACAACTTAGTTGATCAGGACAGAGCCCATATGTCAAAGGGCTGCACGGGAAGCTACTAAACTTAGAGGGACTTAGGAATCTCTTTGTTCCTGGGTGGCCATCCACAAGTGTACTCCTTCGGTGATAAACACCATTGACATGGCCCTAGGGAGCCACTCAACATAATCCAATCACATCCAAAATCCACCCAGGTGTTTCATTGGGAGTTTATACTTAGAATTTTTCCACAACATTGAGTAAAACAAATTTGTAGCAAGGCTAAGCATCTACTAAGTATATGTTTCCAAAATAACAAGTCTAAAGGATGGCTACACACTACTAGGGATTTTGCATAGCATAATAATAACTTAGTAAAATTTCCTATCATGCATGCTACTCAAAAACACTAATAATGCATAGTAAAATATGGGAGATTTGATGGTGTGTCACTTGCCTTGGCAATAGGATGAACAATCACAACAAGAATAACAGCAACAAGAGTAGACTTGCTCCTCTTCACAATCTAATACAAGCAAAACATGCCACACATAAACATACAACACAAACATAACATAGAAACAATACAAAAATATGTATGCATGTTATGCCATGATCAAATTAATGCACCAAATTCTCAACTAGAAATAATTACTAACAATGATGTTCTCTGGTGTTAATAACATGGTTATGATGCATGCAAAACAAATTTATTATCAAATTATAACTATTAGTATTACTAGGGTTTTATTATAGGCAAATATCAATATTAAAAGAGTTTCTGTTACAAAGTTGTATAAATAATTTTTCCAACAAATCTACTGGATAGAGGACATCAAAACAAAACCATAGCAATTTATTTCACCTAAAAAGGATTTATAGATTAAAAGTTATGCCCAAAATAGTGATTTACATAGATCTACAAATAACATGTGATTGCACGTTTCAAAATTGAAATTTGAATAACCTATATTAATTTACACAATGTGCTGATTCCAAAAAGTCCAAAATCATTGAATTTGGATAAACAGAACTCGAGATATAAAATTTTGAAGTTTTAAAACAAATCTGTTATTTTCTGTTTTAAACGAAAAGATGCTCGATCCGAGGCGATGGCAATGGTGGCTTCTGATTGGCTAGGAGTTTTCCGCGCGGATCACGCGCGTTGTCCGTTAGATCTAAAGGTAATCGTGCGGCTGGGATTTAAAAGAAAACGATTCGCCTCTGCCTTCTTTCATGGCCACTTGATGAGGATCCGACGGTTCCGATTGCTCCTCTGCTTTGGCGACGCCGGAGAGCTCGCCAGAATCCTGGACGCGCGGTGGCAGACGGGAGCGCGGGCACGGCGCGGCTATTCTACTGCACTAGGGGCAAAGTGGAGCATACCAGGAGGATCGTGGCGATGGCGCTGGCTCGTTGGCGCCGGCGGCGTGGTCGTGGTTCTCTGCAGCTCCCTCGGTTGCTCAACGTAGTAGACCGGGGCGGCGGGATGCTCCTGTCGTGGACGGCGGCGGCTACCTGAGGGCACAAACAAGGCAGAACCTTGTCAAAGCGATGCGCGGTGATGAGAGAGAGCGAACGGAGGTAGGGAGAGAGGCAGGGTTCGACGACGATCACCGGAAACTCGAACCCTAGATGTTGACCACGGCGGGATTTCGAGCTCGAATTCGCGGCAGCTTGGGCCGTTTTGGATGGGGATTTTGGGGCAAACTGTGGAGGGGTCACGAGGCTTATAAGGGCGTGAGAAATCGTGCCCTAAACCGCAAGAAAAAGGAAGAATCGATCGGGGGAAATCGTGTTCTTCCCGGACTCGGTAACGTGCGCGAGGGGAAGAACGGCTGACGCCATCGTTGCGTCATCCTGGCGTCATGCGGGCCGCCTCTGTCAGCGGGAGAAAGGGGAGCGGGCTGCTTGCTTCCTGGGCCGGCCTGCCCGTTGTGCGGCGCGCGCGCGGCGAGAAATAACAGAGGGAGGGGGAGATGGGCCTGGGCCGGGGTGCGGGGGAGAGAGAGGTGGGCTGTGTTGTACTGCCTTTTCCTTTTATTATTCTTATTTTTATTTTTTTCAAATGATTCAAATTCAACCATAAAGTTGTCAAAACTTTTCAGAATTTTTGGATAAAATATGTTTTGGAAAGCTTGGGAAATAAGGAACCTTTTGGTACTATTATTTCCCAAAAATAAAATACTTTATTTTAGAAAAATGTTTTAAACTCAAATAGAGATTAAAGGATTATAACTCCTAAATTTTTGGATTAACAAAATAAAATCATATTTTTTTGCCACCAAAAATGCAGTGATGCAGTGAGTATGTATGCATGATGGATTTTTGAAAACTTGGGATGTTACACATTAGCTACAACCACTGATGTTTTGTGGAGCAAAGAAATCCACTCAACATAGTAGAAGAGAGAATGCAAAGTAAAAGAGAGAATCTGTGAAAAACAGAACAGTACGTAAAGACAAAAAATTTCGAGGCACTTACGCTGCTCAAATTAGAAAACTCAGAACTAGAAAAAGTTTCATAAATAGCTGAGGATCATGCACAAAAAATTTCAGGTCGTTTTGATTTTTTCTGAAAATTTATACAAATTAAACAGTGGACAACAAAAAATATGTTCATGCGCAGAAATCCAAATCTAGCATCAACTTTTCACTAGAGACTTTACTTGGCAATACAATTCGAAAAAAGTAAATATGCAAAGGAGTTTCTACAGAAGTAAAAAACACATTGACTCAAAGAAAACAAAAGAAAAATTGCAGAAATAAAACGTGGGTTATCTCCCAAGAGTGCTTTTCTTTAACGCCTTTCAGCTAGGCACATGAAGAGAGAATCAAGTATTTTCAAATCAAGAAGCATCCAATTTAAGACCAGGAGCCTTACGTTTAACTTTCTTACCCTTACTATTACTTTTAGGGAACACATGGTTGCAGCCCAGTGTGGAGGTGAAATTCATGGTGCCTTTTCCCATATCTATTGTTGCTCCCAAGAGCTTTAGCAGTGATCTTCCAAGAGTAATTTGGCCTTCCCCTACACATTCAATAACAAGATAATCAGTGGACACCGTTCTTCCTAGGAGTTTTGTAAACACTCCTTCAGCTACCCCAATGGGTAATATGATGGCATTATTAGTAAGAGGTATTCCTTCTCCACCCTCAGAAAGTCCCCAAAAGTTCAAAGATTCGTAAATCTCTTTAGGCATAAGATAAAATTCAGATATAATATCACAACGAGCATGAAAAGTTTCACCATTTATAGAAACTTTTACTGTAGGTATCCATTTTGAGGTTTCAAAATTTACTGGGACATAATCATAATGTTCATGAATTTGATTATAACCTTATTTCAAACAGGATATATGTGTCTGAAGAGTGTTTAATATAGCATGAATGCTCAGCATGGCTATATCAGAATTACTAGGTGAGCTATAGGTTGCAATCAACTTTTTTTATCGCATCTTGATCCCCATCACAATGAAGGAAATCTCCTCCTACTATAGTATCCAAAGAATATCTATAGCAAAGTACAATACCAAAGTAAAATCTACGAAGAAACAGGCTTAAAGCCATTTTAGGTTCAGTTTTACAATAGGAATCAAAAAATCTAGACCAAGCTTCTTGAAAACTCTCATCACTCCCTTGTTTGAAAGTGAAGATCATTTCCTCACGTGACATGGTAATAGGGACAAGAGTCGACATAAAGGCAACTTTAAATAGGAACTAATTTTTTTGTGTGTTTTTTGATATAAAGAAGAAAACAAGACAAAATAAAATAAACTAAGCAAAACAATAACAAAGTAAAGAGATTGGAGGTGAGAGACTCGCCTTTCAGAAATCCTCTTCCTCCCTAGCAATGGCGCCAGAAAAGCTTGATGGAGCCTAAATGCCCGCTCGTTGGAAGACCCCAAGTGTAAGGTATGAAGAGCACAACAACAAGTTTTTGCTCAGAAAGAAACCAATGTTTAATCGACCAGTAGGAGAAAGAAATCACTTCTGAAGGTTGTTGACATCTGATGTTGGCAAGGCGCACTATCAGGATCAGCAACAACGTGGAATCTGCACACAACACAACCAAGATACTTTGCCCCCAACAAAACAGTGACATTTTCAATCTCACCGGTTTTGCTGAAAACAAAGAATTAGACGTATAGTGTGGAAAACGGTGTTTGTTTGCAGTCAATCAAATGAGAACAATGATTGCAGTAAAAAGAATAGTGCTTGCAGTAGGTTGTATTATCAGTGTAAAAGAATGGACCAGGGTCCACAGTTCACTAGTGGTGTCTCTCCAAATAAAATAGATAACATGTTGGGTAAACAAATTACAGCTGGGCAATTGACAGAAATAAAGGCTGCACCATAGTGCATATGCAAGACATGATGATTATTCTGAGATTAATTTGGGCATTACAACATGATACATAGATCGTAATCCAACTACATCTATTACTAATAATCTACCCTCAAGATGTCATCCCAGCAAACTTTGGGCATTAAGTTGCAAGCAACAGATTATTGTATTAAGTAAAGTGCGTAATGTAAACAATAGAATTATCCTTAGACAAAGCATTGTTGTTTTCTCCCTAATGGAAACAACACATCCCTCATCCGTCATGTTTCTGTCACTCGAGCACAGATGTAAGGGAGGCATGAACCCACTATCGAGCATAAATACTCTCTCTTGGAGTTACAAGCATCAACTTGGCGAGAGCATCTACTAGTAACGGAGAGCATGCAAGATCACAAATAACATATAAAATATAGATCTATAATCAACTTGACAGAGCATTCAATATTCATCGAATCACAGCAAACACAACATGTAGCATTACAGATAGATGATCTTGATCATGTTAGGCAGATCACAAGATCTAAACATGGTGGCATAAAGAGGAGAAGATAACCACCTAGCTACTTCTATGGACCCGTACTCACGCATCACTCTGGAGGCAGACATGGTGATGTAGAGCCCTCCGATGATGATTTCTCCTACCAGAAGGGTGCCGCGGAGAGCTTTAGAACCCTCCCGGACTAGGGTTGACGACGATGGTGGCTACGGAACTTGTCGTGGATGGAGGCTCCGGTCTTTAGGGTTTCCCGAGGAAGAGTATATATAGGAGAAAGAGCGATGCCGGTGGGCGCCCGAGGGGCCCACACCACATGGTGGTGCGGCCAAGGGGGGAGGGCCGCGCCGCCCTATGGTGTGGCCACCTGGTGGCCCCCTCCGTGTCTCCTCAGGACTGCGTGTAAGTGACAAAAAAATAGGACTTGGGATTTTGTTTCGTCTAATTCCGAGAATATTTCCAGAACAACTTTTCTGAAACCAAAAACAGCAGAAAACTGGCGCTGTGGTATCTTGTTAATAGGTTAGTCCCGGGAAATCCATAAAAATGCTATAAAGTGTATAGAAAACATGTAGCAATTGACATGAAAATAACATGGAACATCAGAAATTATATATATGTTTGAGACGTATCAATTATGAACAAGGTTAACTCAATTGAACACACACTGAAAGAAGTCTTGCTGCTCAAGAGGGTTCCTGTGTGTCTGGCACTGTTATTTGTTGTGTTGGTTGTGAAGAAGTACATGAAGTGAGCTTATGTGTTAGATGCAGTGCTAGTTGTGTAGTGAAGAAGTATCGTTGGTAGTGGTTGTGATAGTTGTGTAGTGAACCTGAACCAATGGTGTTGCTAGTGGCTGCAGTGTTTTTCTAATCCAAGTTATGTAATGACCAGAACCAATTCTATCTATCTATGTAAACTATTTCTTGCTAGATCTAAATTTATGTACATGAAAGTAGAACATAATATTTAGCACTTAATTTCCGCATTAGGAATCTTTTTAGCATCGGGAAAATAGAAACTAATACAAGAATTTAAATGTGGATGGATAGAAGTAAAATTTAATGTCAACTAGAAAACTTGAAGATATTTTATAGATGTAAAATAGAAGATCAGGAAATGGATTTGCAAAAGCATCAGGAAATATGAATTGCACATCACAGTCATTGGAAGCATCAGGTTGACATGCATAGCTGGAAGCAACATGGTTCACACGCATATATATAGAAGCCAGTCATATTAAAAAATATGGTTCACAGGCATATCTAGAAGTAACATGCTTCACATCTTACAAAACATGGTTCACAACCAAAACACACACTGACATTTGAAGTCACTTCACCTAGTTGACCTAAATTTAACAAACATGTTAACCTTCTTGGTCAGGTTTTGGACAACATCATCAGGAGATTGGGCCACAGTTACACTTGGAGCTTGAGATGAAGAATGCTCTGGAGCAACCATTTTGGCTCTTACAGTAGCCCTTTGTTCAATAGCCCCTTTCTTCTCGGCTTGTTTCTTTTCCTGAGCCTCTTGCCTCTTCTTCTCTGCATGGTTCTTCTTCATCTCTACACAGTACCTCCCTGTCTCTTCTTTATCTTGTCTAGAAATTGCAGCATCCTACATTCTTTTTTATTTTCTTGCAGCAGCTTCCATAACTTTTAGTTGAGCTAGCCCCGCTTTCCCTTCTTGTTGCTCCTGCCTTTTTTTGCTGCTTCCTCATTCTTCTTTAGCTCACCTGCATATTTAGCTTACAGATCATCAATCTTTTTGTCCTCTATTCCGTTGTTCTTCTCCTATTGCAAGGCAAGCAACTGCTTAGCCAATGCACCTTGCCTAAGTGTGTTTTGGCTAGGTTGTGGTTGGCTAAGATGTCTTTGTGGTTCTATGATGAAAGTGGACCGTGGAACTGGTCCACTTTCTATTATTCTCGGCCTAGGCACATGCAAGGCACACAAAAATTCATTGCCAGAAGCAGTCAAGCGCAAGTTATAGTGCAAATTAGAACTAGTTGTTGAGAACTCGTTGAGCCATATTTTCAACTACACGATTTTCATATTGCATCAGACCATTGTTCAACTCTGCCATTTTCTATCCTTTTCTTAAGATATTTGCAGCCATTTATGTTATGGTCAGGTTCACCATAGTAGATACAATGCATATTGACTCTACCAACATGCTTTTGATAAGCGGGTGGGAGGATAGGTAGTCCATTCATCCTCTCCCCCTCACTTTTATCTTTACGAGGGTACACAATGTTTTCCATAGACTTTTTCGAACATTTCAACTGAGTAGCAGCTGTAAACAAACTTGACAGGCACAATTTTTTACATGCCTCATGCAAGATATAGCATGTGGGCCTGGAATGCCAGTCTTCTCCCACCTCTTGCAAGTGCATGTCTAGATCTTGAGGTCCACAACAGTCTTTAGGTGTGCCATGGGACATTTCTCCTACTTTGAAGAGGCCATATCCTGCTCCCTCAGCATAACAATTGTTGGACAATTCAACAAGCTTGCCAAGTTTCTTTTGTATCTTAGGGCATATAGGACCTTGCCATCCTTGAGCTTCTTGTCTTACCAAAATTCCTTGTCATAAGCCATCACGATGAAATCTTCCAGCTGCTCTATTCGCTGCGCTCTATGTGTGCCCGTCATCAAGATGAATTCTTCCAGCTGCTCTAGTTCGCCGCACTCTCTGCGACACCACGACGTAGTATGTGGTTCTTCTTTTTATGAACCTTTTATGGAGAGATACACCTACAAGTTGCACTGAATAATAGGGCACTGGCTCCGAGGAACAATTTTGTTGAGCCCATTGTATCAGCCAAGTCTACAATTAGGATAAGTGATTGCAATTCTAGAGTGATTTAAGCTGGCATTGATGTTCTCTAAAAACCCGCTGATTGTGGAATCTGATTGCAGTTCTATTGTGAAGAGTTTTTTCAAACATAAGGAAAATAGATCGATGGTGGTTGATATCAACAAACTCAACCGGTTTCCTCCTGGCAAAAATCGACATGAAGGATAACTCTATCGCATGCACTCGCGAAGATCAGCTTAGGGTTGTTGTGTTTGGCTCAGCTCCGACCTATGTGTGTGTGACTAGCCTGATTGTAACCACGAAGATGTTTCTTAATTAAAACACAATCCTTATAATAACGGTTTCTTAATTACTCCGACCAGCAATACACAACGCTTCTAAAACAATTATTTGATTCATATACTCGACATCAAAGCATTTACACACTCAATTGATACATGAGATTTTCTTGCAAGGATAGATTTTTGAAACATAGTTCTTTTCTCATGAGTATTAATAAACTAAAATGAGGTCGAACACATGTAAATATAATCAGTTTAACATCATGGAATTATTAATTAACTTTCCAGATTTCACTAAAAGCTACTATAACTTTAAAGACGAGAACTTACAAATTTAACCTACTAATATACCTATATTAAGATAGTATACTTAAAAATAAGATATGAACTTTTGACTTCAACATGATTTCACATTATACAACTACTTGATATTTTAGAAATGATATCTATTATATACTAAAAGCAATATACGGGTGTCTAATAGAGCCACCACGTTAAGCCACATCACCTGAATTAGCTAGCCAGTTGGATCTGTGTTTCACGGTCGAGATTTAAAGATAGAGTCCATGTTTAATAGAATATGTGTACGTCTATTCACGTTAGTTTCCGTGGTCCGACGAATGTTTTTTTTACGTCGCTTGCTATGTTTTTTTCCTATATACACATATTGTGGCTGGAATTCAATGATTTTCTTAGTTAGGAAACAACACACCCACATACGTATATAAAACAAGTCATCCACGCAATCTAGCATGTCATGTATGTGCTCAAAGCTGGTCAAGTCGTGAGCACAGTCCGACCTATATTAAAATAGCCTAGCCCGTCTGATTGTGTAGTTTGTAATTACGCACAATAAAAAAAGGCACGCTTTAGGCAGGTGGGACTAAAAAATCCACCGATAGGTCCCTTGCGAGCCGTCTATTGAGCGCATTCGACGCTCAAAAAACGAATGCTCTAAACGTTGCTTTCACATGACTTTTCAGCCCGATGGAGAGTTGCATGCTACGTCAGGCCCCACCATGTGCTGTTGCTACTTTCTCACCTACCTGTTGTACCCATGCCTCAAAACAGTGCTAGCTCCATGTATATGGCAGTGCACTTATTAACTCTAATACACTATTTCACCCACAAATTCACAGGTGCAACAAAAATTTCGCCTTGCGTATAACAAAAAAGTATTTCAACCAATTATTTCAATTTTTTTGAAAACTAAGTAATGCTACAAAAAATAGTTAAACAATATGTTTATTGTGTTGTAACAAAAAAGTTCAAACAATTCAACGAACACCACAACCTATTACAAAAAATAAATGTGTTTTGCAATTTAAAAGGTGGGGGTGATTGTTGCTTGAGAATCACAACCTATTGCAACAAGAATCACAACCTATTGCAACAAGAAAAAGTGCTTGCATCAATTAAAAAAGTTGGTAAGCAACAAAATGATTTGCCGCTGATTCGTTTGCAACAAAAATCATCACCTATTTCAACAAAAGAAGAAAACGGTAGTACAAAAAAATCGCATGTTTACACCAATTTAATTAGTCAGTAAATAATTGTGCATGTATACAGAGTATGAGTTTTACTAGCAAGCCCCAACCAGTGAACATGCTAAAAAGAGAAATCAACACGCATGCTACCGACTACTACACGTATGCATGTATGTGTCAGGCCAGAGTACTACACGCACGCAAACAAGGTATGAGTTTTAGCTATGTGCATGCATGTGACAAAAATGTGAGACATGAGCCTAGTCCACACACGCAACCAGTGAGCAGGTCAAAAAAAAAAGTTGGCCAAACGGTACGCCAGGCCACTTGCGCATGTGTAGATGAAACAACAAATGTAGGTGGGAGTACCGACGACCACATATGCAGGCAAGATTCTTCGCGAGCGAGCGGACCCGACCTATGGATGGGCGCGATAGGTCAGCCTGGAATAAGTGTTTTCCTAAAAACAAATGACATCCAATGGATCCATTGTATGCGATGGAGTAAACGTAGGATCATAGCCGTGTAATCATGCACCTTTGTTCCGCGAGGAACAGGGACGTGAGATTTTCTATAAAGAAACTACTAAGGCGGGGACGGTCTCCATATATGAGAAAAATCCAGGTTGGTCTAGAGAGTCCAATTGTGTTACAATGGGTCACGAGCAAACCAAAACCACCTATAAGTAGGAGTTGATATAAATATTTTGTGTAACATTATTTTTTCTAGAGACGTGTCAATACTGTTTATTAAACAAGGAGACGCTAGCAATATATCACGATTGGAAGTGCCATGATTTCCAAAAAATGTACGAGCACTGAAATATATATTTTCTCATCCCGAAATCACTACATTCATAATTAGAACACATGTATACAAGGATATTGTACGAACTCCAACCATAAATATCACCTAAATATTTCCTATGAATTTTGTACGTGGCTTGCACTTAGTGTTAGTACGTGAAATTAAATTAACGGTTGAGATGTCTGCGACGTTATCTTTAGTTCATCAGCAAAACAAAAAGTTCTTAGATGGAATCTCAAATGGCCGAGAAAAAATGAGACCTCCAAAATTTTCATGCAGACAAAGACTATTTCCGGAATTTATAACCCATCTTTAAAAACATGTATAGGTGAGCATCCATGTGGGTTTGAAAATGTTGAAAAGGCTTAAAAATAATGATATGTTTATAGAAAAACTCCAACATCAACTATTAGAGATGTATAAACCTACTACCAAAATCATATATGTGGGCATCCGTACACTTAGGGTAATATTCACACGATGCAAGGAGGAGTTTATAGAAGTTCGCGTTATTGCAACAAAATAGTTTAAAATGGATGACTTTTATAATTTGGTAATCGAAGTGTAAAATATATTTGGGAAGATATAAGGGCTTCTACAAGTTTATAAAAAACGTCAAAAAAAATTATGGTCTTCTAAATGTTTTAGAGAATTCAATGATAAGCTTAAAAAACTTAACAACCAAATTCAAAAAAATTCAACCATAAATAATAAAAAAAATTCATTTGCACCAAGAATTGAGTACGCTTAGGGTAATATTCACATGATGCAAGGAGGAGTTTATAGAAGTTTAGAGGTCGCCTTATTGCAACAAAATATTTTAAAATGGATGACTTTTATAATTTGGTGATCCAAGTGTAAAATATATCTGGGAAGATATAAGGGCTTCTGCAAGTTTATTAAAACGTCAAAAAAATTAATGGTCTTCTAAATGTTTTAGAGAATTCAATGATAAGCTTAAAAAACTTGACAACCAAATTAAAAAAAATCAACCATAAATAATAAAAAATTCTAAATGTTTTAAATTTTCAGTAATTTGGCTGTGTGCATCTTCGGTGTCTTGAGTTGCTCCTGATATTGAGTTGGTGCAGAGATTGTGTGTATTCGATATCTTTTCTTTACTATTAAAGTTACAGTGGCGGTGAGGCGGTGTCACACGTCTACAAAATTACGGGACAAATGACACTCCACTTCTTTCTCCTCGTATACACACGAGAACTAACTAACATGCATGCATGCGCTAATAAACAATATACACTCCACTTCTCTCTCCTCGTATACACACGGAACTAACTAACACACCGCATGCATACACTAACAAACAATATCCACCTTAACTAACCCAATTATCCATCCAGTTTTTAATACTACTATTAAGAGATTATCCACGAAAATTAAGCAAGTATCCATCGCCAACGTGACTTTGACCGATCGATTGTGATCGTTTGGTGTGGGCCGGCCCAGTAAATATCCATTGAAGCGCACACGAGTATAATATGGTGAACGCACGATATAAAGCACCCGGTAAAATACCAAAAGCAATCGACTATAGCTGGAAAAAAAACGATGCGTCAGTCCATCCTCTACCTTCAGTGGCTAGAGGAGGCTAGAAAAAAGAACAGCTCCTTGAGTCCATCCTCTACCTTCAGCGGCTAGAGGACAGGGCGGGAGCGCCACTGCGTTCTAGCTAACCAGGTCTGGGTCACGCAAGTTGTGGTATTCCATCTCCTATCCGATTCACGCTCCACCGCTTGCTCCCTATCTTCACCCGTTAGCTGCCAGGGAGAAGAAAAGAACAACACGTCACTCACACGTATCCAGCCGACTCATGTGCTTTACTTGCCTACGTGTTCCAACCTATCTAGGTGATGAAGTGAGTACGACGCTAGCAGCTGGTTACCGTATACCTGCATGAGTGAGAGCTAAACCATGGCAATATACGAGAAGCTTATTTATATGCCGGCCGGTCGTGGGCCGGTTTCCCGTTCGTTGGTCGTCGACCACGCCGCAACCTCGCCAACCCCATCCATGTCGCCATGCCACGCGTAGTCCAAGTGGTGTAAATTTGTTGTTGTCCAAGAGTCGAAACCACCTCTCGCCTCGCTATGGCATCACCCACTCCAAGTCGAGTAGTTACCCGATAGGACCCCATAGGGAGCGGAAGATATCCCCCACCCTATGTCCGTGGGTATCAAGGCGGGTCTCGCCGCATCATCGGTCGGAGTTCCCGCCGGGGTCATTGTTCGTCTCGAGCCCTTCGGCGACATCGTGATTTTACGACCGTCTCGTAGTGCTCCTCGCCACCTCTTGGAAGTAAGGCGTTGCCCTTCAGACCATAAAGGGATACCCGGGACAACACTAACCATCCCCGGCACTACCAACGACACCACCAAACAATCCCGACACTCGATATAAGCTTATCAGTCAGCTTCTACTTCGACACCAGCATCGATTGTCATCAAGCACCAACCGACTACTTTAAACACACCTCGACAAGCACCTGATTATGTCACACCGCTCGCAACTTTTTAGGAGTGTGACACGACCACAACAACCTAGACATACGACAAAACCTATTAATGAAAATGTCATTTATTCCGTAGCAAAGCACGGGCATTGTGCTAGTTGATATTAATGTATTTCCATTTATAAAAAAAATTGCACCAAGAAAATGGCAACTACTCCTTCTCTTGCACCATTGTGAATTTCGAGTGAGTCAATGCCGTGTTACCCCTAGACATATGTATGGAAAGGGATGGAGTCGCACAACTAGCAGGGTGGGAATAAAATATATAGAGATATGAATGTGATTATTGCTTGTGAGAGGGTGTGTGTTTTGGTTCGCAAACGGAACACACACGATACACTGGAATCTATGGAGTGAACCACCATGGATAGTGACAAAGCCAACATTAGTCACGCCTTATTATTATGGTGAATGTACAAATAACAGACATACCTACAATACATGTGAGTGTTAAAACCTGTTAGCCTAGTATTTCCATTAGTTTGGACTTTTAGAATATATGGCTAGTGCATCTGTTTAATATGGTATCAGAGCCAAGAGATGTCAAATTCAAGACCCGACCAACGCACTATTAAATCTAAAATAGTTGCGGCGTTTCATCGATCCCACGTCTGAGGATCTTCATGTACGTCACAACCTAGACGTGAGTGTGAATGTTAAAACCTGTTAGCCTAATCTTTTCATCAGTTCAGACTTTTGGAATATATGGCTAGTGAATCTGTTTAATAGTGAGAGGTTGATTCATTGTCATCTCTCCCAAATAATTAACAGATGAAGAAGCTATGATGAGTCCGGGGAGATTGAAATGGTGGACTTTTGGCCCAATAATGCCATATAGTAACGTTGAATTTTCATGAAGAAATAACCAAGCTATGTTCTGTAAAATTTCATCTTAATTAGACGAATGGACAAAAATATTTTCTATTTAACTTTATTGTATTATGAGAAACATGCAAATGGACAGAGTCTCAGCCAATTGATTATTGCTATAAAAGATATTAATAGTTGACAACACAAATTATCATGATCAAGAAGTTATTTATATGAACTATAGAACTTATTTTTCTTATCACACTATGTGAGTATCAATAAATTATGAATTGATTTTATTTGTACCTTTCTATAGATTAATGATGAATTTACGAGGGCCACCCTGCTAGTTCAAGTAAAGACTGGTGGTTAGAACGGGCTGTCTCTGGACGTGCCGCTAAAGCTCCAATCATGCGACCAATATCCAAAAGGGAGACAATAAGACAAAGAATGTATAAAACCGTAAAATCAAGTTTTTTTTTCGGTTGTAGCTAAAAAGGCTTACATTTTTGAAACGGAGGGAGTACAACTATATTAAATTTTTCCTCCTGTTGCAATCGGAGGGAATTACTACTCACTCCGATCCTAAAATGAGTTGTAGCCAAAAAGGCTTACATTTTTAAAACGGATGGAGTACAGCTATATTGAATTTTTTGCTCCTGTTGCAATCGGACGTGAAAAATGAGTTAGCACCTTGTAAAATTGTATAGAGGCCACGACACTTAAATGAGATGGAGTAGTATTCTTATTACAACATAGTCGCGCAGGGTTAATACAAGGTGAATTTTACAGTACCCTGGTACCAAATAATTATATGGGACCTGGTCTACATATTTAGCACGTGGACCAACTTCAGCAATTGACACGTGGCTAGAAATCAGTTTAGATTTGAAAATAGATAACCGGATTTTGTTTTTCCTCTATTTTCTAGCCACGTGTCAATTGCTGGAGTTGGTCCACGGGTCTAAATTTGTAGACCAGGTCTCATATAATTATTTTCCCTCCATTGAAAGCATGGGAGTACCACGTAATTCATCCCGCAGCAACGTTCCTCCACAGATCGAGCAGAGCACACCACCTCCCTAATCTCCAGCTCGGCGCCGTATCACACGCATTCTGATTAAAAAATAGCCCTCCTTAGCGATATGCATTAGGGCGTCTCCAATGGTTATTTTTCAACCAGCCTATAAGGTGGGCTCCACCAGATGGGTTATAGCATATTGAAATTATCACAATGTTTTAAAAACTATTTGGATCATAAGATGGAGCCCACCTTGCAGTTTTCTATTCTTTGTTCCACGGAAGTGAAAGCTATGGTTGCATGCAAACCGTGTGAATCTTGTCAGGAAATAGTGACTAATATTGTTAAAATTTTCTTATGGCCGGATAGTACTGGTATGGCCGGTCTTTAAGCTTTTGAAGCTAAGGTTGTTTACGGCCAGGTCTTAAGACTACTCTATTCCTTATGGCCTAGGCTTATTCTCACATTGGAGATGCCCTTAGATCATTTGTCCGTGAAGTTCCACCCAGATCAATAAAAATGATTGGATTTGATTTTGTATTAGAATTATTATCTCCTCCGTGTGTGAATTAAATTGATTCCATGAGGTTCTAGTTCCTTAGTTCCTTGTACTGTAACATGGTTCGGTTATTGTTGGGCATCTGCAACGGATTAAGGTAGCACCTGTGATGGATTAGGTCTGTCAAATAAGATGTGTCGACGGATTTGTAGATCGCGGCCATGGGCTAGCACGCACGTCCTGGCTCCTCGCTGGGATGAACGTAGAGGGGCCGCTTTACCACGCCAGGAGGCTCGTCCCGGCTCCTCCACAATAATGGTGGTCGTGGGTTCATGGCCGTGTCCCAGCTCCGGCCGCCGAGAGCAATACAGAAGAAAATACCAAAATATCCGCTGTAGAAATAATAACTGGTTTATTGGTTACGGATTTGCCCCTTGAATCAAAGTACTCCATGACGTTTCGAGTTAGTACTCCATAGGATTAGTGGCGGAGTACCAGCACATTACGATCACCGGATCAGGCAGGATGGACGTCCCGTATCAACCACTCAAAATAACAACTCTAAACATCTATTCTTATAGCGTTGAGCCACCCATCTCGACACCCATCCCGACACGAATGAGTACTGTTTACATTGAATTTTTTTCACACTCTGAACTGCATTTCTCCAAGTCCCTCAAGAACTCCTCAAACGCCTCGTCAGACAACCCTCCTTCCTTCAGGGCGTCCGCCGCCATCTTCTTGGCCGCAGGGAGCCTCTCTCTGAGCTTGTTCCCTTCCTCTGACGCCATCACCAGCCTCACCTTCGCCTCCACCTCCTCCGCCTCCACAATGTCCTTCTCGTAGCCCTCAACCGCCACCCCGATTTCCATCTCCTCCACCACGTGCACCTTGTTCATCCTCTGCTCCGCGTACATCGGCCAGCAGATCATGGGCACGCCAGACACGATCCCCTCGAGCACCGAGTTCCACCCACAGTGCGTCACGAACGCGCCGACGGCTCTGTGTTGCAACACCTCGGCCTGTGGCGCCCAATTCTTCACGACGAAGCCCCTGTCAGCCGTCTTCTCTAAGAAACCCTCTGGGAGGGACGATTCCGAGTCCTGCTCGACGGATTCGTCCGTCTGATGCGGTGGGTCGCGCACAACCCACAAGAACTTGTGGCCTGATTTCTGTAACCCGAGAGCGAGCTCTCTTAGCTGCGCGGCCGACAAGGTGCCCAAGCTGCCGAAGCAGAGGAATACCACGCTCCGGCCCGGCTGCGCGTCAAGCCACTCGAGGCACGCGTGTCTCTCGCCGGCGCTCCCTGCCGTTAGTCCAGGAAGGACCAGCGGGCCGATGCAGTAGACTGGCGGCGTGGAGCGGCCTGGTGTGCAGAGGCCCCGCCTGAGTGCTTGGAGAGACCTCGCCTCCAACCAATCGAAACTGTTGGTGAGAAAGCCTCTCGCTTCCGGCATCCGCGTGTACTGGCGCAACCGTTCCTTGGCGATGTCGCTTTCCCGGTCCAACATAGTTGTCGACATGTCCAGCGCACGGATCGGCGGCACGCCGGGGAAGTTGAGCAAGGTGTCGCCCATGTCCTTAAACGACGAAGGGGCGGTGGGATAGTAGTACGGGAGGTGGAGCATGACGGCGAGGTCGCCGACCGCGGACGCGAAGAAGAAGTAGGCAGGGATTGCGAGCTCGGCGGCGACGTCGAGCGCGTCAACGCAGAACATGTCTACCACGAGGGCATTGACGGCGGGGAGCGTGCGGAGGAATTCCCGTAGCGCGGTGTTGGCGGCGCGTAGCACGCCGATGGTGCGCAGGACCGAGTGGGAGTAATGCTCCTTGCCGCAGGACTGCACGGGGAGGAGGTGCAACGTGATAGCCGGGTTGGCGGTGGCGAGGCGGGCCATTGCGTCTGCCGACACGGCGTCCTTGTCCGGCGGGTTCACGACGGCGATGACGACGGCCCAGCCGCGGCGGAGGAAGAGCTTGGCCAGCTCAACCATGGGGTTTAGGTGGCCTACGCCCAGCGAGGGATAGAGCACCACCGTCTTCTGCGCCATAGTAACGGCCATGCTCATTAACGTAGGTGGAGGCTAATGAAATGTGGAACAGAAGAGATAGACGAGATTATGACTGCAAATGCATTCTGGCCACCTCCAAGACACGGATATAAAGCATGTGGAAGCTCTCCTGTTCGATCCAGAAGAGAATGAGCAGGCAGCCATGCGTGGCACAGTCTTCGGCACGTCATGTTGAATAGCTTCCTTAGTTTGCTCCGAGCTTGACACGTACGGGAGAATAAGAAGGTTCCAATTTGGCAATTCGTGTAAGATCTATGAAGCATTGGCAAATGGCAAGTTGGCATTGCCAACCACTTGCGTCCATGCATTTCTATCATCCCCGCAGATTTATTCAGGCTTCTCGGTGGTGTAAACGCTAACCTCTTGTATCTATAAATAGATTTTTTTAAGAAAAAATGGGAGTGATGCGCTACTTCTGCACCGAAACGAGTATCTAGAAATAGATATTAATGGGGAAACTTAGTTGGGAAGTGTAATTTCTTGTTTGTACGAGATTGGAATCAAAGCAACGAGCTATGATGCGATTAGAGCATCTTTAGCAGAGAAGCCCGTAAAAGTCAAACCCGTATAACTCCGACGGCTGTACAGGTTGGGTCCGGTTTCGAGGCCCTGGCAGCATCCGTAAACGCGGCCCAGCATGAGAATGCGATTCGGGGGCACGAGAATCTCCCCTCCAGCCGCTAAATGTACGGGCTCCCGAATCGTTCTCACGTCACGCCCCTTTCGAACCCAAGCCGCCTCCGCCGCAATCCCTCACCGACTACATAGCTCCGGCGAGCGATTGAGTAGGCCCCGCCGCCTCCCCCCTCCCCCCCGCCGCTCTCTTTCTGCGATGGAGCCCTAGAAAACCCGTTCGCTACAGCTAACGGCTGGAACGCGGCCTCTCCCCTACCCTCCCCACAACACCGTCGTCGATCGAGGTCGTGCCTCACATCGAACAGCACGGCCTCGTCCACGGAGGCCTGGCCAGCAACGGCGTGGCCCCTTCGCCGCTCTGGGAGGGCCTGGACCCGGTTGCGGGGGACTACGACGGTGCTGCGGGTCCTCATGGAGGACAGCTCCGGCGACGAGGCTCCAGAAGAGGAGGGGCCCATGGAGACCGAGGAGGACCTCCTCCAGTTCGGGATCCAGAGGAGCCTCCGCTTGAGACCGAGGAGGGCCTCCTCCAGTTCGGGATCCAGAGGAGCCTCCGCCACGAGCGGAGGCAGGCGACTCGGCGCTGCTGCTACCAGCGCCACGTTGACGACTTCAACAAGCGCCAGCTGCAGCCCGCCCTCCGTGCGGACGAGGAGCTGAAGGAGAAGAAGCGGGAGTGGGACGCCATTGCGGCGTCCCAGTTCGTGCAGCAGGCCTCCTCCTCCAGCTGCGAGTCCTCTCTCTCAACGACGACTCCAGCTCCGACTGAAGGCGGCGCGGCGGAGGGAGAAGAACAAGCCCCGACGAATAAGATGACGCC
This sequence comes from Alopecurus myosuroides, assembly GCA_028641055.1. Lineage (NCBI taxonomy): Eukaryota > Viridiplantae > Streptophyta > Magnoliopsida > Poales > Poaceae > Alopecurus > Alopecurus myosuroides. The sequence continues at coordinate 206,279,820 of CM054058.1, read as the reverse complement.
GGGCATTTTGGCCCTAGTAGGGTAGGGTGCAGCGATGAACTCTAGTTCACCGCCACTTATTGATTATGTTTAATTAAACTCGTTTGTGTTCGAGTTCTGAGAGGAATTGGACGTGTTCGTCCGTGTTTATTCCCGCGAAAACTTTAATTTAGCATTCTCCAGTTTTTGTTTACGGGCTCTACTACGCTCCACTCCATCACGAACTGAAAAAATACAGAAAACGTGAACTGAAAACCGCGTTTTCAGTTCGGCGTTTAAGGGCACCGCTAGAGTTGCTCTTAGGGCATCTCCAATGCCCCTAAACCGAACACAAAATGTATTCGTTTCGCTCCGTTTGGGGTGGTCCTTAAACACGAAATGGACGGACAATGATTTGGGAGGGGTGGGATTTTGAACATAATGGGGCACCCTAAATCGGCAAAAAAAAGGCACAAACACAAATTTAAACTTAATTTACATATAGATATTGGGACCAAATTCATCACAAAAACTAAAAAGGAAAACAATATGAACCCTATGCTACTAGCAACTTGGGGTGTTATTGTCGCCGTTGTTGGCTCCTCCACTGGCCTTGCCGTGCGCGCAAGCGTGGTGATCACACACACCCTGTGGCGTCCACATAGGAGGCATCAGTGGTGAGCCTGTGGCCACGCAGTAGCAAGGGACCAAGGTTGCGCTGCCTCATGGTCTTTCCACAGTAACCACGGGGTATGGGCTCGTGGGCAAGGGGAGGAGGCATGCAGCGAGTCTTTATGGCCAATGTGCGGAGGTCGGGGCCAAATCTTGCCATATTCCAAGCTCTATGAGCTCAGATGGCATCGATGCGCGCGCGGAGGGCGGCGTTGTCATCCTCCTCCTCCTCGGGCGCGGTCGGAGCAAGCACGGGCATGGACGACATGTCGTGGTTATCGTCGTCCACATCCATGTGGTCGAAGACGCAGAATTCATCGTCGTCCTTGTCCACCTCATCGTCGCCCTCCTTCTCTAGCTTCGGGTAGCGCACAACCGCGAAGAAGGCATGGAGACACTCTTTATGCTCCATATCGAACAAGCGATCCCACAGACCGATGTCATAGGCGTAGGCGGGGTCATCCCGCAGGTCCTGCGGAAAGAAGGTGTGGCGGCGGGCCGACCCTTCTGCAATCACGATGGCACCGGGATGCGGTGGAAGTTGAGTTACTACCTGCAGGGGTGGTGCACGTCCGCCCACGGGAGTGGCTCCTCCTCGCTCCAAAATAGGCGGGCCACCTCCACGGAGACGTCCACTCGCTTCCTACGAGGTCGACGTACGAAAGAGGAGGAGCAGGCCTCATGGTCGTTGCGGCCGAAACGCTTGAGCCAAAACATTGCCGGTGATGTGAGTAGGGAGGGCTAGCTAGCTAGGGTTTCCCTTGTGTGCTAGGGTTTAAGTGGAGTGTTTAGTGGGGACTGGAGATGTGTACGCGAAAGAGAGTCGGTCCCCATTAGGGCATCTCCATTAGTCGTAAGATAAATGTTGGTAGATTTTTCCACATAGGATTTGTGATGATGTGACATAAAATAAATAAGGTGAGAGAGTGAGGTTGTATGTTCATGAACCAACAACCCTTGCACAAGCTCCAAGATAGAACAAGATAGAGGTATTACACATTCTCTCACCTCCTATTGGACAAACCGCATACAACCTATTGGACTGGTTGTAAGATGCGTTGTTGGTTGATGACATGTCCAATTTTACCAACAAGCTAACCAATAAACTGCTAAAAATGTCCTTAAAAAGGACTGGGTGAGGGAGGCGAGGAGGAAATGGGTCATCGCCAAGTGTACCCCTACTGAGCACGAACGGACAGACACCATGTTCGTGGCCACTGTAAACCCTGACCAATGTGGTCAAGGAATGAGCTGAAACGGGCCTGTCCGCCTCCAAATGTGAACGGACACACACCATGTTCGTGGCCACTTCAAACCTTGACCAATGTGGTCAACGAATGAGCTAAAACGGACGTGTTCGCTTCCAAATGTCCCTTTGGGGAGGCATGTTGGAACGTGCCCAGCGTCTTCCTGGACACAAACGACTAGTCCATGTCCGTTTGGTGTGCATGTTGGAGGGGGATGTCCTTCTTATTACTTTGACAAATTGATCGGACATATATTGTACTAATGTGTGATGAAAAACATACCCATTTACTTTGTTATAGCTATTCAAGTCACACAAATTTAAATTGCTACTCACACTTTTTTGACACAAAATTCTTATATATATTCTCGTGTTTTTGTTATATTTTTCTAAAAGATCATATACACACACAAAAAAAAAGCTTTACACAGGAATCTTTACACAGGAAATCCAAAGTGAGAAAGCAAAAAAACAACATGATTACGAAGCCGAGCAAGCGCGTATACACAAATAAAACCTTGTATATGCTCCTCATGATGATACATGGAATATTTAAATCCAAAGTGATAAAGCGAATAAATAACAAGACTATGAAGCCGAGCAAGCACTCCAGGAAGTCTGAACCACTCCGAAAGTCTGAACTCCACGCTATGCCCCATGGAACTTGAGCTCCACGACAACAAGCCAAGAGGATACCGACGCAAAGTGTCGACACCGCCGTTTCCAATAGGACATGAGGTTTCACCCAGAACCATGGCACAGGAAAGAGCACATCGAAGATGTCCTCAAGAGGAGAGAAACGCCCGCAGGCGTCGCCATCGTTAGTGTCAAAGCACGAATATTTTTCTCGGTAACTCCCGTGTGACATGAAGAGGGCCGATGGGCGCACACGACAAGAGCAGACATCCAACTCCAGATCTGGGCACCGCCAGAAGACCACACCCGAGCCACCCACTGCTGCAAGCCATGCCGCCCCCGCCAAGTTGAGCACATGCAGGAGGGAAGGAGAGGCCTCACCTCCGCCCCTGCCGTAGATAAGTTCTGAATAATTTTATATCCTCACAATTAGGCCTAGTTGTAAGAATGCCGCTAAGCTTCCCTCTTCAAGGATCGCACGTGTAATCCCTCTTATGATATACACGTGTATGCTCATGTTAACCCGTCAGCGCTCCGTTGCCCAGGACTCGGCACTAACAAAGAGAGACAACCTTTCGATGTTGCTAATTGGTAACTCTAATCAACTGTGATTAGAGTTATATGATTCTCGAAAATTCTCAATACATGAGAGAGAATAGTAATTATACCTAGGTCTCATCAGGAGAGGACACCTAAAAAACCAATTAGAAGAAGCTCTAATTAGAAGGTCTAATTAGACTCTCTAATTTTATTGGAGAGAGAGAGCCTTGAGAGACAACTGTTCTCAATTTTGTGTTTTGCCTCAAGTCTTGGCGTCCTTCTATATTTGTAGGGGAGGGGGAGTTTCTTTTGTGGGAATACCTAGTAGGAGGAGGGTGCTAGCCGCACCATGACATGGTCGCACCCCTCCTCTCCTACCCCAACTCGGATTGGGCTCCACTAGGAGTCCAACTCCACGTATTCCCTCATTTTCCTTTTTCTTTCGGTTTTTCATTTTTTCCCTTTAAACCAAAATAGGAAATTATATGAAAGGTTCTATGTGCCATGATTGGTGGCCTTGGGTCTTACCTTTCAGCCCCCGCCAAGTGGTCTGGCTATGGGGGCAATTCCGCCCCCTCCGGTACTTCCCCTCCCCCTTCTCGGTTTTTGCCTGGAACTCTTGCAGAACCTTATGAACCCAATATATCATATCTATTGATGTTAGAAACATATTTCTAACATCCCGGGATATTTCATGTCCTTCGTTATCTCCCATGTAAATTCTGTCTTACACCGACATCATTTCTCCCTCATAGTAACTTCCCCCAAACCTCTCTGATTGACACCAGACTTGTTTCTGTGACATCGTATCGACATCTAACATTCATAAAATCAATAGAATTTTTTTATTCTCTCCATTAGAGATTAGCATGGCCTAAGTGTGTGACCCGTAAAGGCTCGATAACACAGAGACATGCTCGCGAACTTACCGAACAATAACCAACAGCGGGACCCGGATGACCATGATGGCTCATGTGTGTTCACGAAGATCAAGGGAACCTTGCAAGTTAATCATTGCACTTATTCTCTTAAATTCATGATACCAACGATATCATGAGGTGAGACTATATTATCTAGTTTGATTAATTTTTTTGATCATAACACATGTAAAACATGATACTGATATCGTCCTATTTTCTCATCCATATCCCAGATGTCCTTGTGATAAATCACACTATGTCTGGCTAGACGATTGGTTGACATCGGTGATACTGAAAGCGCCCAAATCATGTATCTCACTATCGTTTAGAGGAGTTAAGTACTAGTCTTGAACGATCTCAAATCCATTACACTTTCTAGATTATACCCATATGTGAATGTCATGATCCCCAATTACGGCTAGACGGTTGATGACATACTAAAGTACAAATTTCGATCGTGTGGTCACCAGATATTCTCATAGTATAGGAATTATTGTCAATGGAAACTTAATATGTACTTTTATAAATAAATTACAATTGTTTAGTTTCTTTTAGCAAAACCATATACTAGGATCGGTTCAGTACTATTGTTACCCTAACAATTAAATTGTATGTTTTGCTAGACTTTAACTAAGTCGATGATCGGGAAAACATGATGATCTCATAAACCATAAGCTAATCTTTGAGACAAGATTAGAAACTCTTCTTTGTTTATGTATTCACACCACACAAAGATTTTCCTTTGAAAACTCACTTATCAAGTGCTATAGCGGTTGTAGCATAATGACATAAACTTAATTCTGAACTTGGAGATAGAATAATGACTGAATATTATTGACTCCAGGGTATATCTCCAACATTGAATTCATTCTAGGTATTTAGGTGGTTAATACATTCAATGGAAAAACATTAATGTTGAATGTCAACCTTGAATAGCGTGTTTTATTTACAAGGACATGGGTAGAGATTAATGTGCACTATCATGTTACAACACAACTTGTTTTCCCGTTTTGTAAGACATGGGTTCTGTGATAAGATAGTCATTGTGGTGTAACTTCAATTTGACACAATTCCTATGTATGTACAAGCAACAAATATCACATTCAGTGACAATCTCTTTCTAAAAGGGTTTGCTAGTTTTCTCAATTATAATAGAAGTCAATCTAATCACTCTCGGGTTCTTCAAATTTTAACAGTTTCTTCCTCAACTAAAGTTGTTTGCTGGTTTTTACATTATTCTTAGGATCTTGATTTTCTCGAAGTTATTGGGTTATGTACCATAATGCAAAAGTATTGTATGTATACTTTTCCCAACCAATGTTAAATACAACAAAAGATTTTATTTTGTCAATCCTGCCTCAACACTGGGAGTATCTAGAGCTACAAGTTCAGTTTCTATGGTTGACCTCATCAAAATGGTAAGTTTACACGATTCTCTAGAAACCTCTACACCAGCCAAATTTGGGAAAAAAAAATAAACTTGTTGCTTTGGTCTCATCTACATTAGTGATCCAAGTGGCACCACTATATTTTTTTAACACATGAGATAATCTCGTGCAGTGAATTCAAATGATGTTGTATCTTTCAAATAGTGTAGAATCCTTTTAAGTGGTACCCAATGAAGATATCCCGGATAGACCTAGAACAACCTAATTTTCTCGCAACAGAAGATATGTCTTTTATTGTAACACCCTCTAGCTACATGATATCTAAACACATTTTTTCTCATTGGTTCTTTCTTAACTCAAATGGTAGCAATGGTGTTGGAGAAATTTTGTGGTTCTCAAATCCAAACTGGGTTAGAAACTTTCCGACACAACGAAATTGAGTAAAAGTAATCTCATTTTAAATATTTATCATTTTATATCTATAATTACATCTAGCCTCCTAATAATTTCATATCAAGAAAATCAATATAAGAAAGATTTGACATCGTCAATTTCGATAGGGTTGATTCGGAAAATAAGTGTGTCACCAACATATGAAAAAATGATCACTCCTGGATGCCTACCATAGAGGTATTGAACACATTTGTCTACTTTGTCTATCAAGATACCAACAAAAGTTAATTCGGAGAAAAATTTATCGTCCGCTGCTTAGGTGCTTGTTTGAGGCAAGGTAAAGTTTTCAATAATCTACGAGCTTTATTTTCTTTTAATATATCACTAAGCCATCAAGTTATTCAAATATAGTACAAATTCATGCTACTCCCGGGTGTAGCTACACCCACATGTGTTTAGTATGATGTATGTAGTATCTATCATATCAGAGAGTATGTACGTGTAGTATGCATCATATATTACTATTTCAGCAGTATATATACTACTTTTTATGTAGTATATGTAATTTTTCTACGTAGTCCTTTTATACGTACATATATAACGGTATTTTGAATATATAGTGCAAACTATATGCTCAACTTTATAATTTTCATGTAACTTTTTTGGAGTATCTTAGATATAGTATATGAACATACTCAGACCGAAAAAGTATGACACATGCCTCCGTACGGCAGTATATGAGACGTCGGTGTAGCTACACCCGGGAGTAAAAATTATATATATATATATATATATATATATATATATATATATAGGTAAATTAACATATGCTCCATACCACTCTTTTTTCCTATTCCATTCAATTCCTTCAATAGGTGTCAGAATGCATTTGAACTTTATTACTCGAAAGTTGTTCCCGCAAGAGGCGATAGCAGAGTAGCTGGATTTCACACTCAAAGAGTTGAGGCCTATTCTTTGATGCAGGATAGAATACCAAAGTGTGTACCAGTTTGAGAATAAGCATGCATTGTCTTTTTCAAACCGAAGGGGAGCGCCCCAGCAAGATAAGATTGAATTCATCTCGGAGCTTTGGAATAAGAAAATGGACCAAGCACCCACCAACTTAATTGTGAGACGAGCAGCTAAAGCAGTTACTAGACCCATTATAGAGATCGGAGGAAGAGAGTTCACTTTCGTTCAAAGGTGGTCCTTGAAATCACTCTGGTTAGAATGAATCCCGACAAACAACATAAGATGGCTGTCAATACTCCTTTTTTTCTTACTTTGGAGACCCCGATCGGTCGGAGATGATGTAAAGACATAAAGTCCACCTAAACTACAATTTCAACAGCGAGCGATATAGGTACCGTTGTATTTTATCTAAGCACTCTTGTCGAAGGAAGAAGTAGTCGAAGAATAGGTTCCACCAGGCTATAATACACGGTTTGAGCCAGACTTTTGGTACCATTTCGAAGGTGATTACTTACGCATTTCAGGAAAGCAATGAAGAAAAGGGCATATATATCCTTGGCCCTGCCGTACGACGAAATCTGTTCTTTAGAAATCAAGTGAACCATTCGTTTCGCCACAAGGGAGGTGCTAGTTATGACTTAGAGAAATAGTGATTCATGCTCAATTAGCTAGGGCTTATAGTTGAATGTATAGAAACAATATTGTGCCTCTAACTCACGCCCCTTAGGCTCGAAAGTACTAATGCACTTATTACGGTGAGGCAACAAACCACCATTATTGAAAACCCTTCTATCTAGACTCCCGCCGTGCTTCTAGACTCCTCCCATGCTTCTCGCGAGCAGTGGTTAGTGAGGTACTACAAACCATATTTTTAGCATTGCCTGAAATAAAGTAGTATATTAGCGAGTATCGCGGGTGACCTAGCCGGGTGGGTACGATTAATCTCACAACCATGCTGAATTTGAAAGCATTTCAATCTATCGAAAATAAAGTCAACCGTGGTTGGTATTAACTGGTGGTTTACCTGACTTGTTGTTCAAAACCTTGAGCGAATCAAACCTCTAATGCCTTTTCATACCTTCTTGGACCTGGCGCCCTCAAGTCGTCCGTCAAGCTAAAATGGGTGTTTGGTGGTGTTTGCACTAGGCTACCCTTCGCGTCAACGAGAAGAATTTCATCGATCAGAAAGTGAGACTATAGATACCGGTTTTGTTTCAAAAGAAAGGAATGGCAGTTGCCATCCGCATCCATCGCGCAATCCAGAATAAGAAAAAAAGAAAGTAAAATAAAATGCAAGGGTAGGGTCAGGCTACTCATCTCTTCTCGATAGCATTACTCCCTTATACAGTTGTAATAAATCTTGTACAAAGTCAGCAGGCTGATCCTGCTTTGACTGTTGAGGTTCTACGGAAGTATGGTGACCATCTATATGGAAAACAGGAATATGATGATGCCATGTCCCAATATATCCACACCATTGGTCATCTTGAACCTTCATATGTTATACAGAAGTTCCTTGAGGCAAATCAAGTAGGTCTTACTGTCAAAGAATATGGGATAATTTGAGGAACACGAGACATAAGCCTTTGGATGAAACCAATGAATCTTTCGATCCGAAAGACTAAGGGGCTAGGCGCTCACCTACTATCTACACATTTCCTCTTTGGCGTTGGCTCCACAAGTTTTGCCTGCGAGTCACTTTACTTATCTCAAATCTTTGGCAGGAAGGGGCCAAGCCAAATAGTGCTCTTTAGAAGCGTAATCCGTGCTTGAAACTCCTTCGCTAGGATCCAAAAACCTATGCTTCCGCTCTTCCTCACCAGGCAATGCTTACTCTTCTCGATCAAGATTTTGGAGACTTTGAAGCTCAAGGACACGGCATCGCTTGAAACAAATGCTTTGTTTTGGCACCTTCGTCTTCCTTTCTAACATTAGTAAATTCGAGCTAATGGGAACAGTTTAGAATTACCTAGAGGGTGGAGAAGTCACATCATCTGAGGTTTGTTGTGGGTTCAATAAAAAAAGAGAAAAAGCCCAAAAAGAAAAAAAAAAGTGGACAAAAGAGACATAATAGAGAGAGAGGGGGCAGCACTACTATCATTTATTCCACACTTGTGCTTGGTTAGCATCAATACTTCAGTTTTGAGAGAGTTTTCATTTTATGACTTGCATAACTATGTGGGAACTTACATTATAGAACTTGGCTTGTATATTCTAATGATGAGCCTCCTCAAAAGTACTCTAGGTGTTCGTGAGCAAGCAAGCTGGATGCACCCCCACTAGTTCCAGTTGAGAGCTTTCATACACTTATAGATCTATGTTTATCCGTTGTGTGGCAATCACTACTCCTTGCATAACTTTGATTATAAGACTTCATCTTGTCTAATGATCACTTTCAGCTGTGTGAGACTTTCTTCCATTGACCTTCCAAACCCTCCATAATGTTCTTTTAGCCATAACATCCTGGTGCCAGGAACCAATACAGAACGCTTTCTTGTTTTGAGTGACCAAATAGCTTGATGATTTTTTCATGTGCATATTGTTGTCGCTTGACTTGATCCTAACAGGAGTTGTTGTGAGAGTTGGATGCTTAGGATGATTATATTGTTATTCTTGAAGCTTAAATAATCTTTAATATACTTTGCACAGTGGATTGTTTTTAGTATTGATCGTTAATTTTTTTACTTTGTTCTTCTTAATGGTTTATACATTACTCTATATCAACTATAAACCACAACCTTTAATCATTTTATCTTAGTTTACACGCTTTACTTTATGATGATCAAGTTTATGTTGGTAGCATGTCACCTCGGAAATTATTTGTTTTTATCGTTTACATACTTGAGGACGAGTAGGAACTAAGCTTGGGGATGCTTGATATGTCTCAAACGTATCCATAATATCTGATGTTCCATGTTGTTTTCTTGCCATATTCTACGTGTTTCTTATACACTTTATGTCATTTTTATGGATTTTCTGGGACTAACCTATTGACAAGATGCCACAGAGCCAGATCATGTTTTCTGTTGTTTTTAGTTTCAGAAAAGTTATTCTGGAAATATTCTCGGAATTGGACAAAACAAAACCCAGAAGTCTTAGAAAGTCATCATGTACATGGAGTCCGGAGGAGACCCGGAGGGGGGCCTCAGGGGCCAACACCATGAGACGGCGCCCCCCCTCTAGCCGCGCCCGGGGTTGGTGTGGGCCCCTGTCTACCCACCGGCATTGCCCTCTCGCCTATTTATACGTCTCAGAGGGTTAACCCTAAAGAGACGAGCCTTTTCCACCAAAAACATCCGCAGCCGCCATCATCGTCAGCCTTAGTTCGGGAGGGTTCTGGAATCCTCCCCGGCACCCTACCGGGAGGGGGAATCATCACCGGAGGGCTCTTCATCACCATGCCTGCCTCCGGAGTAATGCGTGAGTTGTTCATCCCTGGACTACGGGTCCATAGCAGTAGCTAGATGGTTGTTCTCTCCTCTTTATACCTCATGTTTAGATCTTGTGAGCTGCCTAACATGATCAAGATCATCTTATTGTAATGCTACATGTTGTGTTTGCTAGGATTTGATGAATATTGAATTCTATGTCCAATGATTATCAATATATCATGTTCTTTTCATCTGTATGCTATTTATGATCTTGCATGCTCTCCGTTACTAGTAGATTCTCTGGCCAAATAGATGTGTGTAACTCCAAGAGGGAGTATTTATGCTCGATAGTGGGTTCATGCCTCCCTTTCACTCACGCTCGAGTGACATAAACATAACGGGTGGGGGATGTGTTGTTGCCATTAGGGAGAAAACAACAATGCTTTGTCTAAGGATGATTTTATTGTTTACATTACACACTTTGCTTAATGCAATTATATGTTCTTTGCAACTTAATACCCAAGGTTTTGCCCGGATGAAACTCTGAGGGTGGATTATTAGTCATAGATGCAGTTGGATAACGGTCTATGTATCTTGTTGTAATGCCCGCATGAATCACATAGTAATCATCATGTCATGCATATGCACTACGGTGCGGCCTTTATATCTGTCACTTGCCCTGCTGTAATTTGTTTATCCAGCATGTTATCTATATATTTTGGAGAGACACCTCTAGTGAACTATGGACCCCGATCCATTTCTTTATACCGATATACAACTACTGCAATCATTGTTCTTATTTCATTACTGCAAACAAATAATATTTTCCATACTATACGTCTAATCCTTTGTTTCATCAAAACCGATGAGATTGACAACCTCACTGCTTTGTTGGGGCAAAGTAATTTGATTTTGTTGTGTAGATTCCATGTTGCTGCTTAACCGGTAGTGCGCCCTGCCAACATCAGCTGCATCAACCTTTGGAAGTGATTTCTTTCTCCTACTGATCGATTCAACATTGGTTTCTTTGTGAGGGAAAACTTTCCGCTGCACTCTTCACACCCTACACTTTAGGTTTCCCCACGAGAACATCAGCCTCCATCACACCCATTTGGATATTGTGGCCTTCTGAAGATTTTCCCAAAAGGGTCTCTCCCATAATGGTGTATGGGGGATCTAGTCTCTCCCATAATGGTGTATGGGGGAGCAACTTGCAAGTCTTCATCAAGCGGAGCTTGTGCTTGAAAGCACGATCAATAAAGAGGATCCATCTTGAGAGAGTCAAGATCGTCATCATCTAACTCAAGTGGAATGCTCAAGGCAAAGGTATGATCTTGATATGTTTTCTATTTTACCGGTCTCATGCCTTTGGGAGACCGGGTTATAGAATCAATTGTCGTACTATCAAGAGGGGCTCTCAAGTGAGTAACTTGATCGCATCTTCATGGAGAGCTCAAACCTTTGCATACTTGGCACATAATTTTTCTTGGTTCTTATTTGGCCTTTGTCTCTATGGGTTTTGGTGCTTGTTGTGATCTTCATGACAAGCCAAGGTTTGTCGAAGACGAATTTTGTAAGAAAAACTTGTTGCATTTTCGGTGGTGAAATATCCGATTTGTCTTCGAGAAAGTTCCCACACCTTCAATGTGTGGTAATTTATTCATACTTTGAGGTATCAATATTTTTCAACAAAATTGGTTTCACCTCATTCGGACTTCGTTTGCAAAAGTTATAGGGTTTCTGCCTAAGGCGATACTACCGGACGGAGTGTGGTACTACCGGGTTTTTTAGTAAATGGTACTGGAACCACTGCCCCGGGAATCGACAGATTTTGGCACTACTGGGCAGGCTCGGTAGTACTGAGATCGCGGTACTACCGCTGCCGTGCAGTAGTACCAAGTTTTCCAAAATAAGGTTTTGGCATCGTCAAGATTTCATTGTGCAGAATTCGACACTACCAACCCCTGCGGTAGTACCGTCCGTGAAACCCATTCTGCATTGTTGTGTTATCCCGGTAAAGATTTGCAAGGGCGGTACTACCGGACGGCGTTCGGTACTACCAGGAATGTGTGAAAAATGGCCCCAACGGGTAGATTTTTGGCCACCTATTTAAGGGGCCTTTTCCCCAAAGGTTCCCTAACTTCTTAAGGACGTTTTCTCTCTCTCTTCCACCATTGTTGACCTTAAGGAAGCTTTCCCTCTCTCAATCCCTCCCTTGATTCTTGCATATCTTTGAGGGAAAAGTGAGAGGAGATCTAGATCTACATTTCCACCAATCCATCTCTCCTGTTTGTGAGGGGAACCTAGTGGATCTAGATCTTGGAGTTCTTGGTGTTTCTCCTCCTTTGTTCTTCTGCTCTTATTTCCCCATAAGAATTTGTTGATTTGTTGGAATTTGGGAGTGAAGGATTTGAGCACTTGTGCTCTTGCCATTTGTATTTTTTGCATCGATTTTCTCTCTCCACGAGGATTCATGGAAGTGAAAGTTTGTGGACTTGTTACTCTTGGGTCTTGGACCTTAGACGACTTGTGGTGTTCTTGGGAGCCTCCAATTGAGTTGTGGATGTGCGTCCCAAGGTTGTGGTGACATCGAGAGCCTCCAATTAAGTTGTGGATGCGTGCCTCGATCAAAGATTACCAATAGTGGAAGGTGAGCTAGGCCTTTGTGGCGAGATTCATCGGAGAATAGGGTGAGGCCTTTGTGGCGTTGAGCAGGCCTTTTATGGCGAGCTCACACCCTCCAACGATACATACTCCCCTCAAAAGGAGGAACTCGAGAATACATCATTGTCTTCGTGTGCCTCGGTTATTTCTATACCCGAGCTCTTTACTTATGCAATTTACATTGTGATAGCATTGGTGCTTGAAGTCATATATCTTGCTTTCACCTTGTTTCTTGTCTTGCTTAGCATAAGTTGTTGGTGCACATAGGTGAGCCTAGAATATTTAGATTGTGTGCTTGTTAATTTAAACACCTAGTTTATTTACGAATTTAGCAAGCCTTAACTGGAAATGTTTTAATCGCCTATTCACCCCCTCTAGGCGACACCGTTGTTGGTTCACTTAGTACAAGTCTAGAAAAACATAAGAGTTTATTGTTAGAGTAACAACAATACTGAACCGACCCAAGTATATGATCTTGTTAAAAGAGACTAAACAATTGTCATGTATTTAGAAAATTACATATGAAGTTATCATTGACTATAATTCCTATACTATAAGAATATATAGTGACAGCACAATCAAAAGTTATACTTTGGATGTCTTCAACCGTCCATCATAACAGGGGATCATATCGTTGACGTCTGGGTATAATCTAGAGCGTGTACAGGAACCGATACCATTCAAGATTGGTACTTAACTCCTCTAAACGATAGAGAGGTACATGCTATGGGCCCTCTCAGTATCACCGATGTCAACCAGTCGTCTGGCGATAAATAGTGTGATTTAACACTAGGACATCGGGGATATGGACGAGAAAAGAGGACGATACCGGAACGAGCTTTTATGTGTTATAATCAAATAGTTTGATCATACTAGATCACATAGTCTCACCTTGTGGTATCGTGAAGTTAAGGGAATAATTGCAATGAGTAACTTGTAAGGTTCTCTCGATCTTCATGAACACACAAGAAGAGGAAAGCTGTTGGTCAAGCAAGATTCATCCAAGAGCAAACTGAGAGGGCCGAGATGCTTACTAGCTTGGACACATTCCAAAGCTTGTCCAAGGAGGAATTCCCTGAGCTGTGAAAACATGATTTCTTTGGCATGGAGAGGACCTCCGATGATGGTGACTATTGGAGGCATGAGAAGAAGTTAATCCAAATGGAAATCCATGAGAAGTAGAGGCATCATGTGTGCTCTCAGCAGCTTCTTGACTTTGAGCACTTAGCAAGAAAGAAGCATTTCGATGGTGCAGTTTGGGTGGTCAAGAAGCTACGGATTGAGAAATTGATGACTACCTAGTACAAATATGACATTCCCATGGTTCAGCAATTCTTTGCCACTATGGTTTTTTATCACGATGACGAGCGTACAATGAAGTGGATGACTGGGTCTACTTTGGTGAAGTCCAACTTCACAGAGTTTGGTGCACTGCTTGAGTATGGGTTTGCTGGGGCTGAAGTGCCCGTTGGTAAGAGGATGCACCAGGTTGGCTCTCATTACAACAAGAGAAAGCTTTCCTGCCTCTATGGCACATGTGGTCTCACTGGGAAGAGAAAGGGGCTCAAGCCTCTCCACAACATTCTCATCGCATGTTCAGGGAGAGTATTGCCTCTCAAGCGGAAAACTTCGATGATATTCGTGGTGGCTTGGCTAACCTCATGTACCATGCCCACCAAACCTTTCTCGATGGACCAGATTATGAATGCAAATAAATTGATATCATGGACTTCATCCATTGCAAGATGTATAATGCCAGATTGGAGTGCAAGGCTCCTGTCTATGTGATGAAACTCATTATTATGAAGATGGAAGGATTGAATACACACAACTTCACCCCTCACAAGCCAAAGAAGCTATAGATCCTTTCACATGATGTTACTCCTAGTGGCTCTCAGGCTCCGTTTGCGTCTACCAATGACGAACATGATAGGGAAGCTACTCCAAGAGCTAGTAGCAAGAATGCTACCCCTTCCGGCGATCTTTTCCCTCCATCTCCACCAACCAAATAAAAGTTGAATAAACTCAATTGGTTCCAAAGGAACATGCTTTGCATGAGTATTACCATTCAGAAGGAGAACTATGATGGCTATGTTGAGCGCAAGCACATGCTTCAGAATCAAGGGGTTCTTCAAAAGAAGCCGAATGAGTTGAATAGCAAGGAGCAACCGCCTATGGATGATGGTGAGGAATATAGTGAGGGGTCTGGATTAACAATCCCTTATGAGAAGTGGAACTACAACACCATTGATTGGGGAGCTTTAAGTGAGGTCACGTCACAACCCTCTGCCTCCAATGTAGACACAGGAAAACAAGTTGCAAAGATGAGGATGCCGGCTCCGAGTATGAAGATGACAAGGAGGATGGGAGCGAGGAATCCGAGGGATTCATGGGCTGTGTAGCATCACTCTTTTCCCTTTTTGGCGTCTTGATGCCAAAGGGGGAGAAGTAGTTCTACTAGGAACTAGGGATTTGCATGGGTAGGACACAAGCTATTCATTTTTATTTTCATCTTATCGTACTTGTGTCCCTTTATCTTTGTATTTGAACAATTTTTTTATATTCAACTCATGTCATGTGTGCGGTAAGACATGTGATGCCCTGGATATCTAAGTTTGGTTAAGACTACTTGTTGAACTATATATCTTGCTTCTAGTCTTTGCCATAATATGCATCTTGTCTTATTATCTGTGCAAATATCTATGGTTAGATCTAAAACTTGAATTCTTACCCATAATGTTGATTTCTAAAATATAGGGGGATCGTTGATCCTAGGTGTAGAACTTTGTATTCAAAGAAAAAAATTGAAATAGTGCCTACATCTAGGGGTAGCCTTTCTATATTATTTGCCATGGTTGCGTTGTTCAAATCATATACATATTAAATGCAAATCGCTATGTTGTCATCAAACACAAAAGAAGGGAGATTGAAAGGTCATTTCTATCCCTAATTAGTTTTGTGTGTTTGCTAACAACATAAGTGTCTTCTTACCGTGTGCTAAGTATTTCTAGGTATATCAAAGATAATACAAGGGTAAGCACAATACGAAGACAATCCACTAAAAAGGATAAAAGATTGAAGAACGACGACCTTAGTTGTATATTATAGGGCCCATGGTATTTTGGGAGGTTTCTCAATGGATGCTCTCGGGAATCACTTGCCTACTAAAACATGCAGATACACATCCCAGCATCATCCTAGAAACATTGGTGAAGTTACAAGTTGACATTTATAGCGGCTGTGAGAGACAACACAAAGACTCTGGGGTCCCAAGAACGGAGACCCCTATGTGAAAACACCAGAGATTCCGGACTCTAGGTACCCGGATACTCCGGCCAAATATTCCTGGACTTGGGCAAGTTTCTGCGCGTTGGTGTAACGCTTTGGTGCCCTGTCCGAAGTATGGCCGGAGTATGACTGGAGGCTTGTGGAAGTCTCCGGCCAGGCCGGAGATTCCAGGCCACAGAGGGCCCGGAGACTCCATGCTAGGCCAGAGACTCCGGTCCTTTAGGCCGAGTCTCCGGGGTAAGTTTCCTGCTAGGGTTATTTTCTGGGAAACACCATAGAAAGCCTTATCCTATCTTAGGAAAGGCTACCACGAACAGAATACATACACCACCATTGTTGAAGAGCTCCAAACTCATAAATCTCTCTCTCTAGCCAATAAAACACTTTTCCCTTTGGGGATTTGAGAGATAAGACCTAGATGCACATTCCTAGCCAAGTGATTTGATTCCCCCCTTAATTCCATTGAGGAACTTGCTACTCTTTGGGTTTGTTGGAACCCTAGGTGGTTGTTGGTCCTTTGTGGCTTTGGTAGCCATGAAGACATTGCCGGGAGGCACCAATTGAGTTGTGGTATGTGCCCCGGAGTTGAAGCATCGATTTTGGTGGCTCGGTGGATTTGGTGAGGACCCTCCAAGTTGTGGAATGTGCCTCGTCCTTGTAGAGGTTCTAGTTGTCAACCTCAACGACAACATAGTGATTCGTCCCTATCCATGTTGGTGGTTGGACACGAAGGAGATACGGTGTGCCATTTCATGTCTATTTGGTGTTCCACTTTGGTGGCACCGCACCGCTCCAATGGAGACTACTTTCCATTGGGAAGTGAAACTTCGGGATAAATCTCAACATCATTGTGTTGGTTATCTCTCGACTTACCTTTACTTGTTGTTACTATCTTACTTGGTTTCATATCTAGTGCTAGAGATATATTGCTCATTATATAGGATTGTTCACCTAGTTTCATAATCTAGAGAACCTATATTTGAGCAATCTCTTATTAGAAAAAATAAGTAAAATTTGTAGTGCCTATTCAACCTGCTCTAGTCAATCTCTTCGATCCTTTCAAACTGTTTGCCCAGGTGAACTTTCGCCCTATCATTGAAATTTCTCTCAAATCCAAACTATCGATTACAATATTGAATAAAAAAGACCAATGTTAATCAAACCTTCCTTTACTTTTCTCGTGTCAAAATCTTAGCATATTAAAATCCCCACCTATGAGAATAGGGTGCGGGTTATCGTTAGCTAGATTAACTAGTTCACGGAGAAATTCAGCTTTATATTCTTCCTAGACGGCTCCATACACAAAAACCAAAATCCAAATGAAATTATCAACCTTATTCTGAAGGTCTAGCTTAATACGAAACTCACACCCCGAATGTGCCAACACATAAAAAGAGTCAGATCTATTGTCGGGTAATATGCCACCCGATCTATCACGCAGACGGATATGTCAATGTTTTTAAGTGATTATACTATTCAAACATGATGTTATAATGGTCCAATTTTGTTCCACGTGCAAGTCATATGATTTATATATTGCACAAGTTTTTTTTCTCCATATCCAGATCAGTGTTACAGTTAGATGTGGCTATTGTGGAGCAATGCACCTTCACTGGATGGTACTAATACGGAGCAAATGTCATGGTGGCTGCCAGGCAAAATCAGTCCATTATAGCTCCATGCAAATACTTACTCCTAAAATCACCAGCACTTTTACGGTACCCTATAATGAATACAAGCCGTCCATCTGTATACATCCGACGGTGTGACCAAATCTATACTTCTAAGAATCGGGCCAGCGGTAGAGCCAGCACTGCACGCTCAACGTGGAGCAGTACACCCGATTATGAAGATCCCACCTGCTTTGAGGCCAATTTTGGGAGACTACGATTTTGACCCCAACCAAATCATACCTGCTTTGGAGGACAGTTCTTGTTCCTGCACGCCCCCGCCTACTATTGTTCTAGCGATCGCCAATGCTTGGCCGTCGGCAGCCTCGCGTACGAGCTTCCGGTGATAAAGGATGATAAATTGCTATTATGAACGACCGTATATATCTAGTGGGCGCTGCTAGGCATCGGAAGCCGATACTTTGCTATCCTATCGGACTGCTTATTTGCCACACGATTGATGTCTTCTGAGACGTCCGATAGCATGCGCGTGGCTAGTTGTTTCTGTGCATGCGGTATGTCCCACCAATGATGGCCGGTAATTAGTT
Organism: Alopecurus myosuroides; assembly: GCA_028641055.1. Classification (NCBI taxonomy): domain Eukaryota; kingdom Viridiplantae; phylum Streptophyta; class Magnoliopsida; order Poales; family Poaceae; genus Alopecurus; species Alopecurus myosuroides. The sequence goes on along the minus strand of CM054058.1, from coordinate 206,261,554 downwards.
TACATTTGTGGGATTTGCAGGAATTAATATTTCATAATTCTTACCATAAATCACACCAGGTCTGATTTTAGTTGTTCTCCCTCTAACCTGCTGCTGGATGTGTTCCCTACTTTTCGCTATAATAAATTCTTCATATGACATGTTTCGGTCATTTGCACAATATGTTTTCTAGCACCTTTATACGTGCTTACTTGTTATGTAAGAAGAATTTATCATTGGTTGAGGCGACATGCATGATTCAACCTTTAAAAATAAATTCCTAGTACCTTCATGTTTGCTATTGTTGCCCTCGTTGTCTCGGAAGAGATACACTAGAACATATGGCATGCTTAGCAATGCTTCCATAGTCTCCACTTAATTTGTTTCCAAAGAAGATGCGCCATGTTTCCATTTATCAGAGAATTTGCTTTCACCGTAGCTAAAATTGTTTCCATAAAGTAGAATAGTGTTTTCATGTTTATATGGTGTTGCCAACTCTACACAAATTTGCTTGTGTTGTTACTCAAGATTGCTTCTACCAAACATTAATTTATTTCCAATATATTTACGTATTTATTTCAAACGTATTAAAACTTTGTTTCCTCTCCTAGAGCATCCGTTTCCATATGTTAACATCGTTTCTTTCCAATGCAATAACACGGAGGTTTCTTTCAACAAGGGAAATTGCTTCGAGTGTAATTACAATTTGTTTCCATAAAAAATATATTGATTCTTCCATTAGTCGTCCATGTAGTGGACGTACGATCATCCAGACAACAATGGGGCCTCGACGGTAGCCTTTGTGAGTATGTCATAGCTGAAATGCGACCTCGTGGATATGGACAGTGGTCATCGGCTGAAGGTGCATGCCAACCACTGGACATCGCCATGCATGGTTTATAATGTGTGAAGGTGCATGCCAGCCGCTGGACATCGGGGTGCATGGCTTGCAGTGTGGGAAGCACTACGACATGTACATCCTCAGCATGATCTGCAAGAGTGAAAGTGCACTGGAATCTAGTCCCTTGCTACGAGAATCAAATGGAAGAAATAAAGAAACATTTCTCACAAACAACAAAATCATGCACGAGAAATAAGGTAAGCGGGTCACGTATGTGGTTACCTTGACGCAAATAGCCAGCCATCAACACCTCTTCGTGGAATGCTATGCCAAGCCCGCACCAACCCGCCATCACTGCGTCGTGGTGGAAGCATCTTGTTTCTAACAGTCTAGAGAAGTCACTTGATGGGATCGAGCCACCTCTGACTCGAACAGCGCTGGCAGCGGTCAGTAAAGCCTCAAGGACTCCTCCCAGCGACGATGGCAGGAGACGGTGCTGCCTGTAAACAAATGACGGAGACTCCTCCCCTGCAGTAGTTCGGCCGGGAGACGGTGCTGCCTGTAAATAAATGAGCTGGCTTTACACGAGCGTCCAAGTAGCCAACGACGGATGATTCGTGTGCAGACTCTTGTCGTCGGCCACATAGCGCCACCCCGGACACCTACTTCCGCGCCGCCCCTGACACCAATTTCGGCCAGCATGCCTTCAATCCAGCGAGTCTCCACGTCGCGGAGTGCCATGACGGACTGCGCCGGGGGAGGACATTCGTGTGAACCAGTATCTATGATACGCGCGGTGGCGGAAGCAATCGGAGCAAGCACGGGCGGAAATCCGGGTCAATGGTGTGGAGAAAGAGAGCGAGCAGGATGGGGTCGGGGAGGGGCGGAGAAACAGAGCGAGGGGAGGGGATACGGTTTGGGATGCAAAAAGTTAGTTGCTCTCGTAATTAATTCCCATGCGACAGTTACGGGAGGAAAACCTGTGCTTCCAAAATTAATTTTCGCTAGGAATATTAGGAAACCTGAAGCGTGCGATTGAAAAGGGATCGACGGCAACGAAGGGTCCAACGAATCGCTTCCAAATCGTACCATAATGTATAGTATTTACCTATGTCGATGTCTAGCATCTTTCTATATGATGCAATTACAGTGAATTTTGTCAGCGGATTTGTGAATGAGAGCAACTGTACAGGTAAATCATGAACTAAAGCAATTGTGCATAGATGGATCATGAATCCAAAAACGACTTCTAACTTTGTTGATGTAACCATAGCAATGGAGTTTCTCTATGTTCCATTTTTCTCAGCAGCAATGTGAGTTTCCTGCCTTCACGATCGGGTTAGATTTATTAATTTTATAATCCGTTTAGATTCGTGAGTGCAAGGCTGTTGCGCGCCTTGATTAGAGGAACAAAGATGCGTAATGGATGATCATGGGTCAGCTAGGTCAAGTGTTGTGGCAGCGAGGTGGACGGCTGGAGGAGCACGGCTAGGGGCGGATCCAGGATTTAACCATAAGAGGGCCGAACAGGACATTGATAAAACTCATACATCATCGCGAAGATAAATATGTCTTAGAAGGTATAGTTAAGAGAGAATCAAAATCATTATGTAGGGTTTGGTTGCTCTATAATTTCTGTCATCTTGGTTGGAAATCGAATCAACGGGCTTAAAAATTTACTAGTTGAATGCCCGTGCGTTGCTACGGCATCACTTTATACACCATGGTATCGAGTTCAGTTATATATGTATCTCAAAATAAATATTAAAATAAAATAGAGGGTGTCTCTCCTTCAGACGAATATATGTTTTCTTGGCTATACTCAATGTTCGAATTTTTGTTACCTATTAATTTTGTATAAAATGGAATAAAAATCGTGAAGGCATAACAATACAATTTATGTTAGAAGGATCACAATATTTTAATCCCTTAATCGAGATAGAATGATAGGGAAGTTTAAATGAGCTAGGACGGCTCAGAATCATTCCTGCCTTCCTTCCCCTTAATCTTGGCTGCGCGGTGATGGCCGTGTCAGCGTTGCCCAGCTAGCCCATCCACTCCATAATCAAAAATGGTAGGGGGCTCGATTCCAGCGTATTTGCGGAGTGGGGGGACCTCAGAGGGGAAAATTCAGTGGAGAATTGGATTATGGGGACGGTTTGACGAATGAAGTGGGGTATGTTTTTATTCAACTTTATTAGCAAGAGCAGTTCTAGTTGGGTTTTTCATGTGGGAGAAGTAAGGCATAACATCAAATGGTTGTAATGTCACAGAATAACAAAAACAAATACTGATGACAAAATTATTCTAGTCCAAATATGTGTACTGAACATAATGACAAATGGTTTCCATTCATATAGCTAAACCAAATACCAAAGATATGTGTATTGATCATATGATCATAATGCCATGTCGTTCATTTGCATTCATATAGGAGTGTCGAATGCCCATTATCTCCTGCTTATTTCTACAGGTAGTCATCATGTCTCTTTAACTACTATGTCAAAGACAAAGCACAATTTATCTTTCTGCCCCATCTTTCCTTCTACCTCCATTATTTTCAGCCGCCCTTCCTCTGGACTGAGATCCCCTGACGTAGCCAACAGTGACGTTGGGCCGCTGACATGTGGGTCCCAAATGTCAGCCACCCCACATCATACGGCAGAGGAGCCACGTCCCCTTCCTCTACCACTGTCACCGCTTGAAAAGTTCGTCATCTTGCCTTACCAACACTTGAGGACTCTTTTTTACCTTCACCAATCTATGGAATACCCCTCACATACCGTGAGAGACATGGCATGTTATATTTCTTGTTTACAAATTACATAAAATGCACCTAGTGCAATGCCAATACTTGCCTCGCCTTATCTTTGACCACAACATCTTTTGTGGCTGCATGAAACGTATAGGAAAACATATGTGGTGCATAAGTGAGAATAGCAAGCTAAGTAAATAAGTCAACATTCTACTTTGGTACTTGATATTAACAGTAAAGAAATACATAACCCTAATTTGATGGCTTATTCTTCAGAACGACTGCTAATTTAGAAACCATAGCCTGAGAGGAAATTCTAGAATTATAGTTGGCGAACCAGCATAAATTGTACAACACATTGTTGGCTCCTAGAACATGTGGAACACATCTTGCAGAAAATAATAAGGTCAACATAAGGTATGAATGCACACTTGCTGATTGATCTAAAAAAACAGCGACTCGTCTTTTAGTAGACAATATGCCTACCAGCCATCTAGCTTCTTTCAGCATTGTATCATTCTCCATTGTTGGGTTAGGATACAAGCTTAGCTACATTTTCTATGAGAAATATAAGATGTATTTACCTTTATGACTTGAGAATATCGAGCCATGCATAAATTTTAGAAGGCCGCCAGTTCATTACCATGACACCATAAAAAAAGGTGTCATGTCATTTTAACTTCTTCCATTGCAGGGTGTCAGTCAATTGTGCGAGAAGAACCCAGAACGAACGAGCGAATGGGCATTGCAGAGCTAGATGAGTCGCAGTTTATTCTTCCTGGTCAAAGAAGACACAAAATTTCTCATGATCCAATCGCTCTTATACCACATAATAAGCAAATGCTCAATTATACAGTACAAGTGGTTAAATAGACAGAAAATGTTAGATCTAAGATCCCTAGGTCTGAGCCTGAGTTAGAAGGTAAAAAAATTGACTCTAAGAAGATAAGGTGATAGCCTAAAATAATACTGCGAATGCTCAGACATTCTTGACAACTTGAAGTTAGCTTCCTAGCATATCAGTACAGTTAATTGCATCACCAGAGATGATTAATTGGTAACAAAAAATGGCTGATTAAATGTAACAGAGACCCGACCACTGTATTTTTCTGACAGGAAGGCCGACGACTTTCAAAGTTGCAAAAAAAGACCCAACAGAGTTGCTTAGAACACATGTGTATGCAATACACTGGTGTATCCAAAGTATAGTTCCGCACCGGGGGGAACTTAGCTATTCAAATGGTGGCACACAACTGCACCAAAGGACATTGAAAGAAATATAAACACCGTTCCTCCATTTTTTTTTTTGACAGTTGAATACCGATAAGGCAGCAACAACAGCAGTACAGTACTAAAAAGAAAAATACAGTGCTTTCCTTTTAGGAGTGGTACAGTGCAAAGAGCAATGAAGAATAGTTTAGACGAACAGATTGGGTTGAGAGATACTCTATTCTAGCATTAAAATTGAGGAGTGTCTACTAATTCATGTTGCAAGCAGAAAAGGGAAAGCCCAAATGAAATAAAAATTTCCTAGTGCGAAAAGTTCTATCGAGCAGGAGGGGTCGGAGAGTTGGTCAGACGATGACGTACCAAGTATATAAACGAGAAAGTACTTGTTTTCTACTGTAGTTTCAAGATTTCTGAAGCAGCATAGAACTCTTTGCATTATACCTCCAGCTTGTCTACCATTTCGTCTAGTAATGTCGCTCGGTTCTCGGCACGATGAAGTTTGAGTTCAAGCCGCTCGTAGTCAAGCGGATATTTCTGCTACTCCTAGAGAGTTTTTCGGTCATCAGCCAATGGTGCCCAGTTTGAGAATCTCTTGTGAGGTTGATACACTGGATGTTTGTCTCCATGTTCTCTTGGAGAAGTTGATCAAGATTAGGCTGCAACAGCAGTCTACCCTCCACATCCTCATCTAGCGGAGGGCTGCCAGTTCAGGAATTCTTGAATCTTTCTCCTTGATCAGTGTTGATCCTTTTGACTCGACATTGTTTCCATGTTCACTTGTTTCCTCAAGGTGGAGCGAGTCACTCCATTCATCATCGTTTGCATCAACATCATCAACATAGGAGCCTTTCTACAGAGGTAATTTAAAACCAAGGCATAAAAAGGTAAATCATATTGTGCCTATACGGATGGTGTCAGCACAAACCAAGGAATGACATGGAACTGGAATTAAACCAACACAACTTTTCAATACAAGCCTAACATGGTTAGCAGACAAACAATTTTGAACTTACATCAAGTAGCAGTCTTCCAGTGAGGGCGGCCGACAGGTCTGCTTCAAACTGGCGTCTCTAAACCCTCCTCCCTTGTGTCAATGATCGTGAGATAGATTTACTAATTGACACAAAAAATGATGCAGTAACGCAGCGTGTTTGGAACTTCAAATCTGGAGACATTAGAAGGCTGGAGAATAAAAAGATAAGTGGCATGCTACATTTAACATTGGCCTGCTTCCAGGTTGACTGCAGAATTGAGGAAATCTAAGTTTATGACGCCACGAGGAAGAGATAGGCGGATGACGAACCAGCAGGGCATATATGCACCATAGTACAGAGTAGAAGAAATCATGGAATCATTAGCTTAGGCCACCGCAGACCCCTGAGCACAGGAAACCACCTTCTTTCCTCAGTCCTCCGCCAACTATGCGACATATGTAGGTCAATTCAGCGGCTGGAGAGTTAGTATCAATGTCAGCAAACATGGAGGCCTTATGCTAAGGCAAAAAAAACATAAAAACTACATGGCCATAATGTAGAAATCGAAATCATGATCCAGGCAGTACATTACAGGGGCGGAGGTAGCTGCGCACCGTCTCTCCCCCAAGTCGGCGACTTCCTCGCCGAAGCCCTGACTGGAAGGATGAACACCCATCGCTCCACATGCGTACCGTCTAGTCCTCTTTCCTCACCGGCGACTGTGTCTTGGCGAGCTCCCAGGCCAAGGAGCCCCCCAGCTCCGCTGCTTCTCCTTTATCCCGAAGGCCGGAAAGGGGATCAGGTCGTCAGCCGGGTGTCCGACCTCGCCGACACGGGGGTGTGAGGGGGAGGAGACTGTGATGCTGGTCTTGCCGAGGGGCCGACGACGAGGCGCACCGGCACGGCCCTCGGCTCCCGCCATGGGGCTTCAAATCTCTGGGAACTGGGTGAGCTCAAGGGCGGGGTGCCGTTCCCGTCTCGGTCAAGGGTGAGCTCCAGGGCAGTTGGTGGTGACTAAGAATGGGGCCGGGGTCTGAGCGCAGGTAGTGCGGCGGCGTTAGGGCTTTCGTAGGCGACAGTGGATGACAGGGCCTGGGCGCGCTGGGTCGGGGCCTTCGTTGGCGACGATGGCGGCTTCCCAATCGGCGAAGGGTCCCAGAAGTCTAGTTATGGAGGGCATAGGCGGCAGCGGCGGAAGACGGGGTTGGGATCTTGGACGCGCTGATGGTGGAGCAGGAAATGGAGGAGGATGAGAGAGGACGCTGGACGGAGCAGTTTGCGTGTAATTTTCTCGACATAATTACTAGGTCATAATTAGGGTTTGACTACAGGACCGGGAGGCTTAGGAGGAATCAGGAGGCTTGACGACAGGATTTGTTGACGACGGTTGAAGGAACGAAATTCTCCTTTTAGATAGGAGAGACTAGTAAGTGGTGTCTTCCTCTTTACGAAAAACAGATCTACTAGTAGAAAATAATCAGTAAGTTGTTATACCTAGCCGATCAAATTAGCAAGTAGCAATTATCGAATTCGATCAAGCTAGCTAGCACATAGCAACTATTTACATATACAAATACATTTTACGTTCAATCAATCAGGCTACAAAGTGAGAATTGGAGCATAGCGCGCGGGACGGCGGCAGGTCGTAGTGGTTGTTGATTTGCAGCTTCCCTAATCACCGACGCTCGAGTCCTTGTGGTCGTGTCATGACAGCGGCGGCGATTCTCAATCGTGGAAACGGTGAGGCTGGGCAACACAAAGGCGGAACAATCGGGAGATGACATATAGATGAGATTATGCTCCCTCTAAGGTTGTAGGCTACTACGTAAGTGCATTGTGGCGATTCTCAATCGTGGAAACGGTGAGGCTGGGCCACCGCTCGCCCCCCCTTGGATCCGCCTCTAAGCGCGGCGTCGAGGTCGACTAAGGCGTCGTTGGCAGCAGGAAAGTCGACGAGGACGCTAGGGCGGCGGCGGCCACGACAACGATGCCCTATTACAGATAAAAAGAAAAGTCGTTCCCAATTCTTATAGCTGGTAATGACTAAACTACCCCAAAAATCAATGGCGGGATGGATTGTATATTGCTCACTTCCCCTAGCAGTATAGGGTACCCGTAAAAATGTTCAAAATCGCTGGTCTGTGGAAAAACGAATTGTTTGCGCAAAATTCGCCCCAAGAGTTGCTGGTATATGCTGTTATAAACGATAGCACAAAAACGTTGAACAAAAGAGATCTAGCACGACAGGGGATACGAGATTTTAACGTGGAAAACCCTTCCAATGAGAAAAAGAAAAAGCCACGGGCGCCAGCCAGTAAATCTTCACTATGATGGGATGAGTTTATAAACGCCGGAGATTTACACTGTATGACTTATCCCAACCGGCGGGTTACATGAGGTATATAAAAGGAACGAAACCCTAGACAAGATGGTATTCGTGTCCAATTTGTTACGCCTCCGGCTCCACAAGTTCGTCCTTTATCAGTATATATGAATATGAATTTTGATCACACCAAAATAACATATGCAATTTGCTCCAAGTTGAACGCATCCATTACTCGTACAGCAAGCAAATGCCTATAGAAGACGACGTCCGACGTTGGGCGGGAATGCAGAGCATGAACGGTACCGTCACGGCTGACGCTAGCCATTTCACGGCATGCCCCCATTTCACTTGGTTTCCCGTGTGATGCACTCCTGCTCACATAGTTAAGACAAAGACATGCACCCATGTTGAACCCATCCATTTATCACCCATGTAGATAGATGGACACCGATCAATAATAATGCCATAGGATATTTGATCGGCAGGCAGGTTGAGCGAACGGGCAGGCGAAACGTATCTGTGCTTGCGACAATCCTCTGGACGGCAAAGCAGAGCCTTTCTAGAAGACACGGCGTCGTTACCAAGCCGATCGGAAACTGGCGGCGAAAAGGCTCCATATACAGCAGCAGCAGCGTCACGGCTTACGTTGGCATCTCACGGTGGCGCCACAGTACTGGTCCTATGTTTTTTTTAAAACGGAAAATTCGGACTCAGCATTTAAAAGATGCACACGGCTTATTATATTGAATAAAGGTTTAGCCTGAAATCATAGTCAAATACAACTCAACGAAACCGAAGCGTGGCTGTAGACCAGCCAACGGTAAATCAAGAAACATGAAAAATTACACATGCTGTAATCTCCTAGTGTGCAACCAGCCAGGCTGGTTGAAGATAGCCCGGATAACCGCCAATAGTCGGGTGCATCCAGAATCCAAACGTCCTCGTTGGCCTTCTGAGAGCAGAAAAGATCAAAGGTGAATCCAATGAGTGGCCCGGTAGACGACCTGCAAAAAAGAGCAGATGTTGAGTTATTAAAAATCACATCGTTGCGGCAATTCTAAATTGCCAAAATAAAAGCACATACACCAGTGCGTATGCTTGTTTTAGTTTCTTTATCCACTCATGTCGTCAAGAACCAAACAAATTAGTTATCGAAACCGGAGGAGCGATGGTAAAAGTGAAATGCACTAGTCGCTAATTTTTTCTCCACCAAATCGCATGAAATGAACAAGTGATCAACCGTCTCATCATAACCACAAAAAACACATCTCGCACACCGCCTCTTCACTAAATTATTCTTAGTCAAAATTTCCTTACGATAAAGAAACCACATCAAGATTTTAATTTTAAGAGGACTTTCAATCGCCAAAGATACTTGTGAAGGAATCTCGTATTTCCATTCATTTGATCTTCATAATAAGATTTAACTGTATACACCAGATTGAGTTAAGTTTCGGCTAAATTTATCGTGCGAATCAGTTAGAGATAAATCCATTAATCTCTGAACTCAACTAATACTGGTACTATGTATGGGCTGGTATTCCGAGGAAGATTCAGGAGCACCGATCGATGGAGCGGCAGCAACCACGAACTCGTAACTTGCTTATCCCGGCGGTGCACGCACCGTGACCGGTCGGCCTTGTGGTTCATCTTCTTCCAACGTGCAGTGCCGTGAAACGCAAACCTCAAACTCTTCAAAGAAAGAAAATTCCGCCCGGTCGTCTCACTCTCGCTCTCACGCACGCGGCCACACATTTCCCATACCCACTTCAAAGGAAGAAAATCCAGTTTCGATTGGATCTGAACACCGCCATTTATATATAGCCCCGATGGGTCGTGGCAGGGCAGCACAGGAACAAGGCGTTCCACACAATACAGCCCTGAACACTCTCACTTCACGCGCACACACTGCACCAGAGTGAGAAAAAGTAGCGAGATGAAGAAAACCGTTGTTCTGTACCCCGGCGTCGGCGTCGGCCACCTGGTGCCCATGGTCGAGCTCGCCAAGGTCTTCCTCAACCACGACGTGGCCGTCATCGTCGTGCTCGTCGACACGGCGGGGTCCACGGACTTCTCCGCCGCGGTCGCCCGCGCCAAGGCCGCCAACCCCTCCGTCGACTTCCACGTCCTGCCGCCGCCGCCCACGCCCGCGGACACAAGCTCCGCAGTCGCGGCGTCCACGAACCCCGTCGTCAAGATATTCCACTTCCTCGCCGCCATGAACGCGCCGCTCCGCGACTTCCTCCGCTCAAAGCTGCCCTCCGTCGACGCGCTCGTGCTCGACATGTTCTGCGTCGACGCGCAGGACGTCGCGGCCGAGCTCAACCTGCCGGTCTACTACTTCTACGCGTCCGGCGCCGCCACGCTCGCCGTCTTCCTCAACCTGGCGAGGAGGTTCGCCGGCAGCACCAGCGCTGCAATGATGAAGGAGCTCGGCGAATCCGCGATCACCTGCCCGGGCGTGCCTCCGTTCGAAGCTTCGGACTTGCCCAACCAAGTTACCAATGCCAATGACAGCCAGACGCTCCCGGCCATCTTGGGCATGTTCGACCGAATGCCTCGTGCCGACGGGATTCTCGTCAATTCCTTCGACTCGCTGGAGACGCGCGCGGTGCGCGCTCTCGGTGACGGGCTCTGCGTCCCTGGCCGTGCCACGCCGCCGGTCTACTGCGTCGGGCCGCTGGTGTCAGGAGGAGGCGGGGACAAGGAGCACGAGTGCCTCCGGTGGCTCGACGCGCAGCCGGACAAGAGCGTAGTGTTCCTCTCCTTCGGCAGCATGGGCAGGTTCTCCGCTGAGCAGCTTGTGCAGATCGCAGTCGGGCTGGAAAAATCAGGGGAGAGATTCTTGTGGGTTGTGCGGAGCCCGGGCAGTCCTGGCGACGCGCTGCCGGAGCCCGACCTCGCAGCGCTCCTGCCACAAGGGTTCTTGGAGAGGACCAAGGACAGAGGGTTCGTGGTCAAGTCCTGGGCGCCGCAGGTGGAGGTGCTCCGCCACAGGGCCACCGGCGCATTCGTTACGCACTGCGGCTGGAACTCGACGCTGGAGGGCGTCACCGCAGGGTTGCCGCTGCTCTGCTGGCCACTGTACGCGGAGCAGAGGATTAACAAGGTGCACATTTTGGAAGAAATGAAGCTTGGGGTGGAGATGAGAGGTTACAAGCAGGAGGTGGTTAAGGCTGAGGAGGTGGAGGAGAAAGTCAGGTGGGTTATGGCGTCCGACGGCGGCGAGGCGCTCAGAGAGCGGGTGGCGGCAGCCAAGGATGCAGCAGCCGAAGCGCTCAAAGAAGGGGGCTCGTCCCACTCGGCGTTTGTCCGTTTCCTTCATAACATGGATACTTCCAAAGCTACAACTCTGCAGAATTAAAATGGAACTTCTCAAAATATTCATGAGGATTATGTTGGATTGGTGAAGCGGTTCCTAGATTTTGATCTTTACATGAGGACTACGTTTATTTCAGGAACTTCTCAAAATTAGCTTTACTAGCTAATAATATTAGATTTCCACAAGAAATATTCACTAGGTGTGATGTTGAGTGATGGGTGTGTGTAAGTAATCATCATTAGGAGTAGCAAACAACCTAATCTTCTTGTTTGTCATACTATTTTTTTTCAAATAAGAACAAGATGTAACTAATATTTTTGCGTTTTCAAATAAGCTAAGCAAATAATAAACTAGTAATAGAAAATAAACTAAAACAATAATTAACAAAACGGAAAAATGGCTCCATGAACTTACGAGGGTACCAGAAATATTTCCCCCGGCGATGGCGCCAGAAAAAGGGTTGTTATATTCGATCCGGATTTTCGAATATAGTATGTGTCTTTTTTCTAGTGACCGTAGATTTATCAAAACGGAAATTAGGTGATTGATAAAGACAATTGTTGAACCCACAGAAAGTCTAATTAATTCTTATTTTACCATACCAAATTTGTTTAGTGAAATGTGTTTGTGATCAATGATTGAAATATGCTAGGGCTTAAGATTTCACCTGCAGCAGTGCATTAGAAATAATGGGATAAATAAGATAAAATGTAAATAGTTAGATTAATTAATACATATGCTATTGAGTTGTGTGTAGCAAATGCATCCACGAGACACTATGGCCCTGAGCATAGGTTACCGTAGAGTAATTCGTCCAACCACTTTTTTTTTTCGAAATGGGTATCCCCATCCTCTGCATCGAGTGATGCACACAGCTGTTTATTGATTATTAAAAAGTGTATCGAGTACCAATTCCTTACATCATCTCAGACACGAAGGTAAATGAGAATAAAACATCCCGTAGGAGCGCAACAAAATAAGCCTACAGCTACGAAAGCCTAGGAATATGCTGCCACGTATGACGGGAGAAAAAATCATGTGCCACCGAGAGCAGTCTCATGCATCCATCCACCATAAGAATAAATTTAAGAATAAATAGAAGGAAAATTTAAGTGTATTGACATCATTTCGGTTTCTAAGTGATCCACTTCGAGCTGCTATGCTACTCCTCCTCTCACAGAGTTTCGCTAGTCGGCCTTTCATTTCTCCCTCTTCACACCACTATCTTGATCCCTCTTTGGGGTCTTGGATACCTGGCAAGTTCTAAGAGCGAGGCATAGATATAGAAACACACACAAATAACATAATAAACTCATTAAACCAGAATCTCATGGGCTAGATGAAGCATATATCTGCGAGGTTAGGCCTCAGCATATAGCCCGAGGGGACTACTCGCACGTCGCAATTAGATCAACAATACAAAACATTATAGAAAATAGTAATTTTATTGAATGGATGATAGTTCCAACATTACCAATTGTGATAAGATCTAAACTACAATGTAGTATCGCTATGACTATGGTGGTGTAGATGGTAGCAGAGCGGCGATAGCGGCAGCACTTCGTGGCGGTGAATGATGGTCTGACTCTCTCTCTCCGGAGGTCTGTTTCCTCTCCTTTATATAGCAACAAAAAATGAAATTAGGTTTTCGGGCGACTTCCCTCACGATATGGCTCTATACACATTGATGACTTTTAATCCGTTTGATAAGACAGTCAAGATGGCGTTTGGTACGGTGGCTAACCGTACCAGTGGTCGTTAAGCTCCATTCGAGCGCCTCTTTAATTGTCTTCCAAAACTTGATCATTTCTTTCCTTCTAGTGTCGACTTCCAGTGATTTCTATGTCCATAATCTGAAATAAAAATAATGACTAGGATATTTACAATTGACTTGTACATTAGGGATTAGTGGCACGTTTAGAGTAATATCTCGGTCATTTTCATGACGAAGACACGGTTTAAACATAGATAAATATGCGTATGTTTTGGATGCATCAACATCCCCAAGGTTAAACGTTAATCGTTCCGAACAAGTAACAAAATCATAAAGAACTCAGTGTTTAAACCAAAACAACGAGAAGTTCAGTTCACTTACAATTGGTGGTCTAATGACTCACTCTTTTCTTCAGCTGAAAACTCAATATAGATACTATAATAACAAAGTATTATAGTAGTTTCGGTAAGCCAAGACAAATAAAATAAAGCTCATATTAATAGGGATATTTAGAATTGTAACAATTAATCTACTTTTTGTAGAAAACACTTGTCTGCCAAGGTACATTTAGGAAGAGTATTTTATCACGTTAAGAATGCGAGAGAATGTTCAAACAAGTATAACTTAAAGGGTAACTCATTAAAACACCCACTGAAGTAAAATATATGTCTCTAAACTGCACTCTTTATTTTCATTGACTTTCAAGAACAATTAATTTAACAGTAATGAGACCATGCCAAAGCTTTCATATGTCTGATCAATATTGTAACGGCAAGGCTGGGCTGCAAATGTCACATCTGAAATACACTCATGACAAAGTACTATAGGTTTCCCTTAGTTGTTTTGATTTCTCAAGAGTTAGAGGAGTGTCCAGCCTACTTAGGAACACACACCCATGAGAATACTGATAATTTTACCCATTATAACATTATTTTTACAAATGTTTAAATCAACTCATATCCGATATTAACTCTGATAGATCGTTCATAGGCTAGCGGAGTTGTCAGCATCCCATGGGCGCAAACAAAAGGTGTTGTGACACGCGTAAAGCAATATCTATTATTGTGATTAACACAACAAACTTTGGCATGAATCTCTCTTACCACTACACATATGTTCTATCAGATAAAAAAATTCACAGGCAAATTTCAAGTCAAATACATTAAATACTATGGGGTTGAGTATCTCGGTAAACTAGACTCTTCAAACAATTTTCTACAACACCCAAGCCTTCAATGTGGATACTTTTTCTCATTCATTATAATTAAAATTTAGTACTTTGGCAAGACTTGGTTCACTAAAAAAAATAGAGTAAGAGTAACACTAATAAATAACCAAGTGAATAAGGACCTTACTCTATCTATCAAGACTTACTTCCCACATGCATATAACAATTTGATAATACAACTATTTATATAAAACTTTCAAATTCAAAAAGTGGGAATCACAAGACCCACCCCATGTCAATGAAATATTTATCTCTTCCTTAGGACGTGTTTCTTCAAAACTCGTGGTTGACCACTCTTCTGCAAAATGATTATCATGCTAATGGAAACGTCCAGAGACTAATGATAAAAGAAATTTTTTTGTGTTTTTCTAGAGAGATTTTTAGAATAGAAAATTGACAACAAAAAAACTATCAAAAACAAAAACAAACTGAAACGGAAAGAAAAACGAAACAATGGAAGCTACTCCAATGCAAGTGATAGAAAACACAACCTCGGAAACTTAAAAGAAAAGAAAATATTAATTATAAATTGTCACCACCTCTTGATATAGAAGTGTCAACAAGCTCCCCAAGCTTAAGCTTTTGTAACATGGGAGGGCATTGTGGTGGTGGATGTAAAGAGTTGGAGCTCCAAGAATCTCCCCAAGAATAAAAATTGTGTGCAAGATTAAGAGAAGTGTTATAGAGATTTATTGCGAGGTTATTGATGTCATTGATGTGTTCTCCGAGATCGTTCAAGTCTTCGTATGTGGCATATGGTGGTTTTATGTACGCATCCCCCTCAGGCACTTCCGCTTCCGCGTAGCTGTCCTCGGGCATCTTAGCCTCCAGCTCGACTTCATCTCCCTCTTCCTGTCCAACATAGTGAAGTACTCCATTCTCGATAGAGAATAGGTTAAGCATATGAGTGGTAAATAATTCCACTGCTCTATTTATATGAATAAACATTCTTCCTTGTTGTTTGACAATCATAAATGTGGCTCTCAGTGTGGTAATGCGGACATACCTCTCGCCGGTGAGTTGAGAAAGGTTGCTCAAGTCCAATCCAAGTGCATGGGAGAGGACGGTGATGAATCCTCCACAGATGATGGGTCCATGGTGCTAGTGTGCTTGACGGTCGAGGTGGAATAGAAGCATTATCCCTAAATTGGTTGTCACGGTGGTATCCAATTGTGCGTCCTTTGCTAAGATGAGCATCTCATCTTCATTGACTCTTGAAAATTTGTCGCATGCATGCAATGTGTTAGCAATAACATAGAAAAAATAACGAATAGTAGGGCACTCTATATTCCCTCCTTTAGGGATGTCATGAGGAACACTCATCTGCAAAAAATAAACATTAGGTTGAGGATGCAGCAAATAGTTGTTGGTGCGAGTGTGTCCATCATCACATGTGAAACCAAAGTGGTTGCATCACTCGTTTATGCTCATATCGAAGGATTTGTTCATCAACCTAATTTAATTCTCTCGTTCTATATTTTGTTAGAATGAGATTGTACATTGTGCTAAAAAATTCCAGCGTCAACCGGCGGTAAGTTGGAACATCCTGAAAAATAAAATCGTGAATGCCAACATTGTTGCATAGTAAATTAAAACTATTAGTGAGATCGAGACGGTGGATAGTAGTGGGAAAAGCCCACTTGGTTGACTTCATATCACGCTCATCAAGGAATCTATACCTACGTCTAGAACCACTATCACGCAGTTTAATACCTACAAATTTATTAGTTGGATTTTTCTTGATGAAATTTCTAGCTTGGCTAGCACTTCCACTAACACTTGGGTTAACACTAGCACGTCTTAAAAAAGCATTGGTTCATGTAATATAGATAATGTAATCCTAATAATGCTAGGGGTAGAAATCATCTAAACTGAATTACAAAGCAATGATCAACACATGAGAACTAGGCATGCAAACATGAACCCTAGATCAAAACTAAAACTTGGTTGAATCAATCTTTGCAAAAAAGTAATAGGTGGAAAGGAGGATAAACATACCTTGGATTGTTGGTGCTCAAGGAATCGAACCAAAGATGAAAAAGCAAATAGATTTCTTGAGGTTTCTAGGAGGTTTAGACGTTGAAGAAGTGGTGAAAAATACATTTGGGGATTTTAAACATAGCGTTGTGGTCTTTTACCTGCATATTTGGAGCGGTACGGTCGGGTGTGACCGTGCAAAGGTCGGTATGCTCACCTTGGTGGGTTTAACTGCCTTCAATGAATAGGTATGATGGCGAGTGTGGTGGCGGGTACGGTGGCATGTCACCGTACCAATGATCGTTAAACATCACTGTATCCTGCTCGCTTCGGTTGGTCTTTGGGTATGGTGGCTAGTGGAGTGATAAATCACCGTACCCCACCCGTTAAACAATATTGTATCCAACTCGTCACAAATGTTCTTTGAGTATGGTTGCTGGTACGGTGATTTATCACCGTACCACCACTCGTTTTGTTGCCCAAAAAAATGTTGCGCCCGGAACCCCTCAGAGTAGTTACTCAGTACGGTGGCTGGTACGGTCAGGTGTGGCCGTAACACCACTTGTTAAAGAGTACTGGATCCTACGAGTTCTTCCATTATTGACGATTCTTCAAAAAATTTCTTTAAGGACCTAAAATATTAGTCTATAACATAGTTGAATATATATATATATAATTGTTGTGGAAGTACGATAGGTAAAACTCCTAGCAATAAAAAGTTTCTTCTCCTCCTTTGTGTTTTCAACATTAAAAGAAATCAAAACTAAAAACTGAAATAAATACTTTCTTATCATGGGCTGCCTCCCGTGTAGCGCTTGTTTTCGGTTGGGTAGCTTGACTGTATGAATGCTCAACTGGGCTTAGTGACTTGCGTGCCCATTCTGAAGTAGTTTTCCTTTAGTGTGATGACCCCGTTATCGTAGACCTTGGACTTATTATTTTGGGAAAATGAACAACAAAAGGATCTCGAGAGGGTAATTAAATCCTCACATTTCCTTCATGTAAATTTATCAAGGCTTTAATAGTTCTTAGAAATGGTGATGAGGATATAAGTGGGGTATTTGATGAGTGTGCATGTGTGAACTGGAAGGAAATATTGAGCCTCACTGATGTTCATGATAAGGTGAATTTTTTCTTAATAATAAATAATGTTTGTGTTTATAAGAATGTTATACTACCTAAGCCTATGCATTTATGTATTAGGAGGGTTATTGATAACACAATCATTGGAAGAGCAATGGAGCTGGTAGAAGAGGATGGCAAGCACGAGGGAGGCGAGGGAGCAAGTGGAGCCATCAAGGAAAATATATCCGGTTCGGACTGACAGAAGTCACGAATTTGAAACGATCATGGAGTCTTAATACGGACTCCAAATAAATCAAATAAGCACAATTTTAAAAGGAATTTCCAAGGGCTTTCCAATGGATCCGGCTCCATGCACCGATTTGACTCGTACAAGGTGTGGTCACCAAAACAATTCATGAGTCGTTTTCTGCCAGTTTCCAAACAGAGTCCTGTCAAGTTATGAAACTTAGAGATTAGTTTGTTTACGACTCCAACTGCAGTTTGGACGTCCACCCGCCTTTATATAGGCTTGTAATCCGCACTTTTTAGGTTTAGAATACCTTTAAACATAAACCCTAGAACCTCTTGTTGATTGCTTGTAAGCTTTCATCTTGAAGTAATACAACTGCAAGTTTTGCGTGCTATCTGCTGTTCCACTGGGAATTAGTCGATACAGGACCACTAGTAGTCGGTGGCTACTCGTGCAAGGGTGTGGATTTGCGGAAATCTAAAGGGATTGATTGCTGCTGCAATTGGCATCAGGAATTAACCGGAGAGTTCGTGGAGAGACACAAGTTATCATCATTGTTATTGTGTGAGTTCACTTAGAAGATCAGGCATCCCCTTATCATCTTAGTATAAGAGTTCCAGGTTGCCTCTTTGAGCAATTTCGTTTTCCCTAGTTTTAGATTGCTTTCTTCCTATACAGAAAAAGCCACACAAAAAGAGAGATTGGAGAGTTTGCCATAGCTTAGATCAACACCAATTGCATCTTCTTTTGTTGTTTTCTGTTCATTTTGTGTCCCTATTTTTCCTTTTTGTGTCTTTGTGTTTTTAGGGTTAGGGTTCTTGTTTTTATTTCGAGTTCATCCTCTTGTTCGTCAATATCAGAAAAAAAGTCACAACAAAAAAAAGCTTGCAGTTGCAAGAACCGTGAGATTGGATCTATTGCTCTTGGAATAACAACCATAGCCCTTGCAATTTGCTTGTTGTCATTGTGTTCCTATGCAAGATCTAACTTCAAATCCAAGACAAAGGGAAGTGCTGCGAGTTGCACATTATTTCTTCCGTGAGAAGGCAATTATTTGCAAGTTTCTGCCGTGAAGTTGTGTCTTATTTGTTTTAGATCTCATACAAACTGCCAAGAATTTGTTAGCAAGTTTTCTTGGAAGAATCCTAATCTCAGTCGGATCATACAAGGAGTCCTACACGACACAAAATTGGCATGATTTCTGCTGCCACTAAAGCCTACTCCAATTCGGATTCCAAGTAAAGCTCTGCCCAACAGCGTTTTTGAGCTATTTCTTTTCCAATCCGAGACCTATTCCTCTTCAGATCCTACCCGGCAGCGTTTGGTTAAAATCCTGCCGCACACAAGGGCCCATATACAACACCATCACATCACCCCTACCCAGCACAAAGACAGCAGGTTTTCTGCTGTGAGATTACTCTCTGCCATGGGCAACATAGTTGTTGTTTTCTTAGTTTTTATTTTTGTTTTCTCCCAATTTTATTTAGGTTTTGTTTCTGATCTTTGTGAGACATAGCCACTGCTATTCTACCATCACAAATACTAGGAACTTTCCTACAAGACTACATACCTTTTTATCATCGGGTTGCTCTTTTTGAGATCACATCTTGGTGTCATAATTTTATTTAGTCTTCTTTGCTCCTAGTTGCTACATTGGCCAGTGGAAAAAGTATTAAAAATAGAAAAAAGGAGAAAAGAAAGAAAGAGAAAACAGAAAAGAGGCCTAATTACTAGTCGAGCTTGAGACACATATTTGGTGATTTTTGACACTACTTTGAGCAATCTTGTGCCTAATTTCAATTGAGCTTTTGCTAGTGTCTTTCTAGTGCTTGGAACAAATTCTACCATATAGTTGCTAAGCCACATTTGTCTCCAAGTGTGTGTGTGTTTCCTAGTACATTTTTATATCACAGTTGACAGTTATTTGGAGTTGCTATTTTGGTGTTGTTAGGAATCCCAACCAAGCCCCAACATATATCCTGATTGTTGTCTTGTGATAACTGAGATCCGTAATATTCTCTTCTCACACTTGTTACATATAGTTACCACTACTTGTTGGTGAAGTATTTTTCTATTCACTCTGGAGAAGTGAGATACACCATTATCTTGCTGGATTGAGTGATTTGAGAGACATCCACCATACATACATACTGCCATCTATTTATATGTTCTAACAATGGTTGATCCTCTCATGGAGAAGCCATTACCATTATATTCTTTTTGCAGTGATACATTCTGGGAAGAGGATTCTAAAGGGATACCTGCGTCAGGCTTGTTCCACTTTACCAGAGACAACAAAGGTAGACATGTTGCTATTACCCTTGATAAGGGTACACAGTATGATTTTGTTAGTATTGAGGTTGTTGAAAATTACAATTGGTTCCAAAGAAACTTCAGCAACCATATATGTTAACTACTAATGATGATACACTTCACATTACTCTTGGTGTTTCTGTTCCCTTAACCATTAATGGTCATACGGTCAGAATTTTTTTGTGAGGTGATTCCTAGAGAGTTTACTTGTTGTCATATTTTGTTGAGTAAAGAGTGGTGCAACAGATTTAAGGTTGATTTTGTTAGCAAATATCCTGATGTACAATTATTTTGGAACAATAAGAAAAATTGGATAATACATGACACACTTAAAGGCTTGCAGAAGGTTAGGAATCAAAACCTATGTGGTCCTACACTTCCCATACCTGAAAGAAGAGAGCATGTAGATATGAAGTATGAGAGTTTGACAGTTGTAGAAAACATGGGAGTTGAAGTAAATGAGACATGTGATGTTGTTTCTAGTAATGTAATCATGTCTACTTCTAGTGTTGTTTCTTGTGATGTGCAGGTTGCTTTTGAAGAAAGGGAGCCTATAGTACAACCTGCACCACCACCACATACATGGAGGGGCATGTCATTGTGCCTAGTATTGTTTCTTATGTTATGCATGTTACTTTTGAAGAAAGGGAGCCCTCACTAGTTGAACCCGCATCAACACTTGAGATAGATGAATCAATGTCTACTAAATCTGAGGAGGATGTCATTGATATTGGTGCTGATTTGGGGTTAAAAGTTGCAATGCTAAATTTTGTGAGTCTACTAATTTTCTAGCTGATTCTTGTGAGTTCACAAGCATATTTATTTCACCACCATGTGATAATTTGAAAATTTCGAATTTTGAGCATGTGGTATTGATTACACATAAAGAAGTGCTTGCTAAAATACCACCTGCTAATATTGTGTATTCCATCATGTTACATGAACCAATTACTGTGCAATGTGCTATGAATAGGATTTCTGAAATTTCATATGTCAATTCTAGCACCTATGCTTCTTGTTTCACGTTTAATTTAGTTGGTGATTATAGCATGAATGAAATTTTTATGGTGGATCAAATATGCATTACTTGTGATAGCATTGCTGAATTGAACATTCTGTTGCCTAAATATGAGCATGATCCTACACATATGTTTGATTGGTCAAAGAACTTGATAAATACATATGCACTGATTTGTACTTCACTTATATTTGCAAATTGAGTTGCAACTTACATCATGATTATATGAACTTCACTTATACCTGCAATTTTGATTGCTATTTGATGAGATACTACTTGTTTTCATATGACAATTATCTGCTAATGACTTGCAATTTTTGGTGCTTTATGTCATGTGAGAATATTTATCATGCCCACAAAAATGATACACCCTATTATAGATACTTGTATTGTGCATACACGTTGTTCTTTTTTGTTTCTTCCATGTAGAGCTTACCACAAGCCGAGGACGTCTTTCTTGAAGAAAGGGAGGATGATGAGGATATAATTGGGGTATTTGATGAGTGTGCATGTGTGAACTGGAAGGGAATATTGAGCCTCACTAATGTTCATGGTAAGGTGAATTCGTTCAAAATAATAAATAATGTTTGTGGTTATAAGAATGTTATACTACATAAGCCTATGCATTTATGTATTAGGAGGGTTCTTGATAACACAAGCATTGGCGGAGCAATGGAGCTGGTTGATGAGGATGACAAGCACGAGGGAGGCGAGGGAGCAAGTGGACCCATCAAGGAAAATATATCCGGTTCAGACTGGCAGAAGTCCCGAATTTGAAACGATCATGGACTCTTAATATAGATTCCAAATAAAGCAAATAAGCATAATTTGAAAAGGAATTTCGAAGGGCTTTCTAATGGATCTGGCCCCATGCACCGATTCGACTCGTACAAGGCATGGTGACCAAAACAATTCACGAGTTGTTTTCTGCCAGATTCCAAACAAAGTTTTGTCAAGTTAAGAAACTTAGAGATTAGTTTATTTATGACTCCAACTGCAGTTTGGATGTCCAGACGCCTTTATATAGGCTTGTAATCCACACATTTTAGGTTTAGACTACCTTTAAACATCAACCCTAGAACCTCTTGTTCATTGCTTGTAAGCTTTCATCTTGAAGTAATACATCTGCAAGTTTTGCGTGCTATCCGTTGTTCCACTGGGAATTAGTCGATACAGGACCACTAGTAGTCGGTGGCTACTCGTGCAAGTGTGTGGATTTGCGAATATCCAAAGGGATTGGTTGCTGCTGCAATTGGCATCGGGAATTAACCGGAGAGTTCGTGGAGAGACACAAGTTATCATCATTGTTATCGTGTGAGTTCACTGAGAAGATCGGGCATCCCCTTATCAAATGGTCTACCAAGTATAATACGTGCTATTGGATCTCCGGGCATGTCTACTATAACAAGATCAATGAGTGCTGGAACCCCTCTAACGTGTACTACTATATTCTCTTTAATTCCCAATTTTTTTAAAGGTACAATTAGCAAGATGAAGTTTAAGTTCAGTAATATCATTGCTACCCATGTTTAATTTATCAAAACGAGTTATAGGGATTGTTGAAACACTTGCACATCATAGAGTGCAGTTACATTAACACCTAACTTCATATTAATTGTAGGCTCAAATATATCTTCCAATTTAGCTGATAGCTTTTCAGATAACTTCCTATGCTCTAGTTCAAGCTCTCGTACTTTATAAGCAACTTGATTAATAAATTCTTTGTAGGCTGCTTCGTCACCTCCTTCAAGTGTTGGGCCCTTCAAGCTCAGAATTTTCACGAGGTCTTCTATAGTGTAGTTTGGTGTGGGAGTGTTTCTATAATTCAGTTCTTCATGTGTCTCTTTCGTGCTTCTCGTCATTTCAAGTCCGCAACTCGATTGGGCTCTGGATTGCCTGGAAATTTCCTAGAATCAAAGTTTGACTCTCAGCTATCTTGGCCATTTGTACTTCCACAATATTTGTTCTTTCCTGGAGCACCTGTAAATCAGTTCTCATAGTACTAACCTTTTGGGTTAGCTGACCAATTATATTATCATGATTCTCAACCATTTTATAAAAGCACCGTTTTGCTCAGTTTGAGAATTTATAAATGATTTAACGGTATCCTCAAGTGACTAACAGTTGCCATTGTTTACTCCATTGTTGTAGTTGCTATTGTTTGTTTGTCCTGAAGTGTTATATGGTTTTTGATAAATTTTCCCAGAATTTGGACCTCTCCATACAGGGTTATAAGTATTAAGAGCTATAAAATCTATTTCTTCAATTTGAGCATTGGGGATGGCATTTACCCGAGCTTCATTTTCACCTTTAAGAACATCAAGTAACTCATCTAACTTTTTTGTTAGCTCTTCATTGTTGCCCTTAGTAACCACATTTACCTTCTTGGTATTAGTCCTTTTTATATGCCATCGGGAATGATTATCTTGCATGTCATTGAGCAGCTTCTTGGCCACTTCTATCTCGTTTCCCATAAACATTCCTCCTGTAGCTGTTTCAAGCGTAGATTTTGACATAGTATTAAGTGTATTATAAAATTAATGGAGTATTAACCATTCCTACATGGCATGGTTAGGACAATTCCTAATGAATCCTTCATGAGTTCCCATGCAAGTGTTAGTGGCTCACGATCTTCTTGCTTAAAACATGTAATCATTGAACACAGTTACATTGTCTTAGTTGGTGGGAAATATTTAGTCATAAATATATTACAACAATTTTCCCAAGATGTAATAGTTCCTCTAGGAAATTCTAGTAACCATTCTTTTTCTTTCACTCTTAAAGAGAAAGAGAATAAACGTAGCTTGACAACATTTGGATCAATTTCTTTCATACACATAATATCACATAATTCAGTAAAAATATTCAAGTGCATACCTGCATCCTCAAAAAGCTGAACCACTAAATTGGTTTTGTTAAATCAAATTTAACAGATTAGGCTTACTGTGGGTTGAGTGATGGGTGCACATAAGTATCATTGGGAGTAGCAAACTCCCCAAGCTTCTTGTTTGCCATACTTTTTTTTTGGTTTTCGAAATAAGAACAAAATGTAACTAATAGTTTAGGGTTTTCAAATAAGCTAACCAAATAATAAACTACTAACCAAAAATAAACTGAAACAAAAAGGGCTCTATGATCTTACTAGGGTAGCATAAATGCTTCCCCTCAACAGAACCATAAAAGGAATGATACCTTCGATCCGAATGTATGAATGTAGTATGTGTCTTTTTCCCTAGTGACCTTAGGTTTAGCGAACCGGGAAGTGCTTGATAAGAACAATTATTGAACCCACAGATTCTATAATTCATTATCGTTTTACCGAACCAAATTTGTTTAGTGAAGTGTGATGAAGACGTGATCACATGCTCGTTGGGAGACCCCAAGCGGAAGGTATGATGTAGTCTAGAGTAAGTTTTCCCCTAGTGTGGAACCAGGGTTATTGAACCAATAAGACTTCGTAGTCTTGAAGAAGGTTGCTTTATCAACGGTGCCAGAAAAAGTACTAGTGTGTAGTTGACAGGAGTGTGGAAGCTGCACACAAGCACAAACTCTCTCTTTCCCCAACTTTCCGGAAGGTTGTCAATCTTCTGGTATTAATGAAAACAGAAGAATTAAACGTATACAGTCTTGGAAAAAAATAAAAGTAAAAGAAAAAACAGCGAGTAAACCATGATTAAAAGTGCTTAAAAGAAGGTTTGAAATTTGAGGAAAATAGGACAAGGGTCATAGGTTCACTAGTCGTTTCTCTCCAAAGAAAACAAACATGTTGGGTGAACAAATTATAGCTGGGCAATTCACAAATCATGAACGTATAACAATACTATTATGACGAGATAAAGTTCACGGGTTTTAATATTACAGGCATTACATCAAGGCATATGGATCGCTATCCAGCATGCATCCATATCTAAAATTCCACCTCAATAAAGCTATCCAGCAAATCCCTCTATATTAAGTTGCAGCAACTAAGTGATTGCTATGTGTGCAACAGACAAATGTATTAAGAACACTACGTAATGTAAGCAGTGGTTCTCATTCGTAGACAAGAGAAACGTTGTTTTCTCCCTAGTGGTAACAACACATCCTCCCCCCCGCACGATCCTGTCACTCGAGCGCATGCAACAAGGAGGCATGAACCCACTATCTAGCATATTGATGTCTACACACGCTTCTATTCTTGTAGACAGTGTTGGGCCTCCAAGTGCAGAGGTTTGTAGAATAGCAGCAAGTTTCCCTTAAGTGGATTACCCAAGGTTTATCGAACTCAGTGAGGTAGAGGTCAAAGATATCCCTCTCAAGCAACCCTACAATCAAGATACAAGAAGTCTCTTGTGTCCCCAACACACCCAATATACTTGTTAGGTATATAGGTGAACTCGTTCGGCAAAGAGAGAGTAAAATGCAAGTAGTATGGATGATTATAAGTGATAATAATAATCTGAAATAAAAATGACAGCAAGCAAACATGTAGCGGAACAGGCGGAAAACAATGTTTCAATGCTTGGAAATAAGGCCTAGGGCTCCTGATTTCACTAGAGGAAACTCTCAACAATGCTCACATAATTGAACGCATAAATATCATTTCTTCACTATGCTACTCCGAACCACTCTCCGGTCGGATAATGAACACTAATTAGGGCACCCCAATGTCACTACGAGCGCCATAAAGTAGTACTAAACAAACGCCACAATTTCATAGGTTCACCTTCCAACACAAGATATAAACATCATGCTAAACCACACGGAGCACACACTATCACCTTTACCCCGTGATCAAAGTGTTTATGAAGATAAAAAAACCACTTGAGTAGCATAATAGATGAAGATCAATCTACATATTCAACTAGATTACAAATCTCATGATCACATAAAGATCACACCATGGGAGAGAGATGAACCACATAGCTACAGGTAGAGCCCTCAGCCTTGGGGGAGAACTACTCCCTCCTCATCATAGGAGACAACAACAGCGATGGAGATGGCGGTGGAGTCGAAGGGGATAGCTTCCGAGGGTATTTCCCCGTCCCATCAGGGTGCTAGGACAGAGATCTGTCCCCCCGAAACTTGTCGGCGGCGGCAGCAGAGCTACATATGTATTTTGTGGAAAAGGTCGATTCCCCTAGGTTTATGCCTCGAGGAGTACATATGGGCGAAAGGGCGATGCCGGGAGGTGGCCAGGGGGACCACACCCCTATGTGGCGCGACCAGGGGACCCGCACTACCCCATGGTGTGGCCACCCTGTGGCCCCCCTCTGGGGCTATTCGGGACTTCTGGAAACTTCCAGGACTTTTAGGACTTCTGGCTTTCGAATTTTCCAATTCCGAGAATATTTCCAGAACAACTTTTCTGAAACTAAAAACAGCAGAAAACATGGAACTGGCTCTGTGGCATCTTGTTAATAGGTTAGTCTCGGAAAACATAAGAAAACGTAGGAAAACATACGGAAAACATGTAGCAATTGGCATAATATCAACATGGAACATCAGAAATTAGGGATACGTTTATGACGTATCAAGCATCCCCAAGCTTAGTTCCTACTCGTCCTCGAGTAGGTAAACGATAAAACAAAATGATTTCTGAGGTGACATGCTACCACACATTTTTTATCATAATATGTAAAGTAAAGCATGTAAACTATGATCAAATGAACTAAAGTTGTGATCTATATTTGATAACAATAAGTAATGCATAAACAAAGAAGAAAAAAGCAAAACTTTTAATGAATCAGTACTAAAAGACTATGAACCGTGCAAAGTATATTAGAGATGATTTAAGCTTTCAAGAACAACAATATCATGCTCGTCAAACAATCTTCACAACCACTGTTAGGATCAAGTCAAGCTTTCCACACGATGCAATGCTTGAATCTTAAACTATTTGCGCACTAAAAACAAGCAAGTGTTCTGCGTTGGTCCCTGGCACCGGGATGTTTTGGCAAAGAGAAAATTATGGGGGGTGGGGGGGGGGGGGGTTTGGAATGTCAATGGAAGAAAGGCTCACAAAGCTGACAATGGTCGTTAGACAAGAGAAAGTCTTACAACCGAAGCTATGCAAGGAGTAGGGATTGCCACACAACGGATGCACATAGAGCTATAACTGTATGAAAGCTCTCCAATGGAACTAGTGGGGGTGCATCCAACTTGCTTGCTCACGAATACCTAGAGCTCATTTGAGGAGGCTCATCATTGGAATATACAGGCCAAGCTCTATAATGTAAAGTTCCCCACATAGTTATGAATAATAATAATAATAATAATAATAATATGAAAACTCTCTCCAAACTGAAGTATTGGTGCTAAACATGAAGCACAAGTGTGGTATACAGGATAGTGATGCGCCCCCCTCTCTTTATTCTCTCTTTAGCCCTTTTTTCTTTTTCTTTTTGGGCTTTTTCATTTTTTTTATCCTCACCGGTAGGGGCAACATCCTATATTACAATGAATCATCACACTTTTAGTACTCATAACTCATAATGGAATATCTCTGATGTATCCAACTGCATGCTCCTGCCAGTGTAGCAGTATGCATAAATAACCATGAAGCTCATCATCATGTAACATAATGAAGGTGGATGTTGTGCAGCAATATATCTAGGAATGGCTATGGAAATGCCATGATAGGTAGGTATGGTGGATGTTTTGAGGAAGAATATATGGGCTTATGTGCAGGAGAACAAATTCCTCCCACGGGATTTGGATGCACTGGCGAAGTTTGCACCAACTCTCATTGTGAGAAAGGGCAATGCATAGTACCGAAGAGGCTAGCAAATATGGATGGTGGAAATGCCAGGAACCGCAACATATACTCATGAGTTAAAAGATTACATCAAGCAAATCATCTTACAAGGCACAATGCAAATCACTCCAAGAGGGTCCATGGCAGTGACAAGTCACTGTTAGCTACCCCGACCGTAGCGCGTAACAAAAGGCCGATCAGAAATGTATCACTCGTAGCAATCATATACCATTGTTTCTATCAGCTAGTAATTTAAGTGTGGCACAGTTTCAAGTTTCTTAGACCAACCATTAAAATTTTATACTTACTAGTCCTTCCCGTTTATCCATTAAGAAAATTAATATCTCAAAACAACAGCAGTGATTCAAGTGAAGCAGTTTAGTGATCTACAAGACCATGCAATCTTCTCCACTATACCAACTACCACAATATCATTCCTATTTCCAAGAAAACACACATATGAGAACCACCTAACTACAAAATCTAACAGCTCTGAACAAATGATGCATGAAAACAAAGGCTAAACGCAGTACTAGCAAAAAGTGAACACTCACAGAACAATAAGAATGAAAACTAGAGTGTTCAAAGCAATGAAAACGGAGCGTGTCTCTCTCCCACACAAGTATGATAAGATCCAACCATAAACTACAGCAAAGAAAACTAAACAAACCGAAAGCAAAAATAAAAGACGCTCCAAGTAAAGCACATAAGATTTGACCGAATAAAAATATAGTTTCACTAGAAGTGACCTGATAATTTGTCGATGAAGAAGGGGATGCCTTCGGCATCCCCAAGCTTAGACACTTGAGTCTTCTTGAAATTTGCTGGGATGTACCACTGGGGCATCCCCAAGCTTAGGCTCTTCACTCTTCTTGATCACGCCATATCATCCTCTTCTCTTGACCCTTGAAAACTTCCTTCACACCAAACTTCTCACAATCTTCATTAGCCACGTTAGTGCAGTCGAAATAATAAATTCACATGGTTCAGTTTCAACACAAGCCTAACACTCATAAACATATTAGCTACTGTCACAACTTCTTTTAAAACTCTTTTTCTCAAAATAACACTAAAAGAAAGAGATTAAGATGCAAATGCAATTATTGGCAGAAAACTTTCAAAACAAAACAGCAGGTAAAGATGATTTTTTCGAAAATATTCTGTTGCTCACATCAAAAAGTGGTCAAATAAGAAAATTTCTGAGTTAGCTGAGGAATAAGCACAAAAAATTTCAGATCATTCTGATCTTCCAGAATTTTATACGATGTATTACGGTGGACAGCAGAAATCTGTTTTCTGCGCAGAAATCCGAAAACCAACTCCAACTTTCCACTAGAGGATTTACTTGGCTCAACTAATGCATGAAAATAGAGATACAAAGGATTTTCTGCAGAAGTATACAACCCCTTGACTCAAAGAAAACAGAGAAAAACAATGCAAAAATAAAAACATGGGTTATCTTCCAAGAAGTGCTTTTCTTTAAAGCCTTTTAGCTAGGCATGATAATTTGAGAAGATGCTCACATAAGAATAAGAGTTGAAGCACAATAAGAGAGCATCAATAAGCAATATAAAACACATTTAAGTCTAACTCACTTCCTATGAACAATAATCTTGTAGAAAAACAAGTCAACGAAGCACAAAGTGACTAGCATAGGAAGACAAAATAAGTGCAACTTCAAAAATTTCAACGTAAAGAGGGGAAACTTAATATTGTTGAGATGCATAAAACCATGTTTACCTCTCTCATAATAACTTTCAGTAGCATCATGAATAAAATTGACAATATAACTATCACATAAAACATTCTTATCACGAGCCACATGCATAAAAGAATTAATACTCTCCACATAAGCATAGTCATTCTTATTAATAGTAGTGGGAGCAAATTCAACAAATAACTATCATTATTATTCTCATCACCATAAACATAAAATTTAGGAGGCATATTGTAATCATAATTAATTTTCTCCTCAATAGTAGGTGGACTGAAAATAGCATGTTCATCATTGTAAACATCATATATAGAAGGCATATCATGATCACAATAAAATTTATCATTCATAGTAGGTGGAACTAGAATACCACAATCATTATAATCATCATATATTGGAGGCAAGGTACCATCAAAGAAAATTTCCTCCTCAAAACTTGGGGGACTAAAAATATCATATTAATCAAAACTAGCTTCCCCAAGCTTAGACTTTTCCATAACATTAGCAAAAATGGTGTTTGAAGAGTTCATACTAATAACATTGCCACTAGCATTCAAATAAAGTTCCATAGGTTTTTAAATTTTCTCTTCAAACACTTCATGTCCTAACTCAATATAAATATTATAAAGCTCTCTCATATTTTTGTTATTTTCCATTAAGCCTAACTAGTGAAAAAAAGAAACAAAAAGATATAATTGCAGAATCTAAAGGAAATAACTTTGAGCACTCACACCAGAGGATGTGAGAACCTTTTACCTTACCTCCTCGGCAACGGAGCCAGAAAAGATCTTGATGTCTATGCACGCTTCTATTCTTGTAGACAGTGTTGGGTATCCAAGTGCAGAGGTTCGTAGAACAACAACAAGTTTCTCTTAAGTGGATTACCCAAGGTTTATCAAACTCAGGGAGGTGGAGGTCAAAGATATCCCTCTCAAGCAACCCTGCAATCAAGATACAAGAAGTCTCTTGTGTCCCCAACACACCCAATATACTTGTCAGGTATATAGGTGCACTAGTTCGACGAAGAGAGAGTAAAATGCAAGTAGTATGGATGATTATAAGTGATAATAACAATCTGAAATAAAAATGGCAGCAAGTAAACATGTAGCAGAATAGGCGGAAAACAATGTTTCAATGCTTGGAAATAAGGCCTAGGGCTCCTGCTTTCACTAGAGGACACTCTCAACAATGCTTACATAATTGAACGCATAAATATCATTTCTTCACTATGCTACTCCGAACCACTCTCCGGTCGGATAATGAACACTATTTAGGGCACCCCAATGTCACTACGAGCGCCATAAATTAGTACTAAACAAACGCCACAATTTCATAGGTTCACCTTCCAACACAAGATATAAACATCATGCTAAACCACACGGAGCACACACTATCACCTTTACCCCGTGATCAAAGTGTTTATGAAGATAACAAAACCACTTGAGTAGCATAATAGATGAAGATCAATCTACATATTCAACTAGATTACAAATCTCATGATCACATAAAGATCACACCATGGGACAGAGAGATGAACCACATAGCTACCAGTAGAGCCCTCAGCCTCGTGGGAGAACTACTCCCTCCTCATCATAGGAGACAGCAACGGCGATGGAGATGGCGGTGGAGTCGAAGGAGATGGCTTCAGGGGGCACTTCCCCGTCTCGGCAGGGTGCCAGAACAGAGATCTATCCCCCGAAACTTGTCGGCGGCGGCGACGGAGCTACAGATGTATTTTGTGGAAAAGGTCGATTCCCCTAGGGTTTATGCCTCGAGGAGTATATATGGGCGAAAGGGCGATGCTGGGAGGTGGCCAGGGAACCCACACCCCTAGGTTGAGCGGCCGGGGGGACCCGCGCTACCCCATGGTGTGGCCACCCGGTGGCCCCCCTCCGGGGCTCTTCAGGACTTCTAGAAGCTTCCGGGACTTTTAGGACTTCTGGCTTTCGAATTTTCCAATTCCGAGAATATGTCGAGAACAACTTTTCTGAAACTAAAAACAGCAGAAAACAGGGAACTGGCTCTGTGGCATCTTATTAATAGGTTAGTCCAAGAAAACATAAGAAAACGTAGGAAAACATATGGAAAACATGTAGCAATTGGCATAATATCAACATGGAACATCAGAAATTAGGGATACGTTTATGAAGTATCACATATAAACTCTCTCTTGGATGTGAAAACAACTACATGGCCAAGGTAATCATAAAGATTGGAGATCATTGCAAGAAAAGATTAAAACTCTCTATGAATATAAGTGAAGCATCTCAGATTGATATGAACAAAATAATCATAATCTCATGGTTCATCGGATCCCATCAAACACAACATGCACAATTATATAACGATGGTCTCGATCATGTGAGGCATCTCATGAGACTCTAAACATTGAGGCATAGGGGAGAGAACAACCATCTAGCTACTGCTATGGACCCGTAGTCCCGAGATGAACTACTCACACATATGTCCGAAGGCGATCATGGAGATGTAGAGGCCTCCGGTGATGATCCCCCACTCCGGCAGGGTGCCGGAGTCGGACTCCAAAAGCCCTAGATTGGACTTTCGAGGTGACAACACCTCTCTGTATGTTTCATGGAAAATAACTCTGTCCCCGAAGTTTTTAGTGTAAATGCAATTTATAGGCGAAGAGGGGACATCAGGCGGTGGCCGAGGCTCCCAGGGGCCCACCAGGCGTGGCCTAGGGGGGACATGCCTGGCACCCTACTGGTGGCCCTTGGCTCCCCTCCGTCTCTCCTTTAGAATCCTTCTTCTTTCCGGGTAAAAATTGATATCTGTGGATTTTCAGCCCTTTCCAAGAATATTTCCTTAAGAACTTTTCCGAAATAGAAAAACAACAGAAAACAACAACTGGCCTAGGGCATCTTGTCAATAGGTTAGTCTGTGAAAACATCCGAAAAATGAAGGAAAATGAAAGAAAACATGTGGAAAACAAAAGGTATTGGATAGAAAACAAGCATGCAGCATAAAAAATTATAGATATGTTTGCAACGTATCAGCATCCCCAAGCTTAACTCTTGCTCGTCCTCGAGTAGGTAAGTGATAAAAAAATAATTTTTTAGGTGACATGAAGCCAACACAAATCTTGATCAACATTACGTAGAAGCATTGCAAGCTGAGATCAAAGTACTTTAATAAAGGCTCGACCGTATGTATGCTCAACTGGGCTTAGTGACTTGTGTGCCCATTCTAAAGTAGTTTGCCTTTAGTGTGATGACCCTGTTATCGTAGAACTTGGACTTATTATTCTTGGGAAAATGAACAACAAAAGGATCTCGAGAATGTAATTAAGTCCTCACATTTCCTTCACGTAAATTTATCAAGGCTTTAATAGTTCTTCGAAATGGTCTACGAAGTAAATACGTGCTATTGGATCTCCAGGCATGTCTACTATAACAAGATCAATGAGTGTTGGACCCCCTCTAATGTGTACTACTATATTCTCTTTAATTCCCACAATTTGTTTAAAGGAACAATTAGCAAGATGAAGTTTATGTTCAGTAATATCATTGCTACCCATGTTTAATTTATCAAAAAAGAGTTTTAGGGATTGTTGAAACACTTGCACATCATAGAGTGCAGTTACATTAACACCTAACTTCATATTAATTGTAGGCTCAAATATATCTTCCAATTTAGCTGGTAGTTTTTCAGATAACTTCCTATGCTCTAGTTCAAGCTCTCGGACTTTATAAGAAACTTGATTAATAAATTATTTGTAGGCTGCTTTGTTACCTCATTCAAGTGTTGGGTTCTTCAAGCTTACAATTTTCATGAGGTCTTATATAGTATAGTTTGGTGTGGGAGTGTTGCTATAATTCAGTTCTTCATGTGTCTCTTTCGTGCTTCTCGTCATCTTCAAGTCCGCAACTCGATTGGGTTCTAGCTTGCCTGCAAATTTTGCTAGAATCAAAGTTTGACTCTCACCTATCTTGGCCATTTGTGCTTCAACAGTCTTTGTTCTTTCCTAGAGTACCTGTAAATCAGTTCTCATAGTACTAACCTTTTGGGTTAGCTGACCAAGTATATTATCATGATTCTCCACCATTTTATAAAAGCACTGTTTTTCTCAGTTTGAGAATTTATAAACGATTTAACGGTATCCTCAAGCAACTGGCGGTTGCCATTGTTTACTCCATTGTTGTAGTTGCTATTGTTTATTTGTTTGTCCGGCAGTGTTATATGGTTTCTGATAATTTTTCCCAAAATTGGGACCTCTCCATACAGGGTTATAAGTATTACGAGCTATAAAATATATTTCTTCAATTGGAGCATTGGGGATGGCATTTACCCGAGCTTCATTTTTACCTTTAAGAACATCAAGTAACTCATCTACCTTTGTCGTTAGCTCTTCGCTGTTGCCCTCAGTAACCACATTTACCTTCTTGGTATTAGTCATTTTTATATGCCACTGGGCATGATTATCTTGCATGTCATTGAGCAGCTTCTTGGCCACTTCTATCTCCTTTCCCATAAACGTTCCTCCTAGCTGTGTAAACCGTAGATTTTGACATAGTATTAAGTGTATTATAAAATTAATGGAGTATTAACCATTCCTACATGCCCTCGTTAGGACAATTCCTAACGAATCCTTCATGAGTTCCCATGCAAGCGTTATTGGCTCACGATCATCTTGCTTAAAACCTGTAATCATTGAACACGATTACATTTTCTTAGATGGTGGGAAATATTTAGTCATAAATATATTACAACAATTTTCCCAAGATGTAATAGTGCCTCTAGGAAATTCTAGTAACCATTCTTTTGCTTTCACTCTTAAAGAGAAACGGAATAAATGTAGCCTGACTGCATTTGGATCAATGTCTTTCATACACATCATATCACATAATTCAATAAAAATATTCAACTGCATACCTGCATCCTCAAAAAGTTGAACCACTAAATTAGTTCCGTTGAATCAAGTTTAACAGATTAGGCTTACTGTGGGTTGAGTGATGGGTGCACATAAGTAATCATCATAGGGAGTAGCAAACTCCCCAAGCTTCTTGTTTGCCATACTTATTTTTTGGTTTTCCAAACAAGAACAAAATGTAACTAATATTTTAGGGTTTTCAAATAAGCTAACCAAATAATAAACTATGAACCAAAAATAAACTAAAACAAAAAGGGATCTATGACCTTACTAGGGTAGAATAAATACTTTCCCCCGCAACGGCACCATAAAAGGCTTGATACCTTCGATCCGAATATCCGAATCTAGTATGGGTCCTTTTCCCTAGTGACCTTAGGTTTAGCAGACCGGGAAGTAGGTGCTTGATAAGAACAATTGTTGAACCCACAGAAAGTCTAATTCATTATCGTTTTACTAAACCAAATTTGTTTAGTGAAGTGTGATGAAGATGTGATCACACGCTTGTTGGGAGACCCCAAGCGGGAGGTATGATGTAGTCTAGAGTAAGTTTTCCCCTAGTGTGGAACGAGGGTTATCGAAACAGTATGACTTTGTAGTCTTGAAGAAGGTTGCTTTATCAATGGTGCCATAAAAAGTACTGGTGTGTAGTTGACAGGAGTGTGGAAGCTGCACACAAGCACAGACTCTCTATTGCCCCAAATTTCCGGAAGGTTGTCAATCTTCTTGTCTTGCTGAAAACAAGAGAATTAAACATATAGAGTCTTGGAAAAAAAATAAAAGTAAAAGACAAAACATCGAGTAAACTATGATTAAAAGTGCTTAAAATAAGGTTTGCAATATGAGGAAAATAGGAAAGGGGGCCATAGGTTCACTAGTCGTGTCTCTCCAAAGAAAAAAAACATGTTGGGTGAACAAATTACAGCTGGGCAATTGACAAATCATGAACGTATAACAATACTATTACGACGAGATAAAGTTCACGGGTTTTAATATTACAGGAATTACGTCCAGGAATATGGACCGCTATCCAGCATGCATCCATATCTAAAATTCCACCTCAATAAAACTATCCAGCAAATTCCTTGGTATTAAGTTGCAGCAACGAATTGATTGCTATATGTGCTACAGAAAAATGTATCAAGAACACTACGTAATGTAAGAAGTGGTTCTCATACGTAGACAAGAGAAATGATGTTTTCTCCCTAGTGGTAACATCACATCCCCCTCGCACGTTTCTGTCACTCGAGCGCAGGCAACCAGGAGGCATGAACCCACTATGTAGCATATAAACTCTCTCTTGGAGGTGAAAACAACTACATGGCCAAGGTAATCATAAACACAGGAGATCATTGCAAAACAAGATTAAAACTCTCTATAAATAAAAGTGAAGCATCTCAAATTGATATGAAAATAATAATCATAATCTCAGGGTTCATCGGATCCCATCAAACACAACATGCACAATTACATAACGGTGGTCTCAATCATGTGAGGCAGCTCACGAGACTCTAAACATGGAGGCATATGGGAGAGAACAACCATCTAGCTACTGCTATGGACCCGTTGTCCCGATATGAACTAGTCACGCATATGTCCGAACGCGATCATGGCGGTGTAGAGGCCTCCGGTGATGACCCCCCTCTCTGGCAGGGTGCCGGAGCAGGACTCAAAAAGCCCTAGATTGGACTTTCGAGGTGACAACGCCTCTCTGTATGTTTCATGGAAAATAACTCCTCCCCGAAGTTTTTAGTGTAAAATGCAATTTATAGGCGAAGAGGGGCCGTGAGGCGGTGGCCTGGGCTCCCAAGGGCCCACCAGGAGTGACCTAGGGGGGCCATGCTTGGCACCCTACTGGTGGCCCCTAGCTCCCCTCCATCTCTCCTTTAGACTCCTTCTTTCCGGGTAAAAAATGATCTTCGTGGATTTTCCGGTCTTTCCGAGAATATTTCCTTGAGAACTTTTTTGGAAATAGAAAAACAACAGAAAACAATAACTGGCCTGGGGCATCTTGTTAAAAGGTTAGTCTGTGAAAACATCCGGAAAATGAAAGAAAACATGTGGAAAACAAAAGGTATTGGATAGAAAACAAGCATGGAGCATAAAAATTTATAGATATGTTTGCAACGTATCAGCATTCCCAAGCATAAATCCTTCTCGTCCTCGAGTAGGTAAGTGATAACAAAATAATTTTTGAGGTGACATGAAGCCAACACAAATCTTGATCAACATTATGTAGATGCATTGCAAGATGAGATCAAAGTACTTTAATAAAGGCATGATAAATATCATTGCAACTAATGTAAACTTAGCAACCATGTTGCACATGAAAAAAACAAAAAAAAAAAATGAATAATGAAACACTGAAAGTGATGCGGTTGTTTCAATCATAAATAAAAACATAATAAAGTGGTATCCAGCTCCTTTGTGTGGTAGCAAAACATAAATGCCAGGACACTGATACATCATAAATGTATCCTTAATTTCTGATGTTTCATGTTGTATTCATGTTATTTCCTACATGTTTGCTATACACTTTATGCCATTTTTATTGATTTCCTGGACTAACCTATTGACAAGATGCCATAGAGCCAGTTCCCCGTTTTCTGATGTTTTTAGTTTCAGAAAAGTTGTTCTGGAAATATTCTCGGAATTGGAAAATTCGAAGCCCGGAAGTCTTAGAATTCCATAGCAGTAGCTAGATGGTTGTCTTCTCCACTTTGTACCTCGTGTTTAGATCTCGTGAGCTGCCCTATGATACGCCGAAAACGTATCTCCTTTTCCGAACACTTTTCTTATTGTTTTCCTCTAAACTTGTGTGTTTTGAATACAACTAACAAGGACTAACACAGTTTTCAGTAGAATTACCTTGGTGTCTTGTTTTTGTGCAGGAAAATCATCTTTTGGGAAATTGCCCATAAAAGACCCCATTGGTATTTTCACACCGGAAGACCCCCGGGAGCCAGAAGGGGGCCAGGAGAAGAGCCACATGGTGGCCACACCCCCGGCGCCCCCCTTGGCCGCACCAGCGTAGGGTGTGGGCCACCTAGACCCCTCTCAGACTCCCCTTTCGACTACAAATAGCCTTCAACCCTAAAACGTGAGGGGGTTTGTCATATTCCACAGAAACATAACAGAGCACCGCCGCTATCCCGAACCTCGATTCGGGGATCAGAAACTCCGTTCTGGCACCCTGCCGGGACGGGGAATTGGACGAGATCATCTCCATCGTCATCACCAACGCCTCTCCATCAACCATCCATGTTTCTCCCATCCATGTGTGAGTAATTGCCCGCTGTAGGCTGAAGGGGATGGTAGGGATTGGATCAGATCGTTCATGTAATAATGTCGTGATTGTTAGGCCATAGTGCCTAGAATCTTCTATTAGTGCTATTGACATTGTTGCAACTTGTTATGCTTAATGCTTGCCACTTTGTGCCCGAGTGCCATGATCTAAGATCTGAACATGTTATTGAATCACGATGATAATTATTGTTTCTTGATCATACCTGCAAGTTGTTTACTCATATCGTTGTCCGGAACCCGAGGCCCCGAAGTGTTAATGCTTTGCTCCGGTGTTCTATTAAAAGGAACACCTTAATTACCATTAGTTCCCTTGAGGCCCCGCTGAAAATGGGCTAGTAGGACAAAAGATGTTGTGTAAGTTCTCATTGTGAGCACGTATGACTATTTACAGAACACATGCCTATGGTTACTTAGTGCTTGGATGCTTTATCATATTTATCTGCAATGCCCATGACTTTATCATTATATGAACTATCTTATCCATGCAACGCCCGTTCATCCATCCCTATGCCTACAATATTTAATCCCGTTGTCTACTTCAAACACTACTGCTACTGTTTTAATTCCGCAGCTGCTATTATTTCACTACTGCTGCTACTATAAAACTGTTAGTACTGATAAACCACTGCGAACAAAAGTACTTTCAGGTGCAGGTAATTGACAACTCACTTGTTAAGGCTTACAAATATTCTTTGTATCCCCTTGTGTCGAATCAATAAATTTGGGTTTTACTTCCCTCGAAGACTGTTGTGATCCCCTATACTTGTGGGTCATCACCCTACAAGATCGAGATCATCTTTATGTAATGCTACATGTTGTGTTTGTTGGGATCCAATGAATGTTGAATGCTATGTCTTCTGAATATCAATCTATCATGTTATCTTCATGCATATGTTATTTATGATCTTGCATGCTCTCCGTTATTAGTAGATGCTCTAGCCAAGTAGATGCTAGTAATTCCAAGAGGGAGTATTTATGCTTGATAGTGGGTTCATGCCTCTTTTGCATCTGTGCTCGAGTGACAGAAACATGACAGATGGAGGATGTGTTGTTGCCATTAGGGAGAAAACAATGGTATTTACTTAGATTACATTGTTTACATTACACACTTTGCTTACGGGGTGCCAGAACAGAGATCTATCCCTCGAAACTTGTCGGCGGCGGCGACGGCTCTACAGATGTATTTTGTGGAAAAGGTCGATTCCCCTAGGGTTTATGCCTCGAGGAGTATATATGGGCGAAAGGGCGATGCTGGGAGGTGGCCAGGGAACCCACACCCCTAGGTTGAGCGGCCAGGGGGGACCCGCGCTACCCCATGGTGTGGCCACCCGGTGGCCCCCCTCCGGGGCTCTTCAGGACTTCTAGAAGCTTCCGGGACTTTTAGGACTTCTGGCTTTCGAATTTTCCAATTCCGAGAATATGTCGAGAACAACTTTTCTGAAACTAAAAACAGCAGAAAACAGGGAACTGGCTCTGTGGCATCTTATTAATAGGTTAGTCCAAGAAAACATAAGAAAACGTAGGAAAACATATGGAAAACATGTAGCAATTGGCATAATATCAACATGGAACATCAGAAATTAGGGATACGTTTATGAAGTATCACATATAAACTCTCTCTTGGATGTGAAAACATCTACATGGCCAAGGTAATCATAAAGATTGGAGATCATTGCAAGACAAGATTAAAACTCTCTATGAATATAAGTGAAGCATCTCAGATTGATATGAACAAAATAATCATAATCTCATGGTTCATCGGATCCCATCAAACACAACATGCACAATTATATAACGATGGTCTCGATCATGTGAGGCATCTCATGAGACTCTAAACATGGAGGCATAGGGGAGAGAACAACCATCTAGCTACTGCTATGGACCCGTAGTCCCGAGATGAACTACTCACACATATGTCCGAAGGCGATCATGGAGATGTAGAGGCCTCCGGTGATGATCCCCCACTCCGGCAGGGTGCCGGAGTCGGACTCCAAAAGCCCTAGATTGGACTTTCGAGGTGAAAACACCTCTCTGTATGCTTCATGGAAAATAACTCTGTCCCCGAAGTTTTTAGTGTAAATGCAATTTATAGGCGAAGAGGGGACATGAGGCGGTGGCCGAGGCTCCCAGGGGCCCACCAGGCGTGGCCTAGGGGGAACATGCCTGGCACCCTACTGGTGGCCCTTGGCTCCCCTCCGTCTCTCCTTTAGAATCCTTCTTCTTTCCGGGTAAAAATTGATCTCTGTGGATTTTCAGCCCTTTCCAAGAATATTTCCTTAAGAACTTTTCCGAAATAGAAAAACAACAGAAAACAACAACTGGCCTAGGGCATCTTGTCAATAGGTTAGTCTGTGAAAACATCCGAAAAATGAAGGAAAATGAAAGAAAACATGTGGAAAACAAAAGGTATTGGATAGAAAACAAGCATGTAGCATAAAAAATTATAGATATGTTTGCAACGTATCAGCATCCCCAAGCTTAACTCCTGCTCGTCCTCGAGTAGGTAAGTGATAAAAAAATAATTTTTTAGGTGACATGAAGCCAACACAAATCTTGATCAACATTACGTAGAAGAATTGCAAGCTGAGATCAAAGTACTTTAATAAAGGCTCGACCGTATGTATGCTCAACTGGGCTTAGTGACTTGTGTGCCCATTCTGAAGTAGTTTGCCTTTAGTGTGATGACCCTGTTATCGTAGAACTTGGACTTATTATTCTTGGGAAAATGAACAACAAAAGGATCTCGAGAATGTAATTAAGTCCTCACATTTCCTTCACGTAAATTTATCAAGGCTTTAATAGTTCTTCGAAATGGTCTACGAAGTAAATACGTGCTATTGGATCTCCAGGCATGTCTACTATAACAAGATCAATGAGTGTTGGACCCCCTCTAATGTGTACTACTATATTCTCTTTAATTCCCACAATTTGTTTAAAGGAACAATTAGCAAGATGAAGTTTATGTTCAGTAATATCATTGCTACCCATGTTTAATTTATCAAAAAAGAGTTTTAGGGATTGTTGAAACACTTGCACATCATAGAGTGCAGTTACATTAACACCTAACTTCATATTAATTGTAGGCTCAAATATATCTTCCAATTTAGCTGGTAGTTTTTCAGATAACTTCCTATGCTCTAGTTCAAGCTCTCGGACTTTATAAGAAACTTGATTAATAAATTATTTGTAGGCTGCTTTGTTACCTCATTCAAGTGTTGGGTTCTTCAAGCTTACAATTTTCATGAGGTCTTATATAGTATAGTTTGGTGTGGGAGTGTTGCTATAATTCAGTTCTTCATGTGTCTCTTTCGTGCTTCTCGTCATCTTCAAGTCCGCAACTCGATTGGGTTCTAGCTTGCCTGCAAATTTTGCTAGAATCAAAGTTTGACTCTCACCTATCTTGGCCATTTGTACTTCAACAGTCTTTGTTCTTTCCTAGAGTACCTGTAAATCAGTTCTCATAGTACTACCTTTTGGGTTAGCTGACCAAGTATATTATCATGATTCTCCACCATTTTATAAAAGCACTGTTTTTCTCAGTTTGAGAATTTATAAACGATTTAACGGTATCCTCAAGCAACTGGCGGTTGCCATTGTTTACTCCATTGTTGTAGTTGCTATTGTTTATTTGTTTGTCCGGCAGTGTTATATGGTTTCTGATAATTTTTCCCAAAATTTGGACCTCTCCATACAGGGTTATAAGTATTACGAGCTATAAAATATATTTCTTCAATTGGAGCATTGGGGATGGCATTTACCCGAGCTTCATTTTTACCTTTAAGAACATCAAGTAACTCATCTACCTTTGTCGTTAGCTCTTCGCTGTTGCCGTCAGTAACCACATTTACCTTCTTGGTATTAGTCATTTTTATATGCCACTGGGCATGATTATCTTGCATGTCATTGAGCAGCTTCTTGGCCACTTCTATCTCCTTTCCCATAAACGTTCCTCCTAGCTGTATAAACCGTAGATTTTGACATAGTATTAAGTGTATTATAAAATTAATGGAGTATTAACCATTCCTACATGCCCTCGTTAGGACAATTCCTAACGAATCCTTCATGAGTTCCCATGCAAGCGTTATTGACTCACGATCATCTTGCTTAAAACCTGTAATCATTGAACACGATTACATTTTCTTAGATGGTGGGAAATATTTAGTCATAAATATATTACAACAATTTTCCCAAGATGTAATAGTGCCTCTAGGAAATTCTAGTAACCATTCTTTTGCTTTCACTCTTAAAGAGAAACGGAATAAACGTAGCCTGACTGCATTTGGATCAATGTATTTCATACACATCATATCACATAATTCAATAAAAATATTCAACTGCATACCTGCATCCTCAAAAAGTTGAACCACTAAATTAGTTCCGTTGAATCAAGTTTAACAGATTAGGCTTACTGTGGGTTGAGTGATGGGTGCACATAAGTAATCATCATAGGGAGTAGCAAACTCCCCAAGCTTCTTGTTTGCCATACTTATTTTTTGGTTTTCCAAACAAGAACAAAATGTAACTAATAGTTTAGGGTTTTCAAATAAGATAACCAAATAATAAACTATGAACCAAAAATAAACTAAAACAAAAAGGGATCTATGACCTTACTAGGGTAGAATAAATACTTTCCCCCGCAACGGCACCATAAAAGGCTTGATACCTTCGATCCGAATATCCGAATCTAGTATGGGTCCTTTTCCCTAGTGACCTTAGGTTTAGCAGACCGGGAAGTAGGTGCTTGATAAGAACAATTGTTGAACCCCACAGAAGTCTAATTCATTATCGTTTTACTAAACCAAATTTGTTTAGTGAAGTGTGATGAAGATGTGATCACACGCTTGTTGGGAGACCCCAAGCGGGAGGTATGATGTAGTCTAGAGTAAGTTTTCCCCTAGTGTGGAACGAGGGTTATCGAAACAGTATGACTTTGTAGTCTTGAAGAAGGTTGCTTTATCAATGGTGCCATAAAAAGTACTGGTGTGTAGTTGACAGGAGTGTGGAAGCTGCACACAAGCACAGACTCTCTATTGCCCCCAAATTTCCGGGAAGGTTGTCAATCTTCTTGTCTTGCAGAAAACAGAGAATTAAACATATAGAGTCTTGGAAAAAAAATAAAAGTAGAAGACAAACATCGAGTAAACTATGATTAAAAGTGCTTAAAATAAGGTTTGCAATTTGAGGAAAATAGGACAGGGGCCATAGGTTCACTAGTCGTGTCTCTCCAAAGAAAACAAACATGTTGGTGCGAACAAATTACAACTGGGCAATTGACAATTCATGAACGTATAACAATACTATTACGACGAGATAAATGTTCACGGGTTTTAATATTACAGGAATTACGTCCAGGAATATGGACCGCTATCCAGCATGCATCCATATCTAAAATTCCACCTCAATAAAACTATCCAGCAAATTCCTTGGTATTAAGTTGCAGCAACGAATTGATTGCTATATGTGCTACAGAAAAATGTATCAAGAACACTACGTAATGTAAGAAGTGGTTCTCATACGTAGACAAGAGAAATGATGTTTTCTCCCTAGTGGTAACATCACATCCCCCTCGCACGTTTCTGTCACTCGAGCGCAGGCAACCAGGAGGCATGAACCCACTATGTAGCATATAAACTCTCTCTTGGAGGTGAAAACAACTACATGGCCAAGGTAATCATAAACACAGGAGATCATTGCAAAACAAGATTAAAACTCTCTATAAATAAAAGTGAAGCATCTCAAATTGATATGAAAATAATAATCATAATCTCAGGGTTCATCGGATCCCATCAAACACAACATGCACAATTACATAACGGTGGTCTCAATCATGTGAGGCAGCTCACGAGACTCTAAACATGGAGGCATATGGGAGAGAACAACCATCTAGCTACTGCTATGGACCCGTTGTCCCGATATGAACTAGTCACACATCTGTCCGAACGCGATCATGGCGGTGTAGAGGCCTCCGGTGATGACCCCCCTCTCTGGCAG
Source organism: Alopecurus myosuroides (assembly GCA_028641055.1). Classification (NCBI taxonomy): domain Eukaryota; kingdom Viridiplantae; phylum Streptophyta; class Magnoliopsida; order Poales; family Poaceae; genus Alopecurus; species Alopecurus myosuroides. The sequence continues at coordinate 206,217,927 of CM054058.1, read as the reverse complement.
GGTGCCGGAGCAGGACTCAAAAAGCCCTAGATTGGACTTTCGAGGTGACAACGCCTCTCTGTATGTTTCATGGAAAATAACTCCGTCCCCGAAGTTTTTAGTGTAAAATGCAATTTATAGGCGAAGAGGGGCCGTGAGGCGGTGGCCTGGGCTCCCAAGGGCCCACCAGGAGTGACCTAGGGGGGCCATTCTTGGCACCCTACTAGTGGCCCTAGCTCCCCTCCATCTCTCCTTTAGACTCCTTCTTTCCGGGTAAAAAATGATCTCCGTGGATTTTCCGGTCTTTCCGAGAATATTTCCTTGAGAACTTTTTGGAAATAGAAAAATAACAGAAAACAATAACTGGCCTGGGGCATCTTGTTAATAGGTTAGTCTGTGAAAACATCCGGAAAATGAAGTAAAATGAAAGAAAACATGTGGAAAACAAATGGTATTGGATAAAAAACAAGCATGGAGCATAAAAAATTATAGATATGTTTGCAACGTATCAGCATTCCCAAGCATAAATCCTGCTCGTCCTCGAGTAGGTAAGTGATAACAAAATAATTTTTGAGGTGACATGAAGCCAACACAAATCTTGATCAACATTATGTAGATGCATTGCAAGATGAGATCAAAGTACTTTAATAAAGGCATGATAAATATCATTGCAACTAATGTAAACTTAGCAACCATGTTGCACATGAAAAAAACAAAAACAAAAAAAAAATGAATAATGAAACACTGAAAGTGATGCGGTTGTTTCAATCATAAATAAAAACATAATAAAGTGGTATCCAGCTCCTTTGTGTGGTACCAAAACATAAATGCCAGGACACTGATACATCATAAATGTATCCTTAATTTCTGATGTTTCATGTTGTATTCATGTTATTTCCTACATGTTTGCTATACACTTTATGCCATTTTTATCGATTTCCTGGACTAACCTATTGACAAGATGCCATCGAGCCAGTTCCCCGTTTTCTGATGTTTTTAGTTTCAGAAAAGTTGTTCTGGAAATATTCTCGGAATTGGAAAATTCGAAGCCCGGAAGTCTTAGAATTCCATAGCAGTAGCTAGATGGTTGTCTTCTCCACTTTGTACCTCGTGTTTAGATCTCGTGAGCTGCCCTATGATACGCCGAAAACGTATCTCCTTTTCCGAACACTTTTCTTATTGTTTTCCTCTAAACTTGTGTGTTTTGAATACAACTAACACGGACTAACACAGTTTTCAGTAGAATTACCTTGGTGTCTTGTTTTTGTGCAGGAAAATCATCTTTTGGGAAATTTCCCATAAAAGCCCCATTGGTATTTTCACACCGGAAGACCCCCGGGAGCTAGAAGGGGGCCAGGAGAAGAGCCACATGGTGGCCACACCCCCGGCGCCCCCCTTGGCCGCACCAGCATAGGGTGTGGGCCACCTAGACCCCTCTTAGACTCCCCTTTCGACTACAAATAGCCTTCAACCCTAAAACGCGAGGGGGTTTGTCATATTCCACAGAAACATAACAGAGCACCGCCGCTATCCCGAACCTCGATTCGGGGATCAGAAACTCCATTCTGGCACCCTGCCGGGACGGGGAATTGGACGAGATCATCGCCATCGTCATCACCAACGCCTCTCCATCAACCATCCATGTTTCTCCCATCCATGTGTGAGTAATTCCCCGCTGTAGGCTGAAGGGGATGGTAGGGATTGGATCAGATCGTTCATGTAATAATGTCGTGATTGTTAGGCCATGGTGCCTAGAATCTTCTATTAGTGCTATTGACATTGTTGCAACTTGTTATGCTTAATGCTTGCCACTTTGTGCCCGAGTGCCATGATCTCAGATCTGAACATGTTATTGAATCACGATGATAATTATTGTTTCTTGATCATACCTGCAAGTTGTTTACTCATATCGTTGTCCGGAACCCGAGGCCCCGAAGTGTTAATGCTTTGCTTCGGTGTTCTATTAAAAGGAACACCTTAATTACCAGTAGTTCCCTTGAGGCCCCGCTGAAAATGGGCTGGTAGGACAAAAGATGTCGTGCAAGTTCTCATTGCGAGCACGTATGACTATTTACAGAACACATGCCTATGGTTACTTAGTGCTTGGATGCTTTATCATATTTATCTGCAATGCCCATGACTTGATCATTATATGAACTATCTTATACATGCAACGCCCGTTCATCCATCCCTATGCCTACAATATTTAATCCCGTTGTTTACTTCAAACACTACTGCTGCTGTTTTAATTCCGCAGCTGCTATTATTTCACTACTGCTGCTACTATAAAACTGTTAGTACTGATAAACCACTGCGAACAAAAGTACTTTCAGGTGCAGGTAATTGACAACTCACTTGTTAAGGCTTACAAATATTCTTTGGCTCCCCTTGTGTCAAATCAATAAATTTGGGTTTTACTTCCCTCGAAGACTGTTGTGATCCCCTATACTTGTGGGTCATCACCCTACAAGATCGAGATCATCTTTATGTAATGCTACATGTTGTGTTTGCTGGGATCCAATGAATGTTGAATGCTATGTCTTCTGAATATCAATCTATCATGTTATCTTCATGCATATGTTATTTATGATCTTGCATGCTCTCCGTTATTAGTAGATGCTCTAGCCAAGTAGATGCTAGTAATTCCAAGAGGGAGTATTTATGCTTGATAGTGGGTTCATGCCTCTTTTGCATCTGTGCTCGAGTGACAGAAACATGACAGATGGAGGATGTGTTGTTGCCATTAGGGAGAAAATAATGGTATTTACTTAGTTTACATTGTTTACATTACACACTTTGCTTACTGCGGTTATCTGTTGTTTGCAACTTAATACGCAACGTTTGTTCGGATGATATTAGGAGGGTGGATTATTAGCACAGATGCAGTTGGATGATGGTCTATATATCTTGTTGTAATGCCCGCATGAATCACATAGTAATATTTATGTCTTGCATATGCACTATGGTGCAGCCTTCATTTCTGTCAATTGCCCAACTGTAATTTGTTCACCATGCATATTATTTATCTTTTATGGAGAGACACCTCTAGTGAACTGATAATACACACACAATTTCCACTGCTTTCACACTCCTTCCACAGTTTTGACACTGTTGCTACTGTTTTCATACTGTTCTCATATTGTTTTCAACCCCATACGTTTAACCTTTTTGTGTTCAGCAAAACCCGGGAGGTTGACAACCTCACTGCTTCGTTGGGGCAAAGTGATTTGGTTGTGTTGTGTAGGTTCCATGTTGTTGTTGAACCATTAGTGCGCCCTGCCATCTTAGCTGCATCAACCTTCTGAAGTTACTCCTTCCTCCTACTGGTAAATTCAACCTTGGTTTCTTTCTGAGGGAAAACTTGCTGCTGCACTCTTCATACCTTCCTCTTGGGGTCTCCCAACAAACGTATGTTCACACGCATCAAACACCTTCAAAGTTTAACTCCTAACTAGATACAAATTATTTGAGATCCAGAAATACTAGAAATCATGAATCGATCGATAATAAAGTTTGGGACTATGCAGATTATATTCAGAATGACAACTATGCTCTCTTAGTCGGCGCATAAAGTAAGAGGATGAAGACCCAACATAAAAGTAAAAGAAAGGCCCTTCGCAGAGGGAAGCAGGGATTACTCATGTGCTAGAGCTTTTTATTTGATAAACAAAGATATTGAAAAAATTTTGAGAGAGGTGTATGTCTATGTCAACGAATGTGAATGAAAAACTTATCATAATCCATGACAAGCAAAGTGTTTAGACTTTTGAGAGAAGTTTCCATTGTTTTATTAGTTTGGCACCCCCACCATTCTTTCACAAACCAGGGCTAGCCGTGTTCATGGGTACCCACTAGCTTTCATCAAACCATGGGGAAGTGCCTTTTGTTATATTAATTAGCATCACCTCTCTGCAAATTTAGATAAGCACAGATTCCATACTCATCAGGTGAAATAAGGAAGAAGAACTTTGCTTGACAGAAACCATAATAAACTTTAAACTACTTCCTCATGAGCTAAAACAAGAACACAAAATAGGTTGGTAATTTTGAAGGTGTAAAGGTAGCACACGAGAAATTTACTTGGAGTGGCGGTTTATGTCAGACCCTGGACCCAAAGGTATACATACTGTTATGCGCTCCTATTCATGCACCCACAAGGGCTTCAGGATTACCAGCCCCGACCGCAACAAACAACAGCAGGTAGACCAGATTCATCGACACGCAGGCCGGATAACATTAGTACTACTACTCCTTGTGTCCATGCTATTCATAACCAACTATGCATAACAAAGTGTCCACGGGTCGTACGAAACTGAAGGAACGGTACCAAAGCTATACAAAGATGCTATGTGTCCAGGAAGTGCGACAACAATCGAGGGTTACTGGGGTTACCAATCCCAAGCCGAGTAAACATTGGCAGCGTGCTTGGAAATGGATCATCAGCCCCACAACACCTCGACTACGAAAACTACGCAGGCATAGCCAAAACTGTATAACAATGAGCTCGAAACCAACAAACGATCAAAGAAGTAACTCTAGACATGAAGTTGTATAAAGCAAGTATTACTAGAGTGTAGCTTTACAAAAAGAGGTCACATGACCAACATTATATCACACAACGAAAGGAAAATTATGTTGCTAGTCAACAAGAACCAAAAAGGCCTAAGAGGCCGCAACATAAGGCGACGTCCCAGCCCCTAGATTCCAGACTGCTAACTGGGAACCCCAAACTACTCGTCGATGTCCATGTTGCAAACACCGCCGATGTGAGGAACTTCACCTGAACCAAATTGAAGCAAACCTGAGTACGAGAGATACTCAACAAGATTTATTTAACCTATTATATATCTGCTATTTTCATAAAGGGTCTTATGAAGGCTAATTTGCGTAAAGCAATCTTTGTTTTTCAAATCCAGGAAGAATAGCACGTCTCATGGAGTATTTTCAAAACAGATTAGGAAGCTACTCAACTACTGATATCATCATCTTTTAAACCAGCAATATCATTTCCAGCATCTCGTGCTTCAAAAAATCACCACCTCAAGTTATTCCGGTACCTCATGCTACAAGGTAACCCCTCTCGGCATCTCCGAGGAGGCATCCTTCATTTGTTATCAACAAGTTTTAGTCATTACGTTCAAGTTATCTATGATCACAAAATTTATCACCAAGTCCTCCTTAATCGCGGGCATGGCTTCTTGAAAAGATTTAACCCTGCAGGGGTGTACAACTTTAACCACACGTACCAACCAACTCTTAATGCCAGAACGTTAGGACTAGTCCGGGAAGTTCCGGAAGAGGGAGGTTGACCACGACCTTTCCCTTGCTTTGCCTATTCGACGAGTCGCTCCGAGCAGAGATCATCCACCAATAGGGAGTGGACATCTCCTGTCGGGTCTATCTTTTTGAGAGATGCTTGACAGTCATCTACCCACAGAGCGTCGATACACCGCCACGCCCTAGTTTTGAAAATGTTTTTAATATCCCTGCAAATCCAAATGGAATGCTCGAACTAGGCGACTCATGGAACAAACTAGGCAAGTTGAGACCGAGGGGAATCTAAGCCCCGTGTGGATGCACGCTCACTCTTGACTCGAAGAAGAGAACTCACTCCTAGGGGCATGAACGAGACAAACACCACAGACCCTCTGTGGTGTCATCATCCACACCTTTAAGTCATCTTAATTAAGTATCTCTTAACTTACGAGAACTTCCTGCCATACTAGATTCATTCGCAACTCTGATTCATCAACCGGATGGAGCAGAGCTAACGAGCATGTATGACTAAGCACGGCATATTTTTAGGCTTTGACGATGCATGCAAACAAACCTATAGCTTCTAGGAGTAGTGGATCAGGATATTTAGGCTATACAATATATAGGAGAACTCTAAATACTGACACAAGATACATTGGAATCGAATGCAATGTATGAGAATCAAAAGGAGATCGAAATCGTATATGGAAGATAAGAGGTTATGCCTTGCTTCAAGAAAACCACATATATATATATTCGGGGATAAGTGCTTGACTTGTCGGTTAAGATCAAGTATTCGCCATTGGAATTGCTGGTCTTCACTTCGGAGTCGAGTTTCACTGATAAGAAGCAAAACCCGAAAAGGAACAACAATCAACACATGGCATAATGCAATGCGCAATATGTATGCATGAGCAAGTTAATGCACTGAGATAAAGCCCTAAACATGTTTGATGGGTTGCTAGGGTTCATATGGCAAATATGCAATTTTAGTGAAATTAACCCCGAAATTGACCTTGAAGGGCACTTCGGGAAATTCTAAAAGTGAATCAACATTTAAGTGCTCAGATGGGTTTGAAAATATCATGAATGCATTACATTTTTATTTCTGAGCATTTTGGTATATAACTTGCAAATTTCTGAATTTATTGAATAAATTGTTATTTTCTCCAGTTTTAAATGATTTTAAACAATATTTAAATAATCGTCAAATTTGAAATTATTCAAACATGTTTGAAAATATCATAAACGGTTAGAGATTATTTTTCTCAACATTTTCATATATTGTTTATAATTTTCTGATAAATAGAATTAATGATATTGATTTTACGAACATAAATCATTTTCTGTAATTATTAAAAAGGAGGGCCCACATGTTTAGAGTTTTAACAATTTAGAATTTTTTTATTTAAAATCAAATTCTAGACAGAGCTGGCCCACGCTGACGTGTACATGACGTCACGCGCAGGCAGCAGTGGTTCTATCCTCGCTCAATCGTGCGGTAGCGCCCGAATTCGACAAAACCAAAGGGCTCACTGTGGAGAGGAGATGACGAGGAGTCTAACAGGTGGCGGAGGTGACCAAATGGTTATTGGAATCTTTTCCAGCGTGCAAAACCGCGACGACTGGAGAGAGCGCACGGAGGCAACGATGCTCAGAGGGGGAGGAAGAAAATGGGGAGCAAAGGGGTGCTCAGGAGCTCACCGGGAACATGATGACACAGTCGGGGAGGTGTGGGGCGGTCCAACTGCGGCGAATCATGGTGGCGGAACCTCGCCGGCCGCAAGGAAGAAGAGGATGGCGGCGGTGAAATACGTCACTTCAGCTCGATTCAGGCTGCGATGAGGGACAACAGAGGATGGCGACCTCAACAACGTGCTTGGAGGAGCTCGGTGAGGCTCGAGTTGTACGGTGGCGACGGATCACAGCCGAGCTAGGGTTTCGGCTGTAGGAGGAGATACAGAGAGGGGAGAGGACTGCGAAGGGGAGGGAAAGAAGAGGAGACATGGCCCTTGGCGGCCTTATCTCCGCGAGCAGAGGCACAACTAGGAGGTGGCGAAACCGGCGACGGGGACGACGGCACGTAGCAATGTTCTTGCCTTCTGGCGGGAGGAGAAAGAAACAAAATAACGTTTTTCCCATAACCCTCTGACTTTCCAGAAATTACAAAATGGTCCTTTTCTATTAAAAGCTGAGAAGAAACCAGTTTCTTCTGGGTCTATTTGCAAAAATAAAATTGGCAAAAAATAAGTTTTGGAAACCTTGTGAAATTTGCACTCTCACCATGTAAAGGTTTTCCAACTTTTAAAATGTTTTGAACTTAAATTTGAAGTTGCCATTTTAAGCGACTCTTGTGAAATTCCTTATTTTAAATTCAAATTCAACTATTTTTCAAAATTTTCATGCATGAATGAGATGAACATAACACCACAACACTTTATTAGCAAAAGTTGGGATGTTACATTTAAAATACCACATATAGGTAGATATGGTGGACACATTTGGAAAACTTTGGTTTTTTTGGGAGTTTTATGCACGAATAGAGCTCATACTCAGTATAGATGTAGGCTAGCAAAAGAATGGGAGCGACCAACTAAGAGAGCAATAACGGCCATAATCATGCATAGAGACAAAATACCATTAATAAAAGAATGAAGTGATATTAAAAGTCAAAAACTAAATGATCATCAAGTGTATAAGTGACTTTGTTTGTAGTCATAACATGGTGTGAGCATACTCCAAGTCAATCCAGATAAAGCATTCAAAGGAGAAATACCACAATACCATGCTTCAATACGAGCGAACAACACACGATTAAATTTAATGGAACATTAAGCACTCTCATCTATTTGAGACTAGTCATGATACATCATAAATAACTAAGCACACAATTAAAATAACATCTAACATGGCATGCCAAAGCTTATGCCACAGTCAAAACAAGCTTCCTATTGCACTAATATAAGAATGAAATATTTTACTCTTCGCCAACACCAATCAACTTATTCGAAACAACTCTCAAAGCAAATAATCATCAAAGTACTGAAGAAAACAAACAAGCTTTGAACAAAATTCGAATGAAAAAGAAGAGCTAAACGCAGTACTAGCAAGAACTGAACACTCACAAAACAATAAGAGTGAAAACTAGAGTGTTCTAGGCAATGAAAATGAAGCGTATCTCTCCCAAAATAAAAGAGCCAGGATCCAAGCAAAATCTGCAGCAAAGAAAACAAAAAAACTGAAAAAAAATGACGCTCCAAGAATAACAAATATCATGTGAAGCAATAAAAATATAGTGTTTTGAGAGAAACCTGGTATTTTTGTTGATGAAGAAGAGGATGCCTTGGGCATCCCCAAGCTTTGACATGTGTACTTCTTGGATATGTCTTGGGGTGACATGGGCATCCCCAAGCTTGAGCTTTGTCCATCCTTCATCTCATCACATCATACTTCTCTCCCTGCACTTTAAAACTTCCTCCACCTAAAACTTCTGATGATCTTCATTAGCAATGTTAGTGTAATCAAAATAATATTCCACTTGGTTCAGTTTTCTTTTTGACACAAAAACATTAGGGAAAATCCCTACTTTGTCAATTTTATAGATTTTTTGGGATCAAGAATTTACAAAGTGTTACAACAGGGTCATAGGCTCATAGAGTGTCCGACCATGACTGCATACTGATGGTGCAGATCTTGCACTCGTTGGGATACCCCAAGTGGAGGGTGTGATGAGCACAGCGGTAGGAGTTTTCCCCTTAGTTAAGAACCAAGGTTATCAATCCAGTAGGAAAAAGAGGACCTTCAGAAGGTTGATGCCACTGACGGTGGTGCTGGCGCTTCACCGGTGTCAGCAACAACATGGAACCTGCACACAACACAACCAAAATACTTTGCACCAACGGTACAGTGAGGTTGTCAATCTCACCGGTCTTGCTGAAAACAAAGATTAGACGTATAGTGTGGAAAATGATGTATGCTTGCAGTAAGTAAAGAAAGGAGGAAATTGTTGTGGTTTGTTTAACAGTGTGGAAAAATGGACCGGCGTTCATAGGTTCACTGGTGGTGTGTCTCCATAAAATATAGCATGCTAGGTGAACAAATTACAGCTGGGAAATTGACAAATAGAGGTTGCACCGTAGTGCACAATATGACATGAAGATTACTATGATATTTAGTGCAGGCGTTACAACAAGATACATAGACCGACATCCATATGCATCTATGACTAATAATCCACCCTCAGATTATCATCCGAACCCCCTTAGGTATTAAGTTGCAAGCAACAGATAAATGCATTAAACAAAGTGTGTAATGTAAGAAATGATTATGAACGCGGGCAGTCTCACCGCAATTTTTTCCCTAATGGCAACAACACATCCCCCCTTCACATTTCTTTCACTCGAGCAAGGCGGTGAGGAGGCATGAACCCACTATCGAGCATAAATACTCCCTCTTGGAGCCACTAGCAACTACTTGGCCAGAGCAACCACTAGCAATGGAAAGCATGCAAGATCACAAATAGCATATGCAAATAAAGACTACAATCAACTTGGCATAAGTTCAATATTCATCGGATCCCAGCAAACACAACATATAGAATTACATAAGATCAATCTCGATCATGATAGGCAGCTCACGAGATCTAAACATGGAGGCATATGAGGAGAAGACAACCATCTAGCTACAGCTACAAACCCGTAGTCCAAGGATGAACTACTCATGCATCACTCCAGAGGAAGGCATGGTGATGGAGAGGCCTCCGGTGATGATCTCCTCTTCGGTAGGGTGTCGGAAACAACTTCAGAACCCCCCTAATCTAGGGTTGACGGTGAGTACGGCTGTGAAACTTTTCGGAGAGTTTTGATCAGGTCCTTAGGGTTTTCCATCCGGGGGGCTTAAATAGGCGAAAGGTCAGAGGCACTGGAGCTCTAGGGGGCCCACACCCATAGGTGGCGCGGCCAGGGGGACCTGCGCCACCCTATGGTGTGCCCCCTTGTTGCCCGTCTTCGACTCCTCTTCGGTGTTCTGGATGCTTCCGGGGAAAATAGGAACTTCGGGCTTTGTGGGGTCCGATTCCCAGAATGTTTGCAGAACAACGTTTCTGAAACCAAAAACAGCAGAAAATAGGGAACTGGCACTTGGCATCTTGTTAATAGGTTAGCCCCGGAAAACGTATAAAAATGCTATAAATAAGGGAGAAAACAAGTAGTAATTGGCAAAATATTATCATGGAGCATCAGAAATTATAGATACGTTGGAGACGTATCACATACCCTCCTTAAGGCTAGGTTTAGGTCTATTGAGACTATTGCAAAAACCAGCTTTGAAATGAGATAAGCATCTAGTTAATGAAGGGTAAATATTTCTAAAAATATAACTATTTATCTCGTCCCAAATGCTTCAGCATCCCATAATGATCATGTCCATAAAAAATGGATGTTGTATCTTGATTTTGCATCTTGAATCATGTTATTGAGATTCATGTCAGTATTCCATTCAAAACCGCGAGGCCACCAAAAGCTCTGACTTGGTTAAGTTTCAACACAACTCTCATACTCCATTTAAAACATTAGCCATTCCCTACAAAGAACACAAACATCAAGAGATTAAGACGCAAATGCAGATATTGGCAGAAATCTTCAAAACAGAACAGTTGGTAAAGATTTTTTTTCGAAAATCTGCTGTTGCTCAAATCAAAACGTGGGAAACTAATGAAAGTTAGATAACAACATGGGGCATGTGTCTATTTTTTTCAAAGCAATCCGATATTCGGGCTGAGAGATATGAAATTTTTGGTAACAACCCAAAAATCTGTTTCAGAACAGCAACTTCCCCAAATCGCAGTACCTCTCAATTAGAGGTTACTCTTGGCACAAAAACAAAATAAGAAGTACAAGGAGAGATTCCTACAGAGGTAACAACTTCCAAAAGAAAAAAGAACAAAATAAAACATAAGAAAACAAAAGGATAACAAAGAAAAATAAAAGTGGTTTGCCTCCCACAAGCGCTTTTCTTTAACGCCTTTTAGCTAGGCATGAAGAACGAATCAAGTATTAACAATAGAATCATGGGTAGTCATTACAAGGGACTCAAAAGGTAACTTCATTATATTTATAGGGAAATATTCCGTTCCCTTTTAAGGGGCAACTGAAATCTTATAATTCCCACTTTCATATCAATAATGGCACCAACGAAGCAAAGAAAAGGTCTCCCCAAAATGATAGGACAAGAAGCATTGCATTCAATATCCAAAACAAGAAAATCAAAGGGGACATAATTATCATTAGCAATAATAAGAACATCATCAATCCTTCCCAAAGGTCTTTTAAAAGTGGAGCCTATGAGCTGCACTCCCAAAATACTCTCATCCAATGGTTTCAAATCAAGCATATCATATAAAATTTTAGGCATAATAGAAGAACTTGCACCAAGATCACACAAACCATTGAAATCAAAATCATTCACTCTTATTCTAATAGTGGGATCCCAACCATCTTGAAATTTTGTAGGAATAGAGGCTTCAAGTTTGAGCCTTTCTAATCTAGCTTCCATGAGAGCATTAGTGATATGTTTAGTGAAAGCAATATCTTACTAGCATAAAGATCTTTAGATAATTTTTGTAAGAACTTAATAATATCAGAGATGGTGCAATTATCATTATCAAGTTTATCTTCCTCGAACATGGTGGAAAAAATTTCCCCTAAATTCATATTATCCTTAATCCCACTTGTAACACTTTTCTCACTAGAAATATTTTTAATCTCCAAACTCCTTCTACCTAAAGTCATAACCTCTCCAATCCAATTTTATACATCAACATGTTTAGAAGCATTATGATACTCATTGGTACTGAAATTTTTCACTTCCTCAAAGGGTTGGATGGTATAAATTTTAACAGGCTCACTTTTAGCAGCTTTTCACCAATTTCGGCTTCTCTTTGCGTTCTAGCACGTATTTGAGCTAACATTCTCATGTTATAATTATTTGAACTTGTATAGCATTTATAGTTTCAGTTTTCTGGGCTTCAAGAGGTGTAGTACTCACCTTTACAATTTCTACATCATGAGCAAGACTATCAACTTTTAGCACAAGATTATCTAGTTTTGCAAGCCTTTCATCAACAGTTTAATTGAAATATTTTTGTGTAGTGATAAATTATTTAAGCATATTCTCAAGATCATAGGTGGAACTTTTAGGATTGTTGTAAGCATTTCCATAATAATTCCCATATGAATTACCATTATTATTAGGATATGGCCTATAGTTGTTACCACCAAAGCTATTCTTGTAAGCACTTTTGTTGAAATTGTTTCTAGAAATAAAACCCACATCAATTTGATCATTCTCATTAGCAACCATAGAGTTAGAGGGAGCATTATTAGGATCTATAGGCACTTGTTTATCTAGAAAATAAGGAGGCATAAAAAATTTATCACTCAAAGAAGAGACCTCCTGTCGGGGGGTTACCCCCGAGTAGGGTAAAGACAGATGATAAAGGCCGCGTACAGAAGAAAGGTTTGGTCGAGTATCCGACTACCGAGTACTCGCTACCCGGTAGTCTGCTACCCGGTCTCACCTCGAGATGGCCAGACGGAGATATCAATCAGTTTCTACCCTGTCGAGTAGAAACTTTGGCCCGAGTACAATTGGCGGGAACCTTTGGCGGGAAACTACTCGGGCAGGAAGTCAAAAGAGCCGTTCTGACACAGGATCCCGCGTATCCTGGGTCCGTACTTGGCAGCATTCGAACTACTGTTCACGTGGGGACGGCCTGCCTGACAGTGACAGCATGGAAGCAGTCGGTGGCAGGATAAGGGGGGCCTGCTCTGTGACTAGGTACAGTGATACCAGTCTGTCCCCTAGTTTTGCCCAACGACTTTACAGAAGCGGCCAAGACCAACGACCAAAGCTGTCAGGCCGTACTCGGAGAAAGGACATGTGAACACTATGTCGACACTTGTCTAGGATTTGGACGTATCCGGCTGGGCACCGTGTATATAAGGTGCCCCGCCGCCTCCTGCGCGAGGCACGCTGGGAGACATTGAGAGGAAACCCTAGAAACCCTAAGTTCTTGACCTAGCTCTACTCGGGAGCATAGAGAGGCTACTCGGTGAACATCATTCCTTGTACTGTGAGCTACTCGGTGACATATAGCAATACATAGAGAAAGGCAGGAGTAGGGGTTTTACCTCCTCACGAGGGCCCTGAACCTGGGTACGTCGTGTTGTTTGTGTTGTATGGATCTCACCTCACGCGGCTACTCGTCGCGTGATCCCTCCCCGGACACCTCCAGCGTCCATCGTTCCCACATCTTTAGCCATCCTATGGCATCTGCCGTGACACCACCACGACAGTTGGCGCCCACCGTGGGGCTATCAGCGGCGCTGGCTGGAGTTACTGTTCGGACGGGATCTTCATCTACGGAGCGAGTGGTTTGTGGCCTTGTCCACAGATTCGGCTCCTTCGACTTCGTCACTGACAACGCCGGCTGTTTCGGCGGTAAGGCCATGCCGGAGGGCGGCTCGGTGATCTCCTTCGGCTCGCATCTCGTCTACGTCGCCACCGTCGCCAACGACGCCTACCCCGAGCTGGTGCACGACGCGGAGGATCCTCCCGCGGTTGTTGCTGCTCGTGGAAGGCCTGCATGCAGCTCTGCGTGCTGCGCTGAGGTGATGGTGACGGGCGTGGCGGCAAACGTTGGCGCAGCCGCTACTGGCGCTGCGGCCGTCGTCGAGGAGGTTGACGACCCGCCTGCTGGTGGCAGAGATCATCGGCCCTACGAGAAGCAATGCAACTTGCCGCCTTCCACCTCTACGGTCATCCCCGCGTCTGCAGCGCGGACCGGCATGCCCATGCCCACCGACGTCGAGCTCCTAGCCACGCGGGAGCAGCTCGAGCGGCAACGCCAGGAGCTGCTCGCCGAGCAGGCGGAGTTGGAGAAGATCAGATTGGAGCTGAGCCTGGACCAGCTCGAGTACAACAAGGCTCACGGCTTCACGCCGGTTGCCAGGAGGCCCAGCAGGGTAGGCGCAACGCGGCGCAACCTAGGCGCCGAGATGGCGACTGTTGCGGAGGAGCCCGCTCAGTCCGCCACCGCGAACACCTTCACAAGGCCAAGGTACAGCACGCCCGCCAAGACGCTGCGGGCTGCGGAGGCTGTGGCTGCCGAGTTGCCGCGCCTAGAGGGAGAGGCGCGTCGCAGGCAGCAGGAGAGGCTAGGCGAACTAGTGCTGGAGGCCGCCAGGCAGAACGAGGAGTTCCGGAAGGCCAACCCGGGAGCTGGAGCTTCGCAAGTGGTTCATTCGCACGCGGCAAGATCTAACGATCAAGCCTCATCTCCGCATCCTAGCCGCGAGAAGAGCCGCAGCGGGCGTACGGGTAGAGACAGGCAAATGCAGGTGTATGACCCGGCTGCTGCCGCGAAACAGGTTGCTGTGCCGCAGCAGCCCGGGCGGGAACACAACGCTGCAAGAGCAGGCTCTCAAGCCCATCAAGCTCAAAGCCGTGTCCGAGAAGCCGCACGTCCGGGTACTTCTCGGCAACCCGCAGCTCCGCCTACTCGGCAGAGGCTACAGCCGCGTCCAGTGGCACCAGTCGTCAACCCGGTGGAGCAGCCCGCAGCTATGCAGCCGGATAGGTATGATGATGGCTACTCGGCTATGGAGATGGCCGGTTATGACATCCATGACCGTGTGGGTGAGCGCGTGTTGGCGCCTGGAGATGCAAGGCACCAGCTGGACCGTATCAGCTTGTCGGCGCGGCTTGAGAGCACGGGTCCTCCCGGCCCCGAGTGTTTTGGCCCGCGCATCATGAACGAGCCGTCCGTGAAGGGCTTCCAGCTCGCAAGAGGCACCAAGAGCTACAATGGTAGCACCAAGCCCGAAGATTGGCTCAATGACTACGTCACCGCAGTCCACATTGCGGGTGGCAACCGGAGATGGGCGGTGCGCTATGTGCCGCAGATGCTAGAGGGTCCAGCTCGTACTTGGCTCAACAACTTGCCCAAGCACAGCATAAACTGCTGGCTGGACTTCTCGGACGCATTCGTCAGCAACTTCACCAGCACCTACAAGAGGGCCGAATAGGCCACAGCAGTTGTCAGCCTGCCGGCAGCGAGAAGATGAGACGGACCGCGAGTACCTTACTCGGTGGAGCACCCTGAGGAACACCTGTGAGGGTGTGAATGAGGCACAGGCCATCACTTGGTTTGCGCAAGGTTGCCGGCATGGCAGCATGCTTTGGCAAAGATTGCAGAGGGAGATGCCCAACACCCTGGCCGAGACCATCAAGATCGCGGATCAGTACGCGCTCGGTGATCCTACTCAGCCACTGATGGACTCCTCTGAGCCGAGAAGGAACTTCAACAGCAACAAGCGCAACGAGTTCCGCAACAAGCGCCGAGTAGATACTCGGTATGATCCCGAGGAGGTGAATGCAGTGAACATCGGAGGCGGTGGTGGCCAAAGGCAGAAACCTGCTGGAGCCTACGGGCAGAACCAGAACCAGGGCCAAGGCAACAAGAAACCGTTCCGCACTGCGCAGCCGAGTAGCGGGAACTCCGAGCAGCCGAAGAAGTTTGTCTTCGACGACATGAAGGATGGACCGTGCAGCTTCCACACTCATCACCCCTCAAGGCCTGCGAACCATACTACTCGGCAGTGCGAATGGTGGGACATAATCAAGAGTGAAGGCTTGCCTCCTCCTCCTCCCCTGCCAGCCGCAAATGCCGCTGTTCAGCCTACTCGGGCACCCGCAGCTCGGCCCCCAGTGTATCCGAGAAGGGAGAATGTCAACCAGGTGGCTTTAGGAGCCAACCAGAACTTCAACAATGAGAGATACCGCAACAACAACAACAACTATAACCGCAACAACAACAACAGAGGCAACAACAACTATCAGGGCAACAACAACAATGGCAACAATGGCAACAACGGGGGCAATGGCCCTAACCAATACCAAGAGCACCATGAGAGCTATATGATCTTCACTTCTGAGGCAGTCGACAAGCAGTCACAACACAGGCGTGCCATGGAGGTCAATGCAGTGGTTCCGGCTGTCCCTCACTACATGTATTGGTGCGACCAGGAGATCAGGTGGACTCGGGCAGATCACCCCAAGGTGATGCCCAATCCGGGTACCTATGCTTTGGTGCTGGATCCTACCTTCCTGGGTCCCGAGAAGAATGTGAGGTTCAGCAAAGTGCTGATCGACAACGGCAGCAGCATCAACATTGTGTATAAGGACACACTCGAGAAGCTTGGCCTGGCCGAGAACATGATGCTGCCCAGCAAGACCACTTTCCATGGGATTGTGCCCGGGATCTCGTGCAACCCGATTGGCCGAGTGTGGATTGATGTGCTATTCGGTACTCGGGAGAACTGCCGCACAGAGCGCCTGCAGTTCGAGGTGGTGGATCATCAGAGCCCATATCATGCTCTACTCGGAAGGACTGCTCTGAGCAAGTTCATGGCCTCTACTCATGTGGCTTACCTGAAGATGAAGATCCCTGGGCCAAATGGCATCATCACCATCTCGGGAGATTACAAGAAGTCCATGGAGTGTGCCTCTGCTAGCTCTCAGCTGGCGGAATCAATGGTGATTGCTGCCGAGAAGAAGAAGATGTACGAGGTGGTAGCCATGGCTCAGTCCGCACAAGCTGGCGCACAAGGTGTGCCAAGTACTCAGCATGGTACTGCTTTCCAAGCTGCCAAGGAGACCAAGACTGTTCAGGTTGACCCCGAGTTCCCGGAGCGCGTGGCCATCATTGGTGCCGGGCTGGCCGAGAAATAGGAAAGCGCGCTCATCCACTTCCTCCGTGAGAATCGGGACGTGTTCGCCTGGACCAATGAAGATCTACCAGGAGTCCCGAGGGAGTTGGTTGAGCACTCTTTGCATGTGCGTCCTGACGCCAAGCCCGTGAAGCAGGCCTTACGCCGTTTCGGGGATGAGAGAAGGAAGGCCATCGGTGATCAAATCACCAAGCTGCTGATCAGTAACTTCATCATGGAGGTGCTGCACCCGGACTGGTTAGCCAACCCGGTCATGGTCGAGAAGAAAAAGGAAGATCCCAAGGCTACCACTGCATGGCGCATGTGCGTCGACTACACCGACTTGAACAAGGCGTGCCCCAAGGATCCTTTCCCGCTACCTCGCATCGATCAGGTGATCGATTCCACTGCCGGTTGTGAACTGTTGTCTTTCATTGATGCCTACTCTGGTTTCCACCAGATCGCACTCAACCCTGCTGATCAAATAAAGACTGCTTTCATTACCCCGTACGGGGCTTATTGCTATCGTGTCATGTGTTTTGGCTTGAGGAATGCGGGTGCAACCTATCAGAGATGCATGCAGAAATGCTTGCATGATCAGCTCGGCAAGAATGTGCAGGTGTACGTAGATGACATTGTCATCAAAACGAATAAAACACATACTCTGCTTGCCGATCTTGAGGAAACCTTTGCTAACCTACGCAAGTACAAAATGAAACTGAATCCGAGTAAGTGTACCTTTGGTGTACCAGCTGGAAAGCTACTCGGTTTTCTTGTTTCTAGTCGGGGCATTGAAGCCAATCCGTCTAAGATAAAAGCTATTGAGAGCATGTCTTTGCCGAAATCATTGAAGGATGTGCAGAAATTCACGGGTTGTTTGGCATCTCTGAGCCGTTTCCTGGGCCGAATGGGCGAGAAGGCTCTGCCTCTGTACCAGCTGATGAAGAAAAGCGACAAGTTTGTCTGGACTCCGCAAGCGGATGTGGCATTCAATGAGCTGAAAGCAATGTTGGCTAGTGCTCCTGTCTTGGCTAGTCCGCTACCCAAGGAGCCTATGCTGCTATACATTGCCGCGACTAACCGAGTAGTCAGCGTGGTGATAGTGGTGGAGCGAGAAGAAGAAGGCAAGAGTGTGCAGCGCCCAGTCTACTATCTCAGTGAAGTGCTGTCCAGTTCCAAGCAAAACTACCCGCATTACCAGAAGATGACATATGGTGTGTACCTGGGCGCCAGGAAGCTGAAACATTACTTCCAGGAGCATCCCATCACTGTTGTGAGCTCAGCTCCCATCTCGGACATCATGGGTAACAAGGAGGCGAGTGGCAGAGTAGCAAAGTGGGCAATTGAGCTAGCTGCGTATGCTCCCGCATATACGAGAAGAGAAGCCATCAAGTCTCAGGTGCTGGCAGAATTTCTTGTCGACTGGGCCGAGATGCAATATGAACCTCCTGCTCCAGTCTCGAACTACTGGAAGATGCACTTTGATGGCTCAAAGGTGAAAGAAGGCCTTGGTGCTGGCGTTGTGCTTACATCACCCAAGCGGGATCAGCTCAAGTATGTGTTGCAGATTCATTTCAAGGCATCCAACAATGTAGCCGAGTACGAGGCAGTTGTGCATGGTTTGCGTGTAGCAAAGGAGGTTGGTGTGCAGCGCATTATCTGCTATGGCGACTCGGACCTGGTGGTGCAGCAAGTCTCAGGTACCTGGGATGCCTTGGATGCCAACATGGCGTCGTATCGTTTCCTGGTGCAGTCAATGACTGGGTTTTTCGAAGGCTGTGAGTTCCAGCACATCCACCGAGCAGAAAACGAAGCAGCGGATGAGCTGTCCAAGTTGGGATCTTCTCGGCAGTCTATCCCGGCAGGGATTGCCTTGGAGCATTTGAGGAAGCCGTCCATCAAGCCTTCCCCCAACTCGGAATCCATCTTTGTTCCCTCTCTGCCGAGTGAAGAATCTGACCCAATGGAGATCGACTGGGAGAGTGCTGCAGGGAACCCGGGGACTGCCACTCCTTACACGAGGACTGCCACTCCTTACTCGGGGACTGCCGTCCTCAACCCAGAAGCTGTTGCATTCATTGAAGAAGTTCTCGCCAATCGATCTGGGCTGCAAAGAAGCGCTCCTACTCCTCCTGTGCAACCACCAGAGCCTGTCCCAATGGAAATGGACGAACCAGTGTTTCCCGTGCGGGAGACACCGAGTTGGGCAATGCCCATATTATCCTTTCTAAGGGACGGTACTTTACCTGAAGATGAGGTGACCGCGAGGCAGATTCAGAGAAGATCCAAGGGCTACGCCTTAGTCCGAGATGTGCTGCACAAGAGAAGTGCCACTGGTGTGCTGCAACGTTGTGTGAGCCCAGAGGAAGGAGAAGAAATCCTGGTGGAGATACATCAAGGAGAATGTGGGCATCATGCCTCTTCTCGGGCCTTAGTCAAGAAAGCTTTTCGGCATGGCTTCTACTGGCTCACTGCATTGCAGCAAGCTGAGGACATTGTGAGGAAGTGCGCCGGCTGCCAGATGTTCGCAAGTAAGATTCACGTGCCAGCATCCGAGTTGAAAACAATTCCTATCACATGGCCGTTTGCTGTTTGGTGCTTGGATATGGTTGGTCCTTTCAAGCCGGCTAAGGGCAATATGACACATATCTTGGTCATGGTGGACAAGTTCACCAAGTGGATCGAGGTGAAGCCTATTCGGAAGTGTGATGGAGTCACAGCTGTGAAGTTCGTGAAAGATGTGATCATGAGATATGGCTACCCACACAGTATCATCACCGACAACGGTACCAACTTTGCAGAGGGGGCAATGGTGCGATTCTGCAGAGATAAGCATATCCGACTAGACGTTGCGTCAGTCGCGCACCCTGCCTCCAATGGGCAAGTTGAGAGAGCAAATGGGATGGTACTGGCAGGCATCAAGCCGAGGCTGATTGAGCCATTGCTGAAAACACCTGGGTGTTGGCTAGAAGAGTTGCCAGCGGTGTTGTGGAGTCTAAGGACTACCCCTAACCGGTCAACCGGCTACACGCCATTCTTCTTGGTATACGGGGCTGAGGCCGTGTTGCCAATAGACTTAGAGCATGACTCCCCCCGAGTAGCCCTCTACACTGAGGTGGAGGCGAGAGAAGCTCGAGAAGACGACGTTGACCTGCTTGAAGAAGCAAGAGAGCTGACTCTGTCACGTTCGGCTGTCTACCAGCAAAACCTGCGGCGCTATCATAGCCGAAAGGTGAACCCAAGGGTTTTCCGAGAAGGAGACATGGTCCTTAGGCTTGTGCAGCGCACAGCCGGGATGCACAAGTTGTCTCCTCCATGGGAAGGGCCTTTCATTGTCAGCAAAGCGCTGCACAATGACGCGTACTATCTTGTAGATATGCGCCCATCGCAGGCGAACAGGGCAGATAAAGCTGGAGAGGAAACCAAGCGTCCCTGGAATGTAGCTCTACTTCGTCGTTTTCATTCGTAAGCAAAGATGTGTATGTACTCTTTCATCCGAGTTGAAATTCTACTCTGCAATCTAAAATTGTTCTCGGGGACTGCCCTCGTCCAAAATTGCTCTAAGTGTTTTTACTCGGTTTGTTCCTCTGTCTATTCGGTTGCTTCACTTCAGAACTCAAAAGTGCATTGAGTACTGTGTTTAAACCTACATGCCAACTCTTCGACTTCGCTGCTGTCCGAAACCCGGCTTCATGGCAAGCAAGAGAACAAGCAAAAGGTCAATGAGCACACGAAAATCGCTAAGGAAGAAAAAGTGCAGGAACCGAGTAGATTGTCGGTTACTTTTTGTTCCTCGTTTTCGTCTTCTCGGCTAAATGGTGGGCTGCGTTATCATGATTGTTCTCTAGCGGCTAAGTATTTGCAGCCTTGTTCTTTAATTCTTGTGACTCGAATACCAAACAAGCGACAAGTCGCAGGTAGAGCAGAGATGAAAAGACAGGGTGAATAAGAAAAGCTACTCGGGGACTCGCATGGAAACACAACTCGGCATTGAGCCATTGTCGTTCAAATTGATTAATGTCAACGTAAACTGAGTGGGCATAAAAACTGAGTAGCAAGCGAAAACAAATATTGTCTGATACATATGCTCCCGGCATCCCGGGGATCTGATAAATGTTCAAGTTAAAAAAGTTGCAGGTGGCCTCAGGTTGAGGAGGCAGTGTTCTCGGCGCTGGCATGGGCAGTTACTTCCTCGACGGCTGTCTTGGTAGCAGTTTCTTCAGCGGTGGCTTTCTCGGCAGCTTCTTCGTTGTTGGTGGCGTCCGTTTCCGTCTGTACGGCGGCGGACTCCTCCATCTCAACATCATTCTGGGTGGCCGTCTGCTCGGATGTAGCTGTGGCCACCGAGATGGGGCCTGGAGCCGAAGAGGAGCCAGCGGTGTGGCTAGGAGGTGGCACCGTGTCGTCGAGAGCAGCACCCGAGGAGGTGCCGAAGTTGAGTGGCTCGCTGTCGATGTGGGCATGCTCTTCCTCATCGCTACTCGCGACGACGGTGGCCTTGCCCTTCCCGGCCTTGCCCTTGGGAGATTCGAAGTAGTCCGCAAGTTCTTCCTCATCGTCGTCCTCGTCGTCCTCCAAGTCGGCTTCCTCCTCATCTTCATAATCAGTGTCCGGCTCGGGGGGGCCGTCGATGTAGACCTCCGTCTCGGCATACTCGGCAACTTCATAAGCGATCTGCTTGCGCAAGGCCACGCTAGCGGCATCGTTTTCCCACTTGGAGTTACTGCGCTTCCCGCGGATGCGCTGCATGTCAAGGTTCTCGTACCAAGACGCCATGCAGAGAAGCATCACATCTGCACCAGCACGGGCTGCAGAGGCTCGCCACTTCTTCAGCTCGGCCTTCGCTGCCTCCAGCTTGTGGGCGAGATCCCGCATCTTTCTTGGCTGGGGGTCATGAGGCCAGAACAACCTGTGAAGCTCAAAGCCCACGTGCACCAAGTCGGTTCCAAGACCGACTAGCTGATCGAAGAAGCTTTTGAGCACCAGCAAGACGTCCTCGATCTCAGAACTAGTATCTGCCTCCTCGCCCTTCGAAAGGCGAAGCGCTCGGTTTGTGGCCAGAGTAGGCGCAGATGTGGAATCGAGAGCAGGCCAGATATCTGAAATAGCAAATGGCAACTTCAAAAACCGAGAAAAGGGAAACCGAGAAGAGAGAGACCGAGAAGAGAGGATGCAGGGAAGAAGAAAACTTACCCCTCAATTGGCGGCACAGCTGCTGCAGCTTGGATTTCCAGGACTCCTCGTTGCCAATACGTTTGTCTTGGATTCCGCGAAGAGTGGTCATCTGAGCGAAGAGATTGGCATTGGTTTTCTTCAGAGTTTCGCATTCAGACTCGAGGGCCCTCTCCTTGGCCTTGAAAGTGGTCTCGGCCTTGGCTTTCTCGGCGATGGCCGCGTCCCTCTCGGCGCCAATCTTCACAGCGTCCTGGAGTGCTTGCTGAAGTCGGAGCTGCAGGGATTCCATCTCGGTGGTGTGGTCCTTCACCAGAGCGATGGTCTGGTCAGACAGCTGTTTCTCCACCTCTGCTGGCTTGATGCAATCTTGGTGCGCCTCAGCAAATGACTTGTGATCTTCTGCGAAGAGATTGATAAGGTTAGCCGAGAAGTAAAACAGGAAACAGACTTAATACAGAACCGAGTAAACAGCAAGCTCACCTTCAAGTCTCTTTATGGTGGCCTCGGCGTCTGCCACAAAAGCACGGCACTTCTCGTGCTCGTCGACTAGGGCTTTCAGGTTAGCTGCAGAGAAGGAAAGGTTAGGGCCAAAGAAAGCAGGAGCGGGCGTAAAAATAAAACGCAGAAACCGCGTAGCTAAAAGGCCTACCCTGCACTTCAGCCAGCTGCTGGCTGCTCTCTTTGGCGTTCTTGCTTGCGGCCTCGGCATCTGCCTTCTCTTTCTCCAGTGCGGTGATGCGCCTCCTGGCGATGGAGTGGTTCCAGAGAAGGATGCGGTACAAGTTGGTCCGCTTGAGAACGGTATCCTGAAAACCGAGAAGAAAATGAGTTAGGCAAAGCAGAGAAGATTTGGCCCGAGTAGGAGGCTACTCGGAGAGTATCCACCTACTCGCCCCAAATCTCGGGGACTGGGAGTGATGGTGAGAAAGAAGAAAGGCGAGTAGAAGAGAAGAAAATTCAACTCGGAAAAGGCCAAAAGACTTACTGCGTAGCTCTGTTCGATATCCTCGGCATTCTTGCGATGCAAGAACATCTTGGCTGCGAGGGTGGCGGTATCGGTGGAGACGGACATGGGCTGGTGTCCCAAGTCGATCTTGTTCCACTCCACGCGGTAGTGGTCGACGGAGCCAAGAGTCAAGCCGTGCCACTTCTCCTCTCCAAGAACAGCGCTGTCCCACTTGGCGCTGATGTAGCCGACAGTGTCCAGTACCTGCTCAAGACCCTTGGAGGTTATTGGCTTGTCTTGGACTCCCCGAGAAGCAATATTGATGGGCTTGTTCTGGGCTGGATCGAAGGGAGGAGTGATCCTGGCTACAGCTTTCCTCCCCTTCTGAATAGCTACAGCTTTATCTTGGGGAGGGAAACCAATGCTATGTTGGTGGCTAACCTCAATCATGTATTCCGGGTAGCAGGGCTGACCAGCAGCGCGAGCGCCCGCAGAGAGCGCAGCAGGAATTGGGCCGGAGTCGCGGATCACGAGTGCTCCGCCTGCAGATGCGCCTTGCTCTCTGGCCCTTTCCTTCCTCTGCTCCTTCTCGATCTTCTGCTTCTCGGGGTCCTCGGGTTTCTTCCCCTCAGTTTTGGCCTTTGCCTTCTCGGCGACTGCTTCCTCGGCAGCTCGCTTCTCGGCTTTCTTCTGTTCAGCCCTGAGCTTCTTCTGCTCGGCCTTGGCTCTCTCAGCAGTTTCTTTCTCGGCTTTGGCCTTCTCGGCGGCCTTCTCCTTGGCCTTGGCCTCCTCAGCAGCCACCTTATCGGCAGCCTCCTTCTCAGAAGGGCCCTTCTCGGAGCAGTAATCCCTCAGAGCATCAAGGGCCCGTTGCCTGGTTACTCGCCCAGGAGGGCTGGGTGTGTTCTTACCCTGTGGCGACAAGGAAGATGTCGGCGGTGTAGGGTCTTGCACAGTTGGTGGCGCTGCAGACCCGTCACCCAGCGCAGTCTCTAGCTGGGCGCTACTCGGAGCGCCGCCTGGCAACGGATAAGCATCCGTGACGGTGGCATCCGCAGCGGCGTTGTCTCCTACTTGCTGCTCGACAGCAAGATTGTCTCGTGCACCAGCCTCTGTGCTGGTTTGCTCTGGTTCTGCTTCAGGCCGCTCGGGGGCGGCAGTGTCTTGCATATCATGGTCTCGGATCTCCTCGGCATTGCTAGCCGGAGGAGAAGGTGGTCTTTCGGGGTGGACGGCAGCGTCCTGAGCTGCCGCTTCGGATCCTGCTCCCTGAGCAGAAGTGATCGGTGCGTTGGCGGCAGCAGCGTGGGCAGTGTTGTCCTCCTCGTCGTCATCGACGTTGATCAGAGGAATTGGGGTTTCCTTGGCTTGGCCGGACGCGCAAGCGGCGTTCACGTCCAGGGGAGCTCTGTGGAAAGAAGAGAAGGGAATCAGGAAGCGGAAGAAAATGGGGAAAATGGTACTGCGCGAGAAGTAAGACGACTGGGAAGGAAGCTTACGCGGTAGTGGAAGAGAGCTGTTTCCTCTTTCTCTTCGTGGTGAGCTTGGTGGGTTTCTTCTTCTCGGGGGTCTCTCCCTCCTCGGCGGGCTTCTTCTTCTTCTTGGCAGGGGGCGCTCGTGCTTCGCCGCCTGTCCGTTTGCGAGTTTCGGGGGGGGCAACCGACAGAGGCTTGACGACAAGGGGCGCATCGCCCTTGTTCTCGTCCTCATCCTCGTCGTCCTCCTCCGCAGCGGCCTCGTCTGAGAAATTCAAGGGAGAAGAAGGAAGAATCAGAAACAGCAACGCAAGAGGTTGATGTTCTTCAGAAACAAACGGGATAAAGATAACAGTACCGTGAGAGCCTTCATCCGACCAAGTGTTGAGGACGTCGCGCTTCTCGGGAACGGGGCTGCTCTGCTCCGCGTCATCAGAGGGAGGTAGATCATCCTCCTCGCGATCCTTGGACCAGTTCTCCTCGAGGACCTCGCTGCTTTCAGTGAGCTGGCGAGTAAGAGTCTGAAAGGCAGAGAAGGATCACAAGTTAGCCGAGTACCAGAATAGAACTCTACTCGGGTAGGCGTGCACCCACGAAGCACACTAAGCCCAGGCTTTTTTCTAAGTTTCCTACTCGACGAGGCGTGCAAGCACAAAGCACACTAAGCCTAAGGCGATTTAGCTAAGTGTCCTACTCGGTGCACGAGGTGATTGCTAGTCGAGGCGAAAAGATAAGCTATCTACTCGGAAGGCAGAGACGAAAACAGAGTAAGGGAGACGTACCCGTAAGATTGGAGTCCTGCGGCTGAACGGAACGAACCCGTACCGCCACTTCTCGTTGAGGCCGGTCTTCAGAATGTTCCTGGCAAGCCGGGGAACGTCAGCGTCGTCGATCTCGACGGTGGTAGTCCTGGTGCAATCGCGAGGCCCTCCCATGTAACACATGAGGTGGCATCGCTCCTGCAGAGGGAGCACCCGGCGTTTGATCCAGCACGCCACTGGATCGTCATTCCGGAGGCCATGCGTCTTCAGCCAGCCGAGTTGCGTCTCTATCTCGGTGGCGATCTCGTCGTTGACGGGCTTCTCCTTCCAATTCGACCCGAGTGGAGCACGCTTGCTCCAAGGGGGCAGATTGATCCGATCGTCGACGGGGGCTCCATCAGCGGCGGCAACGTTCCTCACGTAGAAGAACGTTTGCTGCCACATTCGGCAGGAATCCAGCCCCTGGATACGGGGGTGGTTCGTGCCGTTCCGCTGCACCATCATGGCACAGCCGACGTCGGTGGCGCGAGGAACGCCCGCGCTGTCCTTCTTCCCGGCAGATTGTTGGCGGAGGTGGAAGTAGCGGAGCCACGTCTCCACGGTGGGCCTGATGCCGAGAAAAGCCTCGCACACCACGGCGTGGTATGCGAGGAAAACAACTGCATTGGGCGGCAGATGGTGCATCTGCAGCCCGAAGTGGTTCAGGAACTTACGCATGAAGTCCGACGCTGGCAGCCCGAACCCGCGCTCGAAGTGGGACATGAACACCACGCGCTCTCCGTCCCTGGGCTTGGGCACGGTCTCGTCGTCGGGCGCCCGGCACTCCACGCCGGGGGGAACCCTTCTCTCATTCACAAGCCAGGCGAGGTTGGCTTGGGTGATGGAGGAACCGGCCCAGCAGGACTTGGCCATGGTTGCGAGTGGAGGAATCGGAAATCAAATGGGTTTGGTGGTGGAGCGAGTCCGCGGCGGCGCAGAGGCTAGCGCGGCGGCGGAGCGCTCGGTGGCGAAGAAGAACGGGAGGAAGAAGAGGAAATGAGCAGGGAAGGGGAAAAGGAAGTTACCGCGGAGGTATTTATACCCCCTCGGCGAGATTACCGTTACCGCTGCGGGAGTGGGATCGATTGTGGCGTGTGGTGGGTCCTGTGGCCGAATAGAAACGCGCACAAGCGCAGGCTGCGCGCGTAACGGCCGCATTTGATCCCACCTTCAGATCGTGGCCAGTAATTGCGCTTGATGGGACACGACGGCCGGTGGGCCCACGGCGTGAAAACTGGACACGTGGCGTCGTGTCCTGGGCAACCAAACGACAAGGTCGTGGATGCTTGACACGTAGGCAGTGCCTGCGTGAAGGGCTGGATGTTGCTCTGCGCTGCAGAGGCTCAGTTTGCGAAATTTCGCTAAGTCTTTTTACTCGGATACAGAGTAGAAAGCGAGTGCTACTCGGAAAAGAGGAGACTCAAGATACTTTCCAGATAGCTACTCGGAGGACCTACTCGGCATCTTGAGGTTCGATGGGTAAGATGCAAAGGCTGGTTTTAAGCTGGCAGAGCCTAGTGAACAAGTTCGCAAGACTCAACCAGCTTCGGGGACTGCTGTCGGGGGGTTACCCCCGAGTAGGGTAAAGACAGATGATAAAGGCCGCGTACAGAAGAAAGGTTTGGTCGAGTATCCGACTACCGAGTACTCGCTACCCGGTAGTCTGCTACCCGGTCTCACCTCGAGATGGCCAGACGGAGATATCAATCAGTTTCTACCCTGTCGAGTAGAAACTTTGGCCCGAGTACAATTGGCGGGAACCTTTGGCGGGAAACTACTCGGGCAGGAAGTCAAAAGAGCCGTTCTGACACAGGATCCCGCGTATCCTGGGTCCGTACTTGGCAGCATTCGAACTACTGTTCACGTGGGGACGGCCTGCCTGACAGTGACAGCATGGAAGCAGTCGGTGGCAGGATAAGGGGGGCCTGCTCTGTGACTAGGTACAGTGATACCAGTCTGTCCCCTAGTTTTGCCCAACGACTTTACAGAAGCGGCCAAGACCAACGACCAAAGCTGTCAGGCCGTACTCGGAGAAAGGACATGTGAACACTATGTCGACACTTGTCTAGGATTTGGACGTATCCGGCTGGGCACCGTGTATATAAGGTGCCCCGCCGCCTCCTGCGCGAGGCACGCTGGGAGACATTGAGAGGAAACCCTAGAAACCCTAAGTTCTTGACCTAGCTCTACTCGGGAGCATAGAGAGGCTACTCGGTGAACATCATTCCTTGTACTGTGAGCTACTCGGTGACATATAGCAATACATAGAGAAAGGCAGGAGTAGGGGTTTTACCTCCTCACGAGGGCCCTGAACCTGGGTACGTCGTGTTGTTTGTGTTGTATGGATCTCACCTCACGCGGCTACTCGTCGCGTGATCCCTCCCCGGACACCTCCAGCGTCCATCGTTCCCACATCTTTAGCCATCCTATGGCATCTGCCGTGACACCACCACGACACCTCCTCAACAGAATTTTAGCACTCAACATTATTAGGAGCCATTTATGAGTGCCATTGGGAATAGTTTGTCATTATATCATCCAATAACTTGTTTGCTAAGCCTAACATGAGGTTCATGAAGGTTCCTCTAGAAGCTGAATCCAATAAATTCCTTAAAGGAAATTTAATCCTACATAAAAAGTTTGGACAACCAGTCACATAGTTAGTCCGTGTGTTGGACAATTCTTAACCATCGTTTTCATTATTTCCCAAGCTTGGGCAACATGTTCATTATCATTTTATCTAAAGTTCATAATGTTACTCCTCGGTTGTATAATTTTTGCAGGTGTATAATACATCCCAATAAAAGCATCTTTGCATTTAGTCCAAGAATCAATGTGTAGCGTTTCCACATTTTAAACAACGCAAGAACATCTGTGTTATTGTGCTAGTCCCTGGATCAATTGCTAGAACCACAGTACAAGATGAAATATCATGCAAATGCGTCAAAATATATTACATCACATGATCCGTACTTTACATCATTATTAAAATACAACTTGCAAAGCCTTAGAGGACTAGCACGAAACATAGGTATTATGGCAGAAAACATAGTATTTCATTGATCCTCATCTTCTTCATGTGCCACAGGCAAAACATGTTGCAGGTAGACTTGAGATCCTAAACGAAATCCTCACTCATCATCAGATCCATCTCCAATATGGAATATGCAGCCACAAGGGGTTAATACAATTTATTTTATTGGCAAGTAACACAATGGTGGATATAAGTGGCAGGACTAATACTACATGCTTATTTGTCCGGGTCGAGTTTTGGCTAAGTTTGCATAAAGTCAGTTTTCTGCTAACTCTTTTGTAAAGTCATTTTATTTTCAAAGGGTGGCAACATTGGAATAAAATCCAAGCACCACTACTATTTTCACCTAACACATGTTTACTTCTTGAAAAATGGTGATGTGATTCCTCCGTCCATCCTTGTCCAGCTACTCGAAGTTGTCCATAACCGGGGATACAACTAAGATCTTAGTTTTGTTTACTCTATAGAGTTTGTGCACTTTCACCTTTAGACTCAAATCAACCAAAATATCCCTTACTCTCAAACTGTGTTAAGGAAAGGAGAAGATTGAGACGAGATCTTTCAGAAGAAGAGTTCAACCCCATGGCCAGACCCGTTCTGCCTATATTATTCTACATCTGCTTGTCTAGCCGACAAGTTGAACTCTCGCAACTTAGTTGATCAAGACAGAGCCCATATGACTAAAGGCTGCACTGGAAGCAATAGAAACTTGGGGGGCATCTTAATCACTTTGTTCTTGTGTGGCATTCCTCAAGTGAACACCTCAGGTGTGACCCCTTAGGAGACACTCAACTTTCAACATCCAAAACAACCAATTCCACCCACGTGATTCATTAAGTTTATTACTTAGAATTTTTCATCGACATATAGTAAAAAACCATTATAAAAGCATGGCTAAGCATAAACTACACTCGAGATGTCTTCACTACTTGGATAAAAGGTAGCTACACACTACTAGGTTTTATAGCATAACATATACTAAATAAAAAGGTCCTAGCATGCATACTACTCAAATCCACTAATGCATAGTGAAAATATAGGTAGTTGATAGGGTGTCACTTGCCTTGTTGAAGTTGGTGTAGAGGTACACTCTCTTCACAACTAGATAGTTATGTTTGTACAATCTAAACAAGTCAAACATATAACAATAAACAACTTTCACAAACAAACAAGGAAACAAAGTATAACAACCAACACACTTAGTCAAAAGGGTTTTATGTTAATTGGGTAAAGGCAAGGATAAGGTTTATCACAATAATTTAATTTACTAAGTAAACTATTGTGTTTGGGTTAAAGGTCTTCCAAAATGGACATTGGTTGGTCAAGACTTGGGTTTGAATGATTCAAACTCAATTGGTCATACTTTTCGAGGAAGTTCCAAGAGTTCACTTGGGATGGGCTAGGTTTTCCATTTTTTGTTAAGTCTAGTCTAGGTTCAATCCATGAAAACAAGATCAAAGGAATAATGTGATGATGTCTTGAGTTTTCCATTTGGGTCTATGGTTGGAAAAAAACGAAGTTGATACAATTAAAATTGCTTAGGTGGTACGGTTGCTCCAAGACTTCACATTGTTAGTCTTCTTGAAGATCATCTTCAGGCTCCCATGTAGCTTCCTCCTCAGTGTGGTGACTCCATTATTTCTTGTAGAATTTCATGGCTTTGGTACATAGGTTTGAGTTCACTAACTTGTTTAGCATGTGAGGGTGAGGAAGTAGAGAAGAGAGTGAGAGGAAGGAGAAAGCAGAAATAAAAGTGGTTGGTCTTTAAACACAAGATCACATATGGTGAGTTTCTTCAAGTGCTTCAATGATCTTCCATGTAGTACTCCTTGTTGAGTTGAAGAATATCATCTGAAATGCCCTCTAGCACTTTAGGGACTTAGTCATCTTGCAATAAGATAAGAGATTTTAATATGAAGATAGAAGATATGAGTACTAGGGTTCATGGTTCACTAGTTGTTCTTGCATGTGATTGACACATACTAGGGACTTGGTCTTGGACCCTAAATGGCCACAACATCAATGGTGAAAGATAGAAAACAATTCCATGGCATGATCAAATGGGTGTATCACTATGACGGGATTTTGGCCAAACTTACATGGAAATGGTTCAAGGATGCCTAAATGGTTTAGTTACTGATGTCCCTGGTCCAAGGTTATTATTTGGAGCAATATTTCTTGAGAAAAAATATTCTAAATATTTATGGAATTTAATCTGTGTCAAAATTACGCAAATGGCCAACTTAAATCTAAATTAAATCTAAACGTATCCAAAAATTATTTTGGTCAGAAGGGTATGTTAGAAGACATCTTAAGGTTTCCAAATATATTTTATTTGCAATTTTTGGATTTGTTGAATTTGTATTATGCCAAATATCATCCAAATGCCTCATTTGAATTTGGACAAATTTGAAATATTTAAATTTAAATTTGGACAGTACAAAAAGTTTCTATATGTCAAGGGCTTTTCAAAAAGTCCAAGTTTGCTAAAATTGGAGTTGTGGATCAAAAGTTATGATGGTTCTAATATCTAGGGGCTTTTGTGCAAAATGGCTAAATAATTCTGTTCGGGAGAAAATTACAGAAAAGGCTGGCCACGTGGTGCATCCTAATTGGTTGGGTGTGCTGACTAAGCACCGTCTGGTTGCTGACTGGACTGCCACGCGGTACTATGCTATTGGCTATACCGTTTCGCGTTTAAATAGTATAATCATGGTCGTACAAACAAATCGAACGGTTAGGGACGGCTAGGGTTACCTCGCCGGCGGATGGTGCCGAAAAATGGCGGAATGGCGGCACAGTTGCTTGAGAAGTGACAGTGACGATGCTCCCGCTATCCTCGTGCTCAACAAAGGAGACCACGATGACCAGCGCGACGCAGGGAATTCGATGGTGACAGTGGCGTCCACCGGTGCTTCTCAGAACGGCGGCGCGGCGCAGACGAAGTGGCTCGGCTCTGGTGACCTTGAAGATGCACAGGGCAGGGCCGATTCGCTACACAAGAAAATCCACAGAGGGCATCAACGAGTGCACGCTGGCATGGGGGTTCGAAAGGGACAAGCAGGGGTGGAGGGTACTCACGCTGTTGGCCGGAAAAGGTGATGGAGGGCGGCGGCAGAGAAGAACTTCGGTGAGCGATTTGTCTGATATGGGGGAACGATTTGAGGGGGTTTCAGAGGGGAATTTAAGTGGGCTCTGAGGGGATATAAGGAGAGGGATCAAGCTGTCGTTTCTTCTCTGAATCGCACAGATTAAAGAGGAATCAAATAGGCCATTTTTAGTTTCCAGAGGATGAAGACGAGGTGACGTGAACTGACGTCATCAATCCTTTTTCTTTTCTTTTTATTTCCTATTTTTAATATCTTTTGGTTTAATAACCCAAATGACCTCAAAAGAATTTCTAAAATTTACAATGAAATTATATTTTATCTAAACACATTTATGGGCAACTTTGGACACATTTAAAAATTTTAATTCAAAATTTGAATGATATCGTAAATGATTTTAAAATGCCTTTTAAATATAGAAAACCAATAATTAGGAAAATTGGCTTTATAAAAATAAGAAAAATTCTAAAAAATAGACCCATTGAGTTTATAAATCATAATATATTGTTTTGTGCCCAAATCAAATATTGAAACTCATTTAAAGATTTAAATCATTGATAAATGCTTTGAATCAAAATAAATTGCTTGGAACTTTAATATTAATAATTAAATATTTTCAAGGCTCATAGTCCTCATGTTTTCTAAAGCCAAAATTAATATTTACAAAGACAAAATATAATTCAAAACCTTTTGGTTTTAAAACTTTGCATGAAAACAATTTTGTCTCTTTTTGAATAACATTAATAAGGTTTAATTTTTAGTCTATGTGCAAAAGTTTCAATTTTTAGTGATTTTTTAACTTTCCAAAAATCAGGGATGTTACACAATACTATTTCTAGGCAAAGACAATAACCATTCCTGAGCTTTTCCTCATAAAGAGAAAGGGAACAATCTTAATTTCACAATATCACCGCCTACCTCTTTATATTTTTTCATTTCACATAGCTCAACAAAGTAATTTAAATGAGAGTTAGCATCTTCTCCAATACCAGAAAATTGATCTTCCATGAAAAGATTCAATAATGCAGTTTAATTTCATAGGAAACTGCTATAGTAGCAGGTGGAGCATTTGGTGTGCATATGAAATCATTATTATAGGTACTAGTGAAGTCACAAAGCTTGGTATTATCATTAGTAGCAATGCTTACAAGATAACACGAATAAAAGACTAGAAACTAGAGAACTAATTTTTTTTGGGTTTTGATAAAGAGAAAACAAAACTAAACAAAAGTAAACTAAGCAAGAGCAAAACAAAAGAAAGAGAGTGGAAGTGTGAGACTCCCCTTGTAACAAGCTATAAATCCCTTGCAACAACGCCAGAAGAAGTACTTGATGCTGACGTGATCACACGCTCGTTGGGAGACCACAAGCAGAAGTTATGATGTAGTCTAGAGTAAGTTTTCCCTTAGTGTGGAACCAGGGTTATCGAACCAGTAGGACTTTGTAGTCTTGAATAAGGTTGCTTTATCAACGGTTCTAGAAAAATTAATAGTGTGTAGTTGACGGGACCATGGAACCTGCACACAAGCACAAACTCTCTCTTGCTCCAAATTTCTGGAAGGTTGTCAATCTTCCGGTCTTGCTGAAAACAGGAGAATTAAACATATAGAGTCTTGGAAAACAATGAAATAAAAAACGGAATAGTGAGGAAACAGTGATTTAAAAGTTCTTAAAAGAAGGTTTGCAATATGAGGAAAATAGGACCGGGGGATCATAGGTTCACTAGTGGTGTCTCTCCAAAGAAAACAAACATGTCGGGTGAACAAATTACAACTGGGCAATTGACAAATCATGAATTATAACAATACTATTATGAAGAGATAAAGTTCATGGGTTCTAACATTGCAGGCATTATGTCAAGGCATATAAATCGCTATCCAGCATGCATCCATATCTAAAAGTCCACCTCAATAAAGCTATCCATCAAATCCCTTGGCATTACGTTGCAACAACGAAGTGATTTCTATGTGTGCAACAGACAAATGCACTAAGAACACCATGTAATGTAAGAAGTGGTTCTCATCCTAGACAAGAGCACCACTATTTTCTCCCTAGAGGAAACAACACATCCTCCTGATGGTGCAGATCTTACACTCGTTGGAATAACCCAAGAGGAGGGTGTGATGAGCACAACGGTAGGAGTTTTCCCCTTAGTTAAGAACCAAGGTTATCAATCCAGTAGGAGAAAGAGGACCTTCAGAAGGTTGATGCCACTGACAATGGTGATGGCTCACCGGTGTCAGCAACAACGTGGAACCTGCACACAACACAACCAAAATACTTTGTCCCAACGGTACAGTGAGGTTGTAAATCTCACCGGTCTTGCTAAAAACAAAGATTAGACGCATAGTGTGGAAAATAATGTATGCTTGCAGTAAGTAAAGAAAGCAGGAAATTGTGGTGGTTTGTTTTAACAGTGTAGGAAAATGAACCGGGGTTCATAGGTTCACTAGTGGTGTCTCTCCATAAAAGATAGCATGTTGGGTGAACAAATTGCAGCTGGGCAATTGACAAATAGAGGTTGAACCGTAGTGCCCATTCATGACATGATGACTACTATGATATTTAGTGTGGGGATTACAACAATATACATAGACAGTAATCCAACTGCATGTATGACTAATAATCCACCCTCAGGTTATCATCCGAACCCCCTTAGGTATTAAGTTGCAAGCAACAGATAACTGCATTAAACAAAGTGTGTAATGTAAGCAATGATTACACACGCGGGCACTCTCACCGATGTTTTCTCCCTAGTGGCAACATCACATCCTCCCCCTTCACGTTTATGTCACTCGAGCAAGGCGAAGAGGAGGCATGAACCCACTATCGAGAATAAATACTCCCTCTTGGAGTCACTAGAAACTACTTGGCCAGAGCAACCACTAGCAACGGAAAGCATGCAAGATCACAAATAACAT